>CM021164.1:206959-806959 GCA_006506795.2 Hericium erinaceus
GCATAGTCAATTTCGCCCTTGAAGTCAGGGTTGGCCAGCTGATTTTTATAACTGTACGTGGATCTCGATACCACACTTCATATGTAGCCAACATCCATTTAGGAGGGTTTTTCTTTGGAATCTTTCCAGTATAGTTCACTGTAAAACGATACCATGGTGCATCTCCCAAGGTAATAGAATCAAGAACATCATGTAAATCTTTTGATTTGCAAAAGGAGGCTCTCCATTATGAGAAGCAGCCCACAAGTCCATGAGATCATTATGATTATCCTCAGAAATCTGAACTCGACGAAATAGCAAATCTGCAGTCTCAAATTCAACTCGATTTCGAAATGGAGACCAATCATTTTTATCTTTGGGTAGAGGAAGGCCACATGGCTCAGCATTTGGATCAATATAATTTCCATTTCTATCACAAGGTCTGCCATCAAGAATGGGGTGCATCTCAGTGCGCAATTGATCATCATCATGAATATCTTCAGCCATATCAATATCAGATTCAGAGTCAGAGTCAGAGTCATGTTGTGCACCAAAGAGCGATGGAAAATCAAGTGGCGGTGATGGTGCCCGAGAGCAATATGCAAAGGGATGGATGGCCTCTATGTGTTGTCGGAGACCCCAAGGTGTTCTAAACCCACGACGACATGAGTGAGAACTTGGCATGGCAAGGTATTGTCGAGGACGGTGGACACTTCGAGGGGCCATCAGATGTAGAATGGCAGGAGATAGACCAGCAGCAGATATATCACAGTAGTAGCAAATAGATTACAGCTCCAGTTGCTAGTGGGCAATGATACTATTCACCAAGATGATATCAAATTATCACAGAGTCAAGAGATTTCGGCTGAGCACTAGGCAATACTGCTATTCTCCAAGTGTGCAGATGTTGAGCAGATGCACGTTGAATGAGTCGAGGCGGCAGGTATCAAGCGGATGCGCGTTAGACGAGTCGAGGCTCCGCGCCAACAAATCACAACAAAAGAAATCCGCGACGCGTAGCCGTCGTGAAGACACCTTCGCGACTGCTTTATTCAGTCTGCCAGCTCGCAACCACCTGTGTCCCTTCCCTCTGCAGTCAGCATGCCACCAAGGTCTCGAAAGAGAAATCGAAACCCTCACGATTTCCCCGCAATTACCCAGTCAGATGGTGAGGATCAGGCGAAGGCACCACGCAAGCGCCGGCGATCCGAGATCGAACTGCTCGCCGACGATGCAGTGCGCAACGGCAATATGCAAGCATCGTCATCCGCACGCACGGGCACGGGTATGCAGACACGGAGAGGGGCCGCCAGGACAGCACCCCACGTTGTCATCACCAAGCGCGGGCAAGACACCCAGCGCGTCGGACAACGCAACGTCACACGAGGTGGGGCCCAAGGCAGCGGGGCGCGGGGTCGAGGCAGTCGGGGTCGAGGCAGTCGGGGTCGAGTGATCGAGAAATAAAGGAGACAGATGCCGGGGATGATGAAGGGATGGAGATTGATTCCAATATTGGTCAGTGAAGCTCGAGTTTGGACTTTTAATGGGGGAACTCACCTGAGATATCTGAATCCTGCAGGTAGAACGCCAGACAAGGCACCAGAATCGAGCGTAACAGAGAGTGATGACGAAGTCGAGCCCGCGGCAGTTGTCCGTCGGGTTGAACGGGAAGAGGAGGAGGAGTCCTCGCACGTTGACGAAGACGAGGGCGCCGACGATCTGTATCTGATCGAGCGCGATCCGCAGATTGTGGAACTGGATGAGGGAATACAGAGGCTTGAGGAGATCAACCGAGAGATCAGTGATAAGTTTTTGGAGATGGATGGGGAATATGGTGAGTATGGAGGATGGGAGGGGAAATTCAATGAAGAAACGGGTGATGGTGAGTGTTTAAGGCTTTGATGAGACAAATCGAGACTCACCTTCGGTTTGGCGCAGATGAAAGTCAATATCAGGAGCCGTCCGAGCCCGAGCAAGAACAAGACGACGGCGTGTCTGAGGATGCAGATATGGCCGACGGGGAATATGACGATGAGCAGGGATAGGAGGGAGAAGAAAAGGCAGTACGATTCGAACAGCCTCGGAGTCGAGGTGGAGGCATGCCCCGCTCGAAAGGGAAGTCCTGTCAGTAAGTAGACGCTCGCTGATTTTTCCTTACTTGGAATACTGACCAACTTACTTTGTCCTTCATGCCTGCTCACCCCCGTTCCCGTCCTTTCGCGCTCTCTTCGTCATTCAGAACCGGCCTCACAGATCAATGGCGCGAGAAAGCTGCTCGGGCACAGCTTCCTTCAAGTCGCAAGGCCGGTCAGGCGTCCTCACAGCAACACTACGACTCGGAGTCGACTGATGAAGAGTCAGTCGAGAAGTTCGACGATGGAGTCGAGGATTCCGGAGCGACGCATATGCGTAGAGGGTTCAAGCAGGTGCGTAACTACTTACTGCATTTTTTCGTCGTATTAACTTAATAACAGGTTGCCATTACATTCGACAAGACGCCCACCCGCATCGAACACGTCACGCAAGTGTTCGAGGACGAGCAAGAGCAAGCATACTCCCCCCCATCAGCTGACGAGGAGGCTCAGTCAGAGCACGAAGGGGAGACCCAGGTATGTTATTGCATTTCCTTTCCACTGTGTCTAGACTAATACTGTATCTATTAGCTTGACTTCGACGAGAACGAGCTACACGAGCCTCGTTCTCGTGGCGCTCAGCTCTCTTCGCATCAACACCGTGTTCAACCCCCGTCGAAGAGAACGAGCCACAAGCGGCTCGTTCTCGCGGCCATCACTCCTCTTCTCGTCAACGTCCCCGTGTCCAGTCCGACTTCGACGAGAACGAGCTACAAGAGCCTCGTTCTCGTGGCGCTCAGCCCTCTTCGCATCAATACCACCGTGCCCAATCCCCCATCGAAGAGAACGAGCCACAAGGGGCTCGTTCTCGCGGCTCTCACTCGTCTTCGCATCAACAAGCCCAAGCTGAGGCCCTTTTCGACGAGAACGAGCCTCAACAGGCTCGTTCTCGTGGTCCTCAATCGTCTGCAGGCCAGCAGCCCGCGCCATCCCCCTGTCGATGAGAACGAGCCTCAACAGGCTCGTTCTCGTGCGCTCACTCGTCTTCGCGTCAACAAGCCCAAGCTGAGGCCCTTTTCGACGAGAACGAGCCTCAACAGGCTCGTTCTCGTGGTCCTCAATCGTCTGCAGGCCAGCGCCGCGCCCAACCCCTGTCGATGAGAACGAGCCTCAACAGGCTCGTTCTCGTGGCGCTCGGTCTTTTTCGCGTCGGATCACTCGTGACGGCCCTCCTATCGAAGAGAACGAGCCTCAACAGGCTCGTTCTCGTGGTCCTCAATCGTCTGCAGGCCAGCATGCCCGGCCCAACCCCCTGTCGATGAGAACGAGCCTCAACAGGCTCGTTCTCGCAGTGCTCGGTCTTCTTCGCGTCGGAACACTCGTGGCCAGCCCCCTGTCGAAGAGAACGAGCCACAAGAGGCTCGTTCTCGCGGCGTTCAGTCTTATTCACGTCAAAATCCCGTGCAGAGGTCCTTCTCGACGAGAACGAGCCTCAACAGGCTCGTTCTCGTGGTTCCCAGTCGTCTTCAGGCTCGCGACCACGTGCCCAGCCCCAGGTCGACGAGAGCGAGCCCGTTGCTCGTTCTCGTGGTCCGTCTTCATCTGCGCGCCAGCAGCAGCGTGCTGGACTTCGTACCAACGAGAACGGACTTCAGGTTCGTTTTTGCATTCTCTTTGTATTCTCATAGTTACTAACTATGTATCTGTTCTTTGTCCTTGTGCGTGTAGGACGGATGCAGCTCGATATCGATGAGAACGAGCCAGAGGTTCGTTTCATCATTCTTATGTTATTTTCCATTTTTCTCTTACTGACCCTGAGCCAGCCCCATGTTGACGAGAACGGGCCCCTGGGGCTCGTTCTCGTCCACTGGGGCTCAGGGTCAGTAAGAGAAAAATGGAAAATAACATAAGAATGATGAGAACGAACCTCTGGCTCGTTCTCATCGATATCGAGCTGCATCCAGTCCTACACGCACAAGGACAAAGAACAGATACATAGTTAGTAACTATGAGAATACAAAGAGAATGCAAAAACGAACCTGAAGTCCGTTCTCGTTGGTACGAAGTCCAGCACGCTGCTGCTGGCGTGCAGATGAAGACGGACCACGAGAACGAGCAACGGGCTCGCTCTCGTCGACCTGGGGCTGGGCGCGTGGTCGCGAGCCTGAAGACGACTGGGAACCACGAGAACGAGCCTGTTGAGGCTCGTTCTCGTCGAGAAGGACCTCTGCACGGGGATTTTGACGTGAATAAGACTGAACGCCGCGAGAACGAGCCTCTTGTGGCTCGTTCTCTTTGACAGGGGGCTGGCCACGAGTGTTCCGACACGAAGAAGACCGAGCACTGCGAGAACGAGCCTGTTGAGGCTCGTTCTCATCGACAGGGGGTTGGGCACGGGCATGCTGGCCTGCAGACGATTGAGGACCACGAGAACGAGCCTGTTGAGGCTCATTCTCTTCGATAGGAGGGCCGTCACGAGTGATCCGACGTGAAAAAGACCGAGCGCCACGAGAACGAGCCTGTTGAGGCTCGTTCTCATCGACAGGGGGTTGGGCGCGGGCGTGCTGGCCTGCAGACGATTGAGGACCACGAGAACAAGCCTGTTGAGGCTCGTTCTCGTCGAAAAGGGCCTCGGCTTGGGCTTGTTGACGCGAAGACGAGTGAGCACCACAAGAACGAGCCTGTTGAGGCTCGTTCTCATCGACAGGGGGATAGGCACGGGCATTCTGGCCTGCAGACGATTGAGGACCACGAGAACGAGCCTGTTGAGGCTCGTTCTCGTCGAAAAGGGCCTCAGCTTGGGCTTGTTGATGCAAAGACGAGTGAGAGCCGTGAGAACGAGCCCCTTGTGGCTTGTTCTCTTCGACGGGGGATTGGGCATGGTGGTATTGATGCGAAGAGGGCTGAGCGCCACGAGAACGAGGCTCTTGTAGCTCGTTCTTGTCGAAGTCGGACTGGACACGGGGACATTGACGAGAAGAGGAGTGATGGCCACGAGAACGAGCCGCTTGTGGCTCGTTCTCTTCGACGGGGGGTTGAACACGGCGGTGTTGATGCGAAGAGAGCTGAGCGCCACGAGAACGAGGCTCGTGTAGCTCGTTCTCGTCGAAGTAAAGCTAATAGATACAGTATTAGTCTAGACACAGTGGAAAGGAAATGCAATAACATACCTGGGTCTCCCCTTCGTGCTCTGACTGAGCCTCCTCGTCAGCTGATGGGGGGGAGTATGCTTGCTCTTGCTCGTCCTCGAACACTTGCGTGACGTGTTCGATGCGGGTGGGCATCTTGTCGAATGTAATGGCAACCTGTTATTAAGTTAATACGACGAAAAAATGCAGTAAGTAGTTACGCACCTGCTTGAACCCTCTACGCATATGCGTCGCTCCGGAATCCTCGACTCCATCGTCGAACTTCTCGACTGACTCTTCATCAGTCGACTCCGAGTCGTAGTGTTGCTGTGAGGACGCCTGACTGGCCTTGCGACTTGAAGGAAGCTGCGCCCGAGCAGCTTTCTCATGCCATTGATCTGTGAGGCCGGTTCTGAATGACGAAGAGAGCGCGAAAGGACGGGAACGGGGGTGAGCAGGCATGAAGGACAAAGTAAATTGGTCAGTATTCCAAGTAAGGAAAAATCAGCGAGCGTCTACTTACTGACAGGACTTCCCTTTCGAGCGGGGCATGCCTCCACCTCGACTCCGAGGCTGTTCGAATCGTACTGCCTTTTTCTTCTCCCTCCTATGTCCCTGCTCATTGTCATATTCCCCGTCGGCCATATCTGCATCCTCAGACACGCCGTCGTCTTGTTCTTGCTCGGGCTCGGACGGCTCCTGATATTGACTTTCATCTGCGCCAAACCAAAGGTGAGTCTCGATTTGTCTCATCAAAGCCTTAAACACTCACCATCACCCGTTTCTTCATTGAATTTTTCCTCCCATCCTCCATACTCACCATATTCCCCATCCATCTCCAAAAACTTATCACTGATCTCTCGGTTGATCTCCTCAAGCCTCTGTATTCCCTCATCCAGTTCCACAATCTGCGGATCGCGCTCGATCAGATACAGATCGTCGGCGCCCTCGTCTTTGTCAATGTGCGAGGACTCCTCCTCCTCTTCCCGTTCAACCCGATGGACAACTGCCGCGGGCTCGACTTCGTCATCACTCTCTGTTACGCTCGATTCTGGTGCCTTGTCTGGCGTTCTACCTGCAGGATTCAGATATCTCAGGTGAGTTCCCCCATTAAAAGTCCAAACTCGAGCTTCACTGACCAATATTGGAATCAATCTCCATCCCTTCATCATCCCCGGCACCTGTCTCCTTTATTTCTCGATCATCTCGACCCCGACTGCCTCGACCCCGACTGCCTCGACCCCGCGCCCCGCTGCCTTGGGCCCCACCTCGCGTGACGTTGCATTGTCCGACGCGCTGGGTGTCTTGCCCGCGACGCTTGGTGATGACAACGTGGGGTGCTGTCCTGGCGGCCCCTCTCCGTGTCTGCATACCCGTGCCCGTGCGTGCGGATGACGATGCTTGCATATTGCCGTTGCGCACTGCATCGTCGGCGAGCAGTTCGATCTCGGATCGCCGGCGCTTGCGTGGTGCCTTCGCCTGATCCTCACCATCTGACTGGGTAATTGCGGGGAAATCGTGAGGGTTTCGATTTCTCTTTCGAGACCTTGGTGGCATGCTGACTGCAGAGGGAAGGGACACAGGTGGTTGCGAGCTGGCAGACTGAATAAAGCAGTCGCAAAGGTGTCTTCACGATGGCTATGCGTCGCGGATTTCTTTTGTTGTGATTTGTTGGCGCAGAGCCTCGACTCGTCTAACGCGCATCCGCTTGATACCTGCCAGCCTCGACTCATTCAACGTGCATCTGCTCAACATCTGCACACTTGGAGAATAGCAGTATTGCCTAGTGCTCAGCCGAAATCTCTTGACTCTGTGATAATTTGATATCATCTTGGTGAATAGTATCATTGCCCACTAGCAACTGGAGCTGTAATCTATTTGCTACTACTGTGATATATCTGCTGCTGGTCTATCTCCTGCCATTCTACATCTGATGGCCCCTCGAAGTGTCCACCGTCCTCAGACAATACCTTGTCCAATGCCAAGTTCTCACTCATGTCGTCGTGGGTTTAGAACACCTTGGGGTCTCCGACAACACATAGAGGCCATCCATCCCTTTGCATATTGCTCTCGGGCACCATCACCGCCACTTGATTTTCCATCGCTCTTTGGTGCACAACATGACTCTGACTCTGACTCTGAATCTGATATTGATATGGCTGAAGATATTCATGATGATGATCAATTGCGCACTGAGATGCACCCCATTCTTGATGGCAGACCTTATGATAGAAATGGAAATTATATTGATCCAAATGCTGAGCCATGTGGCCTTCCTCTACCCAAAGATAAAAATGATTGGTCTCCATTTCAAAATCGAGTTGAATTTGAGACTGCAGATTTGCTATTTCGTCGAGTTCAGATTTCTGAGGATAATCATAATGATCTCATGGACTTGTGGGCTGCTTCTCATAATGGAGAGCCTCCTTTTGCAAATCAAAAAGATTTACATGATGTTCTTGATTCTATTACCTTGGGAGATGCACCATGGTATCGTTTTACAGTGAACTATACTGGAAAGATTCCAAAGAAAAACCCTCCTAAATGGATGTTGGCTACATATGAAGTGTGGTATCGAGATCCACGTACAGTTATAAAAAATCAGCTGGCCAACCCTGACTTCAAGGGCGAAATTGACTATGCTCCAAAACGCCAGTTTAAAAATAACAAGAGATGCTGGACTGACTTTATGTCAGGAAACTGGGCATGGCGTCAGGCTGATAAAATTGCTAAAGATCCCAAAACTCATGGTGCTACATTTGTACCTCTTGTTATGGGAAGTGATAAGACCACAGTTTCAGTTGGCACAGGCAACAATGAATATTATCCACTTTATGCATCAATAAGCAATGTGCATAATAATGTTCGACATGCTCATCGTGATGCTTTGACTGTGATGGGCTTTCTTTCTGTTGCAAGAGCAGATCGCAGAAGTAAAAAAAGTGTTGAATTTCGCAGATTTAAGAAACACCTTTTGCATGAATCATTAGAAGCAATTTTAAAATATTTGCGACCTGGTATAACTACACCACAAGTGCATCGCTGTTCTGATGGGCATTTGCGTCATGTTATCTATGGTCTTGGTCCTTATATTGGAGATTATCTTGAGCAAGTTGATTTGTCTACTATTGTTAAAAACTGGTGTTTTACATGCAAATGCAGACCAAAGCAACTTGATAATGATCCTGATCGTGGTCCAAGAAGTCATGAGGACACATGTGAATTGATGCAGTCTAAAACTAATCAACAACTATGGTATGAGTATGGCATAGTTCCAGGTATAATGGTTAGTACATATAATTTATCTTGTTAAAACTTTTATCTAATAATTTATTTAGCCATTTACAGCATCCTTTGCTCGTGCTGATATTTATGAACTTCTTTCTCCTGATCTTTTGCATCAAATCATTAAAGGCACATTTCATGATCATATTGTGATTTGGATTGAAGAATATCTAATAAAAATACATGGCAAAACAGCAGGATCTGAAATTCTTGCTGAAATTGATCGTAGAATTGCTGCTGTACCTGCATTTCCAGAGCTTCGTCATTTTCCAGATGGACGTGGATTTTCACAATGGACTGGAGATGACTCTAAGGCATTGATGAAAGTGTTTTTGCCTGCAATTGATGGTCTTGTTCCTCAGAGGATGGTGCATTGTGTTCGTGCACTTTTGGACTTCTGTTATCTTGCACGGAGATCTACAATTGATGAAAATACTCTAAATGAAATGGAGGCTGCCTTAGAGATTTTTTGGAAAGAAAGAGAGATATTCATAGAAGTTGGAGTACGTCCACAGGATATTTCTTTACCTCGGCAGCACTCTTTGAAACATTATTGTCATTAGATTGAAGAATTTGCAGTGCCCAATGGATTGTGTTCATCTATTACAGAGTCAAAGCATATTAGAGCTGTAAAAGAACCATGGCGTCGCTCTAGTCGATTCAATGCACTTGGACAAATGCTTATAACAAATCAACGGCTTGATAAATTAGCAGCATGCTGGGATGATTTTGTTGACCGTGGAATGCTAAACAAACCAATTGCTGAAGAGACAGACTCTGATGATGATTCAGCTATGAATGATGATGAAATTAAGATTTCTGAATTGCCTTTCAATGTAGGAGATTATAGATTTCTGAGAGATGGTGGACCTGTGGAAGGCTCTAAGATTATGGCAAATGTTAGAATGGCAAGATCAAGAGAGAAGAGTGGCTATCCTAGGAAGCTTTATAAGCTTTCAAGACATATTGAGCAGCCAGATCTTCCTGAATTAATTCATCGTTTTTTGTATGATCAGCTTGAAGCAACACCTGATAAAACATCATCACATGTAGAACTATCTGAATGCCCAAAAGCACCACATAAAATTGATATTTTTCATTCAGCTATTGCTACATACTATTCACCTAGTGATTTATCTGGAAGAACAGGATTTCATCAGCATCGTATTCGATCAAATCCTAAATGGCGCAGTGGTCCTGCACGTCGTGATTGTGTCTTTGTAGAAAGTAATCCCAATTTGCCAGGAATGCAAGGGCTTTTTGTTGGCCAAGTTTTGCTATTTTTCTCTTTTATACACAAACAAAAGACCTATCCATGTGCACTGATTTCATGGTTTACTACTGTTGACAATCAGCCAGATGAAGACACTGGAATGTGGATTGTTGAAAGAGAAGTGGATGAAGATGGTGAAAGAGTATGCTCTGTTGTCCACTTAGAGACTATACTTCGAAGTGCTCATTTAATTGGAGTATATAGTAATGAACATCTTCCTTCTGACTTTCATTATACTTATACTCTTGATGCATTTCACTCTTACTATGTGAACAAATTTTCTGATCATCATGCAAATGAAATAGCCTTTTAGTAGAGTATCTTTCAGTCTTTGCACTTACTATTTATTATTAGTAGTAGTAACTGACAATCTATCATAAAATCTGAACTACTAGTTCATAGTGTGAAGATTACAATGTAAAATACAATCTTCAAGTCTGAACTGAATCTGAACCTATATTTTAGTCTGACTAAATCTGATATTATCTGAAATACAGATGTATTTCTGAGAACAATCTGATTTGAGTCTGACTTTAGTCTGAAATGTAAGTATAAATCTGATAATTTCTGAGCTAAGTCTGAAAATAGTCTGAGTATAAAAATATCATCTGATTGTTCTTGATTTCTGTCAAATTTCTGATAAGAGTCTGATTGATGTCTGATTTAACTCTGACAGATGAGGATAAATCTGATTGAGTCTGATACAGTTCTGATATAAGTGTGTAGATCTGAAGTAAATCTGAATATCATCTGATTAAAGTCTGACTTACAAAGTAAAAATCTGATTATGTCTATAGTACAACAAAAATCTGATTAATATCTGACTTAGCTCTGACAGTAAAGCTTACATCTGATTAATATCTGACTCAAGTCTGTTGATAAATCTCAAATCTGATAGCTTCTGATTCTATCTGACAGTAATGTTAAAATTTGATGATTCTCTGAAGTACATCTGATAGTATGTTTTATTTTGATTATGTCTGACTATAATCTGAATTGAGTCTGATTATTTATATAACTTGGGGGAAGAGGGCCGATGCTCTGCACGGCAATACGATTCCTTTTAAATTGTTCTAACTTTGTAGTGTTATTCTTACAGAATTAATAAGATAATAGAGAATTGAATATACTAGTATTGTAATGCTGCAAAGATCTCCATCTTCAAAGTATATTGTTTTACACTTATCTCTTATTTTTAAACTTTGTTACCAGCAAGAGTTGAACTAATGACAAAATAAAGGTCATGTGCAACAGCGAGCTCGGTCAGGCTCGCTGTCGCATGTGACTTCTCAAAAATTGTGTTTACATTTATGAAGTACATAAGGGTGGCCTTTGAAAGTCTGTCAACTGTTGTATGTTACCTAGATTGATTTTATTTTTGCCTTCTAGGGGTCTGAATCAGTAATTTGGCTATATCTCTGTCAATTCTCTAGCTATAAACATAGACTCAAGTGTTTCTGAATAGTACTATCAATGGCCATATTAACACGATTTTTATTTATTTTTTATGCTACTCAGTATGTGTCTATTCTCAGATGATTTGATGATTTGCCCCTAGACTTGAATGATTTTTTCGATTTTTTCCTGCTTATAAATCGCTTATGTAATCCGCAGCACGGGCAAAATGACGTACTCCCATCCCCCTCATGATGTCATGGGACGGGAGTATGTCATTTTGCCCGTGCTGCGGATTATGTAAGACCTTGAAAATAGTCAAATAGGAGGTTTTGTGATAATTCAAGTGTACCTCCTTAAGTACTCGAGATATGATTGGTCCCTTGATTGCGTCAGAAAGCTCTTTATTATACCTTTCCAACGATGCTAGGTACATTACAATTGGATGAGTCAGTAAAAAGATATGGCCTCAACAACTTTGCCTCTACCTCTAACACCAACCCTTCAGTAATCGCTACCGCGTTTTCTCAATACGTATCCGATCGTCTTGTACAGTATACCGTTGGAAAGGTATGAATCAGACCTTTCCAACGGTATCTTTAGCGTGTAAATATCACCACTCCTTGCACCGCTATGATGCAATCATTATGATCTTCTCCTCAAAGGTATCTTTTGAAGTGATTTGCTCATATCTTAGTCATTTCTGAACCTATTCTCATGGAAAAAAATGTTCTGAGGAGGTAGAATTTGCCTTTATCATGTTATCATACATCCCACTCACTTACATCAATAACAAGGTGCAGAATACCCTATTAAATATGTTTATCTGTTATTTCAACAAGTTTGCACTTTCTTATACTAAAATATTTCAGTTCTAATAAGACTAGCATTGATTTACATATGCATATAGTTTAACACTAATTGTATTTGATTTAGTAGACTGATATCTCTAAGAAACATTTAAAATCACAAACATGACAATTGCCAGAATTGAACCTACAACCTTACTTTAGGATGTGAGAAATTATTACTATAAAAGGCATTACATTGGCTGGGTGTCATCTTTTTTGAGTTGAAAAGCGAGTTAGAGTAAACGATTCTAAGGAATCGTAATTTCTGACTAATTTCTGTATTACATCTGAAAAACTTGAATAGTTCTGAAGTGATCTGATATTACTCTGAAACTTTTTAGTATTTCTGATTTGATCTGATATTGATTCAAGATTGTACTGAAAATCTATAATAATCTGATATCAATCTGATACTGATCTGATATTGTGCTTAAAGTCTGTAATGATCTGATATCAATCTGATATTACTCTGAAATTGTATTTAAATCTGATATGAATCTAAAGGTATCTGAAAAGAATCTGATTGATATCTGATCAATTCTACAAATTCTGAATGTATCTGATGTATGTCTGACAGATCTGATATGTATCTGAGAAAATTTCATCAGAAACTTCAAAAAATCAGACACATCAGACAATCAGACAGTTTCAGATATGTTTCAGACAGTTTCAGATGGTTTTCAGATGCATCAGAAAGTTGTAAGGGTACCTGATGATTATCCTTGGGACCGATTGGTTACAGGAACACAATCCTGAAATTGATTGGGTCTCTCATCGTGTCAACATGACTCGCTGCCCTCCCTCCATCAGTACTCTTACAAACTTTCTGGCCATGTCTGATTGCACCTGGGAGCAACATTCAGACACATCAGGCAATCATGCAGGGTATAGTACCACAGATACAATCAGATTTTACTTCTGATCTCAGATTTTATGCCTGGCTCCAGATTTTATGTCTGGCCTCAGATTTTATGTCTGGCCCCAGATTTCATGTCTGGCCTCAGATTTAAAGCTGACAGCAGCTTTAAACCTGATAGCAATTTTAAATCTGATATTATATATTGAATTTATGCTTTTTAATCAATTAATATATCTATAGGCTAGACAAACATCATATCAACTACATAAGTAATCATCCTTATCTCAATTACAAAAAAAGCAAAAAAGGCTACAAATATAACAACATCAGGCTGAAAAACATAACAAAGATTATAAGACTTATCTTAGAACTACCAAAAAAGTAAAACAGACTACAAAAATGACAACCTTACCTTATAATGACTTGGTGGAAGAGGGCCAATGCTGTGCATGGCAAAACAATTCCTTTTTTATCATCAATGAAGGTATATAAATTACCGTCATGTATGGCCATGTACAGATATACTGACATCTTGCATGCAGGCCTGTACCTCATGCCTTATACTTGGCATGTAGCATTGTGCTGGGGCCAGTGCCTCATGCATGCCTGCTACACCTCATGCCAGCTTACTATGCCTCATGTTCACTGGTCACACTCTATGCTGGTCTACCACATCTCGATGTACCTTGTGGATGGGCCAGTGACAGCTTAGAGATGACTACAGCTGAATGTGAGCATGTCAGTCAGCACAACTATATACATGCATTGTGTGTTGCTATGTGCAGGTGTGTCACCTGCCTGTACTATGTGCCTCATGCCTCATACACAGACATACCGAGCCATGCATAGGCTTAGTGCCTTATGCATGCTCATCATGCTACACTACATCTTGCATACAAGCCACCATCCTATAGATGCTTACTATACTTCATGTACAGGCTCACAACATCTTGACACTCTGCACATGCTTGCAGCACCCTGTGCATGGCCACCACACCCTGTTGATCTCTTGTACAAGCTAGTAGCAGCCTTACATATGGGCCTGCATGCCTTATGCTCACCCTCTATGCCTCATGCATGGCTCTCAATATCTCACACATCCTCACTGTGCATTGCATCTTACATATAGGCCCACTACAGCTTAACATTGGTGAGCATGGCCACTGGACCTCCTGCACAGCTATGACACTTATCATGCCTTGTGCATGAACCTAGTGCCTTATGCACATATGTAGTTTTATTGTGCTTTACCAGTGTACACATGCCTGCACATAGCTCTACCTGTACATGATGTGTACCATTGTGCATGTGTGCACTGTTTGAACTTGTAATATACTTGATTGTACTAGTAGCTGTATGAAATATAATTGATTTTGGCTTTATATCTCTTGTACCTGATTGATCTGAGACAGTACTAATAGCAGGGATTATAGTAGGGACCATATAGATCAGAGCAAGCCTTTGAATTTATATGATTTGTACAACAACTACAGCTATCCTTCAGAAACATGTAGCACTATATAGTATCCAACTACTGTTATGATAGCTATGATAGGCCTCATAGTCTTACATAGTTGAGAACTGTGGTGGCATAAATAGTGATAGACCTTATAGTGCTATGATAAAACATATAGATCAATACTGGGCTATATGAAATTTCAATTTTTCAGATGATACACACTACACCAACTCATATATGCACTCTTGGCTCATATTTTTTGACCTATATATACTTTTGTTGATCTGCTTACACATGTATCAACCTATGAGCATCACAATAAACTTATGTATGCTTCTACTACCTCATACATTTTCTGTTAGCCTGTGCACCTTCTATTGATTTGTATGCATTGCTGCTAGCATCAAAGGCAGAATTTAATTTCTATATTTGGATTTTTTTTCTGACTTTTACAAAAAAAACATAAATCATACCCTTTTTAAAAAAAAATAGAGCTTATATCTCTTCAATGTATAATCTAGTCAGTATTTTTCTATTTTACATGCATAAAATACTATTAAAATTGAATTCTTACCTTCAAACCATATTTTGTATACTGGCAGAAATTAATGACCAAATATGGCAACTACTTTCTGGTAAAATTGCCTGTCGATTAGCATGAAGGTCTAGAGTAACAAAAAACTTATACAAATGCATGAGAGCATCGATTGTGCAAACATCACTTTAAGTATATTAGGGTTCAACACAAGTGCACTCGTGGGTGACCTGGATCTGAACTCACAAGTATTCTATCTGTCCAAGGTGCTGACTTGGATCCATGCAGATTTGCACCACTGAGTGATCTGGAGCTGCAGGTCAGATATCTGTGACATCACAGGTCACTTGCAGGTCAGTTGGTCTTAAAGTTGTGTCTCACTTTTACGATGCTCTCCTCTTTGTTTCTTCATCTTAATCCTCCCCTTTTCATCATATCTCCTCAATTCAATGGCAGGATGGGTGTTATAGAGATTTGAGAGGCTTCTAGGTGAGTCCAAAAGCCTTTTATTTTATTGTACTGTACTGATCTCAGGAGTCTCACTCGATAACAGGCGAGGCTCTCATTTTTCACTGTTCTTTGACAGGTTTCATGATGTTTGATGGGTTTCATGACATCCCACCATTTTTTGACATCATCCACCATATCTCGTGTACCATCTGTGCTTCTCCCATTGTCCTTATCAACAGGTCAACCAGCCAACCGGCCCTCACCCATCTTCAACAACCAGCACTCATGTGCACCAAAGATTTAATTCTCACTCACAATGGTAAGAGCATGCACAGTGCCAGTCTAGCACTGCAACTGCAAGGCCCACAATGCCTGTCAGGTCTTGTTGCTACAGCATTGTTGCTACAACAGCAAGGCTTGACATCTTTTTGCTGATCATCTGAGCAGTGCCTAGCATGCCTCAACAATGCGCAGTTGTCCACAAACAGCTTTGCATATCCTTGCATGTCTGAGACAGTGTGCATCTACCAATACATGCCCTGCCAGCATACACATTTTTGACTGCATGCCCCCACCATCCCATAGTCCATTGCTCAAACTACATATGTGCATTCGTGCCCATGGACATCACACATGCCACTATGCATGCTGTTATATCATTCGTCTGACAGAAGCCCAATGTGAGGCAAGTTTTATATGCTATCAGTACTATTCAACAATCAAAATGCACCCTCCCCAGTCTCATTCCCAATTTTCATCCAAGCTGGTGATGTCATTTGTGTGTGCATGCTCACAGCTATGCTAGTACACCAGCACCCACATATGCTCCCCTCGCACATGTGCCAGCCCATGTGCACACACATACTCAAAGCTGCCTCACCGGCATGCACATGCCCATGTCGATGCCACAAGTATGTCGCATGCAGCCTTTTGAATCTATGCCTTGCTTGTAGACTTTATTACGATTCCTTAGAATCGTTTACTCTAACCCGCTTTTCAACTCAAAAAAGATGACACCCAGCCAATGTAATGCCTTTTATAGTAATAATTTCTCACATCTTAAAGTAAGGTTGTAGGTTCGATTCTGGCAATTGTCATTTTTGTGATTTTAAATGTTTCTCAGAGATATCAGTCTACTAAATCAAATTTAATTAGTGCCAAACTATATGCATATGTAAATCAATGTTAGTCTTATTAGAACTGAAAGATTTTAGTATAAGAAAGTGCAAACTTGTTGAAATAACAGATAAACATATTTAATAGGATATTCTGCACCTTGTTATTGATGTAAGTGATTGGGATGTATGATAACATGATAAAGGCAAATTCTACCTCCTCAGAACATTTCTTTCCATGAGAATAGGTCCAGAAATGACTGAGATATAAGCAAATCACTGTAAAAGATACCCTTGAGGAGAAGGTCAACTTAATCACATCCGATCGGCACAACCAGTGGTGCTATTGACACGCTCAAGATACTGTTGGAAAGATCTGATTCATACCTTTCCAACGGTATATTGTACAAGACGATCGGATATGTATTGAGAAAACGCGGTAGCGATTACTGAAGGGTTGGTGTTAGAGGTAGAGGCAAAGTTGTTGAGGCCATATCTTTTTATTGACTCATCCAATTGTAATGTACCTAGCGTCGTTGGAAAGGCATAAAAAAGAGCTTTCTGACGCAGTCAAGGGACCGGTGATATCTCCAGTATTTAAGGAGGTACACTCGAATTATCACAAAACCTCCTATTTGACTATTTTCAAGGTTTTACATAATCCGCAGCACGGGCAAAATGACATACTCCCGTCCCATGACATCATGAGGGGGACGGGAGTACGTCATTTTGCCCGTGCTGCGGATTACATAAGCGATTTATAAGCAGGAAAAAATCGAAAAAATCATTCAAGTCTAGGGGCAAATCATCAAATCATCTGAGAATAGACACATACTGAGTAGCATAAAAAATAAATAAAAATCGTGTTAATATGGCCATTGATAGTACTATTCAGAAACACTTGAGTCTATGTTTATAGCTAGAGAATTGACAGAGATATAGCCAAATTACTGATTCAGACCCCTAGAAGGCAAAAATAAAATCAATCTAGGTAACATACAACAGTTGACAGACTTTCAAAGGCCACCCTTATGTACTTCATAAATGTAAACACAATTTTTGAGAAGTCACATGCGACAGCGAGCCTGACCGAGCTCGCTGTTGCACATGACCTTTATTTTGTCATTAGTTCAACTCTTGCTGGTAACAAAGTTTAAAAATAAGAGATAAGTGTAAAACAATATACTTTGAAGATGGAGATCTTTGCAGCATTACAATACTAGTATATTCAATTCTCTATTATCTTATTAATTCTGTAAGAATAACACTACAAAGTTAGAACAATTTAAAAGGAATCGTATTGCCGTGCAGAGCATCGGCCCTCTTCCCCCAAGTTATATAAATAATCAGACTCAATTCAGATTATAGTCAGACATAATCAAAATAAAACATACTATCAGATGTACTTCAGAGAATCATCAAATTTTAACATTACTGTCAGATAGAATCAGAAGCTATCAGATTTGAGATTTATCAACAGACTTGAGTCAGATATTAATCAGATGTAAGCTTTACTGTCAGAGCTAAGTCAGATATTAATCAGATTTTTGTTGTACTATAGACATAATCAGATTTTTACTTTGTAAGTCAGACTTTAATCAGATGATATTCAGATTTACTTCAGATCTACACACTTATATCAGAACTGTATCAGACTCAATCAGATTTATCCTCATCTGTCAGAGTTAAATCAGACATCAATCAGACTCTTATCAGAAATTTGACAGAAATCAAGAACAATCAGATGATATTTTTATACTCAGACTATTTTCAGACTTAGCTCAGAAATTATCAGATTTATACTTACATTTCAGACTAAAGTCAGACTCAAATCAGATTGTTCTCAGAAATACATCTGTATTTCAGATAATATCAGATTTAGTCAGACTAAAATATAGGTTCAGATTCAGTTCAGACTTGAAGATTGTATTTTACATTGTAATCTTCACACTATGAACTAGTAGTTCAGATTTTATGATAGATTGTCAGTTACTACTACTAATAATAAATAGTAAGTGCAAAGACTGAAAGATACGATAGTACTATTCAGAACCACTCGAGTTTATGTTTATAGCTAGAGAATTGACAGAGATATAGCCAAATTACTGATTCAGACCCCTAGAAGGCAAAAATAAAATCAATCTAGGCAACATACAACAGTTGACAGACTTTCAAAGGTCACACTTATGTACTTCATAAATGTAAACACAATTTTTGAGAAGTCACATGCAACAGCGAGCCTGACCGGGCTCGCTGTTGCACGTGACCATTATTTTGTCATTAGTTCAACTCTTGCTGGTAACAAAGTTTAAAAATAAGAGATAAGTGTAAAACAATATACTTTGAAGATGGAGATCTTTGCAACATTACAATGCTAGTATATTCAATTCTCTGTTATTATATTAATTCTATAAGAATAACACTACAAAGTTATAACAATTTAAAAGGAATCGTATTGCCGTGCAGAGCATCGGCCCTCTTCCCCCAAGTACACTTCATGGGTATGACAAGATATAGTGATAATGGGCATATGTGATTGGAGCTGTAAGTTAGTGTTGGCAGACAGTATATAGTATGTAGTTAGTTAGGGATCACGGCATATAGATTTGAACTTTGCAATATAATATGTTAACCAAAATAAAGTTTGGATAGCAGATTACTCGCAGGTCACTCACAGGTCAATGGTTTGAGCACAACCTTGATCTGGATTTGTACAGGTCTCAGCCACCAGGTGATCTGGATCTACAAGTTAGATACCTGCAGGTCAATTTCATGGGTATACCCATGTTGACCTACAGGTGACTCTGACTCGTGTCGAACCCTAAAGCATATAAAAAAACACTATTTAATCTAATCTAATCATGAGTAGTTCAGCTTCTACCTCTGATAACTCTACATTTTCTGCTATGTTATATATTTTTGTACCTTATTTTATATATAATCTGATATGTAATACAGTACACACTTGTCATATCTTATTATACTCAGCTCGAGATATGATATACACTATTATATATGCTTATATTATGGATACTTGTAATATCTACAATTATAGTAGTAATCTAGTTGTATGTCTAATCAAACAAGATTCAAGATTGAATATATGATCAATGTCAAACATTGTATTGTTGAACAAAGCTAATGGCCAATCACGTGATTAATAGCAGACCTTGTTCGGCCGCACAAGGTCTGGTGGCTGTGCTTAGCTTATGTCAGCAGTAGTTGATGTTGCACTCTCTGCTCTCTCTTCTTTTCTTCAGATAGCTTTGAAGTCAGTGTGATACTACCAGTAGTGCACACTAACTACAAGGCTTGGACATGCCCAGTCCCCATCTGCAGCAAGTTGCGGCTGAGGTGTCCAATGATGATGTGGGGCCATCACCAACTTTCTGCTGATGATGTGGCATAGAGATTAGGCCATAGCTCTCTCAATACCACATCAATCAGAATGAGTTAAAGCTTGTTAGAATCAGATTTACAATAGCTCTAGAATAGTGCCACAAACAACAAAATAGCATGACAAAATGCTGACCTATTGGACTATATGTCTATGATGATGTGGCAGACTGTTTGCTTTATAGCTCTGCTGATACTACATCAATCATGATGTATGAGGGCTTGTTGAACTCAGATTTACAATAGCTTTCTAACAATACAGTGTACAACATCATAGCACCATTGGTTGTTGAGATAGGAGACAATACTGTTAATATAGCATATAAATTGAAGAATATCTCTGCTTACAGTGATCCAATTTTCATATTCAAAATTGGGTTAGAACGATGTAACCCAAGGTATATGAACACAATTTACCGTTTGTCGATTGATTGCTTTGTTGCAGAGCTATAAAGCAATCACTGTATACAGTGAATTGGCTCTCTAGGCGACTTATGCTTATGTAAGCAGGCGCTAAGACCTTGTTCGGCCGCACAAGGTCTTGTAAGATCACATGACCGAGTCTCAGGACCCACTGCTACCGATAAATTGCATTTTGTGCTCATTTTATCAATAAATAGTATGTACATTTGTTTGCTGTGTATCATTTTAGTGGCTGTATCTTTCTGTGAGCAGTAAATTGTGTTGGAGACCAGCTTTCTGATATATTCGGATGCATTTGAGAACAAGTGAATCGGTTGAGTACTGATTAAGTTAGCTGGAGTTCAAGCATTTCAGGGGGAAAATGCAGAAACAATTCGCATTCTGCGAGTTTCACACCGATCCTGACGTATGAGATACCGTCAGAAAGCTATCAATAAATAGATTCTGATGCACTTTAGAACAAGTAAATCGGTTGGGAATTGACCTAGTTAGCTAGGGTTCAAGCATTTTAGAAGAGGAAAAAAAGAAACACTTTGCATTCTGCAAGTTCTTAATCGATTTGGATGCATAAAATATGGTAGCAAAGCTATAAGTGAGTAGATTTAGATGCATTTAAGAACAAGTAAATCGGTGAAGAATGGACTGAGTTAGCTCAAATTCAAGTGTTATAGAGGGGAAATGTAGAAATTCATGGCACTCTGTGACTTCTGCACAGATCAGGATGTAAAAAATACTATCAGAAAGTAATAAATGAGCAGATCCAGATGCATTTGAGAACAGGTGAATTGGTCAAAAATTGATCAAGTTACATTAAATCAACAAAGTTTGGCCAGAGCTGGAGTTGAACCTGCAAACTCGTTAGATTGAAGATGTGTGATTATATAAGCCAACTGCCTAATGGGCATAGTCATCGTTTGCATGTCGTTTTCACTATGAAAAGGTGGTATAGAGTAAACTTGGGGGAAGAGGGCCGATGCTCTGCATGGCAATACAATTCCTTTTGAATTGTTCTAACTTTGTAGTGTTATTCTCACAGAATTAATAAGATAACAGAGAATTGAATATACTAGTATTGTAATGCTGCAAAGATCTCCATCTTCAAAGTATATTGTTTTACACTTATCTCTTATTTTTAAACTTTGTTACCAGCAAGAGTTGAACTAATGACAAAATAATGGTCACATGCAATAGTGAGCCCGATCAGGCTCGCTGTTGCACGTGACCTCTTAAAAATTGTGTTTACATTTATGAAGTACATAAGTGTGGCCTTTGAAAGTCTGTCAACTGTTGTATGTTGCCTAGGTTGATTTTATTTTTGCCTTCTAGGGGTCTGAATCAGTAATTTGGCTATATCTCTGTCAATTCTCTAGCTATAAACATAAACTCAAGTGTTTCTGAATAGTACTATCAATAACCATATTAACACGATTTTTACTGATTTTTTACACTACTCAGTATGTGCCTATTCTCAGATGATTTGATGATTTGCCCCTAGACTTGAATGATTTTTTCGATTTTTTCCTGCTTATAAATTGATTATGTAATCCACAGCACGGGCAAAATGACGTACTCCCGTCCCATGACATCATGAGGGGGACGGGAGTATGTCATTTTGCCCGTGCTGCAGATTATGTAAAACCTTGAAAATAGTCAAATAGGAGGTTTTGTGATAATTTGAGTGTACCTCCTTAACAACTGGAGATATCACCAGTCCCTTGATTGCGTCAAAAAGATCTCTATTATGCCTTTTCAACGACGCTAGGTACACTACAATTGGATGAGTCAATAAAAAGATATGACCTCAACAAGTTTGCCCCTACCTCTAATACCAACCCTTCAGTAATCGCTACCGTGTTTTCTCAATACTTACCCGATTGTCTTGTACAATATACCGTTGGAAAGGTACGAATCAGACCTTTTCAACGGTATCTTTAGCGTGTAAATAGCACCACTAATTGCTCCGCTATGAAGCAATCACTATGATCTTCTCCTCAAAGGTATCTTTTGAAGTGATTTGCTCATATCTCAGTCATTTCTGAACCTATTCTCATAAAAAAAAATGTTCTGACTAGGTAAAATCTGCCTTTATCATATTATTATAAACCACACTAACTTACATCAATGACAAGGTGCAGAATATCCTATTAAATATCTGTTATCTCAACAAGTTTGCACTTTCTTATACTAAAACCTTTCAGTTCTAATAAGACTAGCATTAATTTACATATGCATATAGTTTAACACTAATTGAATTTGATTTAGTAGACTGATATCTCTCAGAAACATTTAAAATCACAAGAATGACAATTGCCAGAATCGAACCTACAACCATACTTTAAGATGTGAGAAATTATTACTATAAAAGGCATTACATTGGCTGGGTGTCATCTTTTTTGAGTTGAAAAGCAGGTTAGAGTAAACGATTCTAAGGAATCGTAATCATGAGATCTGATCTGAAGAAGCATGGTGCTAGCCAAGGCATGTGTGGCAACGGCAATGGTAGCAGCTCTGCCATGAAGAACAATGTCAAGTGCTCGAACTGCAGACACCATTTTCACAGTGCCACTAATTGTTGGCAGAAAAGAGGCAGAAAGGAGGGGCAGGGATCTGATAGGAAGGGCAAGAGTAGCAGGAAAGACAAGGACAGTGATGGGAAAGGTACAGCAAATGTGGCTGCTGCCCTCAAGACCCATTTTGCTTTCTCAGCACTAGCTGCCACGGTTCTCGACTCAGCGCTGATGCAATGCATCGACATCAGCACCAGTCACCACTACTCCTCTTTCTGATCAAAATTCTTGAACTTCCATCAGATTGCACCTAAACCGATCATCACCGCTGACAAGCATGTCTTCTTCGTGACAGGCTGCGGTGATGTAATTATTACCTTCCCAAATGGTGACACAGTCACTAGGATCACCCTGAAGGATGTACTGTACCATTTCGATCATAAACTCATGGGGGTTGAGCTGTGACTGAGAACTTAGTAGGCTCATTTGGTCTCTTAAGCTCACAACGGGCTGTGACCCATGACCAAAATAAAATAGCTCACTCATTCCTTATGTTTTCAGAGATTTGCAGGCTCATATGCTTGGAGACATCTCATATTATCTTGTTGTGAATGCTCAGACAGCTTGAACATGTAATGAGATGATTTTAGCCCTCCACAAAGGTCTTGCATGATCAGGAAGGTTGACAACTTTCTGCTAGACCTGCGAGCAATCTGAAAGCATCTGAGAGCATCTGATTGACCTGCAAATTTTCTGATTTTGTCTGACAAATAAATCAGACACTCTCAGATAAGATCAGAAAATCTGCAGGTCAATCAGATACTCTCAGATGCTCTCAGATTGCTTGCAGGTCTAGCAGAAAGTTGTCAACCTTCCTGATGATTACACCGAGAAAATTTTGATTTTAATTTAATTATAATCAAAATTTGGTCACAGATATCGATGAGGCTCATCAGACCTTGTGACCAGTGACAAAGTGATGATTAGGCATAGCTCAAGGGTCCCTGTGACCTGTGACATGAGCTTACAATCGAAATGGTACAGTACTGTACATGCTGAGCATAGCGTTTACCCTGATTTCAATCAGCCGCATTAATGCATTGGGCTTTTCGACAATGTTCTGTGATGGACATTGCCAGATTTGCAGTCTCGCCAGACAAACCATCACATACATCCTGCATGACAACAACCTCTACAAATTTACTAGTCCTGCAGATGCACTCGCACATGTGCTAGCTTCCATTGCAGCCGTCAATGACCATAGTGCCAATCTCATGCTGTCTGCTGCTGACCTTCATCGCCAGCTAGGCCATATGTCAATTGACATCTGAGAAAAGGACCAGTGGTATATGACACTATGTAGCTTATATAGCTCTGATAGAGCCATAGGAGTCCTCTTTTCTACATAGCTACTCCATAGTAGTGAGGTAATCTATATAGAGCTATCATAGCTATCATAGCTATCATAGTATAGAGTATAAGCTATCATAACTATGATAGTTGGTATAGCATATCATGACTATCATAGCTATGTCAGCTATGTGATATATCTCTATTATCATACCATGTCTAGCTAGTAAGGCTGCTATCTAATCTATATCAGCTCTGCCTTGTATGCTGCTTAAGAGTTTTGAAATTTTATTCAAATATAAAAATATATTATAAATTTCAATCTTGTTGCTTCTCTAAACATTCAAAACATCGAAAATTTAAAAGCATTGTATTTCAAATAATATTTAATTACAACAGATTTAGTACAAAGCTACAAGCATTACTACATATCTATGATCAATAATACACTATAAAGACCAACACCTCAAGATAAGATGAGATAAGATTCAAAGATAAGATAAGATACAATAAAGATAAAAAGATAAGATAAACTTGACTTTATAAATAGGAATAAGACTTACCTCTAAGAACATAAAAGCAAAAGTATATAAAAGTCTACAAAGAACAGTAGGATAAGTGAACAATGAAACAATATAACAACAACATAATGACTTACCGAACATCACAAAGTTGAAGCAAGAAAAGAGAGAGCAACGAGACAAGAGAGAGCGACAAAAGACGGGAGATGGTGATGGTAGTGGTAGGAAAGAGAGAGAGGAAGCGCATCACGCATGTCTTATATAGATGTGGCCAGCGGAGCATCAAATGTAGCTTGCCGAGACCGGGCCGGGTATCGCGTCAGAGGCTGGCTGTAAGATTCCACTTAGTGGATTGCAACACTCCCGAACGTGTTATACAGTAGGTACAATGATAGCTCATTCATTGTATCCATATTGATTCATTGTATATTCTCTCTTTTTTTACAGAATTCATACAATTTTATTTGATTTGCTAGACTCGAGACTGCCAGGCGCGTGAGTCTGAAGCACTTGTCGTGCGACTTGTGCTTGTTACATTCCTTCATCTCCCTCTTCGTCTCCCTCTCGTCTCTTCACATGGCCGCGTCCCTTCACACGGCATCTTCAACAATCGGGAGGATTATTAGATGGTCTGAGGGCTCATAGGTAAGTAAAATAGAACCTCTTTCACTGTCTTCTGGTACTAACAACGCGAGTATCGCTCGTTCAATGAGCGATACTCATGTTTATTTTCTCGCGACCTGCGCGCAGCACATCTCCCTCGCCTTCGACACCCCATGCCCACGTCCATGAGCTGCCATGACCGATCCTCCAACAGCGCTGTCAGTGTCATTGCGTCTCATTGCCGTAGCAATGAGATGCGACGATACATCACTCGCTTGGCCTGCTGGGCACTTTGCAGCCCTTGCGTCACCTCAAACACCTGCACACGCCCTCAACAGGCCCATGTGGGAAAATGATCTCACCGGATCCGCACAGCAGCACCCCTCGCCGTGTCGACAACACACTCGGGGCCACGACGCATGGCTAGGCACTTACGGCACGCACATCCATGGATGGCCTCGCCAGCGCGTGTATTGCCGTGGACAGCCACAAGCTCACGCAAGGTCTGAGCTGCGCGCAGATGCCGCGGACAGCCTCTTCAGTCGGTGCAGCACTCCTGCGAGTGCATGACACCACCCAGCCCCAGGAGGACCAACTTTCCAACTGCGCGTGCACACCCTCGCATGCTCGGACGGCACGAACACGTCTGCCTCAACATCCGCACACAAGCACATGACCAGGCAGGTCCACATGAGTGCGGGCACGGCCAGCACGACCGGCGCACCCCGCCTGCTCCGGCATGGCCTGTGCGCCGATGCCCCACCCTGCACACGGCCCCCGCATGAGCCCCTCGCCCCGCGCATGAGAAAGGCCATGCAAGACCATGCCAACTCATGCGCGGCCATGCACGATCCACGACACCCCACCCCGCCCTGCCCCACGCATGACCCATGCACGGACACCGTGCCGCGCACATGGCTGCCTCGCCCATGCATGCACGTACAGTCAGGCACGGCCATGTCAGCTTGCACGCGGCCACGCATGACCTGCGCACTCCGCCTTGTCTCTCGCATGGCCCGTGCGCTGATGCCTCACCTGGCACGTGGTTGTGTCACCCCCATGCGCGTGCGTACAGCTGCACATGGCCCGCGCACCCCGCTTCGTCACCCTGCCCATCCACATCATTATCTGCCCGACAGCATGCACCGGCCAGGTGAGAGCGTGCCTGTCCGTGCACACACAGACAGTGATGCGCAAGAGATGCAAGGGCAGAGGTCTATTTAGGACCTTCGTTTACTAGTTATCTAGTGTCTGATTTTTGTATTTTCCTTGATTGTAGTAGTCTACTCCTTGAATATAAGAAATTTTCGACTTAAATGCCTTGACTACCTAGGTGACTCATCATAAGGATTATAGTAGCCATAGTAGTCATAGTTTTCCTTGGTAAGTATCATAGTCCTATGTATATGACACCCCTAGCTATAGAAGTTATGACACCCTATGTGTTTAACACTTTATGCTATAGAGGCTATCATAGGCCTCATAGCTCCACATAGCTGAATAGTCCAAGCTCATAGCCCTCATAGCTCACTGATAGGGCCCATAATAGGACTTGCTGCTATATAAAAAACAGATTTCTCAGATGGATGCTGCAAAGTCTCTAATCAAGCAAGGCATGATCACTGGCATTAATCTCGATGATCTGATCCAGGAGATGGAACTCTGCTGAGCTTGTGTCCAAGCAAAAATCTGGCATATGCCATTTCCAAAAGAATGCACATGGCCTCAATCGACAATCTATGGCAAACTTGTATCATCTGATCTATTCAGCCCTGCTCACATCGCATCCCTTGCTGGACATTGGTACACTATGACACTATTGGATGATGCAACCTATGAGGTCCTCATCTCATTCCTCCAGCACAAGAGCAAAGCTTTCGACAAATATGTGAACTACGAGAAATTGGTCAAGTTCATTGGGGGGTCTCTGTAATACAGACTTTCTGTTCTGACCGAGGTGGCAAGTACACCAGCCTCGCATTCAAAGATCATCTCGTGAAGCAAGGCACACATCATGAAAAGATGGTCCATGACTCGTCTTCACAGAATGGTGCCGCAGAACATTTTTTTCTGCATGAGCGTCACATGCATGCTTGCAATGCTATTGGCCGTGGGACTCCCTAAATTCCTCTGGGCCACTGTGATGCAACATGCCATGTGGCTTTGGAACTGCACCAGAGAAAAGATCACTGGCAACCAAACCTGATATGAATGGGCATTCAGCAAGAAACCAGACCTGTTGGACCTGCATGAATGGGAATGCCCCATCTGGGTCTGCATTGAGAACTGATGGAAGCTTGACAAATGTGCCAACAAAGGGAAGTTCATCAGCTACAGCAGCAAGAGCAAAGGAATATTAGTATATTGGCCCTGCAAGCACTCGATCACTGTCAAGTGCAATGTCATTTGGGATGACGCTGCACTGCTGCCAATGACTGACATGCCCATGGATGATTGGCTAATTGAACTTTTTGACGGTCGTGCTCCAGAGGAGTGGGTCACCATTGACGGGGATGATGCTGCACTGAAAGATACCCCCATGACAGACCATACTGTCCTCGAGGCTGACCAACTGCCTCCAGACCACATGTCGTCAACCACCACAGAGCAAGCCCTGCACGACGTGCCAGCTGACACTCTGTCTGATGTGATGAATGTGCCTGCAACTTGCCAGAGTGAGCCCCCACCCATGATAGGACATGCTACCACACTACAGACCCCATTGCCAGTAGGGTTCGACACGAGTGCACTCGCAGGTGACCCGGATCCGAACCCATGGGTATCCTAGGCAGCATGAGGTCAGACCTGGATCCATGCGGGTTTCAGCCACCGGGTGATCTGGAACTGCGGGTCAGGTACCTGTGACATCACAGGTCACTCACGAGTCGATTGGCTCGTTTCTCTAACTCAACCTCACTACTAAGTTACTTACCTTCATCTCCTGCATCTTTGGCATTTCTTCTCAATTTGGGCTAGGGAGGGTCTTGCAGGGGTTTGAGGAACTCAAGGTGAGTCCGAAGAGTCTGCTATTCCATTGTGACATACTGATCTCAAGTCTCGCTTGTTATCGAGCGAGATTCAGTTTTTGGTTGTTCTTCGACAGTCGACGAAATCCTGCAGTATTTCGATGCTGCACCATCCTCCAATGCCCCTCTACCTCTCGTGCTCTATTTGCACTTTCGATAATTCCCACCACTGCCCACAGTGCACTCACCAAGACATCAAACCAGTGCTCAACCCCTATCCATCATCCATGACCTGACATTCACACACAAGGGCTTTACCTCCCACTTGCACCCCCAAGAGAAACTGTGATTCCGGCATAGCATGTGAGTGGCCATAACGACAAATCACCGAGTGTCATTGCTGTAGCAACGAGGCTGGACTATCGTTCATCGTGTGGCAGCATGTGCTGACTTCAACTCTGCACCCACGCCCATGCTCACGTCTGGCTCACCCCACCAGCAGTGCGCAGCTGCCCATGCACATGCAGGACAGCATGCAATCACCACTCATTCCTCTACCAGTGCATGCATGTGCGCTTCTGGCTGTCTGCTGCCATTCTCACATGGCTCGGACTGCATGCGCGGACGTTCCATGCCCATTTTAGCTGCACCGTGCCTGTGCCCACATCCCTCTATCCCCTCAACAGCACGGTTGTCCGCGCATGCCTGGGACAGCGTGCACCTGCTGCTCATGTCTCGCCAGGTCACGTCCCGCCAGTGCATGCATGCACGTGCACCCTTGACTGTTCTACCTCGTCCTGCATGTGCAGATGTGCAGTGCCAACTTCAATATTGTGCTTGCACCTGCATCTCTCTTAACAGGCTGCCAGTGCATGCATGCATGTGCCACACCACGACTCCCATTATGCACATGCTTGTCCATGCACGGCCCCCGCAAGCCCATGGCATCCTGTGCAGTTGAGTCATGCCCTTAAGGGAACATGGTGGGTAGTAAGCGAGCACCGGCAGAGATTGTGGTGTGGCAGTATTATGCATTATCATGTACACGGCTGAGTAGTGATATAGTAAGTGTAGACTAGAGCTTGTGTATCATAGTACTTTTGTGCCAAATAAACTTTAAGCTATGAGTCACTACAGGTTACTCGCGGGTCGATGAAGTTCAGCAAAATCTTGACCTAGATCCGGACAGGTCTCAGCCACTAGGTGATCCAGATCTGCGGGTCAGGAACCTGTGGGTAAATTTTGCAGGTATACCCACGTTGACCCATGGGTGACTCTGACTTGTGTCAAACCCTAATTGCCAGTGTGTATGCACAGTGAATCACCAACTGTGCTGGATGCATCTCGAGCACAGTGCATATTGTACCTTCCTGCTACGTCTGTCTACTTCAAGCTAGTACTATGATAGGACATATAGATCAACACTGGGCTATGTCAAATTTCAAATTTTCAGATGATATACACTACACCAACTCATATATGCACTCTTGGCTCACATTTTTTGACCTATGTATATCTTTGTTGATTTACTTACACATATATCAACCCATGGGCATCATAGCAAACTTATGTATGCTTCTACTACCTCATACATTTCCTGTTAGCCTGTGCACCTTCTATTGATTTGTATGCATTGCTGCTAGCACCAAAGGCAGAATTTAATTTCTATATTTGGATTTTTTTTCTGACTTTTACAAAAAATAACATACTGCTCTTTCAGGAAACCTTGCGTGGCGCGCCTGAATGCCCCGCGAAATCCCGAAAACTCGAAAAACTCGAGAAACTCGAGAAACTCGAGAAATCTTGCAGGCCATTACTCTCTGCCCCGTTCTTCTCATTTGAGTCATGGTCTTTCGGAAAATCGACCCCGGCATCAAATGGCGTGCAATCGAGCTCCTTGAAGATGGGTGGGGCGAGGACGAGATCATTCTTGCTTTGAATGTTTCTCGTGACAGTATCCGTCGATGGGCAGCTTATGCTGAACATCATGGATCTGTCATACCTCCGCATCCTCATCGAGGACGCCCTCGTTTGCTCAATGCGACGGTCATCGAGGATATGCGCAACCTTCTACTCGATCTTCCCTCCCTCTATTTGGACGAGATTGTCGCATGGCTTGCCATTGTTCATGACACCTCTATCAGTGTCGGAGCCCTTCACAACACACTTTCAGCCATCGGCCTCACCTACAAACGGCTCCACAAATGTGCTGCGCAGCGTGACCCAGCCCTCCGTGCTGCATGGCGAGCCACTACAACCCTGAACTATGCTGCAGCTCAATATGTCTTCATTGACGAATCGAGCTTTGATGGCCGTAATCTTGAACGTGATTATGGTCGGGCTGCAGTTGGTCAGCGAGCAACCGAGATCATGCCACATGAGCGTGGTCAACGCTACAGTCTCCTCCCAGCACTCACACTGGATGGCTACATTGCAACTCGTGTTGTCGCGGGATCTGTTAATGGGCTGGAATTTTATGACTTTGTCGCTCGTGATCTGGTATGTTTAGAACTTATTCTCTCAGCATTTCAAGTGGCTAAATTATCTGTAGCTTCCAATGATGAACCCATATCCACAGGATCGCAGCATCCTTGTGATGGACAACTGTAATATACATAAAAGTGAGGCACTCAGAGATTTAATTCAAGCTTCAGGTGCAAGTTCAATAAGAATCTTGAGATCTGAAAGCTTATAGTACTTTATTTTAAGGATGTCTTCTTGTCTTCCTTCCTGCCTATTCTCCCGACTTCAATCCAATTGAAGAAAGCTTTAGTACTGGTGAGTTTCACAAATATTAACACTATATGCTCATATACTAAAATGTTGAGTTCAGTCAAGGCTTATTTCTTGAGGCACTGTATGGCCCTGCGTAATAGTGCTAACATGGAGTTGGACATCTTAGAGGCCTGTGCAAATGCAATAACAGCTGAAAAAGCAGCAGGGTGGTTTCAGGACTGTGGATATTAGAATCTAATGATCATGTGCTTTTGATAGTGATGTATCTAAAGAGAGAGGTCCCAAATTTACTAGGAGATGTTATAAAAGCAAATTAAATATTAGAAAATAAGTCAAAGTGTCTATGTGTAGTAACGAATGAAGACAAAAAGGACTGAGTGGGGGTTTGTGTAACTGAATGTAAACTACAATATCTCAACTTCTTTAAGTACCATGATTACCTTTCATCTGCCGACGCTCATTACGAACACGGTTACGATAGTGCTGTGCAGCACGTACAACCCACTTCCACTCAAGCAGCAGGAATCCAGCATCCTTCCACATATCATCAGGCAGATCTGATAAATTATCACCAGGCTGAAAACCTAAGGAATGAAGGCGTGAGGCAATATTGTCTCCCAAACCCATCTCTGCACACCATTCGTCCACAGTAATGGCTGAATCAAAGGTGATTGGAGATGAAGGTGGATTATAGCTTCGCTCATTTGAGGGGCCAGCCTGCGGCTGCTGAGGATAGGGTGAATTTGGATGAGGAGGTGATGGAAATGGAAGCTGAGCTGGTGAAGAGAACGGGTATCCATATGGGGTGAAAGATTGGTAAAATGGATGCTGAAATCCAGGTGCAGGAGGCATCCCAGGAAAGGAAAATGAGGGCCATGCTCCAGATCCAGATGGCATGCCTTGCGCAACAACAGGGGTATTAGTCGTTGCCGCAGGAGCTGCGTTCGTGCTTTTTGATGCCCGTATATTGTCAGATTCACGAAAGCATGCTGATCCGATTGGGACATTGTCATCCGTCGAAAGATTCTTTAGCTATTAGAGATCCTATTAGTATCAAAGGATATTCAGCAACTCAACACATACAATTGATGATGCCCAGACACTAAGTCGTGTCGATGTGAGCTCAAAGTGCCAATTATTTGGCTGATAATGGAAGCATTTAAGTGTGGGATGCATGGCGCAAAGTCCTTTCGGGTATTTCAAGTCAAGACGTTCGACAATCGGACGGAGTTGCTGATCAAGTGACAGCTGCGCAAGAGTTAGAAAAAGCAGCAACAATGATAAGCATAAATACGCACCTTTGCACCACCAGCTGAATTCACGTCAAGCACGAGATGCTGTGACTGATTCTGTGCTGTCGAAGATGCGGTAGATGACCATGGCTGAAAAGGTGAATCAGTCGCAGACCTAGATAATGACAAGAATGTAAGACGCACCAGGAGATTCTGCGTCGCCTTGCGAGGCTCCGTCATATGAATCATGATAGGCTCCAGCAGAGTGGTCTTGTTCTTCTGCATGAATGCTCGGATCTGGTCCGTCATGGCCGTGAACCCGACCTCATTCGTCAAAGCCAGACGGCGCTGCGACGATTGGCTGTTCCAGCGCCAAGCCATTGAAGGGGTATCGAGATTTGCAATCTCGGAATGGACGCCTTCTGCGAGAACACCGAGGAAATCTTGCCAGGTCATGTCGTTCGTCAACTGCACGGGACTGCCTTTCCAGATTCCTCCCGACTTCATCTTGTCACCTCGGGGAGTCCTGCCCTTGACGAGAACATCGTGCAGCTGCACCTCGAGGTGGAGCATCTCCGTGAAAGGTGCCGTCTTCGGGTCAACAGCTGGTGCTTGCGGGAGTTCAGGTGGTCGAGGTTTGGATGGCCGTCCAGGCTTGCGGCGAGGTTGCGATGCGGATGCGGAGTCTTCGCCCTTGATAACGGGTGTCCGCGTGGACTGAGATGGCTGCGACGTAACAGAACGCCGTGAAAGTGACGCCATTGAGCGGCGTACTTCCTCGTCGCTCTCTTCGTCCCTCCTCATCTCCTCGAGATACTTGTGAAGCGGGTGATCTGCAGACTGGGCCACCTGTGATGCACGCTCTTCAGTGTCTCGAGCTCGGTGTTTTCGAACAGGCCTGCCAGGAGTGATGGGACTGCGCTGCCGTTTTCGATTCGGCGGTGTCCGCGGTGCATTGTACACAACATCGTGCTGGTCTGGACTGCTGTGACGCTCGGCTTGCTCATGCGAATGGCTCTTGACAGGCCTAGCATGGTCCGCTACGACACGTGAGCGCGCGGGAATGCAAAGCATGAGTGGCCGCTGTGGTGGGATGGCTTCGGCATACTCTACAAGGATTCAGTCGAAAATCTGCTCGGTATATGTCCGGACTCACCTTCAGAGTCCAGTTCATCAATCTCCTCCTCATCTTCACCATAGAAGCCTTCTGAATCCTCATCCATACGGGGCTCATCACGGGCACTGTCTTCTTCATCATCACTGATGCTGATGACCTCGGAGTTGGGCATTTTTTTGCAAAAGAGTGTGGAAATAGTAAGAGTTATGAAGTAATACAAGATAACAAGGCTTTAGGACATGTAGAAGGTGATTATAGGGGGGTATAGGAAGTGAGCTATGGTTTTTCGAGTTTTTTCGAGTTTCTCGAGTTTTCGGGAGTTTCGGGATTTCGCCGCACGTTCAGACGTGCCACGCAAGGTTTCCTAAAAGAGCAGTAACTCATACTAGTTTTTTTAATAGAGCTTATATCTCTTCAATGTATAATCTAGTCAGTATTTTTCTATTTTACATGCATTAAATACTATTAAAATTGAATTCTCACTTTCAAATCATATTTTGTATACTGGTAGAAATTAGTGACCAAATATGACAACTACTTTCTGATAAAATTGCCTGTCGACTAGCATGAAGGTCTAGAGTAACAAAAAACTCATACAAATGCATGAGAGCATCAATCGTGCAAACATCACTTTAAGCATATAAAAAAAACACTATTTAATCTAATCTAATCATGAGTAGTTCAGCTCCTACCTCTGATAACTCTACATTTTCTACTATGTTATATATCTTAGCACCTTATTTTATATATAATCTTGTGTGTTATACAGTACACACTTGTCATATCTTATTCTACTCAGCCCGATATATGATATACACTATTATATATACTTATACTATAGATACTTGTAATATCTACAATTATAGTAGTAGTCTAGTTGTATGTCTAATCAAACAAGATTCAAGATTGAATATATGATCAATGTCAAACATTGTATTGTTGAACAAAGCTAATGGCCAATCATGTGATCAATAGCAGACCTTGTTCGGCCGCACAAGGTCTGGTGGCTGTGCTTAGCTTATGTCAGCAGTAGTTGATGTTGCGCTCTCTGCTTTCTCTTCTTTTCTTCAGATAGCTTTGAAGTCAGTGTGATACTACCAGTAGTGCACACTGACTACAAGGCTTGGACATGCCCAGTCCCCATCTACAGCAAGTTGCGGCTGAGGTGTCCAATGATGGTGTAGGGCCATCACCAACTTTCTGGATCTCTTCTGATGATGTGGCATAGAGATTGCACCATGGCCCTCTCAATACCACATGAATCAGAATGAGTGAAAGCTTGTTGGAATCAGATTTAGAATAGCTTTAGAATAGTGCCATAAACAGCAAGATAGCATGGCAAAATGCTGATCTATTGAACTATATGTCCGTGATGATGTGGCAGACTAATTGCTTTATAGCTCTGCTGATACTGCATCAATCATGATGTATGAGGGCTTATTGAAATTGAATTTACAGTAGCTTTCTAACAGTATAGTTTACAACATTATAGCACCACTTGTTGTTGAGATAGGAGACAATACTCTTTTGCTGATGTGGCACATAAATCGAGAAATATCTCTGCTTGGAGTGATCCGATTTTCATATTCTAAATTGGGTTGGAAAGATGTAATCAAACGTATTTGAACACAATTTACCGTTTGTCGATTGATTGCTTCGTTGCAGAGCTATAAAGCAATCACTGTATACAGTGTATTGGCTCTCTAGGTGACTTATGCTTATGTAAGCGGGCGCTAAGACCTTGTTCGGCCGCACAAGGTCTTGTAGGATCACATGACCGAGTCTCAGGACCCATTGCTACCGATAAATTGCATTGTTTTGCTCATTTTATCAGTAAACAGTATGTACATTTGTTTGCTGTGTATCATTTTAGTGGCTGTATCTTTCTGTGAGCAGTAAATTGTGTTGAAGACCAGCTTTCTGATATATTAGGATGCATTTGAGAACAAGTGAATTGGCTGAGTACTGATTAAGTTAGCTGGAGTTCAAGCATTCTAGGGGGAAAATGCTGAAACAATTCGCATTCTGCGAGTTTTGCACCAATCCTGACACATGAGGTACCGTCAGAAAGCTATCAATAAGTAGATTCTGATGCACTTTAGAACGAGTAAATCGGTTGGGAATTGACCTAGTTAGCTAGGGTTCAAGCATTTTAGAAGAGGAAAAAAAGAAACACTTTGCATTCTGCAAGTTCTTAATCGATTTGGATGCATAAAATATGGTAGCAAAGCTATAAGTGAGTAGATTTAGATGCATTTAAGAACAAGTAAATCAGTGAAGAATGCACTGAGTTAGCTCAAGTTCAAGTGTCATAAAGGGGAAATGTAGAAATTCATTGCATTCTATAAGTTCTGCACAGATCAGGATGCAAAAAATACTGTCAGAAAGCAATAAATGAGCAGATCCAGATGCATTTAAGAACAGGTGAATTGGTCAAGAACTGATCAAGTTACATTAAATCAACAAAGTTTGGCCAGAGCTGGAGTTGAACCTGCAAACTTGTGAGATTGAAGATGTGTGATTATATAAGCTAACTGCCTAATGGGCATAGTCATCGTTTGCATGTCGTTTTCACTATGAAAAGGCGGTATAGAGTAAACGATTCTAAGGAATTGTAAAAAGTCAGAAAAAAAAATCCAAATATAGAAATTAAATTCTGCCTTTGGTGCTAGCAGCAATGCATACAAATCAATAAAAGGAGCACAGGCTAACAGGAAATGTATGAGGTAGTAGGAGCATACATAAGTTTGTTGTGATGCCCATGGGTTGATACATGTGTAAGTAGATCAACAAAGGTATACATACATCAGGAAGGTTGACAATTTTTTGATGAGTCTGACAGTTTTTAACCCTACTGTAGGATCTAATCTGTCTGAGATTACTTTTCAAATGACAATATCTGATTTAGCTTATATATTTAAGAGTTAACATCTATTGTTAGCTATAGTAGTTATCCATCTCTAACTATCCACTATAGCATAATTTCTGATATCCAAAATTTACATAAAACTGAGAGCATTCTGAGAAATTTCTGAGCTCAGCTTGAGGTCCAACAAACTGATAGTGTCTGATAGTGTCTGATGCTGGCTTATACCATCTGATTCATCTGATTTCACTTGCATGAGTTCTGACAGATGCTATCAGATGACCGCAGGTCAATCAGAAAGTTGTCAAGATTCCTGATGTAGGTCAAAAAATGTGAGCTAAGAGTGTATATATGAGTTGGTGTAGTGTATATCATCTGAAAAATTGAAATTTCACATAGCCCAGTGTTGATCTATATGTCCTATCATAGTACTAGCTTGAAGTAGACAGACATAGCAGGAAGGTGTGATATGCACTGTGCTCAAGATGTATCCAGCACAGTTGGTGGTTCACTGTGTGTATGCTGGCAGTGGGGTCTGTAGTGCGGCAGCACGTCCTGTCATGGGCAGAGGCTCGCTCTGGCAAGTTGCAGGCACATTCATCACGTCAGGCAGAGTGTCAGCTGGCATGTCATGCAGGGCTTGCTCTGTAGTGGTCGGTGACACGTAGTCTGGAGGCAGTTGGTCAGCCTCAGAGACAGTACTAATAGTCTGTTGCAGGGGTATCTCTCAGTGCAGCATTGTCCCTGTCAATGGCAACTCACTCCTCTGGAGCATGACTATCAAAAAGTTCAATTAGCCAATCATCTGTGGGTGTGTCAATCATCGGCAGCAGTGCAGCATTGTCCCAAATGATGTTGCACTCGACGGTGATCAAGTGCTTGCAGGGCCAATATACTAATATTTCTTCGCTCTTGCTGCTGTAGCTGATGAACTTCTCTTTGTCAGCACATGCATCAAGCTTCCATCAGTTCTCAATGCAGACCCAGATGGGGCATCCCCATTCATGCAGGTCCAACAGATCTGGTTTCTTGACGCTGAATGTCTGTTTATACGGGGGTTTGGTTGCCAGTGATCTTCCTCCTGATGCAGTTCCAAAGCCACATGGCATGTTACATCACAGTGGCCCAGAGGAATTTAGGGAGTCCTGCGGCCAATAGCATTGTGAGTGCACGTGTGATGCTCATGTGAAAAAAAACATTCCATGGTGCTATTCTGTGAAGATGAGTCATAGACCGTCTTTTCATAATGTGTGCCTTGCTTTGTGAGATGATCTTCGAATGTGAGGCTGATGTACTCGCCACCTTGGTTGGAACAGAAAGTCTGTATTACAGAGACCCCCCGATGAACTTGGACAGATTTCTCATAGTTCACATATTTGTCGAAAGCTTCACTCTTGTGCTGGAGGAATGAGATGAGGACCTCATAGGTTGCATCGTCCAATAATGTCATAGCATACCAATGTCTGGCAAGGGATGCAATGTGAGCAGGGCCGAATAGATCAGATGATACAAGTCTGCCATAGATCATCGATTGAGGCCATGTGCATTCTTTCAGAAATGGCACATGCCAGATTTTCACTTGGACACAAGCTCAGCAGAGTTCCATCTCCTGGATCAGATCGTTAAGATTAATGCCAGTGATCATGCCACACTTGATTAGGGACTTTGCAGCATCAATTGACATATGACCTAGCTGACGATGAAGGTCAGCAGCAGACAGCATGAGATTGGCACTATGGTTGTCGACAGCTGCAATGGAAGCTAGCATATGTGCTGCGAGTGCATCCACAGGACTAGTAAATTTTTAGAGGTTGTTGTCATGCAGGATGCATGTGATGCTTTGTCCGGCGGGACTGCAAATCTGGCAATGTCCATCACGGAACATTGTTGAAAAGCCTGATGCGTCAATGTGGTTGATTGAAATCAGAGTGGACGCTATGCTCAGCATGTACAGTACATCCTTCAGGGTGATCCTGGTGACTGTGTCACCATTTGAGAAGGTAATAATTATATCACCACAGCCTGTCACAAAGAAGACATGCTTGTCAGCAGTGATGATCAGTTTAGGTGCAATCTGATGGAAGTTCAAGAATTCTGATCGGAAAGGGGAGTAGTGGTGACTGGTGCCAATGTCGATGCATTGCATCAGGGCTGAGTCAGGAACCATGGCAGCTAGCACTGAGAAAGCAAAATGGGTCTCAAGGGCAGCAGCCACATCTGCTGTACCTTTTCCATCACTGTCCTTGTCTTTCCTGCTGCTCTTGCCCTTTCTATCAGATCTCTGCACCTCCTTTCTGCCTCCTTTCTGCCAGCAATTAGCAGCACTGTGAAAATGGTGTCTGCAGTTCAAGCACTTGACATTGTTCTTCGTGCCAGAGCTGCTGCCATTGCTGTTGCCACACATACCTTGGCTAGTACCATGCTTCTTCAGATCAGATCCCATGATGAGCACTGTATCGACCTTGTTGAGCTGGGCCTTGATCGCATAGTGATCAAATTCCTCATTGATGTGAGAAATGATGGTCATTGGCAGGATGGTCTTCCCAGTGATACAAGCAGCTGAGAGCATTGCTAAGAGGACAGGATTATAGTCAGTGGGGAGCAAGGATAAAATTATGGCAGTGAAATTGGTATCAATTAGTTTAGCGCCCATTGCCCACTAATTCTTCCTTCATGCAAAGCAACAAATCAAAGTGCTCACAGATGTCACCGCTGGGTTGACAGTGTGTCTCTTGGAGCCATTGCCAGAGATCGATTTGGACCATTTTGGTCTTGCCCTTGTATTCATTACAAGTATGACAGACCATACTTTGTGTGCACGATCGAGATCTTGCATGCATGAAAGGAGTAATTTGGTGATCATCGAGAAGATCTATTGTTTGATGGTGTATTTCTGTTGGAGCCACTTGTCCCACTTCTCTTCGTAATCATCCAGTTGCTTGGTCATTGGATTGACATCCTTTTTATCTTTATCGAGTGATGTCAACAGTTCCTTTGGTTCTTTGGCGGTGCCTCTCAGATGGTGCATCAAACCTTTCACTCCGATCATGGTCACAATGCAGGTTTTGTACATCACTCAGTTCAAGCCATTGGCTGTGAGCATTGAGACAGTGTAAAGGTTGAATGATTCAGGACCAGGGCCCATAACCTCTTAGAAGAACCAGAGTATGGGAGGTATCTAAAATAATATTGAGCAGTCAGGACTTAGTGATAGAAGAATTCACTGCATTGATTATGTACCTAAAATGATACTGAACAGTCAGGACTGCTCATGGAGTAAGTACATTAATAACCAATAAAAGAAGCATAGATCGCATACCTCAGTGATAGAAGAATTCACTGAGGTAAACATCCTGCAAACTTGCACCTACATCAACAGCACAAGGGGCTGAAAGCAACTGTACAGTAGTGTACATAATCGATCTGAGCTCTAGGCCTGAAACATCTACTCTAAAGGTAAGGAACAAGATAAGATGAAAATCACACTTAGTGTGCTTTGGTTGAATGGGCATTTGCTCCGATCTCAACAAAGGTACAGGCAAGTGACACACCTGCACATGACAACACACAATGTGTGTATATAGTTGTGCTGACTGACATGCTCACATTCAGCTGTAGCCATCTCTGAGCTGTCACTGGTCCATTCACATGGTACATCGAGATGTGGTGGACCAGCATAGGGTGTGGCCAGTGAACATGAGACACAGTGGGCTGGCATGAGGTGTAGCAGGCATGCACGAGGCACTGGCCCCAGCACAATGCTACATGCCAAGTATAAGGCATGAGGTACAGGCCTGCATGCAAGATGTAGTGTACCTGTGCATGGTCATACATGACATACCTACACAGGTGTGCTAACTGATGGCTTGTGCATGGCTATGACCATTTATCAGCCATACATATGCTGGCATGTGTAGCATCTGAGCCCATGCATGAGACATCAGAGGCAGGGCATGGTGTGTCTGATCTATGTGTGAGGTAATTTATATACCTTCATTAATAATAAAAAAAAGGAATCGTTTTGCTATGCACAGCATTGGCCCTCTTCCCCCAAGTCTGAGAGCATTCTGAGCCATCTCTGACAGCATCTTGAGGTCCAAAAATCTGACAGTGTCTGATAGTAATCTTTCTGATACTGGCTTATACTATCTGATGCATCTGTTTTGACTTGCACAAGGTCCTGTCAGACACTGCAGGTCAATCAGAAAGTTGTCAAAGTTCTAGAAGCTAAGCTAACCAACAAAGAATTGTGAGAAGAATATGATATTGTGGCAGACTTTATGATATGTATTAGTATTGTTTTGAATGCTTATTTGAGTCTAATTTAAATCTTTGTTTCTAGCCATTTATACATTCTTTTTCTTATGCAGATATTCATGAACTTATATCTCTTAACTTGCTTCATCAGCTTATCAAGGAAACATTTAAAAATTACTTGGTGACTTGGATTGTTGAATATCTTGACCTTCTCTATGGACCAACTCAGACAGCTATAATTATGACAGATATTGATCAGAGAATTGCTGCTGTACCTTCATTTCTAGGGTTACACTAATTTTCTGATGGTCACAACTTTAAACAATGGACAGGAGATGATTCCAAAGCTCTGATGAAAGTGTTCTTGTCAGCAATTGAGGGTCATGTGCCTCTACAAATGGTTTGAGCAATTCATGCATTTTTGTATTTTTCTTATCATGCTCGAAGATTAATGATAGATGAAGATACTTTGGATGCTATGAATGTTGCTCTTGAAACATTTCATAGAGAACATAAAATCTTTGAAACAGCAGGTGTATACTTAATAAAAGGAATATCACTTTCAAAACAACATTCTTTGCAACATGATTATCACTTGATTGAGGAATTTGCAGTTCCAAATGGACTTTGCACCTCTATTACAGAATCTAAACATATAAAGGCTGTTAAAAAGGCTTGGAGAAGATCTAGTGGCAATAATGCTTTGAGACAAATGTTATGTACAAATCAAAGACTGAACAAACTCAATACTTGTACACAAAATCTTATAAAATGTGGCATGTTAGATAAACCTTTGAGTTCAGTTCAAAATGAGAGTTTGAAGACTGCAAAGCAAACATCTTTTTTTTTATAGAAATTAATGAAGTGCTACTCAGTGACAACTTTGGTCAAGGCTCTAAAGAGGTTAAAATTAGTGTTAAGCTTGCAAAAGCATGTGCATAGAAATACCCTTGAACACTTGATCAAATTGTTCCATTGATTGGTAGGCCAAATTTATCTAATCATATTTATTGATTTTTGTTTGATCAAAAAAATGTGACTTCTACTAGTAGTCATATATCATTAAATGTTGATATCTCAAAATGTCCACTAGCCCCAGAAAAATTGAATATCTATCACTCTGCAATGGCCACATATTATGCACCTAATAATCTATCAGATATCAAAGGTGTTCATTGTCATTACATTTAATCAGCACGAGACTAGTATAGAAAAGACTTTTCTCGTCAAGACTGTGTCTTTATTAAAAATGATCCTACTTTATCTGGAATGAAAGGACTATATATTGATCAAGTCTTGCTATTTTTCTCATTTGATGATAAAGAAGTCACTTATCCATGTGTATTGATCTAATAGTTTGTAACTGTTGGTAATGAACCTGATAAAGATACAAGGATGTAGATGGTAGAAAAAGAAGTAGATGATGATAGAGAATATGTATGTTCAGTAATACATACTAATTATATTTTGAGAAGTGCTCATTTGATTGGTGTTTCTAGTAAAGAGTTTCTTCCTTCTAAATTCAAACATGTTTACTCTCTTGATGCCTTTGCTTCTTTTTATGTTAACAAATATTCTGATTATCATGCTTTTGAAACTGCTTTTTCACCTTTTTGTACTAGTACAATACAACTGTTTGTATTTAATATTCAATGTTGCTGCTAATCATCATTTTTACAGTATCTATAAACTCACTTGTGATTATTTTTAATAATTATGTTTGGCCTGATATTTAGGTAAAATCTGACTATAAATATACATTTGAGAAGTATAGATATATATGATTAGTCTAAAAAGATTACATCTATCTGTCTTGTCTGACAGTAAAAAATCTGAAGAATACATAAAATCTGACTATGTCTAAGAAAATTATACCTGCCTGATCTGTCTGGCAACAAAAATCTGAAGAATATTCAAAATCTGACTATGTCTGAAAGATTACACCTGTCTGATTTGTCTGATAGCAAAAAATCTGAAGAATATATAAAATCTGACACATCAAAAAACTCCTTACTTTCTTGCTTTTACTATTGTAGATCTGATATCACTGTTTTTGAGCCTGTTGTCACTATTTTGAGACACATGTCAGATCAAGGTGTCTCAAAACAGTTTAAAAACAGTAATATCAGGTCCAAAACAGTAACATCAGACCTACAACAGTCAAGTCAGAAAAGTGAGGAGTTTCCTGATGCAGTATTTAAGCATGATTTTATATCTGATGAAATCTGATTCTGTCTGACTTGTCTGAAGGTGGTTGAGATCAAAAATTATTAGATTTTCAGATTTATAAGATGATCAGACAGAATCAGATAGAATCTAGTCAAGCAGAAAGTTTGTAAGTTTCCTGATATAGGCCTGCACCTAGAGACATGCACAAGACATTGGAAAATAGCAGTATCTGAAAAATCTGATTTTTATATAGTAAAGGGTCAAACTATGGGTTCTATAGGTGAGCTATGGAGTCTATGACTTTGACTTATCAAGCTATATAGAGCTATGACAGCTACCATAGCCTCCATAGCAGGCAGTATAAAATATATAACCTTTATAACTAGTAGTATTGAATACATAGAGCTATACTAGTTAGTAAGGAGAGCTATGGCTCTTATGATTACTATATTGGCTATAATCAATGACAATGAGATAGACACCTAAGAAATTTCTTAAATAACTAAAATTGTTATATTTTAATGTTAAAGTATCTAAGTTCCTAATTAAAGACCTCACATGCATAGACAGGACATGCACAGATAGCGTGGTGCCCATCATCAGGACTGCAATATCTGCACCGTCATCAACATGCATGTCTCCACGTGCACAGAGGGCCGTCTGCACTGCACACATGCTGTTGCTAGTGTGCAGAACCTCGCACGTGCAATGAGACTGCCCACAGCTGTGCATGCATGTGCGCAATTGTACATGCACCATTGCCAGCATGCATGACCTTGGATGTACAGACAGCACTGTGCATGGTTATCTTGTCATACGTGCATACACACACTGGCGTAGTCATTTGTGGAGCTATGCATGACAGCCCACATGCTGGCAGGGCCATGTGTGACTGCTTGTACCATGCATGCATAGCGCGATCATCCATGGCTGTGTGCAAGTGGGGCACAGTCGTGAGAAGGTGGAGCGGCTACAAGAAGGTGACAGCATGGCCACAGATGACCACCTGCATGCTGGTGTTGAAGTGGAGGGCGAACACGTCATACAACATTTAGTCGGGCCTCATTGCCATGGCAATGAGACCTGACATCAGCATCGATGATGGCATTGTCGAGGCAGTGGGGTGGGGTGATGTCAGACATGGGCGTGAGATGTCGAAGGCGTGTTCATGAGAAAAAATACAAGTATCATTTGTGCAAATGAATGATACCCATTTAATTAGCATGAAGACAAAAAAAAGAATTGCTATCTACTTATCTATAGCCCCTCGGCCCTCCTGCTGATGTCCCGACCATCCGTCAACACTGTGCATTGCTTGCATAAAGGAAGAGGGGTGAGGAGACGAGGGGAGATGAGGGAAGACAAAGTGGAAGATGAAGAAAAGAGATGCACCAAGTCACGCGTCAAGTGCAGCCACACCACTCGACTCACATGGCTGGTGGTTTTGAGTCCAACAAACCAAATAAATTCTTTTAAAATCTGAAAAAAAACACAGCAAGCATAAATCTGTTAAGTTTACATGATGAATGAGCTTTGTATGTATCTGCAATACTGTATGTTGCTGGGTACATGGGTCAACTTAGTAAAATCTAAATCACCAGCCTCTCGCGCAGCACCCAGCAACATCTAGCAGCTGCATTTTGGGCTCCACTCTGCGCTAGCAATATAACATCATGTAGCGCATGTCGTCTCTTTCCTCTCAATCACTACCATCTCTCTTCGACATCCTCTCATCTTTTTCCTCTCTCTCTGCTATTCTACTTCAACATTTGTATATTATTGGTATGTCTCTTATCTTCTTTGTTGTTGACAGTACTAATGTCTTGGCTTTGTAGACTTCATTTTTGCTTTTATGATCTTTGGGTAAGTCTCTAGTTCTTATGTTTGTTTTTACTTATATTAATGAAGTGTGATTCTTGTAGGTTATTTTTGTTTTTTTTAATGTTTGGTAATATTGTATAGCTTTTTCTTATTAGTTCTCTTATCAGTATAGCATTTTTGTAGTCTTACTTTTGTGACGTTTGTATTAGTACTATGAAATTTAATATCATGCTTTCAAATTTTGATGTTTTTTTCTGAGATATAAAACTATTAAACTTTTAAAAGAGCTAAGATATTTAATTATAATTATAGTATTTTTAAAATTAGTCAGAGATGATATAGAATAGATAGCAATCCTATTAAGCTAGATATGATATGATAATAGATATACATAGCATAACTAATATAATCTTTATAGCTATCATAGCTATGCCTTATGCTCTGATAGCTATCATAGCTATCATCAATTAGTCTGCCACATTATCAAGGACATACTATAGTCTAAAGTTTTGAGTTGTCTACAGATTCAGACTTATGTAGCACAGCTGGAAAGCCTTTGATCAGTACATTCCAGTGCATTTTAGAACAAGTTAATCAGTATAAAACTGATTGACTTACCTTAAGGTCAAGATTCTAAGGAGGAGATCTCAATTTCAAAGTTTGATTTTTAAGTTCTAGACAGACTAGGGCCTCTGTAGCATGTCTGAAAAATGTTCAATTAGTACATTTGAGTGCAGTTTAGAACAAATGCATTCGTACAGACCTGATTGACTTACCTGAAGATCAAGATCTTGAGAGAGGAGATTCCAATTTTGAGTTTTGATTTTTGAGTTATAGATGGACTGAGGCATATGTAGATTGGCTGAAAAGCAATTGATTAGTAAAGTTCAATACATTTTAGAATAAGTGAATTGATGAAGAACTAAAGGACATACCTGAAAATTGAGATCTTCTCCTTAAGATCTTGATCTTGAGTCTTGATTTTCAAGTTCTGAACAGTCTAGAGCCTATGTGACATGGCTCAAAAGCAGTTAATTAGTAGAGGTAAACACATTTTAGAACAAGTGAATTGATGGCAAACTAAAAAACATACCTCAAGATCAAGATCTTGAGGGGAAGATCTTAATTTTGAGTTTTGATTTTGAGTTATAGATGGACTGAGGTCTATATAGCATGGCTGGAAAGCAATAAACTAGTAGAGTTCAATGCATTTTCAAACAAGAGAATCGGTGGAGAATTGATGGACTTACCTCAAGGTCAAGATTTCTGGGGGGTAATTCCAATTTTAAGTCTTAGTTTTTAGTTTTGAACAGAATTAGACTCATATAGAATGTCTGAAAAGCTATTAATCAGTAGATTCCAATACATTTTGGAACAAAAAAATTGGTAAAGGATTGAAGGACTTACCTCAATATCATTTGAATAATGATGATTGATTAATTTTAAACTAGACAGATAGGTTAGCATAACTCAGAAAGCATTGTCTGAAAGTAGCTGTCAATGTGGTTTTGACAAGCTATGATACACCCTGATTAATGCTAAATTTAGAGACCTATAAATAAATTAGTCTGCCAGCTCAGCAAGTGAGATACATATAAGACAACCAAGGTGAGCCATCAGGTCGAGTACCTTCTAGTTCCAAACTGTCAACCACTCAGCAGATAACTTGAAGATACCCATCGAGCCTTGCAGCCAACATGACAAGCATGCAGGATGTAAAGCTCATGAGGAAGCAAGATTTTACTGCTAGTACTTTAAAATCAAGATTTTAATTATATAATGAGTCTTCAAAACTATATAAATTTATAGACATTTCTGTACTTATAATATATCATAAGAGTAGACATTGTACTAATGCTAATTGCTCATTGATTATATTATTTTCAGTATTAAAAAATATCAAAAAAGTCTGGCATGAACTGGAATTGAACTTGCAAACTCAAGAGAACTCACACTTCATCTCCAAGTTTTGATTATGTAGTCAATTCTCATAACCTCTCAATGGTCGTTAAGAGGTAAGGTCACATGACTAAACTGAGATTTCAAGCCAACTTTATCTATTATCATATTATCTTGTCATTTCCTTCTGTCAAAGTGTGAATCTGAGCGATAAGGGGCGACTCAGGAGTGCAAGAAGTGAGAGGAAGACACAGAGATCGATTAGAGACTGCAGTTCAATGTGAGCAACAAGATACATGAGAAAGAAACACTATAATACACCTGCAGTCCAATGTGAGCAACTAAGGAGCTCACAGTCGATGAGACCGTAGGTGTATAATGCTCTACAGAAGTTGCCGGGCAGTGGCTTCAAAACTGTACAGTAGACACAACCAACAAGGGCAAGGCCTGAAAGAGCAAAAGTGAAGTAAGCCATAGAGTAAGCAGTACAATAGACAAGACAATGCAACTGAGAGTGTGCTAGACTGGCCTGTAAGGGTCCTGAGTTCGAATTCTGACTAGTGCATTAAAGCATAAGGTCATAGGTTCAACTCCCGAGTAGTGCACACTAAGCAAGTGTCTCTAAGATCGAATTTCAGAGAATACAAGCTAGTCACAAGTCCTAGGTTCGACTCTAGGTATCTGCATGCTTGCAGAAGGACGTAGGATTGAGCCTTGACTGTGCTGTGATTTTGCACCAGGATGCTGTACCTTATACAGCTCTTACTGGGCCCACAATCATCCAGGCCCTTTTAGACCACTGGGGGTTGATTATCAACTCAGATGGTGGCCTCTCAATGAAGCTCTTCAACCGCTCAAGTGAACACAATATTCCTCTGCCTAATTGGCTGTCCTCATCCTATGTCACTGAGAACCTCATTAAGAAATGTCACCAAGACCGTCTTGCTGGGCAGTCCCATCATGAGGTGGTACGCCAGCTCGAGTCATCCCATGGCCACGCTATCACCATGACCTATGACATTCAGCAGCACAACCTGACCTGTACACACCTGGAGCACGATCTCACAGGCCTTGATGAATGTGTGCTCTCTCTCCTTGTGAGCTAGCATATGGCTGCTAGCCTCCAATCTTCCCTGGCACCCATGCAATTCTCACATGCCTCACACACCCTGTTCAAGTGTCATAGCTCAGATGCACTTCCTTATCCTACTTCACTGAAAAAACAGATGTGTACGACCAGTGGCCATTGCTTTTGCTGCGGATGTCTCAGACACTACCTTGTCGACTGCACTGAGTCCCAAACTACTGCTGGCAAACCCATCACTGCCCTTGCCCTGAATGAGAAGAGCTCCCATGCCCTCCTCTCACCCTCTAGCAAGGCTTTCTAATTTAGCTGGGCTTGTGATAATTGCTGCACCTACAGCTGTTCCTTTGTGCATGGATGTAGCATCTGCAGTGAATCTGTGCATTGTGCCTCAACATGCACTCATCATGCCTGATCACTGTCATATGGTTGTTGAAGTCTTTTGACTCAGCATCCTGGTGCAAAATCACAGCACAGTCAAGACTCGATCCTAGGTCCTTTTGCAAGCATGCAGACACCTAGAGTCGAACCTAGGACTTGTGACTAGCTTGTAGTCTCTGAGATTCGATCTTAGAGACACTTGCTTAGTGTGCACTACTCGGGAGTTGAACCTATGACCTTATGCTTTAATGCACTAGTCAGGATTCGAACCCGGGACCCTTACAGGTCAGTCTAGCACACTTTACCACTTAGCCAACTGGTTGTTGTTACAGCTCTATTTTTCTCGGTCCCATTGCCTTGTCTATTGCTCTGCTTACTCTATGGCTTACTTTACTTTTGCTCTTTCAGGCCTTGCCCTTGTTGGTTGTGTCTACTGTACAGTTTTGAAGTCACTGCCCGGCAACTTCCGTAGAGCGTTGTACACCTGCGGTCCCATCGACTGTGAGCTCCTTAGTTGCTCACATTGGACTGCAGGTGCGCTATAGTGTTTCTTTCTCATGTATCTAGTTGCTCACATTGGACTGCAGTCTCTAATCGATCCCTGTGTCTCCCTTTCGCTTTCTGCGCTCCTGAGTCGCTCCCTATCGCTCAGATTCGCACTTTGACAGGTTATGGGCCCTGCGCTCTAGCGAAGTTTTCACATCATCGATATCTGCCCATCCACTCGTCCGATCTCGCCGATCTTTCGCCAACGACGTCGCCTCTGCGTACCTTCGTTGCCCACAAGTTTTCGCGCCGATCCGCTGAGCCATCGGGTCTTAACATCGTTCAGTTACTCTGCATCTATCTCTTATATCTCTATCCCCTCCGCTCCCAAAAAGCGTCAACCCTTCATTTTATCGACTTTTACCTTCGACAATCAAGCCCGCTACACTATAGTGCCTTGCTGGTCTTCCCCGGCCCGACTCAGATATGTCGAACCCATTTTCGCACCTCATGCAAATTTCGAGGCTTTCGTCCTCGAACTATGTGCAGTGGAGTGAGGAGATCACCGCGGTCTTGAGGTTGAGGGGTCTATGGGGTATTGTGAGTGGTACTGAGCCGAAGCCAGATGTGAAGGAGACGGATAAGGTTGCCGATTGGTTGGAGAAGCACGATAAGGCTCTTGGTGCGCTGTTTCTTGCTATTGCCCCGGACCAGCGCATCCATATCCAGGCTTGCAAGTCCGATGCTAAGCTTATCTGGACCACCCTTCGTTCTGTTCACCTCTCGCAGCGTCCCGGTGCTCGATTCAATGCCTACGACGATCTCTTCTCCATCCGCAAGGGTGAGGAGGAGTCTCTCGCATCCCTGATGAACCGCATCGATGAGGCCATTCTCCGCGTTCAGAACCTCCGTCCGGAGTCCTTCGACATCACCAAGCTCGACGAGGAGCTCATTTGCATGACCATGATTCGTTCTCTGCCCTCTGAATACTCCTCCTTCTCCTCTTCCTTGCTCCTACTCGAGAAGATGGATCGTTCGTTGCTTCAGGCAGCGTTCCGCAACGAGGAGATCAATCGTATGCATCGATCCGGCGACGTTTCAGGCAAGGATGGTGCCTCTGCACTTCGGACTTTCTCCAAGCCTCCGCGGACCGGTGGCAAGCCCTCTAGTACGCCCTCCGGCCCACGTGTGACGTGCACATACTGCAAGAGAGGTAGTCATAGTGAGGAACAGTGTCATCGGAAGGCCTGGGACGAGAAGCAGAAGGCAATGGTATCAGGATCTACCTTTGTAGCTTTCGCGATCGCTCATTCTGCTTCCATCATTCAAGAGTTTGCTGGAAGTGCAAGTCCTTCACTCTCACTCTCTCTCGCAGTCTCCGCCGCACCCTCCTTCGTTAGTGACGATTCCTGGAATGCAGACACTGGGGCCACGTCTCATATGACCTCTCATCGCCATTGGTTCGTCGACTACACTCCGCACGTCGTTCCTGTTCGTCTCGCAGACAACAAGGTTGTTTATGCTGCAGGAGTAGGCTCGGTTCAGTTTGTGCCAGTACAGTTGAATATCTCATAATACATACAGGCGGAAAGGCCTCCGGCCTATGCACGATTAGATTTTATTCACGAAGGGATATGTGACATTTCATGACACATAGTGACAAATAGTGACTCTCTGCAAAGAGCTGTCACATCCAATTATCCTTGATTTTTTGGCACAAAAAGTAAGCTGTTAGGTATAGAAACTGTAAGAATAATAATTGTAGACTATGAGTGCACCTTCCAGGCACTTCGAAAAAACTCGACGACATCGCTGTGCGAGAGATTGGGATGCGAATATCATTCAGAGTCGTAATAGGCAATGATAGTCATCCAATCATGAAGCGTAAGGTTTTGTCTGGCCTTATTCACGGGTTTGGCAGAAGTCTTTGGTGCATTCTTACTCTTTCGAGGCTTGTCGCTGCGATTGTATGGCTTCGGGCTGGGATGCGGTGCATGCTTCGGCGGGTTCTCGAGAGGCATGATGCATTGATGGGTCAGGTGATTTATAGTTCTGATGAAAATGCTCAGAAGTTAGAATTTGATGCTTTAAAGTATCGCTGTGACATTGAAAGCAGCTGAATTGACTCAAAAGTACATTGTTCGTTGTTGAAACAATGGAAACAACGAATGTTTATTGCTGCTCGGCTACCTTGGGCATGCATAATGTGCCATTGTTCGCTATGCATTATGAATTATGAGGTTTTTTGCATAAACCTCTCTATACCATGTCGGTTCGGCAGTCAGGCTATGCATTATTACATTTTATGCATGATGACATTATGCATTGCAAGAAAGTCAACTGTAGTCGGAGGAAAGGAGCAGCAGCCAGTCATCTTTACTCGAGTCCTTCATGTTCCTGATCTCCGCAATAATCTCCTCTCAGTTCTCTTCCTCACTCGAGCCAAGGGCTTCACTGTTGTGATCAAAGGCGACTGTATGCGATTCGAGCGTGCTGGTGAGCTGTTCTTCACTGCTCGAGTCAACGGCTCGAACTCTGCCTTCCTCGAGGGTCACACTGTCCACTCGATCGCCTTTGCACGTCTTGCATCGACTCTCCCTCTCGATATGTCTCTCTGGCATCGTCGACTCTGTCATCATCACATTGCTGGTGTCCAACGCCTCATTCGTGAAGATCTCGTTACTGGCCTCGATCTCCAGTCGTCTGCAACACCGGATCCGATCTGTGTCGCTTGTCTCGCAGGCAAGATGCATGCAGATTCCTTTCCGAGCTCCTTATCTCGCGCGGACTCGCCTTTGCAGCTTATTCACACAGATCTTCATGGCCCTCTCGTTGTTCAGTCCATCGGAGGTTACAAGTACTGGATCAGCTTCATTGACGACTACTCCCGCTTCCGCACCATCTATCTGCTTCGCACGAAGGATGAGGCCTTTGCTGCTTTCAAGGCATTCAAAGCTTATGCTGAGAATCACTTCGACTCGCAGATCAAGGGCTTGCGAGATGATAAGGGGGGTGAGTACATGTCGAACGAGTTCATTGCTTTTACCACCGCTGCAGGCATCACTCGTCAACATACCGTGCGGAACAGGCCTCAGCAAAATGGAGTAGCTGAGCGCACAAACCGTACGATGGATGAGGGGGTTACCACGATGCTGGCAGAGTCTGGGCTGCCCAAGACATTCTGGGGTGAGTGTCTGGCAGCCTATGTGCACGTTTGGAACCATGTGGGTACCTCTGCCATCGAGAATGCCACTCCCTACCAACTCTGGCATGGCGCGAAACCTGATGTCTCGCGTCTGCGAGTGTGGGGATGTGCGGCCTATGTGCATGTGCAGAAGGACAAGAGGAGGTCCCTGGATCCCCATATGGAGAAGTGCATCTTTATCGGTTATCCGGAGGGGTACAAGGGTTGGAAGTTTTATAATCCGCAGACTCGCAAGTCTGTAATCAGTGAGTGTGCCACTTTCGATGAGCGTGACTTTCCTAGTCGTTCTAGGAACTCTCCATCGACGTCTACACCCTCTTCTCCTTCGCGTTTGCTCGCTTCCTCACCTGATGCTCAGGATTCTGCTCCGATGATTGTACCGGTTCTGGAGGGGGATGGTGACGCACCCTCTTCTCAGCCGTCAGTCAGAAGACAGCCTGTTGCTGAAGAACAGGAGCACGACGTTGAACCGGCACTCTCTCCTCTGCCTGCAGCCCCTGCTGCTCTGCCACCTGCTGCAACCCCTGCTGTCCAGCCTGCTGCTCGCCGGGGTCGTTCTGTGACTCGAGGGACCACGCCTGCCTTGCCAGAGCATCGAGGAACTCGAGAGCGCAAGCAACCTGGCGAGTGGTGGAAGACTCCCAAGACCGATCCGAAGCCCTCTGGGTCCAAGGTCAAGTCCGCGGCCAAGTCTTCTACCAAGGTCCAAGCTCCTCCGCCCTCCATTCATGAAGCTCAGGAGCCTACACCTGCAGTGTCCTCATCTGGATCTGGCTCGGACGTTGAGGATGTCGAGCAGACTTCAGCTGATGCTTCAGAGCCCGAGGAACAGGAGAGAGACAGCCCGGATGAGCTTGATCTTCTCTCCGAAGGTGTGATGCTCTCTTCTGCTGATTCCGAGCCCATGTCCTTTCGCGAGGCAATGCAGCGCCCCGATGCACAGGACTGGCTTCTCGCATGTCAGGAGGAGATGAAGGCCCACAAGCGCAATGGCACTTGGTCTGTAGGTCCGCTTCTACCTGGTTGCACTGCGATTGGGTCTCGGTGGGTCTTCAAGATCAAGCGGAACCCGGACGGCTCTATCGAGCGATACAAGGCTCGATTGGTTGCCAAGGGGTTTAGCCAGCGGCCAGGCATGGATTTCAATGAGACCTTCGCTCCCACATGCAAGTTTGCCTCTATTCGGACTGTCCTTGCTCTTGCAGCCGTCGAGGACCTCTCCCTTCGCTCTTTCGACATCTCCCATGCCTTCATCAATGGTGATCTCGATGCAGAGGTCTACATGAAGCAGCCAGAGGGGTTTGTAGAGGGCGGTCCAGGTGATGTGTCTGCGCTGATGAAGTCTATCTATGGGTTGAAGCAGGCCGCGCTGTTGTGGAAGAAGAAGTTGACGAAGATTCTCGTGCACAAGATGAGCTTCACCTGCATTCACTCGGACAACAGCATCTATGTTTTCCAGAAGGGTGATGTGCGAGTTATAGTGCCTGTCTTTGTGGACGATGGGACGATGGCATCCAACTCGGAGAAGCTTCTTGACGAGCTCTTGGAGGAGTTAGCCTCTCACTTCAAGCTTCGGGATTTGGGTGCGACTTCATTTCTTCTCGGTGTTGCAGTGACCCGGGATCGCTCTACTCGTCGTCTCTTCCTCTCCCAGTGCCAGTACATCCTCGATATGCTCGAGCGCTACAATCACAACGATTGCAAGCCTCTCTCGACACCGATGGAGCCTGGATTGCAGCTTTCGAAGGCCATGAGTCCGCAGACCCTGCAGGAGCGCCAGGAGATGGAGAGCATCCCTTACATCAGTGCAGTTGGTTCTCTCCTCTATCTTGCAGGTGGCACGCGCCCGGACATTGCTTATGCTGTCGGGGTTCTCTGTCGCTTCACCTCCAATCCTGGCATGGCACATTGGAAGGCCATTCAGCACTTGCTCAAGTATCTCAAGGGCACAGTCGACTTGAAGCTTGCTTATGGTCCGAGTCCCTCTGGAGCTTCGCCTGAGCTCTTCTCTGCCTATTCTGATGCTGATCATGCAGGCAACCCGGACAACGGTCGTTCCACATCTGGTTATGTCCTCCGCATCGGTACTGGTGCTGTCAGCTGGCGTTTGAGGCTTCAGACAATTGTTGCCACCTCTACTACGGAGGCTGAGTACATTGCTGCCTTCGATGCTGGTCAGGAGGTCTGCTGGATGCGCAACCTGCTTTCGGAGTTTGGCTATGATGTCCTGTCCAGTCCTTCGACTCTGCACATGGACAATCAGTCTGCCATTGCCTCTTCGAAGCACCCGGAGCACCATGGTCGGATGAAGCACATGCAGCTTCGGTTCTACTGGTTGAGGGACCAGGTCGACTCTGGAGTGTTGCATCCTGTGTTCCTTGGGACTGCGGACATGCCTGCGGATGCACTGACGAAGGCCCTGGCGAGGGATCGCGTTGTTAAGTGCCGGGAGATGTTTGGATTGGTTGAAGGTTAGAGAGTCAAGAGATTCGGGGGGAGCTGAGTGGTGTTATGTTTCCTTTCTCTCTTTCTCTCATGGTCTCTGCTTGCTTTGCTACACTTACTCTCCTTTGTTTCTTTTGCTCAGACATGCCTCATCCGGAGGGAGTGTTGAAGTCTTTTGACTCAGTATCCTGGTGCAAAATCACAGCACAGTCAAGGCTTGATCTTAGGTCCTTCTGCAAGCATGCAGACACCTAGAGTCGAATCTAGGACTTGTGACTAGCTTGTAGTCTCTGAGATTCGATCTTAGAGATACTTGCTTAGTGCGCACTACTCGGGAGTTGAACCTATGACCTTATGCTTTAATGCACTAGTCAGGATTCGAACCCGGGACCCTTACAGGTCGGTCTAGCACACTTTACCACTTAGCCAACTGGTTATTGTTATAGGACTATTTTTCTCGCTCGCATTGCCTTGTCTATTGCTCTGCTTACTCTATGGCTTACTTCACTTTCGCTCTTTCGGGCCTTGCCCTTGTTGGTTGTGTCTACTGTACAGTTTTGAAGCCACTGTCCGGCAACTTCCGTAGAGCGTTGTACACCTGCAGTCCCATCGACTGTGAGCTCCTTAGTTGCTCACATTGGACTGCAGGTGCGCTATAGTGTTTCTTTCTCATGTATCTAGTTGCTCACATTGGACTGCAGTCTCTAATCGATCCCTGTGTCTCCCTTTTGCTTCCTGCGCTCCTGAGTCGCTCCCTATCGCTCAGATTCGCACTTTGACAGTGATGCAGGGCATGAGGTCACAAAGCATTTCGTGCAGCTGAAGTCAGGGTTCAGAGGCTGTATTGGGATGTTGGATGGAACTCTTATTCAGTTAACGGAAATTCCTCGACATGATGGTGTAGCATATTTTTGTCGGAAAAAATTTCCTGCAGTATGTATATCACTTTGTTATTGAGCTATAATGCTTATTTTATTTTTTTCAGATCAATGTGCAGGCAATTGTGGATCACATCCGATGATTCATCAATTTTGATCTTAGATGGCCTGGTTCTGTTCCAGATGTCTCTATTTGGAAACAGTCATATATCTGGTAGCATCGGCATGAATATTTTAAAGCTGGTGAGTATGTCCTTGCTGACAAAGGTATGATATATTTAAGTTCTTCAAACTCAAATGTCTAATTGTTTAAAAATATAGGATATCCCTCATCTCAATATCTTCTTCGACCATTTACTGAGCCAGAGTGTCAAAGTGCATCTCCTAAGCACAAACAACATATGCATGCATTTAACAAGCTCGTTTCCAGAATACGAGTAATCATTGAGCAAGCCTTTGGTATGCTGAAGGGTCGCTTTCCAGGTCTCAAGCTTCTTGGTACTCCTATCGACATGAAGGATGCCTATCGTGCAGTTGAGGCCTTGATGGTTGTGCATAATTTCTGCATTGATCATGAAGATACCCCTAAAGCTATACCATTTTTCAGCATGGAGAAAGATCCTGCTCTTGAAGAAGCAATTGAGTTGGCATGCCTAGATGCACTAGAGCCAGAAGATGGATCATCATCAGAGGATGAGTTACATGGATATGAGAGTTAGGCCCAGCTTCGAGAAGCTGGAAATGCTATGCGAGAGGCAATTATGCAACAATTAATTGAGGAGCAGATATTGTGAGTGAGATCAATACTGATCCAAGCAACATGCACTGATATTAAGCAGGGAGTATTGAGAGGTATATGGGTATGATTAATGTCAAAATGATTGTGATGGAAGTTAATGAGTGGAATATATGGATTGAGGGTATAGTGGTCATGATGTATGATGAAAGAATTAATTAGCCTGAAGTTTACCAAGAAGATAATCTGCGATGATCTGCTGAGCTGCAAGCTTGGTAGCAGGTGATGCATTAGGATCTGCATCAATCTGTCTAGCTGTTTGCACCCTCGAAAGCAAGGCACGCTCAGCCTGACGACTCTGAATATCCTGAGCCTGCACCATTGCAAGTTGACCAATAGCAGCAAGCCCATCCTGAATTCCTGAAAGATGGCTGGCCTGACCTTTTGCCTGTGCTCTCTAACCTCTCTGCTTAGTGACATCCTTAGATGATCCAGGAACAATTGACAGATCATCTACAGATGGTTTTGACTCTAACTTGGGTTGAAATGGAGACACCTGTCCAGAATGATATGCCACTGCTCGAGTAATGTTCGGCCTGCTTGAAAGTCTATTAAAAAAAATAATGAGCAGATATTTTACAAAAGAAGAAGACCTGGTGAGGCAAACCTATCATCAAACAACTTGTACCACTCATTGCGAATCCACTGTTTGATTATGTTGACACTAAGGTACTCAACTGACCGATTGGCTGCCTTCATGCCGTTGATCCGTTCAGTGATAAAATCAGCATCCTGATTTTGCATGATGGGAACATCCTCAGGACCAATGTCAGCATCACCAGCGCCACCAGTGAACTGCTCGTAGGTCTTCATCATGGTGTAGACCTGCTTGAGACGTGCAAACCGGCCCGAGCATGATTTCGAAGAGCGAATACCACGAAAGAAAGTTGCAGAAACCTAATGACATTTATGAGGCAGGAAAAGAGAAGATTAATGTAGTTCAAACCTTCTCCCAAGACTTGGAGCTATTGCTAATACACTCCTCGTACAAGGTAGAATCAACTCCCAGTACTGCGGTCAATAATTTTGTCATCTCGCTATCCGACCAAACACCGGGCCGTCCGCCACCATGGGTATCATCAGGTGGGCTATCGAGGATCTCGACTTCATCATCATCTACCCGCTGTGCATTCACCTTGTGATTTTTCTTTACACTCTTCGGAGGCTGCAGAGCGACAGAGCTAGTTGCATCCGACTTTGACTCTGCACGACCCCACTTTGCACCCAAGCACACATCAGGTGTATCGGGTGCAACTCGAGTCAGCTCAGGGGCATGTAAAGCAGGATGTGCAGGCGCTGGGGTGAATGGATGCGCATGCAGGTCGAGAGCGGCACCGTGCACGGCGTCCTCGATCGGCTCGAAGATATCATGAAAAGGAGTGTGCGCGAGGAAAGGAATGTCATTGAGAATGAGAAGGGGGTCATTCACATCATAAGGAGGGCCCTGTACATATGTTTTAATGCCCCGATATATATAAAATTCCGAAAACGCACGTCGTGAAGGCCTTGTAGTGCATCTTCGGCAAGAGGCACTTGATCCTCCCAATGATCCTGTATCAAACCCTCTCTCCCTCCTGAAGCATTAAGTATGTCAACAAGAATAGCCTGCTGTTCATCTGTAAGGCTTCACATACAGGAAAATATTTTAGTTATCGAGCTCAAAGAGAACAAGGAAATTGTCACTCACACAGTGGTGATAGTATCAATCAGATCTGGCTGAAAGTTGACATCTGGCTGCGTAAAAGTGAAGAGATTATCGTCCATAGCAGGCTTTTGCCCTCAGAGACAATCCAGGGTGACGAAGACTAGAGGAAACGAGTGTGGTACACAGCGAAAGCAAGAGTAAAGGCGCGGCGAGGTTGTACATGAGGTTTCAGTGCGCCGCGCGTCGTGCCCACGTGATGATCGTTTAGGGAGTAACCTTTCCGTAGGGGTCAATTCAGTTTTTTGATTTTTTCAGACATACTTCGGTCAATGACTAACAAGTGACTGACTACAAGCGTCACTACCGAGCTCTACAAGCGACGAGACAAGACAAGACAAGACAAGACAAGACGGGCGAGCAGAAATTGAGCAGCCCCAGTGGACCACATTCTCTGATGCTGTGGCCCTTATCCCTCCCACCTAGTGCTCAGGCTGCCACGTTTAATATATCTGTTGCATATTGCATCACCCCCATTTGTCCTGATCAGCAACATCTATTCTGCATTTTCTGAGAAGGTGTTGTATATATTGATCATGCTGCCTGCTTCAGTATGGCCTCTAGTGCTGGCATCTTCAGAGCCATTACGGACATAGTATTAGCTGTTTATCATGCATTGGACTAAGCAGTGCAATAAACAAGGCAATGTGAGCAAGAAAAATAGTCCTGTAACAACAACCAGTTGGCTAAATGGTAAAGTGTGCTATACTGACCTGTAAGGGTCCCGGGTTCAAATTCTGACTAGTGCATTAAAGCATAAGGTCATAGGTTCAACTCCCGAGTAGTGCGCACTAAGCAAGTGTCTCTAAGATTGAATCTCAGAGACTACAAGCTAGGCACAGGTCCTAGCTAGGTTCGACTCTAGGTGTCTGCATGCTTGCAGAAGGACCTAGGATCGAGCCTTGACTGTGCTGTGATTTTGCACTAGGATGCTGAGTCAAAAGACTTCAACAAATTTCACATCCCTGACAGCCGCTATTGGTGTTTTGTGAAGCACTGCGAAGACCTGTCCTTTCGCCACTTGCCAGCAGTACTGTATCTTGCTCCTGCCTTCCTCTCCTCACAGTACTCACTGACTCACTCATCCCATTGTGATGCTAGTCTTCGCCTTTTGTCTTGATCCTGCACCCAACCCTGTCAATGTCAGCTCAATCATTCCTCTTGAAAAGCTGGAGCTTTCAGCCACCTTGCTCCACACTGCAACACCATTTTCTATGGTGGAGCCCTAATACTCTGCCAACCTTCATGCTCTCTGATAGTCTGCTGATGCACCTTACAGATCTTGCTTCTCACATGTCACTGCATGATGCAAGTGCTTATAGTTCTGGACTTTGCAAGTTCCACTTATTCTGTAACATTTTCTCTGTTCCTAAGACTGAAGGTATCCTTGCACCATTTGTGGTCCTCCACTCCTTTGCCCTTTGAGCTAGCTTTTCTGACCCCCTCATAGCAACAGGTGCTCTTTTTGAGCCCATTGCTCTATCTGTCATTCGCAAGTACCTGTCAGCCATCCATTGTCGCATTCACAAAAAGTTCATAAACTCAACCGTGGATTTTCTCTGATTCTACTCTACTATCATTTGCCTGCTTAATTCAGCACTTCATAAAGATGGCTGACTCTTGAATAGCTAAAGGTGGGTTCAGGTTGACATTGATCAAGTCAGCACTAAAAAAAAGAAATTAAATATAATCTCTAACATCCTATAATATTATGTATGACTCATAGAAAGTTGACAAAAGTTACGCATCTCAGCTAGCCTCAAGCAAAGAATTTGGGTGCCCTAAAAGGAGATTTGAAGAATAAACATTGTAAATGAGAAATTCATTGGATAAACAGAGACTTGCATTGCTCTGAATGATGGTCGACTGAACCTTGGCATGGATTATTTCACCCCTTGAGTTTCAAAAATACACCCATTGACCATTCTGACAGAAAAATAGGAGCATAGAAAATATCAGTATAAAGTCAAGCTAAAGAATCTATACCTGAAAGTTGAGCAGAAGATTGACGATGTCCATAACCTAAAGAGCCAAAGTAGGAGGCAAGATGAGAGTTGCTTGCAAGAGATATCAAAACGTGCATGAAGCATTGTTTTAAGCTTAGCCACCAAATTAAAAAGGAGGTTCAGATTGAGCAAAGTGATGGCAATCAAAGCATATATTGCGGTGATAAGAAGAAGATCTGTCGAAGTGCGAATCTGAGTGATAGGGAGCGACTCAGGAGTGCAGGGAGCGAAAGGGAGACACAGGGATCGATTAGAGACTGCAGTCCAATGTGAGCAACTAGATACATGAGAAAGAAACACTATAACACACCTGCAGTCCAATGTGAGCAACTAAGGAGCTCACAGTCGATGGGACCACAGGTGTACGATGCTCTACGGAAGTTGCCGGGCAGTGGCTTCAAAACTGTACAGTAGACACAACCAACAAGGGCAAGGCCCGAAAGAGCGAAAGTGAAGTAAGCCATAGAGTAAGCAGAGCAATAGACAAGGCAATGTGACCGAGAAAAATAGTCCTGTAACAATAACCAGTTGGCTAAGTGGTAAAGTGTGCTAGACCGACCTGTAAGGGTCCCGGGTTCGAATCCTGACTAGTGCATTAAAGCATAAGGTCATAGGTTCAACTCCCGAGTAGTGCACACTAAGCAAGTATCTCTAAGATCGAATCTCAGAGACTACAAGCTAGTCACAAGTCCTAGATTCGACTCTAGGTGTCTGCATGCTTGCAGAAGGACCTAAGATCAAGCCTTGACTGTGCTGTGATTTTGCACCAGGATGCTGAGTCAAAAGACTTCAACAAGATCTCAGTTCAGCATACCTTTACGTTTGATGGACTTCTCAAGCTCAGAAAAAGTCAAAGCACATCTCTAATAGACCAGAAACACTGATTTATCCTCATAACCACAATGTTCTTTCTTCATTGCTAGTCTTACAATGGATTCTCTCAGCCTGAAAACTAGCTTTTGGTTCATGTTGAGCATCAAACCTACACAACTGTGAAAAATGTTTCCATTTTTAGCTTATGCTTTTCTCTGCAATATGATCTGATAGAAGACCAAATGTGACTCGAAACACCTCCTTTCACATACCAGTTATCTAATTCACCCTGTTCTTATATCCTACACCCTGATCAGCTCATCTGTTTCCTCATTCCAGACTATGTTCTGATAGATCATGTTATAATTCCCACCCAGCCAGGCAAGCCAAGTGCAAGCCTCATACATAAGGAGTGCCCTCTGGGTTTGTCCTACTCCATTAATGTCCCTCACAACCTTCCATTTATTTTTTTCTCAGCAGACATAATCGAAGAAAATGTGAACAATCCATAGGTCTATGTTGTCCGACCAACACATGATGTGGCCATAAGAGAAAGATTGGTAATAATGAGCAGAGAAGAAGGATATTGCATATCAGAGATGGTGGAGGAGTTGGTCAGTGCAGGATCTAGCTAGATGCAGATCAAAGTCAGACAAGTCCCAGGAATCATCGACATGCACAGGCTGAGATGAGAAGGAAACCATCTGTTCATCTTCGTTCTTCAAATCTGAAGTATCACATCTTCATTACTCATATCATGTCTCATTATCTGAAAAGGGTATAGAAAAATGGACATTTAGTTCAACTCTTATAATCACATCCATACCTACTTACTTCTCTCCTCATCACAATTTCTCGATCTCACTGCCGCAGACTATTGCATTTTTCTCCTACATCAAAAAGATGGAAGAGATCAAGGCAGCACAGATTATGAACCATGAATCAAGGTACTACGTTAACCTAGAGAGATGGACAAGGATTTGGAGCAGAGAAGCTTAATGAGAAGAAAAGGTTCAGTTTAGAAAGGTGCTTATTCAGTAGAGCTTACATCTGCTTACTCACTCAAAAGGATTCACTAAGTGTTCTTGTCCAATTACAGATTCACATTTGCTTACTCATCCTTTACAAATATGCTGAGTCATTCAGCTTGTCGCTGATTTATATGTTTAATCACTGAGTCATCTGGTCTGGAGTTTAGTAATACATTCTTTTTCTTACAAATCAAATTTGAGTTGATTAGTCAGTCATATACAGCCTCAGTTTCCTTTAGTATATAAAGGACTGGACCAAGAGAGAAAATCCCTTCAAATAGATGCTATTCACCTCTGTACAATAAGTTGCATAAGACTGCCAGACTGTTAGACTGCTGTCCTAAGTATCTCAGAAAAATATATTCTGAATAAGTGTGCAACGAGCACAAATTTCAAAAATTTAAATCCTCCCAATTGAACCACTAGGTGTGCTCGGGAAAGACTAAAAACCCAGCTCATCTAGGCTGATATCACATTTCAGTGCAACACTGTACATGGTACATCATTGACATTGCACAATTTAATAATATGACATGTTGGGGGTGGTATGCTGAGTCCTCATTATAGCCAATAAGTATACACTGGACTGATTTTGTGTTCCATTTTATATGCTTTTGCTTAGGAATTAGCCCGAAGGCTTTGCAACTGAAAGCATGTAGGTGATGTATGCTCAGCTTATAGCTGTGCCAGACTTTAAAAGGGGTCTTGCCATTGAGCACTGCAGTAGGTCTCAAATTCTTCAAATAGACCTGTGTACTGACAACCTCTGGCCACAGGAAATGCGGGAGTCCAGTCTGATGTATGACTATGATACTACACTCAGTGATAGTGCAATTTAGGCACTCTGCAATGATGTTCTCAGCAAGTGAGTATGGTGCTGTCAGCTTGAGGATGATACCTGCTTTAGCAAGGTACTCCTCCATCTCTTTACTGACATATTCTCCCCCATTGTCAGCATGCAGCCATCTAATTGAATGGCCAGTTTGCTTCTTCACCAGCATGCAGTAAGTCTTGAATTGGCTAAAGACATCACTCTTGTACTGCATTCAGTACTTATGTGAGTATTGTGATGCATTATCTGTGAAGGTGACAAAATAGCATGATCTGTCATGGGCTAGGATCTTCATTGGGCCACAGACATCTGTGTGGACACACTCGAGGACCTCATCTGCATAGATCAGCTTGTTTTGGGAAAGTCTTTCTATGCTGTTTCCCAAAGACACAGTCCTTGCATGGCAGCACTAGCACCTTCAATGTCAAGATGAGCCTGTCAACCATGTTCTTTGATATTAGCTGATCAATATTCATAACTCTAGTGTGGTCATAGTGATGGTACCAGAGTTTGTATGTGAGTGGAATTGCAGTGAAAGCAGCTTCATACCAAAATCAGGCTTTGAGTCTAGGGACTGATGGAGAGTCTAGGTAGTAAAAGTTTTCTCATAGTGTGCCTGCCACTATATAATATTGCGATGAGAATCAAACAGCTTGACATGCCCATCTCTGAATTGTGCACCCCTGTCTGTACGATCGAGCTTGCTAATGCTAAGCAGGTTGTACACGGCCTCTGGAGCATGCAGTATATTGGACAACAACACAGTGCCTATGCCTCTACTTTTGGTGACCATGTCGACCTGAACAGAGCTTATATCCAGGCTGATGAGGTCTTTGCCTTTTGACACAGTCCCAATCGAGCACTCCTCAGACTTGTACTCTTCAAACAAGACACATTCAGAATTGATGTGTGATGACATACCCATGTCGATGATTCATGGGTCACTGGCTAGGAGAGATTGCTCAGGAGATCAGACCACCGAAAAAGTAAGGAGTGACATCTTGTAATCACTGCCTGCTATATTGGCAGAGTTTTTGTCCCTAGAGCAACCATGACTATCACTTTTACAGTGATCACCTAATACCTGCAGGCAGTCGAACTTGTAATGGCCCAACTTGTGACACTCGAAGCATTCGAGCTCAGCTGCATAGGTCTGCGACGATTGCCTTTATTGCCATTCTCATTGCCACATGATGTGCTGTTCTCTCACCTCTCTCTCCCGGTGTCTTGACTACTGTCTTGCTTATCATGCCAATGGCTCTTGCCCCGTGCACCACTGACTTGGAGTGCAACATCACTGCTCAGGCTCGCTTTACATTCTTCGCAAGCCTTGCACCAGTTGTACGCATCCAGTAAGTGTTGCATGAGCTTGGTGGAGCTGATCTTTGATGTGTTCTCAATCGAGTCGACAATGATCTTATAGTTGCCATTCAGGGAGGAAAGGATGCAATCAACAAACATGGGGTTGGTCAATGTAACACCAACATTGACAGTGTTGAAGTAGTATATGCAAAGAGTGGATAGATGGGTAGCAAGATCATTGGGGGCCATTATGAGGCTGTAGAATTTGGTGGTGATGAAAGACTTGCTCCATCAGCAAAACTCAAAATTTCTGATTTTAGTCCGAATTTTATCTGAAATAGTCTGAAATGCTCTGAATTTACCTTTCAGACAATTTGCTTATGGTCCGAGTCCCTCTGGGACTTCGTCTGAGCTCTTCTCTCTGCCTGTTCTGATGCTGATCATGCAGGCAACCCGGACAATGGTCGCTCCACATCTGGCTATGTCCTCCGCATTGGTACCGGTGCTGTCAGCTGGTGTTCGAGACTTCAGATGATTGTTGCCACCTCTACTACTGAGGCTGAGTACATCGCTGCTTTCGATGCTGGTCAGGAGGTCTGCTGGATGTGCAACCTACTTTCGGAGTTTGGCTATGATGTCCTGTCACGTCCTTCGACTCTGCACATGGACAATCAGTCTGCCATTGCCTCTTCGAAGCACCCGGAGCACCATGGTCAGATGAAGCACATGCAGCTTCGGTTCTACTGGTTAAGGGACCAGGTAGACTCTGGAGTGTTGCATCCTGTGTTCCTTGGGACTGCGGACATGCCTGCGGATGCACTGACGAAGGCCCTGGCAAGGGATCACATTGTTAAGTGCCCAGAGATGTTTGGATTGGTTGAAGGTTAGAGAGTCAAGAGATTCGGGGGGAGCTGAGTGGTGTTATGTTTCCTTTCTCTCTTTCTCTCATGGTCTCTGTTTGCTTTGCTGCACTTACTCTCTTTTGTTTCTTTTGCTCAGACATGCCTCATCCGGGGGGAGTGTTGAAGTCTTTTGACTCAGCATCCTGGTGCAAAATCACAGCACAGTCAAGGCTTGATCTTAGGTCCTTCTGCAAGCATGCAGACACCTAGAGTCGAACCTAGGACTTGTGACTAGCTTGTAGTCTCTGAGATTCGATCTTAGAGACACTTGCTTAGTGCGCACTACTCGGGAGTTGAACCTATGACCTTATACTTTAATGCACTAGTCAGGATTCGAACCCGGGACCCTTACAGGTCGGTCTAGCACACTTTACCACTTAGCCAACTGGTTGTTGTTACAGCTCTATTTTTCTCGGTCACATTGCCTTGTCTATTGCTCTGCTTACTCTATGGCTTACTTCACTTTCGCTCTTTCAGGCCTTGCCCTTGTTGGTTGTGTCTACTGTACAGTTTTGAAGCCACTGCCCGGCAACTTCCGTAGAGCATCGTACACCTGTGGTCCCATCGACTGTGAGCTCCTTAGTTGCTCACATTGGACTGCAGGTGTGTTATAGTGTTTCTTTCTCATGTATCTAGTTGCTCACATTGGACTGCAGTCTCTCATCAATCTCTGTGTCTCCCTTTCGCTTCCTGCGCTCCTCAACTGCTCAAACTCTTGAAGCCTGACTGCAAGCATCTCAGGCATGAGAGCAGTTGCTTCTGCTGCTGCCAGAAGGGTCATGGCTTCTGCAACTGCCCCCTCAATGCTGACTTCAACCTCTATGCTCCAATCTCTCGTGTCCGAGCACTAGAAACTAGCTCCACCCTGGGAGTAGCTCCACATCAGAAAACTCCTCACTTTTCTGGCTTTACTGTTGTAGGTCTGATATCACTGTTTTGGGCCTGTTGTTACTGTTTTCAGACACATGTCAGATCAAGGTGTCTCAAAACAGTCCAAAAACAGTAATATCAGGTCCAAAACAGTAACATCAGACCTACAACAGTAAAGCCAGAAAAGTGAGGAGTTTTCTGATGCAAAAGATTCAGCTGCCATCCTTGCTGTCCCCGCCGTCAACAAGTCTATTGCTGACTTATTGTCGCAGTTGAAAGACTTGAGCAAGGAAGAAAGAGAAGAGGTAAAGGCTGCATTGAAGGACATGGTTGAGGATTTTTAAGGTGGCCTCTGGCCACATCATCCATGGGTGGCAAGAAACATTTTTTTGATCTATTGAATTGCTTCTCTGTACTATCTGACCCCTGTGAGCAATATCTATTGTCTTTGTGTATGTCCGCTATCACACCCAATCTTCAGACATTATCCATTATGCTCCAGGCCAAGATTATCACTGTCCTGATCAAGAAACAAATCGATGCTGAGGCACTTCTCGATAGTGGTGCAGAAAGCATCATTATGCACCCTGAGTTTGTCAAGAAACACCAGTTCCTCCTCAAAAAACTCCCTAAATCCTTTCCTGTTTGCAATATGGACGACTCTGAAAACATCATGGGCTGGGTTCACTATTCAGTCAACCAGAACATCCACGTTTATGTCAAGGACTCGACAACCTTCCATGAGGAGATAGCTGAGTTCTATCTCATTGACATTGGTGATTATGACATTATCCTTGGGACCAATTGGTTACAAGAGCACAACTCTAAAATTGATTGGGTCTCTCATCATGTTGACATGACTTGTTGCCCTCTCTCTTGCACTCTAAATAAACCCCCAGTCAAGAACCTCTTTACTCACACTAAACACTGCAAATTAACTCCTCATCCACTAGTCCTCAGTGCTGCTACCATACTGCTCCTTTCACCTTGCCTCCCTCCACTGCTTCTACTGCCTCCACCATTTGTCGCTGCCTTACTTCTCAAATATGTGATCTTCACTCGCCAAGTTCAAGGTGTTTGCCTTCATTACATCCACCTGTCTAAAGTTCCCACACATCTGTTCACCAAAAACAATGACCTGTGACCTAATGTTGATGATGACTGGGTTGAAGAAGGCCTTCACCTAGCTGATGTTCTTCCTGGCTGAGACACACCACCTCTATCAGACAATGACCTAGACTATCAACACACCATCTATGTCTGTTGCTCTTTTACTAATGCTCAGAAACTGGCTGAGCATGTGACCATCTATGTTGTGAAGAAGTCCTCTGCTGAGATTGTTGTCCCTCAGTATCAGGATTTTCAACCTGTTTTTGATGAGGAATCCTTCCATCGCCTCCCCGAGTATCACCCTTGGAATCATGCCATCAATCTGAAAGATAATTTTGAATCTCACTCTTGCAGGATCTATCCTATGGCTCCCACCAAGTAGAAGGACTTTAATTCATTCCTTGATGATCAGGTCAAGAAAGGCTACATCTGTCCTTCTAAATCGCTTATGGCAAGCTCCTTCTTTATCAAGAAAAAAGATGAAAAACTGCACCCTGTCCAGGACTATTGTACCCTCAACAAAGGCACCATCAAGAATGAATACTCTTTGTTCCTCATCTCTGAACTTGTCAACAAGCTCAAGGGTGCCAAGGTCTTTTCCAAGATAGACATTTGCTATGGTTATAACAATGTTTACATCAAAGACGATGACAAATGAAAAGCTGCCCTCAAGACCAATCGTAGTCTCTTTGAACTCCTGGTGATATTTTTTGGTCTTACAAACTCCCCTACCATGTTCCAACTTGGGAATTGTCGAGGACCAACGTCCTGTAGTGACCGAGTAGGGGCTCAGGCTATACACAAACAACAAAGGCTGATCTGCTCAAGAGGCGATCAACAATGAAGATGTCAAAGTGCGAATCTGAGCGATAGGGAGCGACTCAGGAGCGCAGGAAGCGAGAGGGAGACACAGGGATCGATTAGAGACTGCAGTCCAATGTGAGCAACTAGATACATGAGAAAGAAACACTATAGCGCACCTGCAGTCCAATGTGAGCAACTAAGGAGCTCACAGTCGATGGGACCGCAGGTGCACAACGCTCTACGGAAGTTGCCGGGCAGTGGCTTCAAAACTGTACAGTAGACACAACCAACAAGGGCAAGGCCCGAAAGAGCGAAAGTGAAGTAAGCCATAGAGTAAGCAGAGCAATAGACAAGGCAATGTGACCGAGAAAAATAGTCCTGTAACAATAACCAGTTGGCTAAGTGGTAAAGTGTGCTAGACCGACCTGTAAGGGTCCCGGGTTCGAATCCTGACTAGTGCATTAAAGCATAAGGTCATAGGTTCAACTCCCGAGTAGTGCGCACTAAGCAAGTATCTCTAAGATCGAATCTCAGAGACTACAAGCTAGTCACAAGTCCTAGATTCGACTCTAGGTGTCTGCATGCTTACAGAAGGACCTAAGATCAAGCCTTGACTGTGCTGTGATTTTGCACCAGGATGCTGAGTCAAAAAACTTCAACAGAAGAGAGTCAAGAGCAATTGAGAGAGAGATGCGTAGGGCAGAGGGACTTAAAGGGTACTGGCGACTGACAGGAGGTAAATCCTATAGAGTTGCAAAGTGGTTAAGCTGAGGTCTAAGGGACTCAGCTCAACTGGTTAAATACAGGAGGATGCACAGCTACGAGTCATATCTAAGGTGATGGTAGTAACTGTGCATTGTGCAGCATCGTACTGCGCATGATGGGGATGAAACATGATGGAGGAGTAGATAGGGTAGCACTGCAACGATCATGATGGAAATGGATAGTGGATTGAGACAGTGTGATAGTGTCCATGCATGCATGTAGATATGGTTAAATAAAGGGAATAGAGCAATGGAACATCGACCATGGTGGGGATGTCGAAGGGAGTGATGTCAAGTTAAGAAATGAAACATACAGTTCTTAACACCATCCCCTTTCTATGATACGTCGACCTGACATATCCTAAAAGTCCCACCCAGGGAGGCCCCAGCTCGGGTCACGCCAGTCTTCCTCATCCCTCCAGCTGTGTTGAGTTCCACGGACCTCCTCCTTCGAGGAGCAAGGTGGGTTCTTCCACTCCACCTCCCACAGTCAGTCTGACCAGTACTTCCGCTCCTCGAGCAACTTGTCAATAGCAGCATCGGTGCTGTGAAGGCAGTTGCAGAGAAGCTCGCAGTGCTCACAGAAGACTCTGGCTGTGGGATTGAGGCATTGGTCAACAGGGGAAATTGAATCCCAAGCCTCATGGTGGGTGTCCCAATGGAGAGTTGGTTGGGCAGGAGCAGGTGGTGGTCCTCCTGAGCACCAGGCTCTCTGGGTGTCTCAACGACGTTGCTTTCCGCAGTCCCTCACGATGTGTCCTAGCCTATGGCAGCAGAAGCAGAAGGGTTTCTTGGCACGAAAGGTCGAGGTGGTGGGGGGTGCGTCGGATGTGGCATCATAAGAGGGTACAGGGTGTAGGGTGATGGGGCAGTCATCACTGACGGTCATGACGACGTTGACGATGACAGGGTCAAATCTTCCCTGTCGCTCATCCGTACGTCATTCAGACACAGCCCAGGAATGGGCCCTCGGGCTGTAGACCCCGTTGCTAGACTTGGTGTCACTGAGGGTGAGGGTCGCCGAAGGACTGGGCGAAGCAGCGGGTTCAGAGTCGTCCAGTGTAACGAGGTCAGAGAGGGAGTTCTGGGAAGCAGCGGCTGGGGATAGAAGGCTGGGGGCAGAGAGGCCTGCGACAGAGAGGATGGCAGGGAAGGTGAGGGCAGGCATCGTTGAGAATAGATGAGGAAGGTGAGGGTGAGAGTGAGGAGGCTAAGGACGAAGTTGAAGGCAAGGAGTGTGGTGGTGGTAGTATCCAGTTTGGATGCTAGTTTGAAAAGGAGTCGTGAGGCTTCCTTTTATGCACTGGCAGTAAAGGGTTCTCACAGCGATTGATGGAAGGCCTCGGCCTCAATTTCAAGGCTTCTGATGGGCCTTGGAGCACCTGGGTGCTTCTGATGATACTCTGCAATCTTGTCCTTGGCATTTGCAACGTTTCCAGCTGGTTCCCATGACATTTTTGCATCCGAAAATACCTTCCATTTGATGAGGTATTGGAGGCATTGGTTTTTGTCATAGATACGAGATTTGATCACACCTTCAACTTCCCACTCTTGTTCTCCATCTATAACCTCCAAAGGAGGGGGCGTGTAGTTTGGGTCATGTTTCGGTGTTTTATGGTATGACGTGAGAAGTCCAGCATGGAAGACTGAGTGGATCTTCCAGGTCAGTGGTAGTTTCAGTTTATAGTTGACTGGACTAATGACTTGGATGATTTTAAAGGGTCCTTGTCATTTAAGTCTAAACTTAACTTTGGAATACTGGAGCCTGAGATTCTTGCCGTTCAGCCAAACTTTATCATCTTGTTTGAAGGTAGGTCCATCTTTTCCATATTTGTCTTCTTGTTGATGCATGTCCTTGGTGGCTATTGTTTGGCTTGCTTTGGCTTCATCTTGGGCCTTCTGCATCGTTATTAATCTTTGTTCTACTGTAGGAACAGCAGGGTTTAGGTGGATCTTTGGTTGGAAGTGAGGTTGAAACCCATGGAGTAATTCAAAGGGTGTCTTCCGTGTGGTTGAATGTACCTTGATATTATGTGAGAATTCAGCGAAGGGAAGGAGATCTGCTCAATTGTTCATGTGAGCATTACAGAAGGCATAGAGGTATTGCTCAATTTCTTGATTGACACACTCTGTGCTTTCATCAGTCTGGAGGTGATATGCTGTACTGAGTGCTGATCAGATTCCCAGTCCTTTGTAGATGCTTTGAAGGACTTTAGATGCAAATTGGGGTCCTCTATCTGAGATCATCTTGTTAGAGAGTCCAAAGCATTTCCAGACATTGTTCATAAAGAGTTTAGCTGTTCCATCTGCATCAATGTCTTTCCAGCAGAGTAAGATGATGATGGCTTTAGAGAATTGGTCTACCACTACATTGATGGAGTCGAATGCACGGATTTCTGGTAGATCTGTTACAAAGTCTGTAGTGGTGTATTCTCAAGGTTGTGATGGTTTTTTGGTGGGTTGTACAGGAACATAGGTGGGATGGGTGTCATTTTTGGTCGACTGGCAGATGGCACATCCTGTGACATAGCTTTTGACGAAGTTAGACATTCCTGGTCACTAATAGTTGTACTGAACCAGTTCATAGGTTTTCCATTGTCCAGGATGACCTGTAGCTAGTGAATCATGGTGTGATTTGATGATGTCAGATGCAGTTGAAGGTCTTTAGGAATGTAGACTTTTCCTCTAAACAGGATAAGGCCATCTTCTAGGTTCCATTTTTGTAGTCCTTTGGCAATGGATCAAGGGCCTGTGTTCAAAATAGTTTCCATTGCTGTAGTTACAATGTTGTCATGTTCTGTGCAGTCTCTGATTCACTTCAAGAGTCTTTTGTCTTCAAGACTGGTTACACTTCCGCATCCTGTAGCTCAAATTTGGAAAAATTGAGGTTCCAGCAGGACACAGTCGGAGTTGTCATTTTCCATCCCTGCTTTATGGTCTGGACGCCAGGACAGACCATCAGATTTGTTGGAGGAGCCAGGTTTATGCATGATAGTGAATTCAAATCTGGTAAGGAAGAGACTCCAGCGAGCCTGACAACGGTTGAGTTTTCGGGCTGTTCGGAAGTATTCAAGGTTTTTGTGATCTGTCCAGATCTCAATCGGATGGGGATGGCCTTCTAAATAATGGTGCCAGGTTTCTAGGGTGCAGATGATGACAAGGAGCTCTTTGTCATAGATGTCATAGTTATGTTCGGTGTCATTGAGAGACTTGCTGTAATATGCAATTGGGTGCCATTGATTGTCTGAGCCCTGTTGAGACAGTATTGTGCCTGTTGCAAAATCTGATGTATCACATTCAACACAAAAGGGTTTGTCATAGTCTGGCATGACAAGTACTGGAGAGGTTATAAAGGCTGTTTTGAGTGCGTCAAAGGCCTTTTGACATTTGGTAGTCCATTGCCAGGTATGAGTCTTCTTTGTGAGCTCAAAGAGTGGTTTGGCGACTTTAGAAAAATCTTGTTGATATTCTTTCAGTATTTCAGTGAAGACCAGGATATCGTCCATATAGATAACAACCTTGTCGTCATTGATCAGGTCTTTGAACAGAGCATTCATCATTGCCTGGAATGTGGCTGGGGAGTTGGTCAGTCCAAAGAACATGATTGTGGGTTCAAATAGTCCTCGGCTGCAACGAAAGGTGGCCTTGTGTTCATCATCTTCTTTGATGCGAACATTGTTGTACCCCCATCGTAGGTCAAACTTGGAAAATACTTTGGCTCCTTTAAGTTTATCAACAAGTTCACCGATGAGCAGGAAGGGGTATTCGTTGCATATGGTCCTTTTGTTGAGCTCTCCCATTGTGCATGTGTGCACTGTTTGAACTTGTAATATACTTGATTGTACTAGTAGCTGTATAAAATATAATTGATTTTGGCTTTATATCTCTTGTACTGATTGATCTGAGACAGTACTAATAGCAGGGATCATAGTAGGGACCATTTAGATCAGAGCAAGCCTTTGAATTTATATGATTTGTACAACAACTACAGCTATCCTTCAGAAACATGTAGCACTATATAGTGTCCAACTACTGTTATGATAGCTATGATAGGCCTCATAGCCTTACATAGTTGAGAACTGTAGTGGCATAAATAGTGATAGACCTTATAGTACTATGATAAAACATATACTGTAGCTACTTGTATGGTATCAATAGAGAGGAATAGCATGACAGATGCAATGTTCTACCAATCAGCAACAGAATGCCTGTGATGTGTGACTTGCAGACAATTAGCAATGCCAGCACAGTTCAGCAACGGCAGCAATGGTACTGCAATGGCATGTATTTCTAGGACTGTAGGCTATAGCTACACTCTGACCTGTAGTGATCTGCATTATCTATTGAGGTGTGGAAGTACTAGGTCAGCACTTTGTAGAAATTGAATCAATGACAGTGCACAACCCTCTGCCAAGAGACTGAGGATAATCTCAATCACTCAATTTAGAAATCAGTTGGGTGAGAGTGGGCCAGATGAAGGTGTCAAAAATGAAGTGAAACATAGAGCACAATGATAATAATTTCATGCAAGACAACCAGACAACCAGATTCTTGGATTTAAGATGATATCATAGACAATTTTTGAACAATCCAGATGATAGCAATGGGCCCTGTGTTAGCCATGACAATTTCAGGATAAGCAATACAACAGGCCCTGTGTGATGTGTGACTGTTGGTACTATACAAGTGGCTACAGTAGATCAATACTGGGCTATGTGAAATTTCAATTTTTCAGATGATACACACTACACCAACTCATATATGTACTCTTGGCTTACATTTTTTGATCTATGCATACTTTTGTTGATCTGCTTACACATGTATCAACCTATGGGCATCACAGCAAACTTATGTATGCTTCTACTACCTCATACATTTCCTGTTAGCCTGTGCACCTTCTATTAATTTGTATGCATTGCTGCTAGCACCAAAGGCAGAATTTAATTTTTATATTTGGATTTTTTTTCTGACTTTTACAAAAAATAACATAAATCATACCAGTTTTTTTTATAGAGCTTATATCTCTTTGATGTATAATCTAGTCAGTATAGTCAGTATTTTTCTATTTTACATGTATAAAATACTATTAAAATTGAATTCTCACCTTCAAACCATATTTTGTATACTGGTAGAAATTAGTGACCAAATATGGCAACTACTTTCTGGTAAAATTGCCTGTTGATTAGCATGAAGGTCCAGAGTAACAAAAAACTTATACAAATGCATGAGAGCATCAATTGTGCAAACATCACTTTAAGTATATTAGAGTTCAACACAAATGCACTCATGGGTGACCTGGATCTGAACTTGCAGGTATTCTATCTGTCCAAGGTGCTGACCTGGATCTATGCAGGTTTGCACCACTGGGTGATCTGGAGCTACAGGTCAGGTATCTGTGACATCAAAGATCACTTGCAGCATCAGAAAATGAGGAATCTTCTGACTAGTCTGACTGTCTGACTTTTGTCTGAGAGTTCTGAACAGGTCCATTTGTCTGACTCACATATGAATAAAATAGTGTGTAGATTATTTTGTAAAATCAGAAGAATATCAGATATAATCAGATCTATCAGATTCTTAAAAATCTGTCAGATGAAGTTGATCTTGTCAGACATTCAATAAAAGTCAGATTATTGCTACTTTTCAGATGAAGTCAGGTAGGTCTCTATCGTCCAGATGTTCTCAGACATATCAGATTCTTACACATCTGTCAGATAAAAATCATCTTGTCAGACAGTCAGATCATTGTTACTTTTCAGATAAAGTCAGGTAGATCTCTATTGTCTAGATGCTATCAGACATGTTAGATCTTTGAACTTTTGTCAGATGAAGATCATCCTATCAAACAGTCAGATTATTGCTACTTTTCATATAAAGTCAGGTAGGTCTCTATCATTCAGATATTTTTAGACATGTCAGACTTTTGCATAAAGAGATTATTATCAGATATTGAATAAAAGTCAGACAATTGCTACTTTTCAGATAGAGTTAGATAGGTCTTTATTATCCAGATACTGTTAGATATCTCAGACTTTTAAACTTTGATCAGATATTGAATGAAGATCAGATATTTACTATTTTTCAGACAAAATCAGGTAGGTCTTTATCATCTAGATACTTGAAGATATCTCAGATTTTTGAAGTTTGATCAGATAAAGAAATTTTATCAGACATTGAATAAAAATTAGACAATTGCTACTTTAGACAAAGTCAGATAGGTCTTTATTGTTCAAATGCTTTTAGACATGTTAGACTTTTGCACTTTTATAAGATGTAGATAAAATTCAGACAACCACTATTTTTAAGATGAAGTTAGACAGTAAGCCTTTATCATCTAGTACTTTTAGATATATTAGACATTAAACATTGTTATATCCACCTTTCATCTATCAAGGTATCTGCCTCTTTATTATTGACAAATCTGCCTCCATCAATCAAAGTTAAAATCAAACTTGAACTTGAATTTGAATTTGAACTGTCAGACTCAGAATTGAGGTTCAGAAGTGGACTTACACCTAAGATCAGACTTAGACTTAGACTTGAGCTCAGACTTGAACTGACATCTATAAGATAAGCTATAGCAATTACAAAAATGCAGCCAACATTATTTCATTCTTTAGTCAAGTCATTACAAAAATATATAAAACTAAGTAATAAACCAATCATTCAGCTGGGTCCATACAAAACTGAATGCCTGTGCATCTGTAGAGTCTGAAATGAAAATGTGTCAGACCCCACAGCCAGTGTGGGCAGGTAGATACAATAACCGGAGGCTCACACATCTGTAGGACCCAAAACGTGATCGTTCTCCACAGCCTGTGCGGGCAGGTAGACATGAAAATCGAAGGCCCATGCACCTGTAGGGCCTGAAATGAGCACGTTTTGGGCCCCACAGCCTGTGCGGGCAGGAAGACACGAGAACAGAAGGCCCGCGCAGCTGTAGGGCCTGAAATGTTACCGTTTTGGGCCCCACAGCCGGTGCGGGCAGATAAACATGAGAACAGAAGGCCCATGCAACTGTAGGACCTGAAACAATAACGTTTCAGGCCCCACAGCCTGCACGGGCAGGTAGACACAAGAACAGAAGGCCTGCACAGCTGTAGGGCTCAAAACGTTATCATTTTGGGCCCCACAGCCTGCACGGGCAGGTACACATGATAAAGAAAAGCCCATGCACCTGTGGGGCCTGAAATGACATATTTCGGACCCAGCAGCCTGTGCAGGCATGCAGACATGACAGCAGAAGGCCCACACATCTGTAGGCCCGAAATGCATGCATTTCGGACTCTACAGCCTACGCGAGCTGCAGGCGAATGGAAAGGCTTAAGAAAAGGGTACTTACCGGGGATGCACAGTGCAGGGTTGTGCGTGCGAGGTCGTGTACAAGGAGACAGAGGCATGCATGAATCGAGGTGGAGGCAGAGCACGTGTGGGGTACGGGGCATGGGAGAGGCAGCTTGCGAGGCATGGGGGTGCGAGACACACGACGGACAGGGTGGGGGGGTTTGATGCAAACAAGAAAAGGAGAGTACTGCTCATTATCGAGCAGTACTCCCCAAATTAGCACGATAGACAGATAAAAACAAGAAGTACTACTTATCAGATGCTGGTCTGGCCTCCATCAAGTCCCGACACCCTTTAAATTGTCCCTTCAGCCTTCGAATATCCAGAAACGAAGCAATATTGAGGTGAGCAGCAGCAAAATTTGACTTAGATGTGCAACACGCACCTGGCAGCCACCAGCTCGATCAGCAATCCCCGACCGGCAATCCCCGGCAATGACACGTCGACCTTCGTGTCGTTGAACTTGTCTTCTCTCCTCTTCATGCCAATACTATACTATAGCCTCACTTCTCCCTCGTCTCTTCTTCCTATCTTTCCTTGATTCTCTCATCAATGCATGTGCCTCAAGACTCAGTGGGGCAGCACATAAGGGTATCAAAGTGAGTAACCTCTATTTTCATCACTCTCTCGTACTGACAATGAGAGTGTTGCTCGATAACGAGTCGATACTCTCTTTACTTCAGTTCAGCTTGTCTCAAACCACGTCTGCCCCCTCGCAGGTAAGTAAATCACCCTTTCCTTCATCAGTACTCTTACAAACTTTCTGGCCATGTCTGATTGCACCTGGAAGCAACATTCAGACACATCAGGCAATCATACAGGGTATAGTACCACAGATACAATCATATTTATATCTGACCTCAGATTTTACTTCTGATCTCAGATTTTATGCCTGGCTCCAGATTTTATGTCTGGCTCCAGATTTCATGTCTGGCCTCAGATTTCATGTCTGGCCTCAGATTTCATGTCTAGCCTCAGATTTACAGCCGTTTGCGAAATTATGCAGAATCGCTGCACGTTTTTCAGCAGCGGTGGCGTTCAGTCTGCATCAGTCTGGCGATTAGTAAGCATGTTTGAGTTGCAACGCATTGCACGTCGCTCGTCGCTCGTTGCTCTTCGTTGTCACCTTCTTCTCATGCCACCTCGGACTGTATCTCTGGACCTCAAAGCCCGTATCCCCTTCCTGTTTTATCAAAGGGGTTACTTGGTGTCCAGGATATGTATAGACCTTGGTGTCAAAAAGTCCATGGTGTACCAATGCCTCCAGTATCACTCCTCCTTTGGTGTCATCTATAATCCCTTCGCAGGCAGAGCTGGTCGACCTCGTGCTCTCAATGGTGATGATGTCAATTTTTTGTGATCCCTTCTTTCACATCAGCATACTCTCTACTTGGATGAGATCCTTCGGAGGAGTCATAGCAGAGCATTTTCCTTCATGCTATGTGATCAACTTAGATTTGTACATGAATAGAATAAAGCAATTAGAAACATACCATTGCAGTAGCCCATTCTTGTAAAAGAAGGGGCGTAAGCTGAACCTGATATCTATCACTATAGACGTAGCAAAAGCCAGAGTCATCTGACTTGCGATACTTCTTCTCCAAGATCTGACGGAAGTGTGCAACTTGTGCTGCGGTCGAAGTCCGACAAATTATCATTGCTCTAAAATTGTAACAAGTCAGATGCCAGCAATAGTGCATTCTATAATGACTCACGAAATGATGGCCTCCAACATCCATCAGCTCCTGGTCTGAGTCTTCACCATCAGGCTTAGCAGCCCTCTACATTACAAACAAATAAAGTCAGCAACAACAAAATAAAGAGACAATCAACACACACATCAGGCTGCATAAGCAGCGGGCACTTCTTTTCGACATCCTGGATGTTGTAGATGATGGAGACCTTAGCAATTTGGGACTCACAGATCTTTTTGGTCATCTCTGAGAACTCATCCTTTTTGTCGACGTGAAGCGCAGCGCTTTTGCTGATCAACATGTTCATCAGCCATCACACAGCATCAGAAAGAGAAAAAGGGACGTACCTTCGACCGGTATAGAAATACTTATAAGGGAAAGTCTGGCTTGCAGACACTTGATAGGCCTGCTGATCATGCTTCTTGAGAAGAGCCTTCAAGAAGCTGATGTAGTCGGTCTCAGTGTCGATAGTGAGATTGAGTTCCTTGACTTTTGATGCCGCCTTCGTCCGAGTCTTCTTTGTCTTGTTTGGGCCTTCGACAGCTTCCCAGTACTCAAAAGTCACAGTGAAGTGTACAGGAACAGGAGCATCACGCTCAGGAGATGGAGCAGGTGAGGCAGAAGCCATGGTGAGTGCTGCTCGAATGACCGCGAAGAGCGACGACGAGTGACGAGCGACACGCGACGCGTTGCAACTCGAACACGCTTACTAATCGTCGGACCGATGCGGACTGAACGCCACCGCTGCTGAAAAATGTGCAGCAATTCTGCATAATTTCGCAAACGGCTGTAAAGCTGACAGCAGCTTTAAACCTGATAGCAATTTTAAATCTGATATTATATATTGAATTTATGCTTTTCAATCAATCAATATATTTATAGGCTAAACAAACATCATATCAACTATATAAGTAATCATCCTTATCTCAATTATAAAAAAAGCAAAAAAGACTACAAATATAACAACATCAGGCTGAAAAATATAACAAAGATTATAAGACTTATCTTAGAAATACCAAAAAAGTGAAACAGACTACAAAAATCACAACCTTACCTTATAATGACTGCAAAAAAGCAAAAATGAATCTGAAAAACTATAACTTTATTAGTCTTAACAAGATAACAAAGATAACAAAACTTATCTTAGAAGTGTAGTCAAGACTACAAAAAGCGAAAATCTACTAAAAAGATAACAATATAAATGTAAGGATTATAAAAAAGATAACAAAGCTTACCTTAAAAGTATACCAAAGTCTACAAAAAGCGAAAATGTAAGAAAAGATAACAAAACAGAACTTACAATGATAAGAAAGACTACAAAAAAGCGAAATATAGTGAAAAGATTATAACATTAGTGTAAGCAAGATAAGAAAGATAACAAATCATACTCTAGAAGTATAACAAAGACTATAAAAAAGCGAAAATGAACTAAAAAAAAGATAACAACATCAGTTATAATAAGATAAGAAAGATAACAAAACTTATCTTAATCATATAACAAACACTACAAAAAGCGAAAACATAAGAAAGATAACAAAACTTACCTTACAATTGTAGCAATGACTACAAAAAAGTGAAAGTGTACAAAAAAGATAACAACATCAGTTGTAATCAGATAATAAAGATAACAAGCCTTACCTGAACAATGTAACAAATGCTACAAAAAGCAAAAAGATAACAGCTTAAAAGGTAACAAACCTTACCTTACAGTTGTAGCGATGACTACAAAAAAGCAAAAGTGTACAAAAAAGATAACAACATTAGTGTAAGGAACATAACAAAGATCACAAATGCTTATCTTAGAAGTGTAGTAACACTACAAAAAAGCGAAAAAGATCAGAAAGATAACAAAGTCAACAATACTTACCTTAGGAGTAGTAGTCACATAACTACAAAAAAGCGGAAATGAAGTCAAAGGTAACAAAGATAACAAACTTACCTTCAAGAGCAGAGATGGTGGTGGTTGCAGAGAGAGAGGTATTTCGGAGCAAACTTGTCAGATATGTCTTTTAATCGGAGTTTAAATCAGCCACATAGCCACAATTGAACAAAGACATATGATCTGGCACTTGTAGCTCGCTCAATTTGTATCGGATTTCGACGCTCTTAGATGCGTTCGAAAGGCCTTATCAACCGCTTTCCAACAAGCCTTTATACGCTGTGTTATGTGAAAAACTCGTGGAATGCGATGCATTTTTGTTTTGAAGAAAGATTAAATGATATCTTAGTCAATTTTGGGCGCTTTTTCTCGATCTTGGATGCATCAGAAAGGTCTGATTTATTGCTTTTAAATAAGGCCTTATACAGTCTGATATTTGCAAAACTCATTTGTGCAGGACCATTTCTGCTTCTGATCCTCTTAAACAAGAGATCTTGATCTATCTCAATCAGTTTTTGTCTGATTATTATATTCTTAGATGTATTTGAAAGCTCTATACAATTGCTTCTCAACAAGCCCTTATGCATCATGCTATAGTACTATTTGTATGAGTGTGATCTGTGATCTTAGTCTACTGATCTAGAGGCAGTTTACAGCTAAAGATGACCCACAACCTTGAGTTTACAAGCAACTTTTAGTTTATTTTGATTTATCAAGAACCTTCAAAACTTCTGTTTGACCTATGAGGCATCTGACAGTGTCTGATTGTATCTCTGCATGATCTGCAGCAGTTGCATCAGACACTAACATGCCTTGTAGGTCAAACAGAAAGTTTGAAGGTTTTTGATGTTGTTCATATTATCTATTGTAGGCCTCTTCAGGCAGGTTTACAATGTGTTGCAAACTACTATCTGTTTTAGTTATAGGCTCGACAATGTTAGGCATGACCAAATTTTTTTAATTCAACAAATCAAAAGAAAATTATACACATTAAAAAACCTTAGGCTTATAAGCATCTGCCAGTGTAATTTATGATGCAAGTCTACAACTAAAGTGGTACAATATAACAACACTAATATTCTGCTTGGTCTGCATAGCTTTTATCTAGTAACAACAATATATTGGATTTCTATCATCTGTCCAAACTCACATTCATTTTTACTTGCACATTTATCCAATGCACATTAGTGCACTGTCTTATATTCATGTCTATCCATCTACACTTGTTAATTCTTAATTATTCTGCTTGATTTGATATTGAGCTAAAATCTAAATGTAAGTTGATATATGACTATGTCTAAGAGATTACACCTGCTTGGCTAAACTGACAAGAAAACAAATCTGATAAACATTCAAAATCTGAAGAACATCAAAAATCTGACTGTGTCTGACAGACTACATCCTGCCTGATTTGTCTGACAGCAAAAAATCTAAAAGACATCCAAAATCTGATTGTGTCTGAGAGACTACACCCTGCCTGACTGACCTGACAAGAAAAAAAAATCTGATTAACATCTAAAATCTGAAGAATATCTGAAATCTGAACAACATTCAAAATCTGACTGTGTCTGAGAGACTATACCCTGCCTGATCTGTCTGACAGTAGAAGATATTTCAAATCTGACTAGGTCTGGGTGTAAATGCATATCTGATAAAATCTGACTCTGCCTGACTTGCCTGATTTTGTTTGTAGCCAGAAATGATCAATCTGTCAGGTATATAAGGTGATCAGACAAGATCAGACAGAATAAGATCTAGCAGAAAGTTTGTAAGAGTACTGATGCAGCATGGTTCTCGCTCCAGCACCGTGCTCCGCACGCTCGTGCCTGCGCATCTAACCCCATGCCCCACATGTGCCAGCAGCAAGCCCATGCAGCTATGCCCACACACTGTGCCCATGTGCAGCCAGCAGGGCATGCAGCGGATGCATGGCCAGGCAGTAGATGGCACGTGCAGGGCAGAGAGCGCACCAGTGGCAAGTGGGCAAACAGCACCCATGCTGATACCCTGATCGCATGGCAGCACACATGCTTTGCAGCCTGGCGTACAGCAAGTAGCACATGGCTCATGCATGTAATGTGTGCATAGCCGCAGTGCAGGAGCATGAACGGCACGTGTGGGCATGGTGGGCAGCAGGAACGGGCAGGATGATAGGTGCTGGTGAGCATGCTGGGAAGTGCCAGGGAGCATGCTGGGAAGCACCAGCAAGCGTGCTGAGAAGCACTGGTGAGCATGCTGGGAAGCACCAGTGAGCGCACGGGTAAGCACCAGCAAGCATGCTGGGAAGTGCTGGCGAGCGCACAGGTAAGTGTCAGCAAGTGCGCAGGGAAGCACCAATGAGTGCACGGGTAAGTGCCAGCAAGCGCGCAGGGAAGCACCGACGAGCACGCATTAGTGACGATGGCCCATATCCTTAAGATCTCGGCCTATATGTTTTTTTTTATGAATATCATATGTTTTTGCAGCACCCTGGGTGCCGCCTTACCTGTGTGAATCATAATGTGCCCAGCGACTGGCTAATCAGCACATCTGAAAAATTAAAAATTTATATAGCTCAGTACTAAAGTATGTGTCCTAGCATAGTGCTATGAGGTCTATGTAGCCAACCTTGCAGCTATGTTGAGCTATGCACCTTATCATAACCTTCATAGCAGCAGGCAGAAGGTATATAGTCCTATGTAGCTGTAAGCCATTACTATTAGAGCTATGTACCATCATAGCCTTGCTATGGACTCTATCAGCCCTATGTCAGATATGGTAGACTCCATAATCACAAGTCAAATTTTTTGATTTTATTAAATAACAGACTTTCATTTTCGAAAAAAAAGTTTACTGGTATAAGGAAAACAGTCACAAGTACTTAATTACAGCTACAGAAACTAGTTGTAATTAAAAATATAACTGCATGCATGTAGTTAATCACGGCCATGCATACATCAAGTAGCAGTCATGCGCAGGCTGCTGATGTCGCCTGCAGCTCGCTGACATCGTGCACACAGCATCGGCACCCTGTATACGACAGCAGGGTCATCGCGTGGGGGTCGCTGCCTGCTGCACTGCAGATGGCTGTCGTGGTCCATGCGCATGGCATTATAGTCATGTGCATGTGTTGACGATGCACGTAAGGTGTGGCAGAGGGCAGAGAGGCAGCGTGGACATGGCACCGATGGCACAGACATGGCATGGATGGTGCGGACATGGTGCGGACAGTGTGGACATGGTGCGGATGGTGCGGACATGGTGCGGATGCAGCGTGGATAGCGTGGAGACAATGTGGATAGCGTGGAGGTGGTGCGGATAGCATGAAAGTTAGCACAGAACGCGTAGAGGTGGCGGGGAGTGTGCAAAGGCAGCGCAGAGGGTGTTGACCCAGTGGAGAGGATGCAGATGCCGCAGAGAGGATGGCGACACAGCAGAGAGGGCGGTGACATGGCAGAGAGGGCAGCAACATGGCGGAGAGGGCAGCAACATGGCAGAGAGGGCACCGATGTGGCGTGGAGGGCACTGATGCAGCGTGGAGGGCGTGAACATGGTGTGGAGGGCGTGGACATGGCATGGAGGGCATGGACATGGCGTGGAGGGCGTGGAGATGGCGGGGAGGCATGGAGATGGTGGGGAGGACATGGATGCGGCGAGGAGGGCATGCAGTGTCAGGGCTGTGCTCAATGACGTGACCAACGCAGGCAGCCGACATCATGCTCGAGGTGCCCGCGCTATGTGCCTCATGTCGCAGCTGCCCGCATGATGTCCTGCACTGATGGCCAGCATTGTGCATGGGCAGGGCCATGCACGCACAGGCAGGGGTGAGCAGGTGCACGCAGGCAGGGGTAGGCAGGTGCACGCAGGCAGAGGTGGGCAGGTGCACGCAGATGGTCGCAGGCAGGACCGTACGGCATACGTAAGCCAACGAGGCCATGCGCAGGCTGTCGTCAGCACACGAGGCTGGCCATGTGTGTGAGGCTGTGTGCAGATGCACTGGCGGGCCCATGTGCAGACATGCATGCTGGTGGGGCGTATGCATGTTGGCAGACATGTGTGCATTGGTGGGATGTGTGTGCATTGTCGGAACACGCGCAGGCACAGGCGAGGTCAGGATGTATGTGTATAGGGAGGTTGTGGAAGTTGTGTGGGGGTGGGACATGGAGGCCGGGGTGTGGAGTGACAAAGAATGGGTGTATTGCCTGTAAAATGGGTGATACTCCCTGTATTAGTATGGTAAGGAGATAATAGAACTGTTTTTTACTTACCTGTAGCCTGTTTTCTTGCAGCCACATCCCGCCGATGGTTGAGTTATCGAGGAAGGGATGAAGTGAGAGAGGAGGGACGAGGTTGGTGGAAGATTGAGCAAAGTTAAAGATGTTCGTACGAGTTGACGCACATTCGCTGCTTCAGCCACCGAACGGGTGAGTCTACGGTTTTCGACACTCAGCAAATCATATAAAATCGCATTAAATTTAGAAAAAACACAGCAAGTGTAGATAGTTTATACAATAACAATTAATGAGCTACATAAGTATGTACTGTACAATGCATCTATGGATAGGCAATGTAACTTAGTGAAGTCTAGCTTCATAGCCTTTCTCGCGACACACGGCTGCATGTGGCAGCCACATTTGTGGCTCTGACTGGGCATGTCCACGCTCAGCTATATAAACCTCGCACAATGTGTGTTGCCTTTCTCTCTTCAACTACTACCTTTTCCCTTCGCTCTGGGCTTGCTCTTAACTTGTACTTCTTTCCTCCTTTCCTCAATGTTCGGTAAGTTTTTGTCCTTTATATTTGCTAACTCATACTTATTTTATGTCTTTGTTCCTTTGTTCTGTTATATAGGTTATACTTTTGTTATCTTTTGTTATAGAGTTTTAGTGAGTCTTACTCTTTTACTGACTGTTGATTCTGTTTCCGCTTTTTGTAGTCTTCGTACTGACTTGTTATCTTACTAGTGTTAGTAGTATATATATGTTTGTGTTAGTCATAAGATTTTGTCATAGGCTAGAATGATAAATATAATTTGATTTGCTCAGTTCTTTTGATATTGTTATTTGTGTGTTTATTTAAAATATGTCTGAATAAATTATTCAGTCAAGCTATAACTTGAATAGCTTTGATAGGCTTTATTGATTGTATAGATGTGTCAAGTCTACCTATCTGATATAGTACATATAGATATTATAGCTCTGATAATTGTTATAGCTAGGCATCCTATTATAGTTTCGTAGTTAGCTATGATAGCTATGATAGTAGCTCATAGCACTCTCTTCAGCTCTATAGCATCTCATAGCACTTCATAGCTCTCCCTTTGAGCTATAAGGGCTATGTAGTAAAGGGAGGTGCTATGAGTCTATGACTTCTATATAAGATATGTAGAACTATGTAGGACCTGCAGATTTTTCAGATGCAGTTGCCAGGGTTTTTATAATACAATTTAGGCAAGTTGTCCTATATAATGTATTTCAGTGACTGGGACACCTCGAGGTGCACAGGTGCATAGCCGAGGTGGGAGGTGGGGCATGCGCGGCAGAGAGGGAGTGGTGGCAGGAGAGCCGGCGGCAGCAGCAGTGGAGAGTGGGCCCAGGCATGTAGCCAAGGGTGGGCAGGCAGGCGGGAGGCAGTGAGCAAGTAGCCAAGGCAGAAAGCATGCAGGGTGGTGGACAGTGCCGAGGCGAAGCGGGCATGATGCCGAGCAAGTAGCCATGCTAAGCACGCGGCATTGCATAGTGTACGGCCCGGTAAGTGGCCCCGACATACATTATAATACGAGTGAATTATATTGTGCATGGCAAGGCCCCAGGCAGCAACTGCCGGGGTTTTTGTAATACAATTTAGGCAAGTTGCTGATGCACAATATAATTTCATAGCTGGGACTGGTGTCAGAACATATAGCTTGATGCAAGAGAAAGACTGCTCAGATGACAGCCTTCAAAGCAAAGAAGAACATCCACTTACAGTGATTCTTGAAAGCTTAGAAAAGCATTAGAAGAAGGCCAATCAGGACCTCTTTATCGCTGCTCTTTTTCTCAACCCCTTTGTAAAACACAGCCTCTTCAACAGTGCAGTCATATTTCTGGCTGTTATTATGGAGATCCTCAGGTGTCTCTACAACTGTGTCTTTGAGGCTGAGAAGCTGCTGTCCAAGTTTATGACCTTAGTCATGGAATACCATGACCAGAAGAGAATATTTTCACCTCAGAACTGGACTCTCGATGATCTCAGAGATGATTTTTGTAAGAAGATGAAGATTTCTTTGACAATAGTTACTTTCGCTAAAGACGTACATGAATAGGATAGTATACTCAATTCTGTGAGAGCCTGAGATGTTTTGGATGAAGAGAACTCCCTCGTATGCCTAGCGAAGGTCATCCTCAGCTTTGTCTCAAACCCGACCAGCACTGAATGTCTATTCACACATGTCACTGACACCAAGACAAAGAAATGGAACCGACTACGCACTGAGCTGGTCAGGAAGATCACCTTCCTTAGGCTTAAGATGCATCATGAACATGCACAAGATGGCACAGCACAGGCATGATTGAAGCACCAATTTGAGAATGATGCACCAGCACCGAAGGCAGATGCAAATGTTGACTCGAGGATGGGAGCCTGTCAAATGGAGGAGGAAGAAATTGTACGGAACATGGCTGAGCATGGTCTTGATGATAGTGATAGCGAGAATGACAAGGTGAAGGGCAACAGTGAACTTGAAGGGGTTGCATTGACAGCCGCCCATCAAATCATGGGCTTGGCGACATCTGCTGCTGTTTCCGATTTGGCACAGCTTGCTCGCTCATTCTCTGCAATTGCTCGCATTTACAGCAAGATGCCAAATGTGACAACAGCAGTGACGAGGAGCTCAGTTCTACTCCAATTGCACCAGCAGAATAGACAAACAAAATGGGTTGTAGTGAATAGCATGGGTATGGGTAACCCACAGTGGGTTATGGGTATGGGTATCATGGGTATGGGTATGGGTCAGCCTTATACAACCCATAAAAAACCCATACCCATGGCATGGGTCATGGGTTTTTCTATGTTGAGAATGATTGGTTCAAAGTACATTATCAAGATACAAGCCATACTATATACTAAATTATGCCATAATCAGACTAATGTATTAAGAGTGACTAACATAGCAGATGCTCTAAAAGGTAATAAAATAGATGAAAAAAAGTCTGAGATGAAAAAAAGATAAGATATAATGGAATCTTCTTGACTTTTTGACTGATCAGTGTTAACTGCTACAATGTTATTGATGTGTATCTGCTTATATTAAGATACTTATGGCATAACAAGGCTGTAGTCTCTTAATACATGTTACAACCCTTGGGTAACCCATAAACCCACAACTACCCATGAACCCATATCCTACCCATACCCAACCCACAGAAAACCCATACCCATGGCATGGGTATGGGTTTTGATGGATATGGGTATGGGTCAGCTCAAAAGTACCCAAGGGTTACCCATGCCATTCACTAATGGGTTGAACAGCACCATGCTGGGTAAGTAATGCATGATGAGATCTTGTACTTAATCTCGCAGCTTGCTGACTCAAAACTTGTAGATAAGGATAAGGCTTTATTTTGGTCAAAAACAGCTCTTCAAGCTCTCTGAGCTGTTCAATTTCTCCATTGAGGCTGGATGGGATGAATTCTGAGCACAAGGAGTAAAGAATTATAGAGATGAAGCTGCATTCTACGAGCTTGTGACTGAGATGGACAAGGCAGGTGGTGCTAGCAGATGCCTTGCCCATGCATGCCATCCTTGTCATCTCTGCATGCTGTCCTGCTCACATATGCCATCCCTGCACTCATGTTCTCTCCCCCCTCCTGCCCCGCACACATGCATGCCTTTATGTTTGCACCCTCACATGACCACTCACATATCACCTTTGTGTCCTCTGCACTTGTGTGCTCAACAGGTGCTGGTGCTTGGCAGTGCTTAATGACATGAGTATTGGTGCTGGCACTCGATACACTTATAACTAGAAATTCCAAATCTCTGTACTTAGTGACGACTTGAATAATATAAATGGATTTGACTTGCATTTTGTGTGACTTAATATCATATGTATATTCTGGATGTTTGCTATATATCTCACAGATGTCATAGCATATAGCATGCACTTATAAGGTGATATAGTAGACATAGGCTATATAAGCTCTATAGCAAGTAGAGACATGTTCATAACTTCTATAGCTGTGTTTGCTATTTATATAGGCCTATATAGATGGCATATAGGGTTATGTAGTCTATATAGGTCTACATAGATGACATATAGGGCTATGTAGTTTATATAACCTGTGCCAACATTGGCCAGAACGGGAAGGCAGGCTGATGTAAGCACCACCAACAATGCTGCACCTCGTAAGATGGGCGCGAGGCATTTGTCGTAGTCAGCGCAGTGCATGGTGTGCATCGTGTCATGTGTGTACAGTAGCACATAATACGAATGTTGTTTTTTTTTTGGCATGGATTGTTTGTGGTGTCGGCTCTGCCCCCTTTGTGCTTTCTCACGGAAGAAGCTGGGAAGAATCTCAGTGAGCAGGGTAAGGACCCATATGTCCAGCCGAGGGTGCCACCCGCCTCTCTTGAACATAGCAAAGAACGACCCTTTGATGAGATGATTGAAATACTCTACATGATTTGTCATGCGCACGACCTTCTCCAGGGGTATGCCGAGCTTCTCGGCAGCTTCAACAGCACCGGCAGGTGACCACGCTTTCCAGAATGCCAGCTCCTTGAGATAACCTCGGAAATAAGCCAAGTAAGTCATCCCAGCTTGAGCTCGCTTCTTCAAGATCTCATTCGGCTATAGCTCGAGTGCCTGGTAACATGCAAGAATGTCATTGAATGCCATGGTTGCTTCCGCGTGTGTCTTCACATCCTTCAGAAGCTGCATCGAGAATTGTGCCAGATCAGATCTAGTTGTTTTGCATGCCTCGCCTACGGGAACTGACTGCAGGCACAATCTGAGTTTATTGCGCCAAGCCTGCCAAATATGGAACATGCAAAGCATGAGGTGCACACCGTTCCACGTCATTGTCAAGGCAGTGCGCTTCTGAGAATCGTTGTCCGTGTTAGCCATGCAAATGGTAAAATTGATGCCTAGCTGCTCGCATAGCCGCTTGTTGAAAAGTCTGATCAGCTGAGTGAGAAGCACTGTGTTATAATCTCCGTGAACAGCCTTGGCAGATGGGCGTGCCATATATATGATGTGGCCGATCGGAACTCCAGAATTGTTCCAATGATCAATAGCAACAATGTTCATGAGACTGGCCTGCGCACTTGAGAAACTGAAGGTGATGTCGAAGTCAACTTGACCATTGTGTGTGATGCTTTCAGCAAATTTTTGCTCCTCGGGATGACTGAGTATGAGCACAAACTGATCTGATTCACCCTCGACAAATGGCTCATAGTGCAAGACAGATTCCAAGAGAACTGCAGAAGGTGGAGCCGGCGAGTTGGATCGGAACCAAAGATCTAGATTTGACTCAGCAGCCAAGGGCTGTGGAACCCCTGTCCGAGCTGCAATCGTACGATAGATGCTTGTCCAGTCATGTGAGGTAAGCAGATACCGATGAGATTTGTCATCAGGTGGGTAGTTCTTTCCCCATTTGTCTTCGGCCCACTTGTGGCATCGCTTCGCCAGTTGCTGTAGTGTCATGTTGTCATTTTCGATGCAAGCAAGGGTGAAAGCACGGAGTTCAGGATGAGGGGGGATTCTAGGTGTGCCTGACATCTCTTCTAGATTCTCGCAGTCAGCACAGTGATCAAAAATGCCTGTAATCTCGTCAATGTATTCAATTTTTTGTCCTAATCTTGAATTAGTAACAAAGCAATCCCCTATTTTAGGAATCCTGACCTTCATCCATTGCCAGATGTGTCATTACGAGATGGACACAGAAACAGCACCTGAGGTATGGAAGTGGACGCTGGCGCTTCTTCGGTTTGCCACTTTTTGATGGTGCCGCTTCTCCGCTGGTTGATGATCCATTGTTTGATGTAGCTTCTGACTCCGTTGATGCATTGGTGAAGTTCAATTCTGCAGGATCTTCGATGCTGCTCATGTACTGGAAAATGCATGTCCATTGCTTGTAGACAAAGGGCTTCTCGCCAATGCCTCGAGATCCACTCTTTGCAATAACAAGCTTCAAGTTTGCCAACCGATGAATCTCGTCCAGCATATAGAGGCCTAATTGGCCAAAAAGCATGAATGCATGAACTGATTCTGAGGATTCAGTCATTAGGTAATTGCATACAGTCTGGTAGCTACTTACCTTGTGATGGCTTGGCCTGGAAGAATGATTGACCTTCATAGCTGACCAGATCGAGGTGATGCTGAAATGCTTCTTTCAAGGCCGGCGTGAGCTTGAGCCTGTTGAGTGGTTTATTCAATGTTTGGGCAGTGTTCGAATTTGGTGCTTTTCTTGCAGAAGGTGGTGGTGCTCTTGCAGGAGGAGGCTTAGCAGTACTTTTAAAGGGTGCAAAATAATCTTGAATTGTAGCCATGGTATGTTACGATCAAAAACTACAAGAGGAGGAGAATACAGGATCAAGGGTAACGATAACGAGGAGCGCATCGCACGATGCATGGTGACATGTTCTAATCACGTGGCCCTGCTGCTTACATCATATGTTGGCACCAGTTTGAATTTTATATATCTGTATAAGTTATATATATAACTTAGATAATTGTGACTAATAGCTATATAAATTTGGGATTTTTCAGATGTCCAGAGCTGCAGGTCAGATACTCATAACATGATGGGTCACTCACAGGTCAGTTGGTTTGTTTTGTCTTAACTGTTTACCACAGATATTATCCTTTCATTTTCTCATTTTGATCTTTTCAATTTCACAGTCTATTCTCAATTTGACAGCAGAGAGAGTTTTGTTGAGACTAGAGAGGCTTCAGGTGAGTTCAAAAAAACATTTTATCTCTTCATATACTTAGTACTAATCTCAGGAGTCTCACTCGATAATGAGTGAGACCCTCATTTTCTATTCTTCTTTGACAGGCTATGAATTGCACATCATACATCTTCAGTTAAGTCTCACACATGTGGCTGCAACAGCTCATAGCATGTTTCTCCTCTCTCTTATGACTTCAACTCATTGTGCATGTCCTCTTATGCTGATTCATCACTCATCAATATTCACACATGTGCACATATCTGTACTCACCAGTACAAGGCCTCGCAACATGTATACACATATATGATGCTACTGCACACACCCAATGTACAACGTCCCACCCATTTGTTGCAACCCACCACCCTTATCTATCTCACTTTGGCACCATGGATGGAATGTGCATATGTGTTACAGCCTTACAGCTCTGCATGTGCACTCTATACAATCTGTGCAATCTTATTGGGATATCAACATACCCATGCCAATGACCATGGGTGCACGCCCCTAACAACTTGCACATACCTGCATACATTCTGGCAGCTCTACCAAAGCCCACATATGGTTCCACCTGTGTACAGTTCTATCAATGCCTGTGCATTATGATCTGCCTCTGCATGACCTTACATGCTCATGCCAGCATATCCTCAGCCATAGGTCACACCAAAATGTGCACACCATGTGTACAGCTATGCACTATGTACATGCTGCATGTATGATCATGCCTGTCCCACTTGCACATGTAGGCTGCTTAGGGCAGGCTGTACTTGGGGGAAGAGGGCCGATGCTCTGCACGGCAATACGATTCCTTTTGAATTGTTCTAACTTTGTAGTGTTATTTTCACAGAATTAATAAGATAACAGAGAATTGAATATACTAGTATTGTAATGCTGCAAAGATCTCCATCTTCAAAGTATATTGTTTTACACTTATCTCTTATTTTTAAACTTTGTTACCAGCAAGAGTTGAACTAATGACAAAATAATGGTCACGTGCAACAGCGAGCCCGGTCAGGCTCGCTGTTGCACATGACTTCTCAAAAATTGTGTTTACATTTATGAAGTACATAAGTGTGACCTTTGAAAGTCTGTCAACTGTTGTATGTTGCCTAGATTGATTTTATTTTTGCCTTCTAAGAGCCTGAATCAGTAAATTGGCTATATCTCTGTCAATTCTCCAGCTATAAACATTAACTCAAGTGTTTCTGAATAGTACTATCAATGGCCATATTAACACGATTTTTACTGATTTTTTATGCTACTCAGTATGTGTCTATTCTCAGATGATTTGATGATTTGCCTCTAGACTTGAATGATTTTTTCGATTTTTTCCTGCTTATAAATTGCTTATGTAATCCGCAGCACGGGCAAAATGACGTACTCCCGTCCCTCTCATGATGTCATGGGACGGGAGTATGTCATTTCGCCCGTGCTGCGGATTATGTAAGATCTTGAAAATAGTCAAATAGGAGGTTTTGTGATAATTCGAGTGTACCTCCTTAAGTACTGGAGATATCATTGGTCCCTTGATTGCGTCAGAAAGATCTCCGTTATACCTTTTCAACGACGCTAGGTACACTACAATTGGATGAGTCGATAAAAAGATATGGCCTCAACAAGTTTGCTCCTACCTCTAATATCAACCCTTCAGTAATCGCTACCGCGTTTTCTTAATACTTATCCGATCGTCTTGTATAATATGCCGTTGGAAAGATATGAATCAGACCTTTCCAACGGTATTTTTAGCGTGTAAATAGCACCACTCATTGCTCCGCTACAATGCAATCACTATGATCTTCTCCTCAAAGGTATCTTTTGAAGTGATTTGCTCATATCTCAGTCATTTCTGAACCTATTCTCATAAAAAAAAAAATGTTCTGACTAGGTAAAATCTGCCTTTATCATATTATCATAAACCACACTAACTTACATCAATGACAAGGTGCAGAATATCCTATTAGATATCTGTTATCTCAACAAGTTTGCACTTTCTTATACTAAAACCTTTCAGTTCTAATAAGACTAGCATTAATTTACATATGCATATAGTTTAACACTAATTGAATTTGATTTAATAGACTGATATCTCTCAGAAACATTTTAAATCACAAGAATGACAATTGCCAGAATCGAACCTACAACCTTACTTTAAGATGTGAGAAAGTATTACTATAAAAGGCATTACATTGGCTGGGTGTCATCTTTTTTGAGTTGAAAAGCGGGTTAGAGTAAACGATTCTAAGGAATCGTAATTAGCATACCTGCATCCACACATGGTGCTCGGCATGTGTGTCTCATTGAAATGTCTGCAGACATACATCTGAAAAAATTACCACTGTTATATAGAGCTATATCAGCTACATAGCTCTGATAGGTCCATAGCAATGTCCTTTTATATATAGCCTAGCCATAGATAGAAGGTCATCTATATAGAGCTATCATAGCTATCATAGCTACCATAGCTCAAAGGCATAGCTATCATAGCTATCATAGCATAAGAGGACAGCTATGTCAGCTATGGATTATATGTGCACTATCAAAGCTATATCAATTATCTATACTACATCTTCTCTTCTTGATATATATATTAGATGTTCTATACAATCATCATAATAGTTTCAAGCATTTTATAGATAACCTTATAACTTACAAGAACTTTTAATTTTAAAATAGACAAAACATCGAAAATTATAAGATTATATATTTATTTCCAAAAGCAATACTACACAATTGTATACTACTTCACAAAGCTTCACAAGTCTATGTTAGTCAAAACATAAGACAACAAAGTCTTTGAAAAGCGAAAAATAGCTCTACAATAAACAAGACATTAGTATTAGTATAAGGTCTAGTTGAGAAACATTAGACTTACAAGTAAACATACAAAAAAGCGAAAATATCTTGATGAGATAATCAATATTAGTAACAATAAGAACACAACAATATAAGAGACTTACCAAAGATAATAAAATGTCGAAGAACAAAGGGAAGTCTCGAAGACGAGAGATGGTAGTAGTTGAGAAGAAAGAGAGGTTGCGCATCGCGTAGGCCTTATGTAGATATGGCGAGCGGAGCCCGAAATGTCGTTGGGCCGGGCGCTGCCGAGTGCCGTGACAGAGACTAAGTTGCAGACTTCACTAAGTTCATGTCGATGTCAAGTAGATTGTAGTACATTAGCTAGACATCTGTCTCATTAGATCGTATTCTATAAGTACTTTGTAGTGTCTCTCAAATTTACTCAATTTTATTCGATCTGATAAGTTCGAGATGTTCGAACTCGTGCGCGTTCGGTGGCTGAAGCACTGAAACACGTGTCGAAGTTCGTCTCTCGCTGTCCCCACCATCACCACTGTCCTCCCTCCCCTGCCTTCCCTCCTTTCTCTCTTTACAATGCTCATCAAACCGTGGGAGGGGCTCAGTAGAATGCCGAGGGCATCACAGGTGAGTTAAAAAAAACTTTTTCTGGTTTATTCTTGCTAACTCGAGAGTATCGCTCGTTTGACGAGCGATACTCTCGATCTCGTCCCTTCCCCGCCTCACCTCGCCGCTCCACACGCCCCACGCCCCCTTCTGCCATCACTGACATGTCACCACATCTGGGGCACCACCTCCAACGACCGCAGCTGCGTGCACTGGCTCACGTGCATGTTGGCCACAACACAGAGCCCGTGCCCGCAACAGCAATGACACTCCCGCCGACGACACACACGTGCACCGAGCACCCGAGTCTGCCGCCCCATGTGCGGGTCGGGGGCGGGCATCCGGTGCATGGCCATGTTGCGTGTGCCCCAGCGTGTACAGCCCTTGCGCCCGCCACGTCATGTACGGGCCCGTCGCAGCCCCACGTCTTGCGTATGGGACCACAGCAGCCCGATGCCTTGCACGTGGACTCCCCGCCCCTCACTCGGGCCTCTCGCATCTCCAGGCCCGATGCCTTGTGCACGGGCCTCATGCCTCGTGCCTCGCACATGCCCCTGCGGACGTCCCCTACACCCCATGTACGACCTCTGTGCATCGCGCATGGACTGCACACCCCACACCTCTCGCAGGGGGCCTGGGCCTCATGTGCGACCAGTGCACCTCGCACGCAGGCCTGTCACCTTGCATACGGGCCTGCCACATTGCGTACGGGCCTGCCACATCGCGAAGCCTCATGTACACCCACCGCATGCCCATCGCGCGTCTCGCACGCACCGCACGTACCCGCCTTCCTGCCTGCTGTGCCTGCTGCCTCGTGCACGGGCCGCTGCCTCGTGTGCGGGCCCACCGCACTTTGCTCACGGGTTGCTGCACTTCGCGCACGAGCCGCGTGCCTCGCGCACGAGCCGCGTGCCTCGCGCACGAGCCGCGTGCCTCGCGCACGAGCCGCGTGCCTCGCGCACCCCCCGTGCACAAGGCGCACCCCCGCGCGTGCCCCGCATATGCCTCGTGTGTGCCCCGCATACACCCTGTGCATGCCCTGTGCACGCTCTGCCATCCGATGCCTCATGCCACCCATCACACACGGACGCCGCATCTCGCACGCATGCCACGCCTTGTGCGCGTGTGTGGCTTATTGTGCCTCAGTCAGCACAAGCCTTGTAGTACGGTCAGCTGTAGTAGTAGTAGTATCACTAAATATAATTAAATTTGACTCCAATTTTTTTTGTATTCTTTGACTTAAGATAGCAATAATAGTATTGATAACAGTTATAGCTCACCTCACTAAGTATGATAGTGTTATATAGTTCACAATGTTAGCTATGGAAGCTATGATAACACTATATAGCTAGTAGTAATAGCTATGGAAGCTATGAAGGCTCTCATAGTGCTATATAGCTGAATAAGCAAGCTTTATAGCTTATATAGCTCTGTGATAGCATCCATAACATAACTTGCAGCTATATAAAATTTGGTTTTTTCAGATGATACAGCTGCACCTGCTGTAAGTGTAGTCCATACATCACATATGCCCAACTGTCTTGCACTTGAGCTCTGGACTTTGTGTGTTGATTCTCTCACCTTACACACATTCTCAGCACCCCATGTGCTATCTTTTGAACAGGCACCTCACCTGCATTCTTAAAAACCTGCACAGGCATGGCAAGAAGCATACATGCAGTGCACGTGAAGCAGCATGGATGATAATAGGCAATAACAATACATAGTATATTATTACTTATCAAATAATACATCTGTAAATTACAAAGTTCTCAACAAATATGTGCCTCAACCACAAACAAAATCTGAATGATGAGTCACTCACAGATTACTCACAGGTCGATAAATTTGAGGACAACTCTGACCCAGATCTGGATGGGTTTCAGCCACAGAGTGATCTGGATCTACAAGTTAAGAACCTGCAGATAAATTTTGTGGGTTTATCTGTTGTGACCTGCAGGTGACTCTGACTCATGTCCATTCCTAGGCTGACACAGTTGTAATATCATACTAAAGAAAGGACTAAAGGTAGAGAGTGTAACTTGAATCAATACTGAGATGACATAAGCTCAGCACAGCCATCAGACCTTTAACAGTCATTAAAGGTTTGCAGTCAGTCACATGATCAATTCTCAACCTAGAATTTATATGCACCAGACTAATTACATGCTTTTCAGCATGCTATATAAGTCTGAGTCTGTCCAGAACTCAAAAATGAAGGCTCAAAATTGAGATATCTCTCTCAGAATTTTAACCTTGAGGTATGTCCTTTAGTTCTTCACCAATTTACTCAGTCTAAAATGAACTAGAATGTACTAATTAATCACTTTTCAGCCATATTACATAGGCCTCATACTATTCAGAACTCAGAAATCAAAACTTGAAATTGAGATCTTTTGCCCCAGAATTTTTGATCTTGAGGTGAGTTTCTCATTTTTTTTTTACCAATTTTTTTGTTCTAAAATGCATTGGACTGTTTTAATTAACCATGTTTCAGTCAGGCTACATGTCTCATGTTGTTCAGAACTTGAAAATCAATACTCAAAATTGAGATTTTTCTCTCAAGATCTTGACCTTGAGGTAGATCCTTCAGTTTTTTTCTAATTCTCTCATTTTAAATTGAGCTAAAATGTATTAACTAATTACATTTCAGATATGTTACATAGGTCACAGGCTATTCAAAACTCAAAATTTAAAATTTAAAATTGGAATTACTCTTCTAGTATGCTTAACCTTAAGGTAAGTCTAGCAGTCCTTTACTGATTCACTCATTCTCAAATGCACTGGAATTTACTAATTAATTGCTTTTCAGACATGCTACATAGGTCCTAGGCTGTCCAGAACTCAAAACTCAAGACTCAAAATTGAGATCTCCCTCTTAGGATCTTGACTTTAAGGTAAGTCTCTTAGTTCTCTACTGATTCACTTGTTATAAAATGCACTAAAATGTACTAATCAGTCACTTTTCAAACATGCTATATAGACATCAGATCATCCAGAACTTGAAAATCAAAACTCAAAATTGAGATCTCTCCTCTAAGATCTTGATCTTGAAGTATGTCTAACAGATCTTCACCAATTTAAGCATTCTAACATGCATTAAAATGTACTGAACTACTTTTAAAAATGCTACATAGATTTCAGGCTATCCAGAACTTAGAAACTTAAACTCAAATTTGAAATTACTTCTCTAGTATTTGTGACCTTAAGGTAAGTTTCTCAATTCTTCACTGATTCTCTTGTTCTAAAATGCTTTGAAATGTAATGATTAATTGCTTTTCAGACATTCTACACAGGTCCAATTCTGTTCAAAATGTAAACATCAAGATTCAAAATTGGGATTACCTCCTCAATGTAATAGATAGTTTATCAGTTACTACTATAGTCTTCTACTTTCTTACTCTTTTCTATCTGGTTTACTTTTTGAGTTTTGCAGAGTTTTTATATTAGGATAGCTGAGTTTGAATTATGTACTTAGAGTGGATTTCCTTATTGGAAATAAGCATCTATCTTGCTAATTTACCACTATTTGTCTGTTTTTGTTTTAGTTTCTACTTGTTCTCCTCATATCTGAAAGGCTCTCTTGAGATCCAATCTTCAAAAGAAGGTGTGTGACTCTCAAAACCCTCATCAGAAGGTCTATATCTGCTGCTGGCCCTCAAAGGAGGTGTCAGTTTATCACTCATCTGCTTGGCTGCAAGACTGAAGCATCCTCAGTTCTGTTAGCTATAGCTCATTGACTCTTTCTAGGAGATCTATGATACCTTTATACCCTCCTCACTTGCTCGCTGATGCGCCCTTTAGCGCACCTTGCAACGGCATTGCCCACTCCCCGCTTCCTTGCCCGTCCCGCTTCACTTCACCTCAGCCGTACCAAGTCCACCCACCGCAACGTTGCTCCCCGCACAGGACAAGCACCCCCATGGGTTCGGGACTGACCGGGTCAGACTAAAGCCGGTGTCCCATGGTCTGATGCACTGAACGGGCCGGAGATCAACCGGCCGGACAAGTCAGCGGCATAGGAACAGAAGCGTGCCCAGAGAACCAGCCGGCTCAATCAACGCGCCCTCGAATGCCCACACGCCCCCGGATCACGAGCGGCGCCTGCGACAGTGCACTACTGATGTCATCCCAGCCATTCCAGCTCGACGTGCTCACCGTTCCCGATGCATGCCCTGGGCGACATTGTAAGGCAGCACCTTTGATTCGTTCGTACCACGCGCATGCCCTCTGCCCTGCACGGGCCGAGCCGCAACAACTCCACTCACCAAGGGACCCAGAGCAGGCAGGATCAGGAAGGAATTGGAGATTGGGTCAGTCAGCAGGAGGTTGTCGTAGAAAGTCACGCCGGGCTGCCTGAGGCGGCCTTGTCCATTTGTACCGTAGCTACTGACTTGGAGAATCAGAACGGAATCTGCCTTTTTCCCCTCAGAGCTCAGATCTCACAAAGCCCGCCGTTTGACGTTCTCACTGCCAGTTTCTAAGCACGTCTCGGACGTAGCCTTTCTCACTTACTCATTTCGTTCATCATATTTGTTGTACTCGTCGCCATGCCGTTATCTACAAGCTGTATCACCTAAGACCCGTGAGTCTTGTCGTACTGTCATCGTCCCTAGCAGAACCGCGTCGGAAGTCGCCCGCACGCAGCAAGCTCGCCCTCTGCGGTCTTGCTCCCCTGCCCGTAGTACGGTCACGCATCAGCTACACTTCCTGGCGCTCCCCTCTTGAGACACTTGGTCCCCTCGCACCCCCCGGTACTCTGTTGGTTTTGGTTTTGGCTGCTGCCTCCATTCTCAGGGTCCACACATCATTTTGGAGCCCACCGCGAGGGTTCCATACTCAAAATAGAGCCACGTCGTACTAGGAGTAGCGCACGGTCGAATCCAGATCGTACCCTCGAACAAGAAGTCCATGTTGTGACTCAGGACCCTTAGCAAGTTTCCCCCGACCTACCGTCACCTTTCCCACCAGTTCCAACTCCCACTAGTCCCCTTACTCCCATCGACAAAGAGTTCGAAATTCCCGAGCTCGAGCGTTCCTTCATTCCTACTCCACCCGTATCGTCAACCCCGGCGCTGCGACCCCTTGCCGGCCCCTCTGCTTCTGCGGGTCCTAGGACAACGCCGCACCAGGCGACTTTGCCTGCTACCCCCCGTTCCCCTTCTGCTACTCAACAACACAGCCCGCTAGCCCCTGCACGTTTCCCCTTCCCCAGGCCACCAAGTATCCAACCAGTCATGCCCCCCCCTCCATGCCTATGTGTGGCGAGAGCGGTGCTCCCAAGTTCGACACCAACTCCCCCCGTGAGCTAGGCCGTTACTTCCTCGATCTCGAATTTTGTTTTCAGCGTTCCTCCGTGGCAGATGACGTGGAGAAAAAGAGTCATGCGGTCCGTCTCCTCTCAGACGTTGATGCACAAGAGCTGTGGCAGTCCGAGGCCAAGTACGCCGCTGGCACTTGATGCGAATTCAAGAAAACTATCCACGAACTCTACCCGGGCTCGGCTAAGGAGAATACCTTTTCACGTCAAGATTTGGAGTCACTCATGCACCGAACCGCCGAGTCCACCCTCAGTTCCGTCAGCGAACTTGGTGCGTTCTCGCGCGAGTTCATGGTCATCACGCGCTACCTGAAAGGCAAGAACCACATCTCCGATATTGAGGAACAATGCTGGTTTTTGGCGGCGCTCCCTGAACGTCTTCGCCTGCGGGTAGAGGACCGCCTTGCTCTTACCAAGCCTGATCACCATCCCGACAATCCGCACCCGATCAACGACGTCTATAGGGCCGCAGAGTGGTGCATGTATGGCACTGCTATCACCCCCGACCCGTACCTGCGTGGACCGTCTTCAACTCAAGCCACCGCGTCGTCATCAACCGCCGATGCAGGCTCAGAAACGACTATCCAGATTAAGAGTGAGCAGTTAGCATCACTGGCTGATATCCTCTTGAGGAGCACGCAGCAGCCATCGCGTCAACCGATGGTCTCCGGAGGTAATCAAGGCGCGCCAATGCATGGGCGAATGGGGTCGGATCAGTGCAACTTCTGTGGGAACATGGGGCATTTCGTGCGCAAATGCATGACAGCCCGGGAATACATGGCCGCGGGCAAGTGCAAGAAGGACGTCCAAGGCAAGATGGTCTTACCCTCTGGGGCTTGGCTCCCTCAAGGACCCCCAGGCACGACTATGGCCGAACGGATCAATGAATATCACCGTATGAACCCCAATCAGCGAGCTACGGGACAGCTTATGATGGGTGTAGCCGGTACCCACCCGGCAAGTTTGCCGCAGGCGGGGCTCACTCCCTACGGCTATCGCGTCGTGCCGGCATATGCTCAGACCACCGTGTCCCCCTATACCCAGGTCCAGGCAGGGTTGTACCAGCTCACCACAGACGCGCAGATCGAGAGCCTGGAGGGCGAGCTACGGCGGTTATACCAGTTGAAGGACGCCTCGGTTGTGCCCCCACCCAATGCCACGGCCAGCCGTGATAGAGCTAACCGGGCGTTGGAACGAGCTCGCAGGATGGAAGAGCCTGCCCGCCAACCAGCCCCTCCACGATTGCCCCGTGCGCCACCGCGCCCAACCATCGAGGACGAACCAGAGCTGCCACGGGCGTCCCTGCCCCCTCCGCAAGCTTCACCGGCCCCAGGCCCGGAATGAGATGTCCCCCCCCACCTTCTGTCTCAACCTGCAGTACGCAACGACCTCCGCGACCCTGATGGTTCCATCCACCCATTTGCCAGAGCCCGCGACAGTGCAAGGCCCGCGCAAGTCCCAGTGATCGAAGTAGTCGAAGAGACGGGCCCAACCTGCCATGCGCAAGACTCAGTCGGGCAAGACGTGCTGGACCGCGTGTTCGCGCGTGCCATGTCCCTCCCTATCGAGGTCACCCAGGGCGAGCTCTGGTCCCTGGTGCCTGCACTACACGTGAAATACAAGGAGTGTCAAGACTCGGTTGTAGACAGCAGAGAACCACCCAAGTCACCAGCGATGATGAGAGCGAGAGAGCAGAGAGCGACTAGCAGCGCAGTGACCTGTATTGGAGGTACAGTACGGTACAGACGAAATGGACAATCTAGGGAAATAGGCGAGCGACAGGGAGCCTATAAGTACTGGGACGACAATGGGAAAAGAACAATGGACACCATAATGGGTCGAACAATAGAGTGAGAACAATGGTGGCCAAAAGGAGAACAATGGGGGGGAGAACAATAGGATGTCCCAAAGGGGAACAAGGGCATGGGTGAAGGATAGCCCCAGGTCATGTGAGGAAGTGAACATGTGATGGGGCTGCTGGAGCACATGACCGACGCGATGCCTTGATGGCAGAGAAGAAGGCGGAGAGAAATGGAGCGATCCGTGACATCACCCCCTCTCTAAGACGCACTTTCGCCTGGAGTGCATGATGAGCATGGACGGGGTCGAGGTAGATGAGTCCACGAAGATTGGGAGCCTTGAGTGCATGCGGATGGCGGGTGTAGAAGTCGGTGATTGCACCATGGGCATTGGAAAGGGAGGTACGTGAAAGCCACTGATTTTCCGAATCAGGGTAGCCTGCCCATTTGACGAGATATTCAATGCCGCGTTTGTTCCGAGTGAGACGAGCATCGAGGACAGACTCAACTTCGTACTCTTCCTCGCCCTCCACAAGGTCAGGTGGTGGTGCAGGGAAGTTGGGACCATGAGCATCGGTTTCCTTGTAAGGGGACAACAGGGACGTGTGGAACACCGGGTGGATACGCCAGGTGGGCGGTAGCTTCAGTCGATAAGAGACTGGGCCCAGGACGTCAGTGATTTCGAAAGGTCCTAGGCGTCGATCAGCAAGCTTAGCTTTGGGTCACGTGGTTTTGATGTTCTTGCCATCGAGCCAGACCTTGTCACCAACCTGGAAGTGGATGGTGTCGTGCATATGGTCCTGGTTGTTGCGCTTCATGAGATCAGCAGCTGTTTGAAGGCTGGCCTGGACCTCAGTGCGAAGTTGTTCGAGGTGATGGAAACGATCCTCGACGGCGGGTGTAGACGATGTGGGGTTGACAGTGGGGATGGCAGTGGGAATATAGCCGAGGAGCATTTCAAATGGAGCTCGGTTAGTGGCGCTGTGGATACGGTGGTTGTGCGAGAACTCAGCATAAGGGAGCCATTGGACCCAATCATCCTGACGGTAGTTGCAGAAGGTACGAAGGAACTGCTCGAGTTCTTGATTGACGCGTTCTGACTCGCCGTCGGTCTGTGGATGATAGGCGGTGCTGAGGGAGGACTTGATACCAAGTTTGTCAAAGACGCCACGCATGACTTTGCCTACATACTGTGGGCCACGATCAGAGATGAGGCGTTCCCAGAGGCCGTAGTTCCGATAAATCCTGTCAAAAAGGATGTCGACTGTGCCATCACTGGTAATGGTCTCTTTACAAGGAGTGAAGGAGACGTGCTTTGTAAAACGATCGACAACCACATTGATGGAGTCATAGCCTTGGCATTCTGGGAGTTTGACGATGAAGTCCGAGGTAATGTCTTGGAAGGGACGGGTAGGGATGGCATTGGGAATTGTTTCAACATGAGGGCGGTGATTTTGAACCTTGGTGGCCTGGCAGGTAGCACAGCCATCAACATAATCACGAACGAAGACAGACATACCGGGCCACCAGTAGTTGCGACTGAGGAGCTCATAGGTCTTGTAGCGTCCTGGGTGACCAGCCATGGGGGTGTCATGATGCAGCTTGACGATGTCCCGACGAAGGTCCTTGTCAGCAGGGATGTAGACTTTGCCATGAAAGAGGATGAGGCCATCCTCGTAGTTCCATTCTTGGAGGTTCTTGACGAGGGAGCGAGGACCATTGTTCAGGATCACATCAAGGGCTTGAACAACCTCAATGTCCTTGGTCTTGGCATTGCGAATGCGTTGGCGAAGATCAGCATTGCCAATGGACTTGACAGCAGCTGGACGTGTAGCACGGATCTGGAAGTACTTGGGGTCAAGGAGGACACGATCGGAGTTGTCGTCGTCCACCCCCTCTCTATGGTCAGGTCGTCTCGACATGGCATCTGGCCGGTGATGAATACCGGGTTTGTGGATCAGGGTGAAGTCGAAACGAGTGAGGAAGAGAGCCCAGCGAGCTTGACGACGACTCAGCTTTTGGGCAGACTTGAAGTATTCCAGGTTCTTATGGTCGGTCCAGATCTCCACAGTATGGGGAGAACCTTCCAGGTAGTGGTGCCAGGCTTTGAGGGCACGGATGATGGCCAGGAGTTCCTTGTCATAGATGTCGTAGTTGCGTTCGGGGGCAGTGAAGGCCTTGGAGATGTAAGCAACAGGGTGCCATTGCTCGTCCTCCCCGCGCTGGGATAGGATACCTCCTGTGGCATAGTCTGAGGCATCGACCTCAACCAGGTAGGGTTTGGACGGGTCAGGCATGATAAGGACTGGGGACGAGGTGAACGCAGCTTTGAGAGCCTCAAAGGCATGTTGACATTCAGCAGACCAGGCCCAAGGATGGTCTTTCTTGGTAAGGTCAAACATGGGACGAGCGACTTTGGAGAAGTCCTGGATAAAGCGTCGATAGAAGTTGCCAAAGCCAACAAAGGACTGGACGTCCTTGACGTTACGAGGGGCAGGCCATTCAGTAATGCCTGCAACCTTGACGGGGTCCATGGCGAGCGTGTTATGGGAGACGATGATACCGAGGAACTCAACTGAGGGCTGCTCGAATGAGCACTTCTCTGGTTTGAGGAAGAGGTCATTGTCCTGGAGGTGTTGGAGGACCTTGTGCACAAGGTCGCGATGTTCTTCGAGGGTTTCGGTGAAAATGAGGATATCGTCCATGTAGATGACGACTTTGCCCGTATCGATGAGATCCTTGAAAAGTTCATTCATCATTCCTTGGAACGTGGCAGGGGAGTTGGTAAGACCAAAAAACATCACCAGGGGTTCAAAGAGACCGCGGTTGGTTTTGAAGGCGGCCTTCCATTCGTCGCCCTCCTTGATGCGAACGTTGTTGTAACCCCAACGAACGTCCATCTTGGAGAAGACTTTGGCACCCTTGAGCTTGTCAACGAGTTCAGAGATGAGGGGCAGGGGATATTCATTCTTGATGGTGCCTTTGTTGAGGGTGCGATAGTCCTGGACGGGGCGTAGTTTTCCATCTTTTTTCTTGATAAAGAAGAAGGGACTCGCCATAGGGGATTTGGAAGGGCGGATGTAGCCTTTCTTGACCTGGTCATCAAGGAATGAATCGAGGTCCTCCTGCTCAGTAGGAGCCATGGGATAGACCTTGCATGAACGGGGTTCAAAACCATCTTTCAGGTCAATGGCGTGATCCCAAGGGCGACGTTCGGGGAGGCGATGGGAGGATTCCTCGTCGAAGACAGGTTGGAAATCCTGATACTGAGGGGGAACCATTTCAGCAAAGGACTTCTCTGCAACACGAGTGGCCACACGCTCCGCCAGTTTCTGAGCATTGGTGAAAGAGCGACGGATACGGATGGTGTGTCGATAGTCGGGGTCGTCGTCTGGTGGGGGTGGTGTGTCCCAGTCAGGGAGAACACCAGCTAGACGAAGGCCCTCTTCAACCCAGTCGTCATCGACATTAGGTCGGGGGTCATCGTCCTCGGTGAATAGACGTGCAGGGACTTTGGACAGGTGGATGCGGCGAAGGCGGACACCTTGGACTCGGCGAGCGGGGATCACGTATTTGGGAAGTGGAGCAGCGACAAATGGTGGGGGCAGTGGGAGCAATGGAGGGGGGCAAGGTGGGGGGAGCAGTACTGCAGTAGCGCTGAGGGCTGGTGGACGAGGGGCTGAGTGGCGGCATTCAGTGCGAGTGGACAGGTTCTTGACCGGGGGTTTATTCAGAGTGCAAGAGGGAGGGCAGCGAGTCATGTCGATACGACGAGAGACCCAATCGATTTCAGGGTTGTGTTCCTGTAACCAATCGGTCCCAAGGATAATGTCGTAGTCACCAATGTCAACGAGATAGAACTCAGCTGTCTCCTCATGGAAGGACATCGAGTCCTTGGCGTAAATGCGGATGTTCTGGTTGACTGAATAGCGGACCCAGCCCATGATGTTTTCGGAGTTGTCCACATTGCGAACGGGAAAGGGTTTAGGGAGTTTCTTGAGGGGGAACTGGTGTTTCTTGGCAAACTCGGGGTGCATAATGATGCCTTCTGCACCACTATCGAGAAGTGCCTCAGCGTCGATTTGTTTCTTGATCGGGGTAGTGATAATCTTGGCCTGGAGCGTAATGGACGGTGTCTGACGGTTGGGCGTGATAGCGGACATGCGCAAAGACGATGGATACGATTGCTCACAGGGGTCGGATAGTACAGAGAAGCGATTCGACGGATCAAAGAAATGTTTCTTGCCACCCACGGACGACGTGACCGGGGGGCGCTTTAAAAACCCTCAACCATATCCTTTAAAGCAGCTTTTGCCTCTTCCCTCTCTTCCTCGCTCAAGTCCTTCAACTGCGACGATAAGTCAGCGATGGACCTGTTGATGGCGGGGACAGCGAGGGCGGCGGCTGCATCTTCTGGAGCTACTCCCGGGGCAGAGCCGGTTTCTAGCGCTCGGACACGAGGGATTGGGGCACGGGGGTTGGAGTCGGCATTGAGGGGGCAGTCGCGGAAGCCATGGCCCTTCTGGCGGCAGCGGAAGCAACCGCCCTCACGCCTGAGACGCTCACGGTCAGGCTCCGAGAGTTTGGGCAGTGGGGCACCTGTAGCAGCAACTGTGCGGGATCGGCCAGTAGACGTGGACTGAGGGGAGCGAGTGCTCACCGGGGTGCGCCCAGTTGTAGGGCGGGGACTCTGGAACCTGGTGCGCATGAGGTAGGCAGCATTCCGGTCACAGGCCCTCGCCTTCCACTCATCCAGGGTGGTGGGCGTGGGGTAGCTGCGCTGGCAATCATCCCGCAAGGCACTGTTGAGGCCATGCAGGAACCAATCGATCAGGGCCACATCGTTGTAGCCGGTGCGAGGAGCGAAGGACTCGAACTCGGTGATGTAGTCGACTACCGGGCGTGTACCCATCTGGAGGGTCTGGATGGCATGGGAGGCGTCCTTGGAGTCGTCAAGGGGGGAGAAGTCCAAATTGAAGCGAGTTCGAAGGGCAGCGAGGTTGGCGTAGCGAGGGACATGGGCTGGAGATGTGGCTGCAGCCACAAGATCGTCATCCTCAAGGATCTCCTCGACATGCTGGGTGGCCCACTGGCTGGCGATAGGGCCCTGGCAGAGGTCGAGGAAGAGGGAGATCTGGGCGGTATCATCTTTATACCGGGTAGAGTTGGCGCGAAGGAATAAGCGAATACGCAACTGGAACTCCTTGGACTTGGAACGATCTCCCTGAAAGGGAGCAGGTTTGAGCATCAGGAACCTTCAAAACTTTCTGATGGATCCTGCAGAGTCTGATCAACTGCAAGACCTGATTCAGCTGCAGGCTCTAATTAGAGGACAATTTCTGATCAGAGATTTTATATTTTGAAGTCAATAACTATTGACAGATATAGTAGTCATCCAACTCTAATCATTAGATGCAACAAAGTTCTCAATATCTAAAATTTATATGAATCTGATCAGTTCTGATCAGTCTGCAAGCATTCTGCATTGATACTTTTTTGAATCTTGAGGTCAAATATTCTGCAGCTAGCTGAGAGTAGCTGATGCTGTCTGAGAGTGTCTGATGTGTCTGATGCAACTGCTGCAGATGATGCAGACACTGTCAGATGCCTTGCAGGTCAAACAGAAAGTTTTGAAGGTTCCTGATGAGGCCGATCTCGGGGTTGGACATGTCGTCGGGCGGCTGAACAGGGGGAGCTGGGGCAATGATCGGTTTGATGTTGACGGTGGATGTTGATGCAACAGCAGCAATGGGTGGAGCAGGTGAGGGGACTGGTACTGGGGTAGGCGTCGAAACAGGTGGTGGTAGTGGGGCCCAAAGGGTATCGAGGCGGGTAGCTTGTTGCTGAGCGAGATTCTCTATAACTGCCTGAGAGAGTGCAAGTTCTGCAGTGGTTAAGAAGAGGGTACTGGCCTGCCAAAACCACAGGTCACTTTCTTCTACGAGGCTGGGTCTCCAACTGACTACAAGCCGATTGGTGTTGGAGCGGTATGCGTAGTAGTTGTTGGTTACCGGGTTGAAGGTGATACCTGAGGGAACAACAAGTGGTGTGGTGCGAGCAGGGGGAGAATCTGCACTAGGAAGGGCAATGGTGGGAAGCGGTGGGATAGCGGGGTGTTGGCGGCGGTGTTCTGTGGCTGCGACGTCGAAGTCGTTAAGCTCGAGGTCTGCCTGGTCGTCACGATCAGCGAAGTACCACTGTGCAGGACCGTCGTCGTCCTCCGGGACAAAGTCTATTCGAACGATGCCAGAAAGGGTGTAGATGAAGTATTCGTCGAGCGAGGCAAAGACGCCAAGTGGGTATGGTTCTGTGGTCTGGAAACGGGGGTCGGTGGGATCAATGGTGAGGTCTAGAGGAAGTCAGCCGCAACTGGGCGACGACCAAGAGCACGAGGGTACAGGGGGTCCGAGTATGGGGTTCTGAGGAATCGGTGGCCGAGGCGTTCTCTGGCCCACACAGGCTCAGGCGAGGGTTCCGGGGTGAAGAGACCTAGTGTGCAAAAGGGGAACGAGGTCGATGGTAGGATACTTGCAGGGGATCCTCGGTTGGGTTGGCGACAGTGGTAAGCAATGTCCGAGGCACCAAATGTGAATTCTTGCAAGTCAACGTCAAAGGAAACTCGAATTCGAACGTATAAGGCAATGGAGATAGCACCTGCACGTGGTTTCCACGACCTCAATCGAAACCAAACTCCTTCGGCTTCCCAACGCTTCACAGCACAATAGCGGAGGAGGGGGATGAGTGCACTGCCCTCGATGGTGTTGGCGATGGGAAAGGGAAGATGAGGTTGATGGAATGGATGTCGAGATTCGGTGAAGATGTCGGCGGTGAAGGGTTCAAAGAAGAAAGGTATGATGGGCGATAGTAGAGAGGTGAGGCGGGTGTATGAGAGATTGTCCAGGTGTCAAGACTCGGTCGTAGACAGCAGAGAACCACCCAAGTCACCAGCGATGATGAGAGCGAGAGAGCAGAGAGCGACTAGCAGCGCAGTGACCTGTATTGGAGGTACAGTACGGTACAGACGAAATGGACAATCTAGGGAAATAGGCGAGCGACAGGGAGCCTATAAGTACTGGGACGACAATGGGAAAAGAACAATGGACACCATAATGGGTCGAACAATAGAGTGAGAACAATGGTGGCCAAAAGGAGAACAATGGGAGGGAGAACAATAGGATGTCCCAAAGGGGAACAAGGGCATGGGTGAAGGATAGCCCCAGGTCATGTGAGGAAGTGAACATGTGATGGGGCTGCTGGAGCACATGACCGACGCGATGCCTTGATGGCAGAGAAGAAGGCGGAGAGAAATGGAGCGATCCGTGACAAGGAGGCAGTCTCATGGTGTCACACGCGTCCGGTGGCAGGACAGAACCTGTTGGAAGTCCTTAACGAGACTGACCTGCTCTCCGAGCTGCCAGGCGAAGATGCAGTCGAGGAACTGGCCTCGCCAGCATGTCAAGTAGAGCTCGCTGCAGGTATCCAGTTCGCGAGCGAGCCCGCCGAAGGTGACCGTGTGCAGCACCCGGCCTCGCCCCCTCATCCACGGGTATCTATCCTTTCGCACCAGTGCGCCGAGCCGCTGGAAGGTGCTGTCATCCTCCCGGATCCCTACAAGCAGTACCTCAAGCAACTCCGCCCGGACGAAAAGCCTAAACCCCTGATCGTCTTGCACGAGTCTGCGGCGCTGCGCTCTATTGCAGCACTCATCGATCATCAAGAACTGGTCGAGTGCATCTTGGACCCAGGTTCTCAGGTCATCTCCATGTCAGAGAGCGTTTGCTACACCTTAGGCCTGTTGTATGACCCCACGATTATCCTCACTATGCAATCTGCCAACGGCGAACTTGATGACTCGCTGGGCCTGTGCCGAAACGTGCCTGCAGTCTTCGGCAACATTGTTCTCTACCTCCAAATACACGTCCTCCGGTCGCCCGCCTACGATATCCTACTCGGACGCCCCTTTGATGTGCTTACCGAGTCCGTCGTGCACAGCTACCACAATGAAACACAGACCATCACCATCTTCAACCCAAACACCGGCAAAGCAGCCATGATCCCCACCCACCCGCGCACTGACATTCAGTATATGCTCGCGGCAAAGGAGGATTTTCGCGCTTCGATGATTTGATCGAAGATCAAGGAGAGGTCACCTTCATCGTTGATTTCGACTCGGAGACACTGCAAATCACGGCTTATGCCGCTATACCCCCAGAATGTTCCGAAAACCCAGAAAAATGCCAAGATCATCTTCAATCTCTTTATCTCTATGCCTGTGATGCCTCGCTTCTCGACTCTAGTCCGGGGGGTCCTTCGCTTTCGGACACCCCCGATAAATCTAATTTGTTGTCTGCCTTTCTCTCCGCTACAGCCTGCAAGTCCGCTTCCGCTTCCAAGCAAGGTCGCCCGAGTCCGCCGCCTCCTGGTGCAACGGATACTGGTCCTCCTGTCGCCTCTTATGCTGCAAAGAAATACAAGCCAGTTGCCCAAAAAGTCCGCCCAGTATTTACAGACCTTCCTGAGCATTTTCGGGTTCTCTGTAACATCAAAGGCGACCCTCTCCAAGACCTGTCAGAGTTATCTCCCAATCCGCCCCCGTTTGCTCCCACCGCCCACTATACCGAAGAAAGAAAAGCGGTTATTGATCGCGCCCATCCAGAAGGTTTCCTCTGGCCCGCCGAGCACGACCTACTCCACCATTTCATGTGCCTCCACGATACCGCCTTCACCTGGGACGATTCAGAGCGGGGACATTTCCGCGAAGACTTCTTCCCCTCAGTGGTTATGCTGGTGATACCGCACACCCCCTGGGTCTTGAAGAACTGTCCAATCCTGCCAGGCATCCATGACAAGGTCTGCGAGATTATCCATACCAAGATCGCCGCCGGCATATATGAGCCTTAGTTGTCGTCATATCGCTCACACTGGTTCTGCGTCACCAAAAAGGATGGTACAAGCCTGCGCATTGTGCACAGTCTCGAACTGCTCAACAAGGTCACCATCGCTCACTCGGGCGTCCCACCTTTTACTGACCAGCTCACCGAGCAGTTCACCAGGCATGCTTGCGGCGGCATCCTCGATCTCTACATTGGTTACGACGAGCGACTCTTGGCGGAGGAGTCCCGCGACATGACCACATTCCAAACCCCATTCGAGCCCAAACAGCTCATTACACTGCCCATGGGGTGGACGAACTCCGTGCCTATCTTCCACGACAACGTTACCGAAATCCTCTGGCCAGAAATCCCAGCTGTCACCATGCCCTATATCGATGATGTCCCCATTAAAGGCCCAGCTACCCATTACGAGTTGCCCGGCGGAAATTTTGAAACTATACCCTGGAACCCAGGTATTCGTTGCTTTGTCTGGGAACACTTTCAGGGCGCGAACCGTGTCATCCAACGCATGAAATATTGCGGTGGTACCTTCTCAGGGAAAAAGACTGTCCTTTGCGTGCCAGAGATCATCGTCGTCGGCCATAGATGCACGCTAGCGGGCCGTTTGCCAGAACTCAGCAACCTCGCCAAGGTCAGCAACTGGCAACCTTGTACTGACCTCTCAGACGTTCGCGCTTTTCTCGGGACCATTGGCGTGGCCCGCATCTTCATCAAGAACTTTGCAAAACGTGTCCATCATCTGGTACGGCTTACGCGCAAGGACACCCCATTCGAGTTCAGCCCAGACCAGTTGGCTGCGCAGGAAGACCTTAAGCAAGCGCTACTCGCATCACCTGCCCTGCGTGCGATAGATTACGAGTCTCCCACCTCAGTGATCCTGGGCGTTGACACCTTCTATATTGCCATCGGTTACCTACTCTGTCAACAAGATGTGGACGACCCCAAAGTTCGCCGGTATGCCCGCTTCGGCTCTATCGCCCTGAACAACTGTGAGGCGTGCTTCTCCCAACCAAAGCTGGAATTATATGGCCTATACCGGAGCCTTCGCGCACTCAAACTCTGGCTCATTGGCGTTCACAACCTGATTATCGAAGTCGATGCCCATTATATATCTGGCATGCTGAATAATCCCAATCTCGCCCCTAGTGCGTCCATGAACCGGTGGATCGTCGGCATCCTCATGTTCCAATTCACCCTGGTTCACGTCCCTGGTGAGAAGCATGGGCCGGATGGCCTTTCCCGGTGCTGCCCCCAGGACGATGATGCGCCCGAACCCGACGACGACTTTGACGACTGGGTCGACCGTGCTTATGGCTTTGTACACATGATAAATGTGCCTCGGATCGGCCGCGACTGCCCTCAGCTGGCCCAACAGCTCATCTCGACCAATGTCGCCACCAGTGATTTTGTCGTGCCTCCTCTGCAAGACCACTTGGCATCCTACGCAGACGTTCCAAGGTCCGAAAAGGCCCTCCTCACGGATGCCCGACTGCACGCTGTCACCGACTTCCTGCTCCATCTGATCTGCCCTGACGGATTGACGGACCGGGAGTACGCTCGCTTCCTGTGTTATTGCCGCGACTTCTTCATGAAAGGTGGCTGCCTCTGGAAGCACGACAAGACAAATGTGCACAAACTAGTGCTCCCGCCGACCGGCCGCTGGGCTGCTCTCGTTGAGACTCACGAGTCCGCGGGACACCATGGCATCGCCGCAACCACCCTCCTGCTCGCGGTCTGCTTCTGGTGGCCTTTTATGGGCTCGGATGTCACTTGGTTCATCCGTTTGTGCCATATTTGCCAGGCGTTCCAGATCCGCAAAGTTCTTATCCCGCCGACGGTTGCGGTGCCCGCGCCTTTATTTGCAAAGATGTACATGGATACCATGCACCTGCCGAAATCCAACAATATGCAATACCTGGTCCAAGGGTGCTGCTCTGTGTCCCACTTTCCCGAATGGCGCATGCTGCGCAAAGAATGCAGCGAGCACATTGCTGATTGGATTTACCAAGACATCTTGTGCCGCTGGGGTATGCTCACCGAAATCGTGTCCGACAATGGCGGCCCATTCGTTAAAGCCTTGACACAGCTGGAAAAGAAGTACCACGTCCGGCATATCCACATCTCGGGCTATAACTCGAGGGCCAACGGCATCGCTGAGCGTGCACACTTTGACGTATGCCAAGCCCTGATCAAGGCCGCCGACGGCGTGGAGAAGAATTGGAGCTACTCAGCCCACTCCGTGTTCTGGTCGGAACGTATCACCATCCACCAGCGCATGGGCTGTTCCCCATACTTCGTGATAACCGGTACGCACCCCCTGATGCCGCTCGATATCGCTGAAGCCACCTACCTGCTACCGCTGCCCGAGGCGATCTTGTCCTCTACCGACCTGATCGCCTCCCACGCTCTTGCCCTGCAGAAGTGTCAAAAGGACCTTCAGCGACTTCACAGCCGCGTCTACGAGGCCTGCCTCCAGGCAGCACGAAAATTTGAACTGGAACATGAACGCACGATCCACGACTTTGACTTTCGCATGGCGAACTGGTACTTGTCCGCAATTCCGCGTACAGCACCAGCCATTCCCGGAAGACCAAACCGCGCTACCTAGGCCCGTACCTCATCCTCGGCCGCAACAAGGGGCGTGCTTACCTCTTGTGTGAGCTCGACGGTACATTATTCGACCGTCCCACCGCAGCCTACCGCGTTGTCCCGTATTTTGCCCGTACCATCCTCGATCACCTGCCATTGGAAGATTTCCTCGATGTCGGCATCGAGCAGTTTGAATGCTTACTTGCCTCCACCGTCACAGACCCGGATGACGAAACTGCCGGCAGCGACCTCGGCGAATTCGACAGGTCCCGACCAAGTTTGCCCGCATTGTCCTCTGCCCACTCGACTAGCGAGGAGGACTGAGGGCAGTCCATTTTTCAGTTAGGGGGAGTAGAGGCCGTCAGTCAAGTGTGTCGACGACCTTGGACGCCCCACCAATACCCACACGCATAAAATAAATCTATTGTTACTTGCATTTCGACAAACTCGCCTTGGGCGATCTTCATACCATCCACCACTCAGATTTTACCTTCACCAATCGTATAGGCCCTGACAAGATCGCCTGGGGTGACTTTGTTTCTTTCTGGTTTTCCCTTTTAGATTCACACAGGTTCAGACTTCAAGATGGGCTCCCATTCGGCAGGAACAACGATACAGTAGGACTCGGCGTCCCGATTATGAGCAACCTATAGTAAAAAGCCAGGCCTAAGGCCTGGGCAACACAAAACGTATGCGACAACTTCCACGACGACAAAACAAGATAGCAAATTTAAAAGGGGAGGGTCTTTCCCTCCCCGCGCAAAGCGACAGCCCCGCTCGTCAGGAGTCAGCTGGCACGACTTCCTCTGATGCGGCCACCTCAGCGACAGGAGCCGCCGTCGGCTCCAACGGCTCACCAGGACCTTCGACCAAAGGAACGGGGGACTCCCTCGCAAGCAGGCGTGAAGACGGACCCGCGGTGGGACTTGCCGCGGCCTCCTCCTCTGCATCGCTAGTAGCGTCCGCAGGCTCGTCCTTGGCGACCTTGCCCTTTGCATCCACCTCTGCCACAATATACTCACCGTGCGTGCCCGTATAGAGGGCCGTGACGAGCCTCTCGACGGTGAGGATCTGGCCGTGGTTCGACATGCACTGGAGGTACAAACCGACGAGCTGCTGCTCAGTCTCTGCGAGCAGGGTGCGGTGGAGCAACAAATCACGTGGAATGCACGCGTAGGGGTCGACGTAGTCCCAGGCCCCTGGACGGAAGCCGTCGGAGACCGGGAACGGAAGGCGAGATGCGAGTGCCTCGAACGGGGCTGTAGGACGGTCACCCGGTCAGCAAACACGTAGCAACAGCGGGGTAGCGACTTACGGAGCGTGCCCGCAGGGTCTGGTATCCCTGGCAAGACCATGGGGGAGTCGACCACCTGGTCGCGACCAGAAGAAGCTGTGGCGGCGCACGCGGCAACAGGATCCACGATGGGCGCACCCATCCGCATCAGATGCGCATTGAGGTCGACGCAGGCGAGGCAGGAAGTGTGCTTCTCGCTGCACTCGCAGCATCGCTCGTGCTTCGCGTGCCTGACATTCTTCGCAGGAAGGATCCGGCAGAGGCACTCCTTGCCCTCGTTGATGCACATGGTGCACTACTGCTCAGGCAAGCACTATGCAAACAGAAAATTGGCGTCGAGCACAGGTGGAGGGGATGGGTACTTACCGGACCCCACTTCTCATCGGGCTCCTTGGCCTTGGCCTTCCCTTTCCCCTCATTCGCAGCGATGGTGCCAGCCAGCCCCGTACGTGCCCTCTTCGCTGGCGGGGGCACCTCGACAATCTCGTCCCCTGCCTCCTCCTCCTCGACAGGTGCTACGGCCTTGCACTTGGCCGCACGAGTTGCGGCAGACACTGGAGCATCCAGAGCTGGGTCTACGTCCCGCTCGGTGGACGTGTCTATGACACCGGTGGCGGTCAACAGGGCAGCGACTTCGAGGCGGTCTTGCTCACTGGTCTGTGAGCGGGGCGGCGATGGAGCCCTGGTGCACATGGAAGACAAGGCCTGCGGGGTCTCGTTGGTTGGCGTGGCTGCCTTTTTGCCCTTAGGGGGCCCTGTCTTGTGCGTTGAAACGGGCGCGACCTGCGTGAGCCCCTTGCTCTTGCGTGTCGCGGCCGCAAGCAGGGTGTCGTCGTCACTCTCCTCGAGCTCGTCGGTCTCCCGGTCCTCTGTCTCGGTCGGGTCTTCGGGGGGCTTGAAGACGTCAAGCACCTTGGTACCCCACTTGCGGTCGGACTTCAGCTCGAGGCAGCTGAAGACTACACGGGCATCGGCGATCCCGCGATGGAAGAAATCATTGCCGAGGTGGGTCGAATTCGACCTCAAGAGAGGGCCCTGTCAGGAGTGGTGGTCAGCGGGGACGGAAGCAAAATGTGCGCCGGCGGACTCACCAAGCAAGTGGCAACCTGGGTGATCCACTCTGCCCAGACATTGCCAGGGTCGCCTTCGTGCGGGTGGCCTGACCCGAAGAGGCGTTCGAGAGCCTGAATACCCTTGGGGCAGTTGTCTACGTACGCGCGAGCCATGGGAGACGAGGTGCTGAGGAGTGAGTCATCTCGCGACTCAGTGTTCATAAGGACTCCGCGACAAGACGGAAGCGCCTGGCGAATTGCCTCCGGAGAAGTCCCCGCATACAGGTAGCTTCGCAGCTTCGCGCAGAAGCTCGCGACGTGGGCACCCGGCCAAAACAGTTGTCACTTCGGACTCAATCAGGATCTCAGGCCCCGATTGGTGCCCATTTGTCATTTCAGCCGCGTCTTGCAAACAGGAAGCCTATTCGGCAACGGGCAGGTCACACGGACAGCATAGTGCACTTTTGCACCAGAATAGTTCAATTGAGTGGTGAGGCATACTCGCCATCAGCGTACATCATACTATACTAATCCGCGGCCCCTCCCGTGACCCTGTCGCGGGCTCCCTCCTCGTCTGCTCGGTAGGGCGGAAGCCGCAGCAGCTCGGCCAGGTCGAGTGCCTCTGCCACTAGGTGGTGCATCGTCTCTAGCTCATGCGGATCCTCGCTCACCTCTCCCCTGGCGTCTTCCCATGGCAACTCCGGTGCGGAGACCGCTTGATGCAGCCTGGCGAACAATGGCTCCAGAGCCCGCTTGCAGGCCTCCGTGTCTATGACGTCATACTGGTACTTGCGGCAGGTGATATCGATTTCCTCCAGGACCACCGCGCGGCACGTCTCCCACAGCTCAGACTCGGCCACAGACAGGCGGTCTGCGGCATCTACCTGATGGTGCTCCAGGGAATCGAGCCACTCACGCTTCAGCGACAGCATGAGGTACCAACCCCAGTCGAGCCAGCGGCGGACTTTCCCGGACGTGCGGGCGGCCTCGGACAGGAAGTGGTCCGACATCTGCGTGATGTCATCCTGCAGACCCACGTCGATGGCGCCAGCGTAGCGCTGGTAGTCCTTCTGGAGTCCCGAGATTAGCAGGTACGCAACAACGCTGCAAGCGAGCTTGGACGTACTACGGCGACCATGAGGTCTTGACCCCAGATCTCGCATTCCCGGATGACCGCGTCGTGCTTGGACAGTGTGGACGCATCGAGCGGGGTCCACGAGCGCTCCGCAAGGAGCCAGGTCACTTTCTGACAGAAGACTTGATCAAGGAAGGTGTTCATCGGGACAAGACTGCCGGGCGCGAAGATGGCTCGGAGTTGAGTGCCCTCCCGGGGCATAGATGCCTTTTATAGGCTCACTGCAGCACACCCACCCAGGGTGCCGTCGCACAATCAGCTTCATGCATGCCCATGCCCAAATCCCTCGTGGGGCTCCAGATTAGACTACAAAGAGTCTAAATTTTCAGTTAGGGGGAGAATGATGTGCCCTTTAGCACACCTTGCAACGGCATTGCCCACTCCCTGCTTCCTTGCCCGTCCCGCTTCACTTCACCTCAGCCACACCAAGTCCGCCCACCGCGATGTTGCTCCCCACACAGGACAAGCGCCCCCACAGGTTCAGGACCGACCGGGTCGGACTAAAGCCGGTGTCCCGTGGTCCGATGCACCGAACGGGCCGGAGATCAACCGGCTGGATGAGTCAGCGGCACAGGAACAGAAGCGCGCCCAGAGAACCAGCCGGCTCAATCAACGCACCCTCGAACGCCCACACACCCCTGGATCACAAGCGGCGCCTGCGACAGTGCGTTACTGACATCATCCCAGCCATTCCAGCTCGACGCGCCCGCCGTTCCCAATGCATGCCCCGAGCGACGTTGTAAGGCAGCACCTTTGATTCGTTCGTACCACGCGCACGCCCTCTGCCCTGCACGGGCCGAGCCGCAACAACTCCACTCACCAAGGGACCCAGAGCAGGCAGGATCACATCAGTAAACCTGGAAATTTCTGATTGATATCTGATTGTATCTGAATGATCTGATTCAGACCATTCAGACAGTCAGATGAGTCAGGTAGGTCTCTATCGTCCAGTGTCTTTCAGACAAAAGTATCTGATTTTAGATAGGCATCTGGATATCAGATAGGCATCTGAGAGTCAGATAGGCATCTGAGAGTCAGATAACTGTCTGGATGTCAGACAATTTCTGAGAGCCAGATCTTGTCTGGGGGTCAGATTCTGTTTGAGGTCAGATCCTGTCTGAGAGTCAGATCTTGTCAGATATTTATCTTATCTGTATCTGAAGTCAGATTTTGTCTGAAGTCAGAGTTTAGTCTGACAGTCAGACACATTATAATTTCAGACATCAATCAGATTAGGACTTTACATCAGATTCAAATCAGGTCAGACCAGGTGTACCTCAGAAAGGGTCCAGATGATCCATTTCAGAACAGACATTAGTATTATATCATTCACAGCACTAAAACTAGACAGGGTAAACTAAGAGTATACTGCACAACAAGGGCTGCAGACCACATGGCATGCAGCTGCAAGTCATTCCCAGCCCATCTCATCAAGATAAGGCAGGATAGGAGTGGGGGGTAAGTGGGAGTCACGTCAACAATCTACGAACATATTAGAAGCAGTAAACACATGAGTAAGATACTACATACTGCATCATGTACCTGCTGCCTCTGTCGTGCACAGTGATATCTAGAGTTCCAGAGCATATAATCAGTGCAAAACATAGAACAGACAATGAGTATCGCTAAATACCTGCTGATGTGAGGCAGCACACATGATGGGGAATGGTCTGCAGGCAGGGATGTGACGGCAATGGCAATGTGGAATGAGGAATACGGGCAGCATGAGGACATAGAACGAATGGGGAATCTGTTAGTATGTGACAACACGCAAAGGAATAGCTTCTACTCACCTTTAACAGATACTCGTGCACATGGCACGGGGATGTACGCATGCATGCGTGACGTAGCATCTCCATACGAGGCAGGCAAGGGGTTCTCGGGGCACCGGATGGTGTTCTTGAAGTCGCGCACATCACGTTAGGACCCAGTGATTAGAACCCAGTGACGTGGCAAGGATGCGGAAGGGGTGGTGAGAATGCGGAGTGGCGGCTATGGAAACGAAGGCTGGAGGATGTGCCGGGGGGGGGCAGAGAATGGAGAGAATACAGAGTATCGCTCGAAAACGAGCGATACTCTTAGTTAGTTACATGACAATGCAGATTAACAAGTGCTACTCACCTTTACACCAAGCCCTGCTATATCTGTTCGGGGCATTCTTCGACAGGAAAGAGAAACGAAAGGAAAAGGGGAGGACGTGAGGAAGACAGGCCTGGAGAGAGTAGATGAGTTGAATGTTGAAACGAGTGTCGACACGTTGAACTTTGAAGTCGACGCGCGTTGCCGAGGATTGCCGGTTGGGGGTTGCCGACCGGGCCGGTGGCTCTGGCTCAACGTGCGTTGAAATGTCAAGTCGTACTTCTCTCTCATTGTAAGGACTGTATTTAGTGCTCTCCCGTCTCTCCTCCCCCCCGTTTTTCGTTTTCTGATGCTCCGAAGGCCGGAGGGGGTTAATTGAGGCTTAGGTAAGTCATAATTCTTGTTACTGTATTGTCCATTATGCTAACTCGGGGAGTGCTGCTCGTTTTCGAGCAGTACTCCCTGTTTTCGCACTCTCTGACATCAATCCAAAGGCCGGAAGGACGCGTTACATCAGGAAAAGGGGAAATGTCTGACTGTCTGACTGTCTGACAGTTGTCTGAAATGTCTAAACTTCTGACCCACATATGAATGAAATTACATATAGATTATTATTATATAGAGCCCAGATAGACTCAGACTTCAGTCTGATATCAGACAAAAATGTCTGAAAGACACTTGACGATAGAGACCCGTCTAATTAGTCTGATTGTCTGATCATCTGGATCAGACAGAATCAGACAGAATTAGATCAGATTAGACAAAGTCAGACATCATTCAGACAAATGCTGGTTTACTGATGTAGAAGGCTAGATAGGCTTACTGGAGGTTATATGGCTCTAAGGTGAGTATGAAAATTATTATTTCATCGTCTTTCGTGCTAATCTCGGGAGTACTGCTCGATAACGAGCAGTACTCTCCGTTTTCTTGCTTGCATCAACACCCCTACCCCGTCTGTCGCGTTTCTCGCGCCCCGTGTCCTGCAAACTGCCTCTCCCGTACACCATACACCGTACCCCGTACCCCGTACCCCGCGCGTGCTCCGCCTCTGCCTCGATCCCCGCACGCCTCACAACCCTGCAACCCCTCATCCCTGGTAAGTACGCTTTTCTTATGCCTTTGCATTCGACTGCAGCCCGTGCAGGTTGTAGAGTCCGAAATGCATGCATTTCGGGCCTACAAGTGCGCGGGCCTTCTGCTGTCATGCTTGCGTGCCCACGCAGGCTGTTGGGTCCGAAATATGTGCATTTCGGGCCCCACAGGTGCGTGGGCCTTTGGCTATCATGTCCACCTGCCCGCGCAGGCTGTGGGACCCGAAACGTTCTCGTTTCGGGCCCTACAGATGCACAGACCTTCTATAACGGTGTCCACTGGCCCGCGCCGGCTGTGGGGCCCGAAACGATAACGTTTCGGGCCCTGCAGCTGCGCGGGCTTTCTGTTCTCGCCTCTACGTGCCCGCGCAGGCTGTGGGGCCCGAAACGATAGCGTTTCGGGCCCTACAGATGCGCGGAACTTCGACTATGGTGTCTACTTGCCCGCGCTGGCTGTGGGGCCCGAAATGATAACGTTTCGGGCCCTGCAGCTGTGCGGGCCTTCTGTTCTCGTCTCTACGTGCCCGTGCAGGCTGTGGGACCCGAAACAATAATGTTTTGGGCCTTACAGATGCGCGGAACTTTGACTATGGTGTCTACTTGCCCGCACCGGCTGTGGGGCCCGGCCCTACAGCTGCGCGGGCCTTCTGTTTTCGTCTCTGCCTGCCCGCGCAGACTGTGGGGCCCGAAACGTTATCGTTTCGGGCCCTACAGCTGTGTGGGCCTTCTGTTCTCATGTCTGCCTGCCCGCGCCGGCTGTGGGGCCCGATACGATAACGTTTCGGGCCCTACAGCTGCGCAGGCCTTCTGTTTTCGTCTCTACCTGCCCGCGCAGACTGTGGGGCCCGAAACGTCATCGTTTCGGGCCCTACAGCTGTGTGGGCCTTCTGTTCTCATGTCTGCCTGCCCGCGCCGGCTGTGGGGCCCGATACGATAACGTTTCGGGCCCTACAGCTGCGCGGGCCTTCTGTTTTCGTCTCTACCTGCCCGCGCAGACTGTGGGGCCTGAAACGTCATCGTTTCGGGCCCTACAGCTGTGTGGGCCTTCTGTTCTCGTGTCTCCCTGCCCGCGCAGGCTGTGGGGCCCAAAACGATCATGTTTTGGGTCCTACAGATGTGTGGGCCTTCGGTTATTGTATTTACCTGCCCGCACAGGCTGTGGGGTCTGACACATTTTCATTTCAGACCCTACAGATGCACAGGCATTCGGTTTTGTATGGACCCAGCTAGATGATTGGTTTATTACTTAGTTTTATATATTCTTGTAATGACTTGACTAAAGAATGAAATAATGCTGGCTGCATTTTTGTAACTGCTATGGCTTATCTTATAGATGTCAGTTCAAGTCTGAGCTCAAGTCTAAGTCCACTTCTGAACCTCGATTCTGAGTCTGACAGTTCAAATTCAAGTTCAAGTTCAAGTTCAAGTTCAAGTCTGATTTTAACTTTGATTGATGGAGGCAAATTTGTCAATAATAAAGAGGCAGATACCTTGGTAGATGAAAGGTGTATATAACAATGTTTAATGTCTAATATATCTGAAAAGTACTAGATGATAAAGGCTTACTATCTAACTTCATCTTAAATAGTGATTGTCTGAATTTTATCTACATCTTATAAAAGTGCAAAAGTCTAACATGTCTAAAAGCATCTGAACAATAAAGACCTATCTGACTTTGTCTGAAGTAGCAATTGTCTAATTTTTATTCAATGTCTGATAAATTTTCTTTATCTGATCAAATATCTGATCTTCATTCAATGTCTAACCAAAGTTCAAAAGTCTAAGATATCTGAAAGTATTTGGATGATAAAGACCTATCTGACTCTGTCTGAAAAATAGCAATTGTCTGACTTTTATTCAATATCTGATCAAAGTGCAAAAGTCTGACATGTCTAAAAATATCTAGATGATAGAGACCTATCTGACTTTGTCTGAAAAGTAACAACTATCTGACTTGTATTGACTATCTGATAGAATTACTTACATCTGACAAAAGTTCAAAGATCTAACATGTCTGACAGCATCTGGACAATAGAGACCTACCTGACTTTATCTAAAAGTAGCAATAATCTGACTGTCTGGTATAATGATCTTCATCTGACAGATGTGTAAAAATCTGATATGTCTCAAAACATCTAGACAATAGAGACCTACCTGACTCTATCTGAAAAGTAGCAATGATCTGACATTTATTGAATGTCTGACAAGATAACCTTCATCTGACAGATGTTCAAGAATCTGACATGTCTGAGAACATCTGGATGATAGAGACCTACCTGACTCTATCTGAAAAGTAGCAATGGTCTGACATTTATTAACTGTCTGACAAGATAACCTTCATCTGACAGATGTTCAAGAATCTGACATGTCTGAGAACATCTGGACGATAGAGACCTACCTGACTCTATCTGAAAAGTAGCAATGGTCTGACATTTATTAACTGTCTGACAAGATAACCTTCATCTGACAGATGTTCAAGAATCTGACATGTCTGAGAACATCTGGACGATAGAGACCTACCTGACTCTATCTGAAAAGTAGCAATAATCTGACTTTTATTGAATGTCTGACAAAATTACCTTCATCTGACAGATTTTTAAGAATCTGATAGGTCTGCTTATATCTGATATTCTTCTGATTTTACAAAATGATCTACACACTATTTTATTCATATGTGAGTCAGACAAATGGACCTGTTCAGAACTCTCAGACAAAAGTCAGACAATCAGACTAGTCAGAAGATTCCTCCTTTCCTGATGCAAGAAGGAATTGGAGATTGGGTCGGTCAGCAGGAGGTTGTCGTAGAAAGTCGTGCCGGGCCGCCTGAGGCGGCCTTGTCCATTTGTACCATAGCTACTGACTTGGAGATTCAGAATGGAATCTGCCTTTTTCCCCTCAGAGCTCAGATCTCACAAAGCCCGCCATTTGACGTTCTCACCGCCGGTTTCTAAGCACGTCTCGGACGTAGCCTTTCTCACTTACTCATTTCGTTCATCATATTTGTTGTACTCGTCGCCGTGCCGTTATCTACAAGCTGTATCACCTAAGACCCGTGAGTCTTGTCGTACCGTCATCATCCCTAGCAGAACCGCGTCGGAAGTCGCCCGCACGCAGCAAGCTCGCCCTCTGCGGTCTTGCTCCCCTGCCCGTAGTACGGTCACGCATCAGCTACACTTCCCGGCGCTCCCCTCTTGAGACACTTGGTCCCCTCGCACCCCCCGGTACTCTGTTGGTTTTGGTTTTGGCTGCTGCCTCCATTCCCAGGGTCCACACATCATCGCCTACCTTGAACTTTCTGGGCAGTAGCAGCTCAACCTCTATCATCTGTTACACTTAATAACTTTGACCTTGAGATAAGTTCTTCAATTCTTTACTAATTTTTTTATTCTAAAATGCACCAAAATGTACTGATTAATTGTGTTTCACATATCCTACATAAGTCTCATTCTGTCCAAAACTCCAAAACCAACACTCAAAATTGAGACTCCCTCTAGCACTGTGCTTGACTTTAAGGTAAGTCTCCTAGTTCTTCACTGATTTTTTTCTTCTAAAACTATCAGAATGTACTAATTAACTGCATTTTAAACATCCTACATAAGTTCTATTCTGTCTGACACTTGAAAGCCAAGACTTAAAATTGAAATTATCCTCTCAATATAGTTAACCTTGAGATAAGTCTTCCAGTTTTTTACCAATTCTGTTATTCTAAAATGTCTTGGACTGTACTAATTAATTGCTTTTAAGACATCTTACATAGATCCAATTCTGTTTAGAACTCAGAAAACAAGACTCTCAATCTAATTACTAGTAAAACTTTACTCATTTATATATCTTTATTAAATATAACTAGCAATAAAAAAATCATCTTGTCATGCAAAACATCAGCCCTCTTCCTCCAAGTCTCTAATTATGTGTTATGATAAAATTTCTGATATTTGAGATTTTTACAAATTTAAGAGCATCTGAGCTATCTTTGATAGCATCTGCAAGTGAATTTAGCTAATAGAGTCTGATAGAGTCTGATACTTTCTGATATACCTAATTTGACTTGCATAAGTACTATCAAATACTGTAAGTGAATTAGAAAATTGTCAAGGTTTCTAATGTAGGATAATGTATTTGAGAATTACAAGTTTACTTCTAAATAAAAGCAACTGATAGACTTTTTTTAAATAAAATATGAATACAATGATGCTAAAGATGATTTTTTTTTACACAACAAAAACAACAAGTACTGAATAATAGCTTTGGTGATGAAAACTTTGTTACATTTTAGCATGAGCTTGATAACCAACATGATGAAAATGAAGCATATCAGGAACCTTGACAATTTTCTGATTGACTTACTGCTGTTTGACAGCATCTGATGGACCTCATACAAGTCAAATCAGAGACATCAGACACTATAAGACACTATAAGACACTATCAGATACTGTCAGCTAAATTGACATGTAGATGCTGTCAGAGATGGCTCAGATGCTCTCAGATTCATAAAAATTTCAAATATTAGAAATTCTGTTATAATGTATAATTAGAGATAGACAACTGCTATAGCTATAAATAGGTGTTTACTCTCAAATGTATAAGCTGAATCAGATATGATCATTTTAAAAGTGGCTGCAGATAGATCAGATCTCATAAGCTCTATTAGATATTGTTAGACACTGTTAGATACTGCAGATCAATCAGAAAATTGTCAAGATTTTTGATGTTGTATGGTCAAGATGTGGATACTGTAATTTATACTACACATTCTCATTTGAAGCAAAAAACATATCTAAAAAAAGCATTGTGACATCAATTTATGACTATAGTAATTTTAAAGCAAAATATGTATCAAGAAACACAGATACCTGATGATGCTAGATATAAAATAGCTTTGAAAAATATGAGATATAAATATTGTATAGAGGATGATATCATTTTTTTTAAATCTAAAATTACTGGTCCTGGAGCTAATAGACTCAACATTGCAAAGACTCAATTTTGAAATGTATCAATTATCATCTCATTCAACATTCAAAAAGATAAAATTAATTTGATAGGAACAAATAGATGTGAAATAGAGTCAGATCAGAAACTTGTACATTTTTACTCAGTAGATAGCTAGCATAAGACAGATGAATCTCTATCAGGTTGAAAAAAGAAAAACTTCTAAACAATCAAATTTATATTAATTTACAAAGAAAATTATAGAAGTTGATTCCTGATTAAATATTATACAGAAAAGCTGTCTCTATGTATAGGTATGCTTGTCATACTTAAACACAATGAAGTAACTAAGATGTGTGTTATCAATAAAGCTAAAGGTGTGATAGTAGGATAGAAATGTCATACAAAAATTGATAATAAACTAATGTGAGATGTGGTGTTTGTAAGATTGACTTGTGCATTTTAACCAGTACAACTAATAGGTTTGTCACTAAATGTAGTTCCAATTTTTAGAGTAGAAGAGAAAATTAAATATTTTATGTCAAATAACAAAGAAATATGGATTAGCAAACCTCAAATCCTTATTTTACTTAATTTTTCAATGACTGACTATGCTTCTTAGAGTAGAATATAACCATTTAATGTAATTGATATACACAACTGTAAAGATCAGAGAGAAGTTTATACTGTTTTTTCTTATAGCTTAAGTATTGCTGGTACAGTCATTTTTCAACACTTTAATTTTGATAATATTAGAGAAAGACTGTCTGGATATCTTAGATCTAAATTTAGAGAGCTTGAGCTTTTTAGATAAAATGACTTATCTTCAATACTACAAAAAATTACCTCTAATCATTAATGCTTCTACTAAAACAACTTGCATTCAGCAGTATTAGCTTTGAAAAGAAACTAGTTATGTATTATCAAATGTATCTCCTCTACTAAGATAGAGTAAGTTAGATCTTTTTAAGCTAAAATAAAAGATGTAAAATGAACTATTTTGATAAAGCAAAAGACTAAAATAGACAAAAAAAAAAGTTTAGATAAGTTAAATAATCTCAAAAAAGAAAACTAGCAACATTTGAAGGAAATCCAAATAACTTTGATATTATTGAAGAAACAGAAATGTTAAATCAGATCAATAAAGATATTAGTGATAGAAAAAAGCTAAAGAAATGAGAAAAACAAATGAAAGTGCAAAACTAAGAGTGTCTTTACTAATTAGATTGAAGTGGTGTGATTGAATATGAAGCTGTGCATATAACACATTATTTGTCATTTTATATCATATCTTTAAAACAAAGCAAGACCTATAATTACTGTATTGCATTGAATAATGATTGGAGTAATTCAACAAATCTTGACTTAGAGTTATTAAGAAAAAATGTAAGAGCTCTGCTTATACAGTTTGACTCTGGTAAATTTTAAAATCGAAAAGAAGTAAAAACTGATATCAGAAAGCTGATCTCTATTGTCTTTAGATGTCAAACAAATATTGAATATTTTAAACAAAATTGTACATCATGTAAATATTCTATAACTGAAGATATTTATAATCTTGTATAGCATCTTGCTAACTTATCTGGAGAGTTAAGCACTGCTAGTGAGCTTAAAAAGATCATGGATGATGTTAGTACAGCAAAATGTCCTCAGTGCAATAGTCCTCTCTATACTTTTACTATTTTTATCAATGATACTCCCACACTAATAGTAATTCAATTAGATCATCACAATATCAAAATAAATTACTCCTTTATCATAAAACATCATTCAAACAATGACAACATTTAAACTGATTGCAATAGTATATTTAAAGGTGTTCATTTGACTACAAGAATTATTGACAAGAAAAAAAAAATCTGATACTATGATGAAGCAATCACTGGTAGGCAGTGTGAGTTTGAGGATATGCTATCAGAATTTGATAACTTGCATTATGTAAAAGAGCAAGAAGTAAGTCTACTTATCAATGCACCTTCATAGAAAAAAATAAAAGGAATTGTTTTGCTGTGTAAAGCATCAGCCTTTTTTTCTCAAGTATTGTAGACTACATCAGTACTCTTACAAACTTTCTGGTCATGTCTGATTGCACCTGGGAGCAACATTCAGATACATCAGGCAATCATGTAGAGTATAGTACCACAGATATAATCAGATTTATATCTGACCTCAGATTTCACTTCTGATCTCAAATTTTATGCATGGCTCTAGATTTTATGCCTGGCTCCAGATTTTATGTCTGGCCTCAAATTTCATGTCTGGCCCCAGATTTAAAGCTGACAGCAGCTTTAAACCTGATAGCAATTTTAAATCTGATATTATACATTAAATTTATGTTTTTCAATCAATTAATATATCTATAGGCTAGACAAACATCATATCAACTACATAAGTAATCATCCTTATCTCAATTACAAAAAAAGCAAAAAAGGCTACAAATATAACAACATCAGGCTGAAAAACATAACAAAGATTATAAGACTTATCTTAGAACTACCAAAAAAGTGAAACAAACTACAAAAATTACAACCTTACCTTATAATGACTACAAAAAAGCGAAAATGAATCTGAAAAACTATAACTTTATTAGTCTTAACAAGATAACAAAGATAACAAAACTTATCTTAATCATATAACAAACACTACAAAAAGTGAAAACATAAGAAAGATAACAAAACTTACCTTACAATTGTGTTAATGACTACAAAAAAACAAAAGTGTACAAAAAAGATAACAACATCAGTTGTAATCAGATAACAAAGATAACAAACCTTACCTTAACAATGTAACAAACACTACAAAAAGCAAAAAGATAACAACTTAAAAGGTAACAAACCTTACCTTACAGTTATAGCAATAACTACAAAAAAGCGAAAGTGTACAAAAAAGATAACAACATTAGTGTAAGGAACATAACAAAGATAACAAATGCTTATCTTAGATGTGTAGTAACACTACAAAAAAGCGAAAAAGATCAGAAAGATAACAAAGTCAACAATACTTACCTTAGGAGTAGTAGTCACATAACTACAAAAAAGCGGAAATGAAGTCAAAGGTAACAAAGATAACAAACTTACCTTCAAGAGCAGAGATGGTGGTGGTTGCAGAGAGAGAGGTATTTCGGAGCAAACTCGTCAGATATGTCTTTTAATCGGAGTTTAAATCAGCCACATAGCCACAATTGAACAAAGATATATGATCTGGCGCTTGTAGCTCACTCAATTTGTATCAGATTTCGACACTCTTAGATGCGTTCGAAGGGTCTTGTCAACCGCTTTCCAACAAGCCCTTATACGCTGTGTTATGTGTTAAACTCATGGAACATGATGCATTTTTGTTTTGAAGAAAGATTAAATGATACCTTAGTCAATTTTGGGCACTTTTTTTCCGATCTTGAATGCATTGGAAAGGTCTGATTTATTGCTTTTAAATAAAGCCTTATACGGTCTGATATTTGCAAAACTCATTTGTGCAGGACCATTTCTGCTTCTGATTCTCTTAAACAAGAGATCTTGATCTATCTCAATCAATTTTTGTCTGATTATTATATTCTTAGATGTATTTGGAAGCTCTATACAATTGCTTCTCAACAAGCCTTTACGCATCATGCTGTAGTACTATTTTGTATGGGTGTGATCTGTAATCTTAGTCTACTGATCTAGAGGCAGTTAACAGCTAAAGATGACCCATGACCTTGAGTTTACAAGCAACTTTTAGTTTATTTTGATTTATCAAAAACCTTCAAAACTTCTGTTTGACCTATGAGACATCTGACAGTGTTTGATTGTATCTCTGTATGATTTGCAGCAGTTGCATCAGACACTCTGACTGTATCTGCATGATCTGCAGCAATTTTATCAGACACATAAGATACTCTCAGACAACATCAGCTACTCTCAGCTAGCTGCAGAATCAAAAAAGTATGAATGCAGAATGCTTGCAGACTAATCAGATACTGTAGGGTAAATCAGAAAGTTTTGAAGGTTCCTGATGCACATTAGTGCATTGTCTTATATTCATGTCTATCTATCTACACTTGTTAATTTTTAATTATTCTGCTTGATTTGATATTGAGCTAAAATCTAAATGTAAGTTGATATCTGACTATATCTAAGAGATTACACCTGCTTGGCTAAACTAACAAGAAAACAAATCTGATAAACATTCAAAATCTGGAGAACATCAAAAATCTGACTGTGTCTGACAGACTACACCCTGCCTGATCTGTCTGACAGCAAAAAATCTGAAAGACATCCAAAATCTGATTGTGTCTGAAAGACTACACCCTGTCTGGCTGACTTGACAAGAAAAAAAAATCTGATTAACATCTAAAATCTGAAGAATATCTGAAATCTGAACAACATTCAAAATCTGACTGTGTCTGGGAGACTATACCCTGCCTGATCTGTCTAACAGCAGAAGATATTTCAAATTTGACTAGGTCTGGGTGTAAATGCATATCTGATAAAATCTGACTCTGCCTGACTTGCCTAATTTTGTTTGTGGCCAGGAATGTAACAGACGATAGAGGTCGAGCCGCTACTGCCCGGGAAGTCCAAGGTAGGCGAGCGAGTGAGGAGGGTATAAAGGTGTCGTAGACCTCCTAGAGAGAGTCCACGAGCTAGAGCTAACAGAACCGAGGATGCCTCAGTCCTGCAGCCAAGCAGATGAGTGATGAGCTGGCACCTCCTCTGAGGGCCAGCAGCAGATATAGACCTCCTGATGAGGGTATTGGGGGCCACACACCTTCCTTTGAGGGTTGGATCCCAAGAGAACCTTTCAGATATGAGGAGAACAAGCAGAGACTGAGACAAAAGCAGACAGATAGTGGTGAGTTGGCAAGATAGATGCTTATTCCCAATAAGGAAATCCGCTCTAAGTACATGATTCAAACTCAGCTATCCTAATAAGGAAACTCTGCAAAACTCGAAAAGTAAGCCAGGTAGAAAAGAGTAAGAAAGTAGAAGACTATAGTAGTAACTGATAAACCATCCGTTATAGAGCCCCCCCACTTTCTTGGTCTTTGAGACTCCTGAACACAAAGTGAGTAGTGCAAAGCTGAGAATGAACAAAGCAGAAAGGGAACAAGACAAAATTAGAAAAGAGAAAAAAAAAGGGGTTAAGGTAGAAAAATCAGAGAAAAATCTAGAGAAGAAAGTAGAAACAAGATAAAAGTGAAAAATTAGAGTGAAAAATTGGAGAAGAAAATTGAAGAGAAAATCTGCATGTGAAGCTCTGCAGCTCCAGACTTAACTGCACCAAGCTCTCTTAACAGAGCAGCCTCCAACCCTAGCCAAGCTACAAGTCCTCCAGCTGCAGCACTTCACATCCAAAAGGGAAGGATGAAAGATGCTAAGCCAAGGCCACAGGCTATCTCAGCCACCCAGACTCCAGACTGCTCTCAGCAAAGAGACAGGATCTCTTCAGCTCCTAGGTCTCCAAGCTGGTCTCAGGATGGCTGAGGCCTGAGGCATCCAGCCACTCCTCCAGTCTGCTCACAGCAGGAAGGCAGGATCTCACAAGCTCCTATGCAGCTCCCAGCTGCTCTCAGCCCTAAGGATCTGACTCCAAAGGAATGCTGGATCCAGTGCTCTGCAAGGCTCCAGCCTCCCTCCTATACATCCCTATAGCCCCCCATCGCTAGCTCTGTGCAGGTACTCCCAGTAGATGGACAGGGGGAGCGAAACCTCCATACCTCTAAGGTCCCAAAATCCTGAAAACTGTGCCACAGGCCCTAGTCACACAAGCCCCCCCAGACTCCGCATCAGAAACTAGATGGAAGTTCAAAATATGGGTGGATGGTGGGGTCGAGGACGGACGATGAGTGAGGCGTGCGAGCCCCCCCAGACTGGTGCAGGAGATTTGAGTTGAGAGTAGACAGGATTGAATGAGGATCACAGAGCGTAAGAGCAGCGAGGGTTGCAGATAAGCAGAAAGGGATGGATGCCATCCCTAGGATGTTGAAGGAGATGAGGATGGAGAGAAGGGATTTGCGGAGCAAGGTCATGTCGGATTAGGACGTGTGAGGGCGCGTTTTGGAGGTGTGAACAATGCGGAGGAGATGCAAAAATCCGCTTGTTGATTCGTGGTCTGGATGCCGAGATATGGCCGAGCCAAAAGAGGCCTAAATCGCCAAGTGACTTGCTGGATGACTACCCAAGCCATAGAATACCCCTGAGCTCATATAGGGATTCAAAAGCGTTCGAGTATGCGAGCAGAGCGCAAAAATACCCATCCAAATCGGTCCAGAAATGAAGGAGATGTGGCAGGATAGGGAGGAAGGCTAGCTGCAAAGGCCAGGCGAAGGTCGAATGGGAACGGCTGGGCGGATAACCACAATTGGGGGCTTGTTCGAATCCCTTTTATGAACATGTTAAGGGACAGAAGAGTTTGCAGCAATAGCACATGTGGATCGAGCGCTACAAGCCTTCTAAGGCACCCAAGAGCGCCACCTGTTCCATTGGAATCCAACGGAATGCGATGGTGCTCCTGGAGATGTTTTGGGCGTCCCAGAATACGACGATTATTGCGGTCCAGATGCAAAAATCTGCTTAGGAATTGGTCCACGGACAGCAGAGATATGGGTATGCAGTCTGGGCCCTTCCCAGAGGCTGTGGCCCCGTAGGTGGAATGGGAACGGCTGGTCGTATCAGGTCGTATGAGGGCTTGTTGGAATCGCATTAGAAACGCAAATGTGGGCGTCCAAACCGTTTGACAATCCGCTGGATATTCGGCCTTGGGTGTAGTGATAAGTCTGGCCTGAAGAGCAGGCAGGGCCAGAGAGATGGCGAAGAAAGGAGCCTCTCAGGGCAGAACAAATGCAGGAATACGAAAGCGAATTCTCAGTGGATTCCACCGAGAAAGGTTTCGAAAGAATTGGAGGAGAATTGAAGAAGATACAAGGAAATTTCGCCCCAGAGGGAGGAGGAAGAGGAGATGATTCGATCTTGAGAACGGCTGGACCAATCAGCACGATCTTGGGCTTGTTGAAAAGCGTTTGCAAAGGGTAGGCTGAATGTAGGAAGAGCAGGAGGAATGAAGCTCCAGTGGATACCACAGAGCTTCATCCAAGTGCTACTACATCGCCCAGGGTCGCCCAAGTCCGGCCATTGGCAGCCCCCCCAGCCTCCTGGTCTTAAGACGAATGAATATGGTGAACTAAAGGAATAGATGACAAGAAACCGCTTGTTGATAGCACCCCTGGTCATGGAGATATGGAGCTGGGGCTGCCTGGGGAATCCCCTGGACTATGGACACAATTCCGGAGGAACGGCTGGACGTCCCTCAAATCGTTTTGGTGTTCTGGTACCGGGTCAATAATGCGAGTCGAGTGCAAAAGACCGCTTCGAAATCGGTCCAGTATTAAGGGAGATACCAGCTGGCACTCAGGAGGGGCAGCAGGGTGAGTAGCCCCTCGAGCATAATGAGAACCGGTGGTCGGATCTGGAAGTATGAGGGCTTGTTCGAAGCGTATTCGCGACGCGAACTCGGGCCAAAAGTCCGTTTGGTCATAGCTAGCATAGGCGCCACGCTATGGCCATCTTAGTGCACCAGGAAGTGTCCTTGATACCCTCGGATTCCAAGGGGATGGCTGGACACTCTGAGAAGCGTCCTGGCGAGCGGAATGGTCCTAAAGGCACACATTGACGTGCAAAAACCCGGTTCCAAATCGATAGAGGGAAAGGAGAGATACAGCAGTGCAATATGATCTCTCCTCCAGGCAGAGCAGGATCGCCGATGAAATGGGAAGTAGGGCTCCAATCAGCTCGTGCAAGGGCTCGTTGGATTCCTGTGGATGGTCCGAATCGAGGCGTCCTGTCTGTATAAGGATCGGCGAAGAACTGACTTCATGAGCCCCAATATAGTCCGGCCATAGGAGATAAGCTATGGCGAAGATTTGATGAGCTGGGTCTTCTCCCAGGGTAAAAGCGGTTATGCGAAGGTGTAACGAATGCTCCATGGATTCCACGGAGCAAGTTTCGAAGGAATAGAAGAAAATTTGAAGGAAATACAGTGAAATTTCGCTTCAGAGGGAGGATAAGGAGAGCATGAAGATATCTTGACAACCGCTGGAGCGCTTGAGACGTTCTTGGGCTCGTTCGAAAGCGTTGGAGAAGGAGAAGAGGACTATGGAGCGATTCAAGGAGCAGGGGCAACGTACAAAGCACGATTTGCATCCAAAACCTCCCTACATCGCCTGGCAGAGCCTGATCTCAGCGATCTACAGCCCCCCCAGCCTCCTGGACTTGAAGCGAGGTGGAAAGCGTTTGAAAAGCGAATAGGATACAAAAAAAACCGAGGGAATCCATCCAGAAATGAGAGAGTTAGAGAGGGGGTGAACTACCAGGCTCCCTGACCCTCTCGTCGGCATGGGACTCCTCGAGGCGAGGCCCTGTTGATAGGGCAATGAAGCGAAGCATCTCTATGAGGACTAGAGATGCATATAGGGCCCTCCAAGCAGCCAGAATTGGGCCGAAGGAGGAGCCAGAGGCAGGGAGCTGCCCAGAGGAGGAGGAGGCCTGGAATGGCCGAGCGAGTCTTGCGTCGACAGACAGCGGCTGGAGAACACATGGGACATGTTCTATGCGAAGGTAGGGAGCTCCTGGGACTGCCAGGGACATGGATTCCACGTCCCTGAGGTCCTCAACTCGAGGAGGAGGAGGAGTCTTGATGGCAGGAGGAAGAGCACCTGCATACCGGAATAGGATATCGACACCTTCGGTGACTCGTGCCCGCAATGTGCGCCAGGCCCAGCGAACGTCCCAGGGAGATGGTGACCCATGGAGACAGGAACGGAGAACGAGATCCCTGTCGACCGTGAAGACAGAACTCGGGGGGTATGGCAGGCAAAACCCAACTTGATCGAGCAACGATTGAAGTCGCTCGATGACCTCTAAGGCAAAGTGGAGCAAGGGCTCCCTGATCCGAAACTGATGGGCTCGGATACCAAGCCCATTGTCGACGAGATCACTGTCGACAAAGGAATGAGACCGGAGAGCGAGAACGCAGCTCTCCAGCGAATGGCGATAAGACGACTTGACATCGTCACTTGAGATAAGGAACCTGGACATGGATGCCACGTCCAGGGAGAGGGGAACTGAATGAGACATGTGAAGTCCTCACCAGCCAGCCAGAGATGAGTGGACTTTCGGATGTATCCACCTTTGTAACGGACGATAGAGGTCGAGCCGCTACTGCCCGGGAAGTCCAAGGTAGGCGAGCGAGTGAGGAGGGTATAAAGGTGTCGTAGACCTCCTAGAGAGAGTCCACGAGCTAGAGCTAACAGAACCGAGGATGCCTCAGTCCTGCAGCCAAGCAGATGAGTGATGAGCTGGCACCTCCTCTGAGGGCCAGCAGCAGATATAGACCTCCTGATGAGGGTATTGGGGGCCACACACCTTCCTTTGAGGGTTGGATCCCAAGAGAACCTTTCAGATATGAGGAGAACAAGCAGAGACTGAGACAAAAGCAGACAGATAGTGGTGAGTTGGCAAGATAGATGCTTATTCCCAATAAGGAAATCCGCTCTAAGTACATGATTCAAACTCAGCTATCCTAATAAGGAAACTCTGCAAAACTCGAAAAGTAAGCCAGGTAGAAAAGAGTAAGAAAGTAGAAGACTATAGTAGTAACTGATAAACCATCCGTTACAAGGAATGACCAATCTGTCAGGTATATAAGGTGATCAGACAAGATCAGACAAAATAAGATCTAGCAGAAAGTTTGTAAGAGTACTGATGTAGCAATATATACAAATTCAATGAGCTGAGTATCTATAAAATGTAGCATACAAGATTAAACAGCAGAGTCAAAGTAGTCATGTCTACCACTTAGTCCTTTGACATAGCACTTGGCTTTGTCTAGCAGCTACAATTTTTGACTTTGTCTGAAATTCATACATAAAACTCATGCAACATACCTTTTTTCTTGCTCTTGAACCTCCATCATTTTATGTCATATTGATACTTTCATCATCATCATTTGTTCATTTATTGTTGTTGCTTCCTCTGTTGGAGTTACCATTGCTTCTTCTGTCATCATTGTGTGTTGCTCATTGTTGCTATCTTTATTAAGGTAAGCTTTTATTCTTCATCTCACATATCTTGTGTTAATATTTTTATACTTGTTGTAGTGCCTTTGTATGCTTGCTAGATAAGCTTTCTTATATCATCAGTAATGTAGTGCTCATCAAATGACTAAATAATTACTGCACTCCTAGCTCTTGATATTCTAAAGAATATACAAGTACAAGAAAAGATGGAACCTCTTCTTGAGATGAAGCATTTGTCTTGTAAGTTTTCACTTTTTTGTTAGTTTGATAAGTATATCATCTTTGTTATCTTCTAATATTAATGTCTTCTTTTTTTCCTAAAAGATTTTACATCTTTATAGTAATGATAAGTCTTATAGTATTTTATATTAGTTTTGACTAATGTTTATATTATCTTAGAGTTTTTAAATATTTAGTTTGTTGTGTTATATATGTAATTAGTCAATAAAGTATTTTGCTCTTTTTTATCTTTTGTGTGATCTTTGTGAATACTTTACTTTATTAATATATAGATATTTGAAATTACTTAACTAATTGTAATCACCAGAGTATCCATGATATCTGTAGCAAATATATTTTGCATGATGCATATAGTGAATATATTTTACATAGCTACTCTCATAGCTTTATAATATGTCTTGTAGCTCTATAGCTACATCAGGAAGATTGACAATTTTTTGCTTGACCTGACAATTTTTAACCCTACTGTCAACTTCTGATTGACCTGATCCACTTGGAAGCAATTTTAAGAGGCAAATATCTGATCAAACATTTACATTCAAATAATGACATTTATTGTCAGATATACAAGTTTCTAATCTCTAACTAATAGATATATCAAATTCTCTAATATCTAAAATTTTCTAAAATCTGAGAGTGTCTGATCCAAAACTTTTTCAAATCTGAAGGTCAAATATCTGAAAATTATCTGCAACTGTCTGAGAGCATCTAATAGTGTCTGACACTGTCTGATCTATCTGATCTGTCTGACAACAGGTCAATCAGATGCTGTCAAATGCTGTCAGATTGCTTTTAGGTCTAGCAGAAAGTTGTCAACCTTCCTGATGTATCATAGCACTCTATAGCTATTCTCAGTAGCTCTATAGCACTCTATAAATGATCTCCTTCTATGATCATCTGTAGAACAGATAGCATAGCTATGGTCTTATGATATTTATATAATTCATATAGAGCTCTATAGCTATGTGAATTTTCTCAGATGAGTAGTTTGAAAGCAGAGATCATTGAATGGAATTAATGATGATTTTAAAAAATCAGTGGCTAAGGCATTCTTCAGCTTGTACTGTCAAGACTTGGTTATAGATAGTAAAGAACTATTCAAGTCACCAATAACGATAAAAGTGAGAGAGCAGAGAGTGACAAGCAGCATAGTGACCTATATTAGAGGTACAGTATGGTACAGATAAAATAAACAATTTAGAGAAATAGACAAGCAACAAGGAGCCTATAAGTACTAAGACAACAATAGAACAAGAACAATAGATACAACAACGGATCAAACAATAGAGTGAGAACAATGATGACTAAATGAAGAACAATGAGAAGAAGAACAATAGGATGTTCCAAAGGAGAAGAAGGGCATGGGTAAAGAATAGTTCCAGATCATGTGAGAACTTAAATATGTAATGGAATGACTGGAGCATATGACTGATGTGATGTCTTGATGGCAGAGAGAAAGGTAGAGAAGAGTGAAGCAATCTGTGACAATATAGCAGTAATATTCATCTCAGATGAAATGTTGAAAGTATTATGTAGTACATAGGTAAAACAGTATATAATCCTCAGGTTACAGCTAACATTATATTATGCTCTATGTTGTTGCATTTCAGTTAACTTTACTTATACCTTGTTAATTTGGTAATCTTGATAGCCATTGGGCTTTGCTATAGCCATGAAACCTTATTTACCAGTATATACCAGTGTTATTGTCATTCCAATATAGTCTTGTTGTTTTGTTTTGTTATTGTTACACTCACCATTTTTGACATACCTATACTCAGTCTACTTTACACTTGCTTTTTGCCACCCTGCTCTCACTGCCTTGTCTATAGTATCTCATGCCTAGGCTCTAGCAATCCACATTGTTGTCTTGTTCCGTGCCTTGCCTGCATTCTCAGTGTTCTACTATACAGTGATTCTATATGTCAGATGCAAGATTACATCTCTTACACACGTAGGTCAGTGATAATTTTGGCTTCCTGTTCATTAAACCTCCATGGTATACCGGAACTGTTATAAAACTCCTCCACACTTTCTTCCTGGAACATTGAACATGAACTTTAGAAGAGTAAATATATGCAAGACAACATACTTGGTCCAAATTGAGTAATGTTGCAATTTGCTGGAGACGATGAAATTTTTCTCGTACGTCACCAAATGCAGTTTGGGACGAAAGATATGCCGTTATTGAACGGAGGTCATGGTCGAATCGAATTGCGCCCAGCTTAGAATGAAGCAAGGGATGAACCAATTTTGTCAGCTCCAGGTAGGAATGACCAACATACCTCAGTATATCGCAGTCCCAACACGAATTTCTCCCATGGACGAATCAGCACTTCAAGTGCGAACGCTATGAATTGCTTGTAATTATTCTCCGTCAACGCCTGCTGGAAGCAGAAAATCTTCAGGCCGTCATGCTCATATCTCATAATGATTCACATTACCTGGTATCCGTCAACCAATCCATCCCAAGCCCTCACGAAACGCTTGCGAATAGTGTCCTGACTCTCGGCAAGAGCGTACGCCTTTTCGTCCAGTACGTATGAAACGTCTTTATACAGATCTGACAACAAGGAGCGCATTTTTGGGCGCAAAAGCTGATTGAACAGTTGTTCAATGCCTGCCTGGGAGGGGTGTCAGTTCAACCGTATCAAGTGACAGCCAAAGTACATACCCGCAATATCGAGCGAAACTTCGGAACAAGAGTACCGAAGGAAAATATGCAGTTTGCGACTGCTGCCGCCTCCTCTTCCAGAAAGGTTTGTGATATCGTAGGAGATGCGCTCATGTCTCGCACAAGCCGCTCCATGTGTGAGGCAGAGACGTCAAGGTCGTTCAATAAAGTCTAAGAAAGAGAATGTAGGTTAGAAGACAAATAAAAAACCAGGGTTGAAGCCACTGACGATGAATGCCAGACGAGAATCTCGTTCAGCCTTTTCGCCACGCACTGAGCCTGCCGACCGGTAGACGTCATCCATTTTGCTCTTGATGACACCAGCGTATTCATGCTCAATCACGTCGATAAGCAAACTAGACGTGCGCTCTATGGTGGCAACGCTTCCTGTTGACAACAGTCGGGAAAGCACGACTTTGAGAATGTAAAATGCGTCGTCCGGTGTCGTCGTGGTGATGGGCGAAAGTATACTATCTGGCTTGGACAAACAGTGTGCCTAAATATGATCAGCCGAGCGGAGCAGACAGACATGAAAAGTTCGAACTTTATCAATGGCGCTCCGTGTATACCACACTTCTAGAGACGAATAATCGGATTGCAGCAGATCAAGAAAGAGATCATTGCAGGCCGAGGTGTTGACCGCATTCAGACCTTCCATACCAGATGGCTGTTCTTGATGTGGAAGAACATCGTCATCCGACATGTCACCTTCTGATGATATCTAAGATGTAAATCCGCTTCATTCGCCATCAATATGTTCGACAGAAGTTGAAGCATACCTGTAAGCGCTGAATCAAAAATCGTCGGAAGAGATTCCAACGGCCGCCCATCCCTGCCACCTCGGTTGCAATCTTATCAATCTCCCGTGCGTCAACGTCCTCCTCTGGCGCGGTTGTGTACGCGGGCTGACGGCGAGTCCCGGCAGCACCGTTGATAGTGGAAGGAAAGGTCACGGTCGCGATATCCGCTAACTGCTAACTTGAGAGTCCTGTTACACTAATATGAAGAATTGAATCCTACCTTACGCTTCACTGATCTCTCTTGCTCCCAGCTCTCAATTAAGCCTTTTGCTTTGCGATCGCACTCCTGCAAAAGACGGTTGATCACGTTCGTCATCTTGCCGACACCATAATATTTCTCCACAACAGGCTGATGCTGGTCGATGATCATTGCAACGCTCTCAAAAAGGGCAGTGAGCGCAGTGATGTAGTACAAAGGCGATGACGCTGATATATGCAAGATTAGTTCGGCCGAAATTACTGAGATGATAGAGATGGTACTTTTCACAGAGGCCGGCGGGCGCACTTTAATCAAGTCCACGACAAACGACGCATATGCCTCTAGACCCTCAATCTCCCATCCTACGACTGGGAAGAGCTTGAAGTATCGGGTAATAGCTACGGCATCCTTGGAATGCGTGGCTTGATCAAATGACGCCGTAAATATCTTCAGCAGCTGTTCCCTAGCAGCCTGCAATGTCTGTGCCGGAGGCAGATGGCTGTCTGACGTAGGCTTCGCGCCGAATGAGTCGTCAAATGCAAATGGGAAAGAAAAAAAAACTAACTACTGCCGTTTCTGCAAAGGGGCCGGAGATTACGTCCTGAGGGAGTGCCATGACTTTGGCACAATGTCGGCTAGCGGACTCCCAGTCTTGACTCTCGATCGACGATTGGAGAGATGCGAGAGAGGACTACGAAAGATTACGGTAATTTAGCTGTCGAATATAGAAAACAATATCTGAATGTGACGGACCTTTAGCTCCATAACTTGTCCAACCCTGTCATTGGCCTCGCGCACTCGCCGCATTTCCTCGTCTAGTGTTCGCACTCTACTGCCCACGCGGACAGCAGTTCCTGCCGTGCTTGAGACCTTGTCTGAGAATAGAAAGGCTTCATGGTGCAAATCATCTAGTCGAGGCGATAGATCCTGGAGCCGAGAAAGAGACGCAAGGATGGGATCCTGAGACGCGAGCAGATCCTGCAATGATGCCGATAACTCGGCCTCTTCTGATTCAAGCGACGAAAGCGCAGAGAGAATCTGGGGTAAAGTTTTCAAGGACGATAGTGATTCATGCCGTTGTGACTGGTCGCCAGCCTGCTCAAGAACCATAGTCGAGCTGTGCTCGTTGCAGCAGACAGCGGAAACTCGTCCTACGGAAACGGACCGGCTCGGACCGTAAGCTACACGCACCACGTGATGGCCTGGTGTTCTAGTTCTGATGACCCTGCGAAAGTTCCCAATTCTTTTCATCCTTCTTTTCCCAACCCTCCATCCTCCGTGCTGCTGCAAGGTCTCCCCGCCATCCGCCATGCGTCTCTCCCTGATCGCGTTGTCTTCCCTGCCGCTCCTGGCTCTTGGTATGCATTGATTATCCGATTTTCGCGATTCGGAAGGCTCAAACCTCGTGTTCATAGCTGATATTCACATCACTGGACCGTCCTCCAACGCGTATTGGTACGTTTGCCACGTCGACGACGCAAAAAGGGCCCATTTACCTATCTTTTGCTCAATATGACAGGGTTCAGAACATCAGTAACACCATTAGCTGGACGTACTCTCCGGGAGACCCGAGCCCGGTCGACATCATTGTCACGAACATCGACAACACGACCTTGAACGGGGAGTTCTCCATTGCCCAGTTCGTCAATGTCTCGACAGAGGTAATAATCCTGCTGCTCATTTCTGCTCTACATCATTTTGACATCAGTTCTAGACATTCACCGTCACGAATGTGACGCTCCGCCCCGGCTCCAATTACCAGGTGGTCTTCACGAGCACAAACAACCACTCGCAGATCTTCGCCAACAGCACCAATTTCGACGTCAAGCCCCCGGGCAGTACGTCTATTTTCGCAGTCGATTTGGGTTCCATTCTAACGATATCTTGCACTCTCAGCTTCGGCTGCGCCTACCAGCACGACGAGTTCTGGATCTGGATCCCCGTCTTCCACGACCGGTGGCAACTCCACGGCACCGTCCAGCACGTCTTCCGCCCCCATTCCCGTGGAAAACGGTGCCTCCCCGCTCTTCCACAACGCGCCCGGCATCCTCTTCGCCCTTGGCGCATGCGGGATCGCTTCCCTAAGCGGGCTGTTCCTGTAATGTGGCCACTTTCCGACCAACGCACGACCTTGTGCACGCAGCATTTTCCTCCCTCGACTGTTTTACTGTCTCCATGGTATCTGTGACATAGCTCCCGCCCGTCCGTCCGTTCCCCCACTATCGTTTGTCTCCGTCTCGTTTTGGGCATTGTAGCTTTTTGTCCTTCTTTTGGTTTTGCCTCACGCACAGGCTATGGCTTCGACTGCGCGTTTTATCGTCACTGTTGATACGTTGTAGCCGCAAGCGTGGTGATTTTGTCGTTGGCCAAGTTCTTGAGTATATGCCGTACATAGCCGTCGACATTGTTCTTATACCCGTCTTGGTCGGATTATAGCAGTACTTGGTTTCTTCTGAGTAATTTGTACATTGAGTGCAATCCAATGCGCGGATGTTGTGAAAGCAAACGACAACTACGTTCCCTCAATTCCGCGCAATTGACAACGTTCATTCCGCTTCAATTGGTTCCGGCCTGACACTATAAATCCGATTGACATGCTATGTAGACTGACTTTGTACATGTTCTGTCCAAATGAAGTCAACCACGGAGACAAAAGGCAGTAGCGTCGTATCAGATCCCCCGGAACCCAGGTGCAACACGCCCGGGTCCGTGCGCATCCCCGCCGCATATATAAGCCATCCCGTGCCATCCTTACTTCCTCACCACTCTGGCCTTTTGGCTTAGATCAAGTGTAGTATCTGTTCTTAATAGTTTAACCACTATTATGGGGGCACTGCCCCCATTCTTGGTTATCTTATTTTTGCCGCCCTCGTTCCCTGGGCTCTGCTTGCAACCTGGGGGCGAGATGACCTTGCCGCTGCACTATCGGCCTGCGTTGTCGGGGGATCACTCTTTCTTTTCTTTTGCACTTCCTATTGATGTCCGCTTGTTAGCAGATACTTGGGATGTGCAAATGAATGGTTTGAGTGTTTCTCCGGCGGGCTCTTTTCAGGACATCAAGTTGTACGGGATTGAATAGATTGCTGTATGGTAAAACTAGATGTGTGTCATGTACATATGCTGTATGCTACAAATAATATTGATCTACTGCAGGATGCTGCGAAGACATGGAGGGAAATGCAAGTAATGTAGAAAGAGGCCACAAACCTACTCATAAGAAATAACGAAGGGGCCGGCTGCGCGGCGAAGCCCGCTACCTGAGGCCTGAGCCCTCGAGTGGTATTGTACCCATGGCCAGGGTTCCTCATTCGTCCGCAATTTTCGAATGTCGATATCTTCACGATGTGCTCGTATTCTGATAGTCGGCAAAGTGTGGAAGACAATAAGACACGTACGGTGTGTGAGACTTGGGAGATAGAATCGCGTACGTCACCTCACACGTTCAAGCAGAGTTCGTTGTACAGCACTGCCAAACAGAAACCTATTCGCAGGATGCACGTTGCGACTAGAATGCTGTGAGCGTCGGCACACATTAAGGTCTGAAATTTCGCACAGACATGAGATAACATATATGGCTGTTGAATCAAAAGGCAGTTTTCGGATGATTTCAGGTCGTAGCCTTCGATTTCGTGCTCAGTACCTCGCACGATGATGTGCGGATGTTGCCGAGGCGGAGTCGAATGTCATCAACGTAAAATCCTGCGCCAAAAGTGAATCAGAGTTGGGGGCCCTAAGACCCACTACCTAAAGGTAGCGGGAATAACCCTGCAGTGCAACTTATGTTAGAACACCATTGCGATCTTCCTTGCGCTCTGCACTTCTGTGGTTGATCTGACCAAACAAAGGGGTTCCGGACAACACACCATGCGTGTGCCATGCCTGAGTGCAACATACAACCAGAACAGCCTCGCGCATGCCTCGTCGCCCGCGCAAGGGTACTCGCGCCGAGACGGTACGCGGCCGCAAAGCTAGATGTCACGGCGATCTCGTGCATGTTTAGGATGACAACCTATCATGTCAGCAGCAGTATGCGTACGTAGGAGAAAGGACCGCACCACTTCCATGCGCCCGCAAAGCTGGGAGCAGATTCATGCCTAGTGAGTAAGTGTAGCAGGAGGGATACGCGGCGACGGACTAGGTACGTTTCTTCCCATTGAGAAACGTCCGCGTCATCCATGGCACGGTGGCTCTGCTGCTCCCACCACCGCTCCGCGAGAACCTTTTTTCCTTTTATTTCGTTTACCACGACCATCAGCATGAAACACAGCATGAAGGAGGGGGCATACTTTTGGTCCATAAATCGCTGCTATCCTTCTCGTCGAGAAAGACCGTCTGGAACACGTGCTGCTCGAACAGTGGCTCTGGACAGCCATGGTCGTTCACACCCATGCGCGCTATATCTCCCAATGCCACAGCGTCATCTGGGTTGTCCTCTGTCTCGCCAGCTGGGTCTGCTGGCCTCTGGGGCAAGCGGAACTGCGGCTGGCAACGCGTGAGGTCGAACGACATCTCGAGCTTTGCTCGTCTGGACGGATACTGCATCATGTGATGCAGCGGACAGAAGGACGTGCGCACAAACTCGCGCGGGTCGGGCGCTGCGCCGTTCTCGGCGTCCACGACCGCCTTGCCATTGGACCGGGTATCCTGCTCGGCAGGGTCGACAACAAGCTCTTCTCTGGACTCAGTCTGACAGCGCTGTCTGGGTAAGCGGAAGGCAGGAGGGGAGAAAAGGTGTGGGCGAACCTTGTGCAAGTAGGGCGCCGTCACTCATTCCGAGCTCCAGGAGGTCTAGGCCTAATCTGGTCACCAATGCGCATCTATGGGGTACTTACTCTCATACTATGCAATCTGCAGTCTCAAGGCTTGCAAGATCTTTGCAAATAAGAAGAGATGCATATGGTGCAGAATCACGTCCAGGACCCATATGTAGTACATGCGAGGGTGCCTCGCTGATGCGCCAGTGCTGCACAGTAAAACAGTTCTGGAGAATTGAACCAGCTTCACAGAGATCATTCACACAGCGGACGTCTAGTTCCACACGGCATCGCGTGAGCTGGAGATATGATGATAGCAGAATGGATATCATACCACGGCGTAATTGCGAGGTTTCCGTTCTGAGTCGGTAGACCTATCGATTTCGAACCTCATCGTATCCATCGCCGCCGTGCTGTTCAGGGCAATATTTATTGAAGGGATGTCCCTGCCTACGGTGCGACTATGTTGTCCTCCGAACTGGATACCGTAGCCAGTGGTCACCATGTCAGAGGGCTCGACGCCGTTTTCGCGGATGTTGTGCAGGTGATTGCGCGAGTTGAGTGTTGCCAAGCAGGTATTGACATACACTAGGAAGAAACATAAGACTAAAACGTTTTGCAGGTGAAGGACACTGACGATGGACACTAATGAAGTCTATGAGCATAGCCCAAATGCTGTTGGGGGAGCAGATGAGCTGGTTGTTGATTTATCAGCGAGGGAAACCTTATTTGATACAATGTCAGGAAGCGCACCGCGATCATCTCAACAATGACGACCACCCTATGCTATCTCAGGAACGGGATGATGCGGTATATACGAATCATAATACGCACGTCGTTAGAAGAAACCTGTTGATGCAGAAGATAATCAAGGTATGTAGCAGTTTTCCTGATCTGTTTTAGAGAAGTCAGAGTGTGCAAGTCAATTGAATGGAAGAGACTGATGAGCCCACCCTGAGAAGTGTGATCGCGTGCCATGAAATAAAATGCAGAGAGACAGCGCAGTCACCGAATCGGATGCCACCCTTGCAGCGAGCTTTGGCACTATCGAACTGATCTGGTAGACAAGTCAATCTCGATGCTAGGACCGAAGTGGTAAGATCCGCCCACAGCGATGTTGGGGAGTTTCACAATATCCCATACACGGAATCTGCAATTTTATTCAGTCAAGACCCATCGAATGAATTCCACGTCAGAGACAAACTCTTTGATGACCTGCACTGTAGTAAGAAATTAACATGTTGAACGAGCATTCATGCAGTATGACTGAGGCAGTTCAGTTAGACAGAATTAATCTGCGGCTGTAGTAAGGCCTGACAGAATTAATCTGTCACCTTTAGGATTAGCCACATTACGGTTCAAACCGTAACACGATTTCCCACAGTAGTACAGATCAACTCGTAATGAAAGGTCCTGAGCCGCGTAGTCTAGCAAAACAATGCAAAGACCGAGAATCGAACCTAGGACAATTCACCGGTTCATCATGAACATAGACACAACTAACCATTGAGCCAATGTGCTGTTGAAATAAACACAAATCTATATATAATGAGCCGTTATTTCGCGAAAATTTCGACTTAGCAACATTTCTGTGGGTCATAACCTGGATGGATACACTCGTAATTACAGCTTTATCTGTAAATATCAAGTTAGTGAATTATATGTGATGAACAATAAAGGCATAAATTACAGATATATCTGTCAAGACAGGTATATCTGTAAGAACAGATGTATCTGTCAATATTAGCTTTGAAAGTTGTGTCCATAGGTTTTCTTCATTATTATTGTTTGTTGGTTGTAATTCACTAACTTACACTCACTTGATATTTTTACGGATAAAGCTGTAATTACGAGTGTATCCGTCCAGGTTATGACCCACGGAAATGTTGCTAAGTCGAAATTTTCGCGAAATAACGGCTCATTATATATAGATTTATGTTTATTTCAACAGCACATTGGCTCAATGGTTAGTTGTGTTCATGTTCATGATGAACCGGTGAATTGTCCTAGGTTCGATTCTCGGTCTTTGCATTGTTTTGCTAGACTACGCGGCTCAGGACCTTTCATTACGAGTTGATCTGTACTACTGTGGGAAATCGTGTTACGGTTTGAACCGTAATGTGGCTAATCCTAAAGGTGACAGATTAATTCTGTCAGGCCTTACTACAGCCGCAGATTAATTCTGTCTAACTGAATATCTACTATGACTACATACCAATTCCAGTAGCTGGATTGTAATTAGCTCGAATCAGATCACATTGACTCATTGAATATCCGTGACACGCTCTTACCGACTTGCATCCCAATCAGCAGTACCTGCATTGCCGAAAAGTCAGTTTCATTAGCTAGTTTGAACTTGCAAAATCCGACATACGAGTATGATTGTCAAGGACCACCGCCATTTTCCCTTTGTCACTGCACTGAAAATGAGAACTATAGCTTCCAAATTTTGGAAAAGCACAGACAGAAGTAGATCATTCGGGTGTAAAACCTGGAAATTGCGCGCGTTTCGTCACACGATTTTGAAGGTCGATGGAATGGTAGCACTTACACCTGTACTAAAAAACAGATGGCGATCTGCCAACGAGTGTGTAAGTGACTCTTATCCAAATCAATTACGCTGAGACCAGACCCACCCCGACTCCAGGGGCCGCCTATACGAGTGATGACATCAATGAAGGGAAATGTTTGGGAATGGCGAAAGGTACATGCATAAAGCGACCTGGTCAGGACGACATAGTTAAGTGATCGGTATGGCAGAACTGTCAGACGTACGTACCATCGTCCACCTATCAACAACAAAGGATCGTGGTAGGTAAGGATCTGAAGACGGAAAAAGGCGTAAAATTTCAGCCTTCAACAAAACCCAGGCTGATGACGAGACGTACCAAGTAGTAATACGTCGCGTCGCATGCTATCAATTTGGACGATTGATGTGAACTCTTGTCGGTAATGGTGGTATAGCTTACTGAGAACTGCGTGCAGTGTTGACACGCAGCTTTTTGATACATTGTCAGTGTGGAAAGAGAACCGCAAGTGACGATACCAACAATAGCAGCGCGACCTGACCGAGTGTTGAATAAAATATCATACAACTTGTCGGTCGCTACTTACCAGCATTTTCAGCACTCCGCGATCCTTCGGGTAGTTCAGATAGTACAGGTATGTCTTTGTTTCGAGGTCAACCTCACGCATATGCACCTCATATTGACCACTTGCCTGCAAGACCGACAGTCCGTAGAGGACAAGCATGACCATGCAGCATATCAACGCTCCGCCTATCAATCAATAATTCACCGACATCAACGCAGAGCTGAGTTGCATACAATTGGACGCACCGAAATTTTCACGAAAAACGCTGTCTGGAAGGGGTGTCGGTCCGTCGAGAGGGATGAGTGGAAGGCCCTGAGATGAAGACATGATACCCAACGAGGATACACAGTATCGAACCTACAAGGACAGCAGGCTCGATGTCCCACACACTTATATGAGCGAAAAGTGCGCGACATATTTGCTCTACCTATGTTAGTTAGGCAATTGATTCATCATCGTAGTGATGTTGATCCGATGTTTGGCTTGATGATCTATCGACTGTTTTGATCAGAGGAATTACAGTGCTGGGACCTGCAGGGGCGATCATGATTCCATCGGAGGAAACACAGGCCCGACATCAACGCAGAGCTGAGTTGCATACAATTAGACGCACCGAAATTTTCACGAAAAACGCTGTCTGGAACCTGTGTCGGTCTGTCAAGAGGGATGAGTGGAAGGCCCTGAGATGAAGACATGATACCCAACGAGGATATACAATATCGAGGAACAAAACCTAAAGATAAATCTACAACGACAGCAGACTCAATATCCCACACTTGTATGAGCGAAAGGTGCGCGACCTCTTTGCCCTAGCTATGTTGACGAGGTGATTGAATCATCATGGCAGTGATGTCTGTCCAATGTTGACTTGATGATCTGTCAACTCTTTTGATGAGAGGAATAATAGCGCTGGCCACCTGCTGAAGCGATCATGATTCCATCAGAGAAAACACGGCCGATGCGACATTGGCAGACCATTGTCAGTGCCATCTACACAGGTCCCATCGGCGCAGAGTCCTAACCACAATGAGAGACGTACATATGTCCCTTCTACCAATGTAGCAAGGCGTCTCTAAAGCAATCATGATCTGTTGCTGTTCATCAATACGGCAGTAACGCAATTTTTGGCAAGTGTCTGTTCACTATAACGCAAAAGGATGCCGATCACACGGTGGATAGAATATGTTCTGTATCAGACCTTGGACCGAGAAGCAGCGTCCTCATTGCTCAACTGATTGATGATAACAATGGAGCATCGGGGGTCCTCGCAGTGGATTCAGATCGTTCAATGCGACTGGCCAGAAACAGCGCCTGAAAAGTCATTACATTAGCTGATTTGAGAGGACACCAGACGCGGAGAACAGACAAGACCGCGATGCCAGGATAATGAGATCGTTAGTCGTGGCACAGACTTCAAGAAATCGTACGGTACTTACCACAACTGCCCATGATCAGTTTCTGATAGCGAACTACTTCGGTACGCATCGCCCTTCCAATAAAAGACAATGATACATCTGGTCCAACATAAAGACATGGTACCAGTCATCGCACCACAGAACAGATGCCTGTAGGTGATGTAGTCGCCCAAGCCGCTCCACTGGCAATTTCAATCATCGCCTCTACATGCTCTTCTGAGGGTGATCCGCAGACATTACTTGACGACCACTGCCTTGAAACATTCCCCCCGATAAATTGATAAGGTCATGAAGGGTGTGAACCTCCAGAAGTTGAGCGCGATGCCGATGGCGTCGCCTGCGAGATGCAGAGTGATCGTGGAAATAGTAGACTTTTGTGGCCGTTGGGAAGTAACACATGGCCAAAGCTTTTTGCACTGCCTGTACGACACAGTATTTTTCCTGTAAAGACCTTGATAAGAGTTTTAAACAGATAAATGTCCTTTTTTTAAGAAAGATGTTGAAAAAAGAAATAAGTATTATCATGGTATCGGGTCCGAAAACGTGTTCGCCATGATAATACTTCTTTCTTCTTCAGCATCTTTTTTTTTGGAAAAATGACTCTTATGAGTCTAAAACTCTTATCAAAGACTTGTTTGGAAGAAATCTATGTCACGCCGCAGTGTTAACGACACTTGGAATCATGGCAAACAGAACCTGTGCATGCGTGAGAGACTCAAAACCAGAAACATTCAGATGTGTGATAAACAGACCTATACATTCCATGGTTTTTCCGCTGAATCAAATTCTTTCATGGAAGCAGCATCGGCATGCGCAATGATCATGTCTCCGCGAGAAGGCAGGGTCGAGAGCACAGCGTATGCTGTCCAGAACAGTCTTCATGAGCGTGATGGGGACCGCGGTCTTCTGCACGAGATCGTCATCGATGTTCTCGACATGCTCGTGCTCCTGCGGTTTCGTATTGGCGCAGCGGAGGTGTACTGAATCGCGGGCTTTTGAGCCTACCACACTGTCGGTTCCTTGAAAGCATTTACTCTAGGACCATATTCCCCTGGTACTCGGACGGTGCGTCAGACTGTTCATTGTGGGAGGAGGTACGTTCTATAGGGTGTGCAGTAGAGTGGGCAATATTGCTACGTGAAGGAAGCGGCTGGTCGTGTAGAGATGTGAGGTCGCAAACTTGACAGAGAAGGGGACCGACCAAACGTACGTAGATACGTAGGGCGACTGTAAGCAGCTGTCACGGTGCTAAGTGCTTGAGTTTGTATAATGAGGTATTCTGCATCCTTTTATCTGCGGCTTCCTCATAGCATCTCATTGCGGCTGCTTGCATGAGGGTGAGTACGGGCTGAGAATGGCGCTCACGGATGGGTAGGTCGCGAGGCGGAGGTGTCCAGGGAGAGGCCGACTGGGACTGGCAGGGCTGGGAGCCGAGCTAGCAGGCATGGACGAGGTGAGAGAGGCAGGCGTCGAACCAGTCGGGTGTTCAGAAATTGAATGACGTTGCGCCCGATCGGGCCGGGAAGTGGTTGCTCCGACCCGGTTCGCTCCGATTATGTTTTACCCCGCAAATTGCGATCTTCTCCTTCGTTCCCCACTTGCTCGACGCTGCCCACCATGACCCCCCCAGGCCCTATCAAGGCCTTCCCCAAGCGACTCTACACCGTCCTCCCTCGCTCAGCAGCAGGCTCCTCTGCTCAGCGCGGTCGCTCCAGCTCCTTCTCCTCGTCCTCGGCACGCTCCCTCTTTACGGCCCCGCCCTCGTCGCTCTCCTCCCTCGGCTTCTTTGACACTCCTCCGCCGCCACAGGGCAAGCACGGCCACGGTCCTCTCACTCCCTCCCGTCTCCCGCCCCACTCCAAGGCAGAGCTCGAGGCTCCCGATTCACCCACCCACCATTCGCAGTCCTCCCAGTCGTCGCACTCGTCCAGCGGCGGAAATGGCTCGAACGGGAACAGCGGCAACGGTGCCCCGCACTCCTCCATCGCCCTCTCTTCGACAACCCCGTCCACCCATTCGTCCAATCCTAACCACTCCTTCCCCACGAGCACGCACAATCCGCCCTTTTTCCCGTATACCCCCTTCTCCACCCCTCCGCCCTCCACGTCCGCAGCCGAGTCCGAGACTGCCCCGGACCATGCTTCTTCGCGGGCTGCCCCGCACAAACACCGAACGAAGTACCACTTTGACGTCGGCGCCTATGGCATTCCGAAGCGCGGCGACCGGGCGCGATCGCAGCATTCGCGCGTGATGGACGAGCTGGATCTCGCCGTGCAAGTTGGCGAGGATGCGTACTTTGTCCGGGAGAATGCGATGGGCGTCGCGGACGGCGTCGGTGGCTGGTCACGATGCAGTGAGTGTTCTTTCTTATCCATGCCTGCGTTGGAGACCGCTTGTTCGTGTGACCGGTGACTTCTTCATGCGGAGCGATTGATTCGCAGACAAGTTGTTGTTCGACTACCGTGTATCTGGCCTGCGATCCCGCAGGCGGAGCGTGCACACTGCGAGGCCGCGCTGCACATGTTATCTATATTTACTGACATCTGTGTACAGAATCGTCCCTCACGGACCCCTCGCCCTCTGCGCTCTTCGCACGCCGGCTCATGCACTTCTGCTCTGCCGAAGTCGCATCGTCGTCCCCGTCCCCGTCACCTTGCCCACCATCTCCCCCACTACCATCATTCACATTCGCGCCTCCATATGTCCCATTCACTCCTCCCCCGACGCCACCATCACTCGCGTCCGTGGCAGAAGAAGAGGACTTGGACGACGAGTACGACGATTTCGAAGAGGGCCTCGACGTGCTCCTGATCCTCGAGCGTGCATACGAGCGCGCGCTCAAAGCGCACGTCGCCCCGCCCGCCCCGAGCCGGACGCCCCCACCCCGCGTGCCGACGCCACCCAAACCCGCACAAGAGCCCGTCCCACTGCTCACCGGCTCGTCGACAGCCCTGCTCGCCGTCCTCGACCACGCCGGCCCCTCCCCCCCAACCTTCCCCTCGCCCTCGCCCGACGACACACCCACCCCCACCTGCGACGCCATAATCCGCATCGCGCACCTCGGCGACTGCATGGGCATGCTCGTCCGCGGCGCCTCCATCGTCTGGCGCAGCGACGAGATGTGGTGGGCCTTCAACACGCCGCTCCAGCTCGGCCCGAGCACGCGCACGCCGCCGCGCGCCGCGCAGCTGCTCACGCTGCCCGTGCGCGCGGACGACATCCTCATCCTCGCGAGCGACGGGCTGAGCGATAATTTGTGGGACGAGGACGTGCTCGACGAGGTCGTGCGCTTCCGCGCGGGCATGCAGGCCGGCGCCGCGGGCTGGTCGCTGCTCGGGCGGCGCACGCTCGCGGGCATGCTCAGCGAGGCGTTGTGCTCGCGCGCGCGGCGCGTCGCGGAGGCAAGAGGGGGCGACGAGATCCCGTTCGCGCGGCGCGCGAAGGAGGAGGGCCGCGTCTTCCGGGGCGGCAAGGCGGACGGTGCGTGCTTCGCTTCGTTTCTGGTTCGGGCGCAGGCTGATAATATTAATTTCGCAGATATATCGGTGCTCGTGGCGGTCATTTCGCCGGCCGAGGGCGATACGCAGCCGCACTAGAGCGGCAGCTCTGCTTCCTGTCCTATTCTCGTCGCGCTACCCAACACATACATACTTCGTCCGTACATAAAACCCCCGCCGGGACTTCGTGCCTCGATCATTCGACTTTCGTTCCGCCACTATGCCTCATCCCCGCGCTTCGCATCTTGATTCGGCTGCATATGTACCCATACTCTCCCTACACGTCTTCCGCTGTCGCATGCATCTATACAGTATAAAGTTGGTCCGCATCGGACATTGCATGGTCTACCCCCCTGCGCGCGCAGTCGGACGGAAACAGGTTATAGAGCTTGTTGTTTGCGAATCAGGCTACAATATACCGTGCGTGCAAGCCAAAATACAAAGTCAGCATTCCTTTGTTTTACGATCACGCCTCTGCAGGCCCAAACCACCGCCACCCGCCGCACCGCCTCAACACGCGCCCCCACAGCGCACTGCAACCCCGCCACCGCCATGTCTCCATGAGCCAGCAGAGCGCCCAGCGCGCGCAGTCCCTCGAGCGTCGCGCGTCGCACCGCCAGCAGGCGCACGCAGTCGCGGAGGTCGTCGTGCACGCCCGCGGCCGACAGCAAGCCAACCGCGCCGGTTATAGTCATGAAGTTTGTTGTTAGTGAATCAAGCTACAATACGCCTTGCATGCGTCAAAATACAAAGTTAACATTTCTCTGCTTCTCTAATCACGCCTCCGCAGGCCCAAACACCCGCTCCTCCGCCAACCTCCTGATCTCCTCGACTGCCTCTCGCACCTCGCGCTCCTCAAGCCGCGCTCCCACGGCGCTCCCAACTCCACTCCACTCCAGCCCCGCCAGCATTTCATGCACCTCGCCCGTACACGCTCTGAGCCCTGCCGCGTCCCCGTGCGCGAGCAGCGCGCCGAGCGCGCGCAGCCCCTCAAGCGTCGGGCGCCGCGCCGCGAGCATACGCACGCACTCGCGCAGATCGCCATGCGCCAACACGCCCGCAGCCGACAGCGCGCCGACCGCTCGCACTTGCGCAAGCGCGCCCGCCGCGTCCTCACCATTCCTCAACTCCCACCCACCGTCCTACACGCCCCACAATCAGCCACACCCCACACACCAAAAACAAAAGGAAAGAGACGCACAGCTGCCCACCACCCCCCAAACGCCCCAATCGCACACTCGCGCACGCACCACGCAAAGCACGCGCCCGCGTCGCCGTAGCACGCGCGGAACGCATTGTCGAGCGCCCGCGCGGTCGCCGCGGCGTTTTCTGCAGTCGAGGGTACGGCGCACGCGGCGGCGACGCACCACGCGAGGTCGGCCGTGCGCGCGGGCGTCCAGTCGCGCAGCGCGACGACCGCGTGGGCGTGTGTGGCGCGGGCGGCGGGGGTGCGTGCTGCGAGGGCGCGGGCGAGGGGCGTGGACCACGGGCGGTAGGGCGGGGGGTGCTGTGCGACGGGGGCGGCGAAGGGGGTGGGCATGGGTGAGAAGGGCGAGGCGTGCGGGTTGAAGGTGAAGGTGCTGGGGGTGTCGAGGAGGCGGTCGAGCTCGGCGAGGAGCGGCGTGTGCAGGTCGACGGTGTATTCGTCTGCGTGTTTGCTGCTGGATGCGGAAGGCCCTGGCTCGGGGAGCTCGGGGATCGGGGGGAGCGTGTCGTGCGAGGAGCTCGTTGGGGAGCTTGAGAAGGACAGGTCGGAGCCGAAGGGCGATGGCAGGCTGGGGAACTCGTCGTTCTCGGGCCGGGGGGCTGTGGGGGACGGCAGCGGGTCCTGCTTCCACTTCCCGGACACGGCGCTGGAGTACGAGAGCACCTTCGGCTGTGGGATGAAGGGCGGCGCCTCGTGGTCGCCTGGGCGGTGCAGTATGTGGGACATGGGCGTAGATATTCGGGGCGGTTGGATATTGGAAGTGAGCCGCACGAATAAATCAGCGCAGGGCTTTATATCCCTGGATGGCAAAGGCAGAACTGAAAGGGAGAACAAAGCGTGAAGGCCCCTGCAGCACTTGGGTCCTCGTGTCGGCCATCCTCGTGGCGAGTGGGCCTGGCTACTCCAACCTACAGGACCTGCAGCTGCAGCCAATCACTTGAATGGGATGTGCACATTTCTGGAGGGCGATGCCCGCTTGAAGTTGAGCGCATACAAAATCATATCCAATACACTGGTTTTGCAGACTCAATGCAGACGCACCTGCGAGACCGCTGCACAAACACCATTTCAGGGATAAGACCACACCAGGGAAAACCCGACGGAATGGCGTAGTGCAAGGTCGTTGCTTTCGACCATGATCATAGTCGTCTTGTTGAATACAAGGTGCGTTTCCATGACTGCAATTTGTGTATATCCTTGAGGGTGACTTCGTCGCCAGAAGAACAAGGCTCATGGGCCCACAGCACCATACAAAGATATTGGATAAGAAAACATATCATCTAATGGCTTCAGGCCGATTTTACATCGTAGACACCATAGCCAAGTGGTTACGGCGACAGATTCGAATTGGACTATCCAAAAAGCTTATCTGTTTCCCTCTGGGAGCGTAGGTTCAAATCCTGCTGGTGTCGGTAATGGATATCTGTTGTATTTTACTGCAGCGTCCCTACTGATTTTGTTACCCATGCACTGCCAATGCCAATGCAATCAGAATCGCGTTCTTCTCATGACTAGACATCTACGGCGGGATGCCGTCAAAGATACGCGAACCAGCTGAGTGCATGTCACGATATCTCTCATGATCACGCAAAGCTTGACAGAGCTCACGCAGCTTAGATGGATGTGTGGTTGGGTCAACTAAGGATACCAGCCTAGCATTAGCATCTACAACATATGACAGAACAGCCTGTAAATCCTAGTATGACAGCACCCATACAACCCAAAGCAAATCAATGATATGACTTCTTCGCCTTGTCGATATGCGCCCTCAGCCGCCGCTGCTTCTCCCTCAGCGACTGCTTCTTCTTCCCCCGCACGCCTTGGCTCCCCATAATCATCATGATCGGCTTGTTCCGCTTCTTCTCGCGGTTCGTCGTGCTGCTCACGGTCTCCCGGTTCTTCTTCCCCTTCATCGACCCGAACTTCTCGCGGCCCTCGCGGCCCTTTGCGATCGACGCGATCCGCTCCTCATAGTCCGCCTTGGTCTTTTTGCGCGGCCCGAGGATGTCTTCCTCGCCGACCACGGCGGTCTGCTCGTCGGCGGCGGAGGAGCTCGATTTTTGTGCGGCTTGCAGCTCGCTCAGCTTGCGCTTGGCGGACGTGCCGCCGCCTGCTTCGACGGCTTTTGATGCTGCTTGCAGGCGCAGGTCGTTCAGCATTGCAAAGTCGGCCGGCGTCAGAATCTGTAAGTCTGGTCAGCCACTGGAATATCCGACAAAGATGATTGACGCACTTTTGTAGTGGCCAATGTGGATATTCTGTCTGGCTCCGGAGCGGCAGATGCGCTCTTCGCCTGCGCCGCTTCGGCTTCGTCGTCACTGTCGCTGACGACGATGTTATCGTCGCCATCACTTTCAACGTCGATCCAGCCGCCCGTGTCGGACGACGAGTCGGACGAATTTGACTCGACATCCCAGCCGTCCCAGCCATCACTCTCATTCTCATCCCCTGACGCAACCCCGTCTTCTTCTCGCAGAGCCTTGAGGTGGTCCTCGAGCATCTATGACCGATATGAGCGTCAAATAGGCAGGCGAAACCCAGGAAAATAGACGTACAGCCAGGCCCTCGATATCGATCGCTGCATGTTCGCCATGGCCAAAGGGCGCCGGTTGCCGGCCTTGCGCCATATCCATGCTCGCAGTTTTCCCCTGAAAAAGAGGACACGTTCAACGCCGTTGCCCCCCATCCAACAAACAAACGGCTTACTCTCTCCCTCCGCTTGAGCATCCCCGGATTCACATCCCTGAACAACTGCAGCAGCCCACGCGCACCGCGCGTGACCGCTTTGTCGCGGCTCTTCCGGTACTCGATCAGATCATTCAGGAGGTCCTCCTCCATCGCCCACGGCTGCCGCCTGCAGATCTCGCGCACCGAGTTCAACCCCGCCGCGATGACCTCGCTACCCACGCCCGGGTGTATAAACTCCTGCGCCAGCTTCCTGATCACGGGCGTAATTGCGTCCGGCGGCGTAAAATCGTGGATGGACTGGACGAGGCACGCGAGGATCGACGGCACGCGCAGCTGGTGGTACGTGAGGTACTTCATGACGTACGTGTAGAAGCCGAGCACGGTCAGCTTGTGCGCGCCGACGGCGCGCGAGAGCAGCTGCATGATGAGGATCTTGTGGTCGAGCGAGAAGCGCTTGTCGTAGCGGTTCAGGATGTCGTAGAGCTTTTCGCTGAAGCTCTGCGGGTCATGCAGAAGCTGCAGCGCCGGGAAGTTCGTGCTGATTTCGGAAGCCTTACGCTTTTTCTTCTACGGACGTATGGACAGATGAGATGAAATTGCGCCACGCGGGGAGGTGCTACTTACCTTCTTGTCGGATTTGATGGTCTTGCGCATCTTGTTGTCCCCGCTGCGCGTCTTCTGTTTGACTGCGCGCTTATGTATGAGAGCTTTGATGTCCATCGCCTGGTAATTGCTCAGTGAGATAACATAGACGGCCACGAGATCAACCCACATTGTCGTCTTCGTCGTCGCTGTCTTCAGCGTCATCATCGCTGCCGAGGAAAAAATGGATGGAAGCGCTCTGTACTTTTACAGAGGGATGGAAACAACCAAGAGCGACGATCGCGACCGACTTGGCATCATCCCTGTCACGCAAAGCAGTAGCGGTCGGTCAGAGGGCGAGCCATGGTGAAACAAATTATACACGCACCAGATACCCTTCGTCCAAAGTTCCTTCGTGACGATGACGGCCCAAACTGCCTCCTCTCCATTCTTGACTGAGCCTTCATCCCCTGCAGAACGAGCTTTGCCTTTGTCCCCAACCACATCTGCATCCATCCCTCGCTCGACCATCCCGAAAAGCATGGCCTGGACGGCACGGTTCAGCTTGTGGTTCTTCGTTCGACTATTAGCGGTCCTGATGTCCGACAGAATAGTTTTACGAATGAATGCACGCAGAGACGAGGATGTTGAACGCGGTAGCAAGGGAAACAGTGTTTTTAGGAGCCTGCGATTCCTTCAGCACGATGCACATGCGAAGAGAGGATGATACATACTCGATAGACGATATCACGTTTTTATTCCGGAGCATCACCAGGTTCTGCACAAGGTTGTGACGGATGTCAGGCGAGAGACTTCCGAAGTGCTCCAGAAGCAGGGATGACATCTGCGAAGGAAACTCTTTTGTCTCGGCAGGATAACATTGTGTAACCTACAAAAGAAATCATTAACTCTGTACGCGAATCTCCCCATAGAAGATAAGGGACTGGCCTGCGAAATGAAGGAGACAAGCTCTCTGAAGTGGCTGGCCTGTTCATTCGGATTGATCTGAAAAATCTGGCGGATGCTAAGGTAGTGGTTCCATTGCTGCAGAAACTCTTCCTTATAGCCGACAGGATCGCGTTTGATGAGATTTTGAAGCTGAGGGAGATTAGAGGTCAACAGAATGCCTCGCGCCATGTTAAGGCAACACCGGATTACGACGGGCGGCCAAGGTAGAGAGGGTCGCGGAGAGGGAAGTCTACCGTCTGCAAGTCGTCTGCAGTACTTACCTCCGAAGCAAATATGACTAGTAGTCAGCATGAATGTGTCAGCGACAGAACTTCTGGGCGCTTAACTTATAGCATCCTGGACTGGACCCACAGGCGTGCGCTTTCTCTTCCCCTTCTTCCAGCATCCCGATAAATTCACTTAGCTACTACCGCGTCCAAAAAGAATGCTATCTAAAAGCTCTCAAAAACTACGCGCATGATCCACACCAACAACAATGGGTCTACTAGTATGCTGTGCGAACCTTCTATATCGCTTCTGATATCACATTTGTCCTGATCTCGCGTTCATATCTGAGCAATTTTCGAGTTGCGTATGCAGAATGCTTGCCATCGCTCATGGTCCATGGCAATAAATGTGGTCAGTTCGCCGTGCTCGCATAAGTCTAACATACACTCAAAACGCGCGCTGTACAACGGATTTAATAGCCGGAGTCGTAAACAGGCCAAGCTGCAGTCCGGTGCCCTCGTAATTGTCAAGAACTGTATCTTCCAGTAGCAAATGACAATTTGATTCAAGTAGAATTAGACATTCATCATGAACAAATAGGGAGCCGATGTCCTCGTACAAACGGCGGACGGATAGTCGGACCCAGATCTGCGCTCACTGCAATGGCACAAAAAGATCAGCTCTGTGTGCTTTCTGAGGAGAAATAATACTCAGACTTACTTGAATGATAATCAGTCCATGAGGGGCAGCACATACATCGCGATTCCCTCGTCGACATATCCCTGGCTGCTAATTGCCGCATCTCGCTCCGTGCTACTCGTCGTGTAGAGATGATCCGACGTGGTGGGATTATCCACAACATACAGCGGCACGCTATTGCAGACCTGGGCCGTGAACGCGTACCAGTAGATGTCAAGGTCAACCCATCCTTCGGCTACCAGTGTCACGGATCGCTCCATTTCTCTCCGCCTTCTTCTCTGCCATCAAGGCATCGCGTCGGTCATGTGCTCCAGCAGCCCCATCACATGTTCACTTCCTCACATGACCTGGGGCTATCCTTCACCCATGCCCTTGTTCCCCTTTGGGACATCCTATTGTTCTCCCTCCCATTGTTCTCCTTTTGGCCACCATTGTTCTCACTCTAGTGTTCGACCCATTATGGTGTCCATTGTTCTTTTCCCATTGTCATCCCAGTACTTATAGGCTCCCTGTCGCTCGCCTATTTCCCTAGATTGTCCATTTCGTCTGTACCGTACTGTACCTCCAATACAGGTCACTGCGCTGCTAGTCGCTCTCTGCTCTCTCGCTCTCATCATCGCTGGTGACTTGGGTGGTTCTCTGCTGTCTACGACTGAGTCTTGACACCTGGACAATCTCTCATACACCCGCCTCACCTCCCTACTATCGCCCATCATACCTTTCTTCTTTGAACCCTTCACCACCAACATCTTCACCGAATCTCGACATCCATTCCATCAACCTCATCTCCCCTTTCCCATCGCCAACACCATCGAGGGCAGTGCACTCATCCCCCTCCTCCGCTATTGTGCTGTGAAGCGTTGGGAAGCTGAAGGAGTTTGGTTTCGATTGAGGTCGTGGAAACCACGTGCAGGTGCTATCTCCATTGCCTTATACGTTCGAATTCGAGTTTTCTTTGACGTCGACTTGCAAGAATTCACGTTCGGTGCCTCGGACATTGCTTACCACTGTCGCCAACCCAACCGAGGATCCCCTGCAAGTATCCTGCCATCGACCTCGTTTCCCTTTTGCACACTAGGTCTCTTCACCCCGGAATCCTCGCCTGAGCCTGTGTGGGCCAGAGAACGCCTCAGCCACTGATTCCTCAGAACCCCGTACTCGGACCCCCTGTACCCTCGTGCTCTTGGTCGTCGCCCAGTTGCGGCTGACTTCCTCTAGACCTCACCATTGATCCCACCGACCCCCGTTTCCAGACCACAGAACCATACCCACTTGGCGTCTTTGCCTCGCTCGATGAATACTTCATCTACACCCTTTCTGGCATCGTTCGAATAGACTTTGTCTCGGAGGACGACGAAGGTCCCGCACAGTGGTACTTCGCTGATCGTGACGACCAGGCAGACCTCGAGCTTAACGACTTCGATGTCGCAGCTACAGAACACCGCTGTCAACACCCCGCTACCCCACCGCTTCCCACCATTGCCCTTTCTAGTGCAGATTCTCCCCCTGCTCGCACCACACCACTTGTTGTTCCCCCAGGTATTACCTTCAACCCGGTAACCAACAACTACTACACATACCGCTCCGACACCAATCGGCTTGTAGTCAGTTGGCGACCCAGCCTCGTAGACGAAAGTGACCTGTGGTTTTGGCAGGCCAGTACCCTCTTCTTAACCACTGCAGAACTTGCACTCTCTCAGGCAGTTATAGAGAATCTCGCTCAGCAACAAGCTACCCGCCTCGATACCCTTCGGGCCCCACCACCACCACCTGTTTCAATGCCTACCCCAGTACCAGTCCCCTCACCTGCTCCACCCATTGCCGCTGTGGCATCGACATCCACCGTCAACGTCAAACCAATCATCGCCCCAGCCCCCCCTGTCCAACTGTCCATCGACATGTCCAACCCTGAGATCGGCGTCAAACCTGCTCCCTTTGAGGGAGATCGTTCCAAGTCCAAGGAATTCCAGCTGCGTATTCGCTTATTCCTTCGTGCCAACTCTGTCAGGTATAAAGAGGATACCGCCCAGATCTCTCTCTTCCTCGACCTCTGCCAGGGCCCTATTGCCGGCCAGTGGGCCACCCAGCGTGTCGAGGAGATCCTTGAGGATGATGATCTCGTGGCTGCAAACACATCTCCAGCTCACGTTCCCCGTTACGCCAACCTCACCGCCCTCCGAACTCGCTTCAACTTGGACTTCTCCCCCCTCGATGACTCCAAGGACGCCTCCCATGCCATCCAAACCCTCCAGATGGGTACGCGCCCGGTAGTCGACTACATCACCGAGTTCGAGTCCTTCGCCCCTCGCACCGGCTACAATGATGTGGCCCTGATCGACTGGTTCCTGCATGGCCTCAACAGCACCCTGCGGGATGACTGCCAGCGCAGCTACCCCACGCCCACTACCCTGGCTGAGTGGAAGGCCCGGGCCCATGACAGGAATGCTGCCTACCTCATGCGCACCCGGTTCCAGAGTCCCCGCCCTACAACTGGGCGCACCCCGGTGAGCACTCGCTCCCCTCAGTCCACATCTACTGGTCGATCCCGCACAGTTGCTGCTACAGGTGCCCAACTGCCCAAACTCTTGGAGCCCGACCGTGAGCGTCTCAGATGTGAGGGCGGTTGCTTCCGCTGCCGCCAGAAGGGCCATGGCTTTCATGACTGTCCCCTCAATGCCAACTCCAACCCCCGTGCCCCAATCCCTCGTGTCCGAGCGCTAGAAACCGGCTCTGCCCCGGGAGTAGCTCCAGAAGATGCAGCCGCCGCCCTCGCTGTCCTCGCCATCAACAGGTCCATCGCCGACTTATCGTCGCAGTTGAAGGACTTGAGCGAGGAAGAGAGGGAAGAGGCAAAAGCTGCATTAAAGGATATGGTTGAGGGTTTTTAAAGCGCCCCTCAGTCACGTCGTCCGTGGGTGGCAAGAAACATTTCTTTGATCCGTCGAATCGCTTCTCTGTACTATCCGACCCCTGTGAGCAATCGTATCCATCGTCTTTGCGCATGTCCGCTATTATGCCCAACCGTCAGACACCGTCCATTACGCTCCAGGCCAAGATTATCACTACCCCGATCAAGAAACAAATCGACGCTGAGGCACTTCTCGATAGTGGTGCAGAAGGCATCATTATGCACCCCGAGTTTGCCAAGAAACACCAGTTCCCCCTCAAGAAACTCCCTAAACCCTTTCCCGTTCGCAATGTGGACAACTCCGAAAACATCATGGGCTGGGTCCGCTATTCAGTCAACCAGAACATCCGCATTTATGCCAAGGACTCGATGTCCTTCCATGAGGAGACAGCTGAGTTCTATCTCGTTGACATTGGCGACTACGACATTATCCTTGGGACCGATTGGTTACAGGAACACAACCCTGAAATTGATTGGGTCTCTCGTCGTGTCGACATGACTCGCTGCCCTCCCTCTTGCACTCTGAATAAACCCCCGGTCAAGAACCTGTCCACTCGCACTGAACGCCGCCACTCAGCCCCTCGTCCACCAGTCCTCAGCGCTGCCGCAGTACTGCTCCCCCCACCTTGCCCCCCTCCATTGCTCCCACTGCCCCCACCATTTGTCGCTGCTCCACTTCCCAAATACGTGATCCCCGCTCGCCGAGTCCAAGGTGTCCACCTTCGCCGCATCCACCTGTCCAAAGTCCCTGCACGTCTATTCACCGAGGACGATGACCCCCGACCTAATGTCGATGACGACTGGGTTGAAGAAGGCCTTCGTCTAGCTGGTGTTCTCCCTGACTGGGACACACCACCCCCACCAGACGACGACCCCGACTATCAACACACCATCCGTATCCGTCGCTCTTTCACCAATGCTCAGAAACTGGCTGAGCGCGTGGCCACTCGTGTTGCAGAGAAGTCCTTTGCTGAGATGGTTCCCCCTCAGTATCAGGACTTCCAACCTGTCTTCGACGAGGAATCCTCCCATCGCCTCCCCGAACGTCGCCCTTGGGATCACGCCATTGACCTGAAAGATGGTTTTGAACCCCGTTCATGCAAGGTCTATCCTATGGCTCCTACCGAGCAGGAGGACCTCGATTCATTCCTTGATGACCAGGTCAAGAAAGGCTACATCCGTCCTTCCAAATCCCCTATGGCAAGTCCCTTCTTCTTTATCAAGAAAAAAGATGGAAAACTACGCCCCGTCCAGGACTATCGCACCCTCAACAAAGGCACCATCAAGAATGAATATCCCCTGCCCCTCATCTCTGAACTCATTGACAAGCTCAAGGGTGCCAAAGTCTTCTCCAAGATGGACATTCGTTGGGGTTACAACAACGTTCGCATCAAGGAGGGCGACGAATGGAAAGCCGCCTTCAAAACCAACCGCGGTCTCTTTGAACCCCTGGTGATGTTTTTTGGTCTTACCAACTCCCCTGCCACATTCCAAGGAATGATGAATGAACTTTTCAAGGATCTCATCGATACGGGCAAAGTCGTCATCTACATGGACGATATCCTCATTTTCACCGAAACCCTCGAAGAACATCGCGACCTTGTGCGCAAGGTCCTCCAACGCCTCCAGGACAATGACCTCTTCCTCAAACCAGAGAAGTGCTCGTTCGAGCAGCCCTCAGTTGAGTTCCTCGGTCTCATCGTCTCCCATAACACGCTCGCCATGGACCCCGTCAAGGTTGCAGGCATTGCTGAATGGCCTGCCCCTCGTAACGTCAAGGATGTCCAGTCCTTTGTTGGCTTTGGCAACTTCTATCGACGCTTTATCCAGGACTTCTCCAAAGTCGCTCGTCCCATGTTTGACCTTACCAAGAAAGACCATCCTTGGGACTGGTCTGCTGAATGTCAACATGCCTTTGAGGCTCTTAAAGCTGCGTTCACTTCATCCCCAGTCCTTATCATGCCTGACCCGTCCAAACCCTACCTGGTTGAGGTCGATGCCTCAGACTATGCCACAGGAGGTATCCTATCCCAGCGCGGGGAGGACGAGCAATGGCACCCTGTTGCTTACATCTCCAAGGCCTTCACTGCCCCCGAACGCAACTACGACATCTATGACAAGGAACTCCTGGCCATCATCCGTGCCCTCGAAGCCTGGTGCCACTACCTGGAAGGTTCTCCCCATACTGTGGAGATCTGGACCGACCATAAGAACCTGGAATACTTCAAGTCTGCCCAAAAGCTGAGTCGTCGCCAAGCTCGCTGGGCTCTCTTCCTCACTCGTTTTGACTTCACCCTGATCCACAAACCCGGTATTCATCACCGGCCGGATGCCATGTCGAGACGACCTGACCATAGAGAGGGGGTGGACAATGACAACTCCGATCGTGTCCTCCTCGACCCCAAGTACTTCCAGATCCGTGCTACACGTCCAGCTGCTGTCAAGTCCATTGGCAATGCTGATCTTTGCCAACGCATTCGCAATGCCAAGACCAAGGACATTGAGGTTGTTCAAGCCCTTGATGTGATCCTGAACAATGGTCCCCGCTCCCTCGTCAAGAACCTCCAAGAATGGAACTACGAGGATGGCCTCATCCTCTTTCGTGGCAAAGTCTACATCCCTGCTGACAAGGACCTTCGTTGAGACATCGTCAAGCTGCATCATGACACCCCCATGGCTGGTCACCCAGGACGCTACAAGACCTATGAGCTCCTCAGTCGCAACTACTGGTGGCCCGGTATGTCTGTCTTCGTTCATGATTATGTTGATGGCTGTGCTACCTGCCAGGCCACCAAGGTTCAAAACCACCGCCCTCATGTTGAAACAATTCCCAATGCCATCCCTACCCGTCCCTTCCAAGACATTACCTCGGACTTCATCGTCAAACTCCCAGAATGCCAAGGCTATGACTCCATCAATGTGGTCATCGACCGTTTTACAAAGCACGTCTCCTTCACTCCTTGTAAAGAGACCATTACCAGTGATGGCACAGTCGACATCCTTTTTGACAGGATTTATCGGAACTATGGCCTCTGGGAACGCCTCATCTCTGATCGTGGCCCACAGTATGCAGGCAAAGTCATGCGTGGTGTCTTTGACAAACTTGGTATCAAGTCCTCCCTCAGCACCGCCTATCATCCACAGACCGACGGCGAGTCAGAACGTGACAATCAAGAACTCGAGCAGTTCCTTCGTACCTTCTGCAACTACCGTCAAGATGATTGGGTCCAATGGCTCCCTTATGCTGAGTTCTCGCACAACCACCGTATCCACAGCGCCACTAACCGAGCTCCATTTGAAATGCTCCTTGGCTATATTCCCACTGCCATCCCCACTGTCAACCCCACATCGTCTACGCCCGCCGTCGAGGATCGTTTCTGTCACCTCGAACAACTTCGCACTGAGGTCCAGGCCAGCCTTCAAACAGCTGCTGATCTCATGAAGCGCAACAACCAGGACCATATGCACGACACCATCCACTTCCAGGTTGGTGACAAGGTCTGGCTCGATGGCAAGAACATCAAAACCACGCGACCCAAAGCTAAGCTTGCTGATCGACGCCTGGGACCTTTCGAAATCACTGACGTCCTGGGCCCAGTCTCTTATCGACTGAAGCTACCGCCCACCTGGCGTATCCACCCGGTGTTCCACACGTCCCTGTTGTCCCCTTACAAGGAAACCGATGCTCATGGTCCCAACTTCCCTGCACCACCACCTGACCTTGTGGAGGGCGAGGAAGAGTACGAAGTTGAGTCTGTCCTCGATGCTCGTCTCACCCGGAACAAACGCGGCATTGAATATCTCGTCAAATGGGCAGGCTACCCTGATTCAGAAAATCAGTGGCTTTCACGTACCTCCCTTTCCAATGCCCATGGTGCAATCACCGACTTCTACACCCGCCATCCGCATGCACTCAAGGCTCCCAATCTTCGTGGACTCATCTACCTCGACCCCGTCCATGCTCATCACGCACTCCAGGCGAAAGTGCGTCTTAGAGAGGGGGTGATGTCATGGATCGCTCCATTTCTCTCCGCCTTCTTCTCTGCCATCAAGGCATCGTGTCGGTCATGTGCTCCAGCAGCCCCATCACATGTTCACTTCCTCACATGACCTGGGGCTATCCTTCACCCATGCCCTTGTTCCCCTTTGGGACATCCTATTGTTCTCCCTCCCATTGTTCTCCTTTTGGCCACCATTGTTCTCACTCTATTGTTCGACCCATTATGGTGTCCATTGTTCTTTTCCCATTGTCGTCCCAGTACTTATAGGCTCCCTGTCGCTCGCCTATTTCCCTAGATTGTCCATTTCGTCTGTACCGTACTGTACCTCCAATACAGGTCACTGCGCTGCTAGTCGCTCTCTGCTCTCTCGCTCTCATCATCGCTGGTGACTTGGGTGGTTCTCTGCTGTCTACGACCGAGTCTTGACAACCAGTGTGTTGACCTCATCTGAGGAGGTGGTGTAGATGTAGTCTGCATCTGAGTTATGAACAGCATAGACAGGGGTGGTCAACGGCTGCAATGTCCCGAACACCAGAGCCGTGTCCCCTTGAGATTGGCCCTGCACGCTTGTAATCCATGTTTCCATCTGGGAGGCATTAATGGTGTAATAATGTGTCGTGTATGCATTGGATCTGAACCCTCTGAGGAGGGGGACAGCGTCACTGGGATCGGGACAAGGCGAAGACTGGCGAGCCTACCAATTGCAATCAGACTGGCTAAGATATGAAGATGCATGTGAAGCGAACCTTCAGGTCCTGGACGTTCTTGACGGCAGGCGATGCCAAAGACTGAAAGGTATAAAGAATAAAAGCGAAGACAATTGGAAGGCCCTTCATGTTATAGCGTGTATGAATCGGACTGACGATGCTCTGGATATTAATCCTGCTTAACATCGTCCTTTGAGCCGGCCTTATATTCCTATGAAACACTGGTTTCGGAGAAAAGGTGGTTCTAGGACTCTCTTCTCATCATCTCTGAACAGGTGACAAATCCAAAATCACTCTTCTTGGCGGCAATAGGAAGGTGATTTTAGACGTAGCTGCACATGTGTGGGGAACATGTCTGAACCCACTGTTATGATTTATGTCTGTTCAGAATGCAGACGGAAAGTCCAGCTTCGACAATTGAGATTAGCGGCATTCCCGATTCGGATTAGACATGAACATGAATAGAAGTTAGCACGCTACCTACATGGCGTCGGATTTCCCTTTCTATGATCAGAAGCAACCATATGAGTGCCTGAGCATGCGCATTCACGAGAACCGTCGTGGCGGGGCTTTGAACCTGCCCGAGAAAGATAGGCGTCCTTTGCGAACGTTGCTACATATCAATCAACTCATTCCACTCCGTGATATCCATCGTATAATTGTGATCCGCCAGGGTAGAAATGTCCACGATGTAGAACAGCACGCTATCGCAGATTTGCGACGTGAACGCGTAGCAGTTCCATGGTGGATCATGGAGATGGCCGCGGTGGATAACTGCTGCATCGCAAACACGCGCAAGGCGTCATCTTATGACCGGCCGTTCACAGCCGCGATCCACTATTCCATCTATGAGGGGTCGATGGAGTAGTAGTGCGCCGTTTGCATGTGGATCTGCCGGCGCGGAAGAGAATCACGACGTCGCTTGGGCCCCACACAACGGAGACTGGTGAGTGTGCTGAACACGATCAGAGTCGCTTTTGTACGAAAGCTACAGGTGAACGAACCTTCATGTCTTAAAAACTGTCCTTCACGATGGCCAATGTGATGCACTGGCCCCCGTAAGCAGCGAGAGCAATGATAGTCAAGAAGCCCTTCATGTTCCTGCTGTATCTGGAGGGCCCGACTGGCAATATTCTATACGTTGCGCTTGGATTCTATGGTCCTCTAAACTGCCCTTATATCTTCGCCAAAGCCGATCTCGGAGAAACGTGAAATGAAAACCCCTGAAAATTCTGGGCTTAGTACGTGTACATCAGCGGAAAGCTGAAGTCCGAGGACTTTTTCCTTGACGGTGACGAGGTAGAGAAGTTAGACGTCGCCGAGTATGCAAAGATTATGAGCAAGTCCAGCTGGTTTGTTCGGAACGCAAGCGGAAAGGTCGATAGTGTGCAACATCAAAGGGGTGGCGGCCCGAGTCGGTGATAGCATGTGGCTTGAGGTCCTGCGCGCTCATTGGACAGCATGTCGTTGACCATGAATGGGACGTGTCGTAGTCCTGCAAAATGCCCGGTCAAACATCTGAAAGAGAATAGAACATAAATTTTTGAATACCTGAGTATATGCATGCGGAGAAACGTCGTGACCTTGTACAGGCTTGCGAAGATGCCATTTGCTCGAACAGTAGCACGGCCGCTTTTGAGCCATTTGAAGGATCCATTTTCCGGGACGGTCACGGAAAGACAACACTGGCATCATGTTCCGTTCGATAGGGCGGCGAGGGATCACCCGCAGACTTGTGCTTACCTGAGCTCTGCACTTGATCTTGACAAACAATGTTCGTACGCAGTCAGAAAGGATTCAAGACATCGAAAGGGGAAGAAAGACGTTGCCTCCAGCACTCAGCGTCACGCAGGACTGTTTTCTGAGTGATGTTATAGAAATTAGACATCTAGAGTCCAGAGCTGCGCTTGACCGACCCATATGATGAGTGATTGCTCATGGACATTTGATGCGAGTCAAGAGAAATTGTTATCATGAGCTATTGGACAGCATCTTCGAAAAAAAAGGAATTCAAAACAATTTAGATAGTTTCAACAAACTCCGTGGGGCCATGACGTTGGCGGATTTATTCTCTGAGTGTAAGAGCATCAGCATATACCCAGTGCAGTTTGAGGCGAAGAATCTAAGGTGCTTACTTACCTCTACCGGACGACTACCCTGTAAATGGCAGCACGTACATCGCAATTCCCTCGTCAATATATCCCTGGCTGTTAATTGCCGCATCCCGCTCCGTGCTATTCGTCGTGTAGAGATGATCCGACGTGGTGGGATTATCCACAACATACAGCGGAACGCTATTGCAGACCTGGGCCGTGAACGCATACCAGTAGATGCCAAGGTCAACCCATCCTTCGGCTACCAGTGTGTTGACCTCATCTGAGGAGGTCGTGTAGACGTAGTCTGCATCTGAGTTATGAACAGCGTAGACGAGCGAGGTCAACGGCTGCAGTGTCCCGAACACCAGAGCTGTGTCCCCTTGAGATTGACCCTGCACACTTGTAATCCATGTTTCCATCTGGGAGGCATTAATGGTGTAATAATGTGTCGTGTATGCATTGGATCTGAACCCTCTGAGGAGGGGGACAGCGTCACTGGGATCGGGACAAGGCGAAGACTGGCGAGCCTACCAATTGCAATCAGACTGGCTAAGATATGAAGATGCATGTGAAGCGAACCTTCAGGTCCTGGACGTTCTTGACGGCAGGCGATGCCAAAGACTGAAAGGTATAAAGAATAAAAGCGAAGACAATTGGAAGGCCCTTCATGTTATAGCGTGTATGAATCGGACTGACGATGCTCTGGATATTAATCCTGCTTAACATCGTCCTTTGAGCCGGCCTTATATTCCTATGAAACACTGGTTTCGGAGAAAAGGTGGTTCTAGGACTCTCTTCTCATCATCTCTGAACAGGTGACAAATCCAAAATCACTCTTCTTGGCGGCAATAGGAAGGTGATTTTAGACGTAGCTGCACATGTGTGGGGAACATGTCTGAACCCACTGTTATGATTTATGTCTGTTCAGAATGCAGACGGAAAGTCCAGCTTCGACAATTGAGATTAGCGGCATTCCCGACTCGAGTTCGACATGAGCATGAATAGAAGCTAGCATGCTACTTACATGGCGTCAGGTTTGCGTCAGGTTGTCCTTTTTATGATCAGAAACGACCTTATGGGTGCCTGAGCATGCGCAATTACGAGAACCATCGTGGCGGGGCTTTGAACCTGCCCGGGAAAGATAGGGATCCTTTGCAAACGTTGCTACTATTGCGAACGTTTGAGCCTCTCTCCCCCGCCATAGCAGACGCCGGGCCGGCACGCTAACGCAGATCTGCGGCATGAACGCGTACCAGAAGACGCCGTGGTCGATCCACCCCTCTGCGACGAGCGTGCTGACCTCGTCCGAAGACGCGGTGTGGATGTTGTCGCGGTTCCTCTTGTCGTGGACCAAGTAGACGGCCGCGATCGATGGCTGCTGTGTTGTGAACACACGCGCAGCGTCGCCCTCGAATCGGCCGTTGATGTCGGTGATCCAAGTTTCCGTCTGCGAAGGGCTCGTAGTGTAGTAGTGCATCGTCTGCGCCAGATATAACGCCGCAGAGGAGGGTGACCGCGTCGCTCGGGTTTGGGCACTGTGACTGGCGGGCCTGCCAAGTCGGTTCAACTTGACTCGACACGGAGGAAAACCTACGAAAACTCTGTACAGTCACTGCAACCCCTCAGCAAGGAATCGAACCCCGCTCTCCCGCATGGTGCATCAGGAAGAGGAGAGGTCAAAGTTGAAGCATGCGGGAAACATATTCAATGATCGCGAAGGGCATAACTGACATACCTGACTCGGAGGTACCGTAAAGACAAGGTGTTTTAATCTCCGCACAAATGCTCTTTCTCAGGCTCGACTCGTACTGTTATCCCACTCTGTCAAAGTTCTCTCAAGAGTTGATATTCTTCAAGAAATGCTTGTATACAACAGTTCTAAAATACATCCATAACAAGATACCAAACACTTCTACAAATCAGCCTACGCACCCTTTCACTGCACGCTCTGCAGCACCTCCACGAGCTGCCTCACGTCGTTCTCGCCCATCGCCAGCCGCTCCGCAGCGCTCGCGCCCTCGAGGACGCGCTGCATCTCGCGCGAGCCCGGTTCGTACCGCAGCACTTGCTGCAGCAGATCGCCATCGAAAAACCCAACCGCCGCCGCTTCGCCGTCGATCTTGTCGCGCGCATTGCGCGGGGCGCGCCAACTACCCTCTCGTCAGCATCAAAAAGAAAGAGATGAAGGATAAATTCCGAACAGGGTGTGTTCCGCGCCTACGGCGTCCTTCACGACCCGCGCGACATTTTGCTCGAGCCTCGTCATCTGCAGCGCGAGCTCCTTGTCTTCCACCGCGAGCAGCGTGCAGATGCGCCCTGCAGATGTGCAGAACAGCATGCGTGGCTGCACGCGGTTGTCTTCGAGCGCGTCAGGGCCACGAAGGCTGCCTGCATTGGGAATATCAATCGCGTTAGATGCGCATGCGTATAAGGACAGGCTGTAAGTACGCACCGGGTACGAACGCGTTGACGAGCTCGCCGAGGTGCCAGTTTCCTGTTCGGTCGAGCCGGCCCTCATCCTCATTGAATGCGAACAGGTTTCCATCAGTCTGTCCCCATGTGCGCATATGGATTGCATCAGTACGGCGCGGAAAATGCAACACCAGAGCTTACGTTCGCGCCGACGACCGCGTCCTTGTCCCACGCCGCGAGCGCGACAGGCCAAAGCGAGCGGTAGTCCCGCGCGGCCGCCACGAGCCGCCCCTTCTCCTGCTTTGCAGTCGCATCGAAGCGCAGCATGGACACGGACATAATTGCGTCGCCCGCAACGAGGTCGTTTCCTTGTGCGACGAGGTTCGTTATATAGTAGCCGTGCGCCCAGTCCGCGACCCTTGCCAGTGCATCATCCCGCAGGGCGTACACGACCACCTAATCACGCATTCGTCAGAAAGGGACGTAAATAAAGGCAGGACAGGCGTACCGAAGCGTTGATCGCAGCAGCGAAGTGCCCCGGCTCCGCCAGCGGCGCGAATGCGTAGGTGTTCCCAGAGCAGTCGACCGAGGCCACCTCCTGCAAGATCAGGTCTTTTCCGGAGGGTGCGGTGGTGGACGTGAGTATCACAATCCGGCCCTCGATCGGCTCGCGCTCGTCCGCTTGTTGCGAGACTATCCCTAGATAGTAGAGGGATCGACCAGTCGAGTCTGTTGCTGCATGAGCAGCCGAAATTTCTTCGCCTTGACGACATTTAAACTGTGCCAGTCCTGCGAAGATATGCATGATGTAAGAGTAAGAATAAAAGGGCTCAGGATACTCACGGTCGAAAGTCGTATTGTCGAATAGAGAGAAAGAGCTCTCAGCAGAGCCGGCTTCACCTATCCTAGACGGCTCCATGCGCACAGAAACCACACCGAATACCTTCATGTTTGCATCATGAATGATCCGTCGCGGATTATCCAAACCCAAGTGTATCTGCGTGACTGGGATTAGATGCGGAGACAGAAATGAGACCGACTCTACCCACCGCTCTCGTGTGAATCTTTTCCAGATCGTGCATAGTTCCGATGATCAGGCCTGCTGGCGACAGAAGCGCCAGACACGAACCCCAAGACGGCGTGCGCAGCCGACACACCGCACCCACATCCTGTCAAACGAACAATCAAATCACTGTCTCAAAGCCACGCACATCAAAGACTCGCACCTTCAGTGACATCGACGAGTTCTGCAAGCGGCCGTTCTCCCAGAACACAACGCTCGCCCTGCTCCCTGACGCAACGACCGATGGCCGACCCTCAACCTCGCACGGGACGAGCGACACCGGCGCCGAACCGACCGCCATTGTCCGCTTGTCCCCCAGTGCGCCGTCCACAAACGCATAGGCGACGAGCGTGCCGTCGCGCGTGCCGACGAGCAGGTGCTTCATCCCGACGTCGAAACTGTGCAGCAGCACGGCGCAGGGCAGCGCTGGGAGCTCCACGGCGGCGCATGCCGGAGACAGGTATGCCGCGCTGTTGATGAGCGAGAGGACCTCGACGCGGTGCGTGCGCCAGAACGCAACAACGGCGTAGGGCGAGTACGGCTTGTTGTCGACCGGCGCACAGGAAACAGCGCATATTTCCTCGTCAAAGTCCTTGTGCCTGGTTCACTACGTAAGTACAAGAGCGAAGAACTACAGCAGGAGACGCACCCGACGACGTGGAATTTGCTCTCCTCCGTCAGGTTGAGCACGGCGACTCTCCCGCGCGTCAGCGCGAGCAGAACCTGGCTCGCGTTCACCGACGCGCACACGATCTCCCGGCCGGCCCAGTCCCCACCGAGATCGGCCGGCGTCCACTCGTTCACGAGCTGATGCACACGAAGCGTCGTATCGAACTCGAGCACGACGACCTTCGTCGGCGTCACCTGCACGATCAGCGCCGAGTCCTCATACGTCGAGGCCGTTGACCCGGGCTTTTTCGTGCGGTGGGAGACGTTGCCCGTCGCAAGCGTCGGTTCCTTGCACGCGAAGCTGGTGTTGGAGGCATTGACGCGTGTGATGGTGTCTGCGCCATCGAGACTGAAGAGGACAGTCTCGAACCCGTCCGACGCGACAATATGGGAATCATGCCTGTAAAATTGTCAGAGGGGCGTGGGGAACATAATCACGGACGTACGAATCCTTCCACCGCAGACGTAGCGGCCACAAGCTCGTAAACTGCGCAAAGTCGCGCAGGACGGCATGTTCGCGCAGCTCAGCGCCGCTGTGAATGAGGCGCAGACTACCTGTGTTGTTCATCCCAGAGCACGTCACGATGTAGGGCTGCATGTCCGCAGATCAGCAACATGCCACGGCACAAATCACGCAGTGCACGTACGCGGCCGCTGTCTTCCGTGTCCGCAACGGCTGCATCGAGAATCGGTGCGATGTTCTTCCATGTGTCGAGCACCTCTATGTACTGCCCTTTCATCGCGATGACACAGCCTTCGCCCTCCTTAATCGCGATGGGAGCAGATGCCTTGCCTTTGCCCTTGTACGACGACGCAAAGAGGCGGTTGGGCGGGAGCGCGGGCAGGTCATGCGGGATGTCGATCGTGGCAACATCGGTGCTGGACGTGGGAGACGAGTGTATGCGCAGAAGCTGCGAGTCTCCAGTGTGCGAGCCCAAGAAGAGCATTTGTGCGGAGATGTACGACAGTGTGGTCGGCGCAGACGCCTGGAAATATCATCAGCAGAGTGACGAGGCGGTGTTCAGAAAACTGACATGACCGAGCGGCACAATAACAAGGCCGTGTTGTTTTAATGTATCGAGCGACAGCAGCGCCAGGCGCCCATAAGAATCACCGAGAAGATAACGCGATCCTTCAAGCCCGACGCGACACCACCTGCACTCGGATAAGTCTCACAATATATCCACATCACCGGCGACTCACGCAGTAATTTCACTCCAGGGCCAGTCGACGGCCGCCTTCGGCTTGCGCCGTTTCGCCTCGCGGTCACGCTCCTTGTTATGCGCGCCAGCTACGGTCTTGCGATCGTTGCTGTTCTTCTTCGCATCGTTTCGTTTCTGCTTCCCGCGATACTTCTCCTGCCACAGCGAGTCCGACAACTCGTGCAGCTGGATGCGACGCCCGCCCACAACGAGTACGCCGCCGCGGAAGCGCTCATCCTCTTCCCCATCTTCCGCAGCCGGGACAGTGATGAGCGCGGGCGGCGTCTCGAGAATGGGGAAGGCGGAGGAGGGAAGTGAGGTTGGGGGCAGGAAGAGCGAGTGCGCGGTGGAAAGCTCGTAGTCGGCAAGGTTGAGGTCGCGCGCGATGAGCTGCACCTGCTGGTGATGGTCGATGTACAGGATGGCGAGAGCATATTTCTCGCTGTCTGTCGGAATGAATGAGAGTGAGAGGACGTTAAGCTCCGGAATCCTAGTTCTGTCAGTATTAAGCGGAAGCTAATGCCATAAAGTACTCACGAGACGTCGAACTGTGAGCTTAGTTTTTCATCTTGCAGTTTAAGCACCTTGAGTCGTCCGATATAACATGCAGCAACGGCGACTTCTCCAGATGGATCGACGATGACATCCTGGAGGAACTCATTGTTCCGGACGGGGCTCTGTTCCTGCAGGCTGATGGTGTGGAGGGTCGCGAGCGTACCTTGGCCTGACGTAGGCACGCGGAAAGTGAGGATGACGAGCTTTGGATCCGGATGATCCGTCATGAGGATAAGATTATCCTGTCCTTTCTGCGAAGTAGAAGTCAGATCTCTGAAACAGGGCTGAGCTACAGATAAGTCACGAACAGAGGTCGGAATGGCTTTCAGGGAGACAATGCGACCCCATATCTCGGCACGATGGACATGGTGAAGACCCTCTGGCCTTGCCTCGAAGACTTCGAGCGCGTTGGTTTTCGCGACGACCAGGTGGGAAAGGGAGTCGTCTTCGGTGAGATGGCAGGAGACAGATGCGGTCACGGAGGACGGCGCATGAAAAGTCGTGACGACCTTCATGATTGTTCAGAGCCTTTACTGCGATATGAGTAGACAGCTTCCGGATAGGAAACGGTGGGCTCGCTAGGTCCGCTGCGTTCTTCCGACTCTCGAGGCTGAGGCAGCAGAAGACCGCGGCCGAGCGCTACTCGAGAGTCCGTTCTAAGCGCCTGGATCTGCATGACATCAGTGCCGACCAAACAGAGCACAAACGCAAGCTAGACATCAACTCAGAACTGGACATGCTCTCAAATGTCCCATCCGTACGGTAGTAAGTACTTACCGTCAAAACAATGCACAGTCTTGTCGTCATGATCTTCATGTCTTCATACTACACACACACTAAGTCTGTCATACCCGTATTCGAGCTGCTCTCCTGGACCACAACAGCCATCGTCGGCCGAGTCTGGATCCATTCGACCTTGACAAGACATGTATAGTCGCATGCACGACATTTTCAGCATAGAACACCTTTGCTTGTCCTGCTTAAGATATGTCAGACATGCGCTTTCTGATCTCCGGATATTTCTCCTGCATACTGATTTTGACCCACCCCTCTTCCCGATGCAATGATATATATAATTTATTTAAGCATATTCTAATCTCCCGGTAGTACATTGGTTAGTACACCCGCTTGTCGGACGCAAATCCACGCGCGGGAGAGCGAGGTTCGATTCCTCGCTGGGGGGCTTCACTGTTTTCATAATTCTTTTGGCTGAACATCAGTTGTGTTTTCCTCCGCGTCGGGTCGAGTTCGCTCGGCGACGATGATGTCATGTCGAGATCCCACACTGACGAGATCTTTGATCGTGTTCCTTTCTTCCTTTTCAATACACGCAACGAGAAGGCCGTCGCTTCTGTCTGGCGGCGCTGTGGACCACCGTTTACCTGTCAGCCATCAAATGTATCAGATATAGTGAACTGCAGGCATTTGTCTCGACTCTCGAGACAACCCCCACTAGATATAGAGCAGCTTACCAATGAGCTGACAAATAGCGCGCGTGCCGCCTGCAACGCGCCCGGGTCCGTGCGCACCCCCGCAGCCTATATAAGCCAACGCGCGCCGTCCATATTTCCTCACCACTCTGGCCTTTTGGCTTAGATCAAGTGTAGTATCTGTTCTTAATAGTTTAACCACTATTATGGGGGCACCGCCCCCATTCTTGGTTATCTTATTTTTGCCGCCCTCGTTCCCTGGGCTCTGCTTGCAACCCGGGGGCGCGATGACCTCGCCGCTGCACTATCGGCCCGCGTCGTCGGGGGACCACTCTTTCTTTTCTTTTGCACTTCCTGTTGATGTCCGCTTGTTAGTGGATACTTGGGATGTGCAAATGAATGGCTTGAGTGTCCTTTGGGTCTTTTGTCATGACATGGAGTTGGATTGTATGGTCTGTACTACTAGTAAGTTAAAAAATGTATGCTATAACTAGCTGACTCTTGGTGTATATGATACAAATATGTTTCGGCTATAGAATGCTACAGAGACGGGTGGGGGATACAAGTAATGCAGAAAATATGCGGAAAACGCATTCGAGAGAAAAATCGATACAACTTATGCCAAGACACCTTTGCGATCTTCCTTGCGCTAAGCACCAACTTGATATCAATCATCATGTCAAACATGAAGGTAACAAACTACGCACCATGCGCACCCCGTGGCTAAGCGCGAGATACAGGCGGAAAAGCCTCGCGCATGCCTCATCACCTGCAAAAGGGTATTCCGCGCCAAGGCGATACGCAGCCGCAAAGCCAGATGTCACGGCGATCTCGTGCATGTTTAGAACTGCGATGTCTGAACTTAGCAGCAGTATGCATACACAGGAGAAAGGATGTACCAGTCCATGCGCCAGCGAAGCTGGGGTAGAGACATGAGTGACGCAGAAAGGGAAGGAATCCACAGCAACGCACTAGGTATGCTTCTTCCCGTTGAGGAACATCATCCATGGCACGCAATTAGCGTAGTGCTGCCAACGATGGCTCTGCTGCTTCCACCACCGCTCCGCGATAACCTTGTCCTCGCTTATCTCGTCTACCACGATCATCAGCATGAAACACAGCAGGTAAGATGGGAACCTACCTTTGGTCCACAGGTCGCTGCTGTCTTTCTTGTCGAGAAAAATCGTCTGGAACACATGGCGCTCGAACGGCGGCTCTGGGCACCCATGGTCATCCGTGCCCGTGCGCGCCGTATCTTCCGATGTCGCAGCGTCGTCCAGACCATCCCTTGTCTCGTCAGCAGGGTCTGCTGGTCCCATGGGACCCACGCCGCGGAACTGCGGCTGGTAATGCGTGAGGTCGAACGACATCTCGAGCTTCGCGCGGTTGGACGGGTACTGCATCGTGTAGTACAGCGGACGGAAGGACTTGCGCGCAAACTCGCGTGGGTCAGACGCGACCCCGTTCTCGGGGTCCGCGACCTCTTTACCCTTCGACCGCGTATCCTGCTCGGCAGGGTCGACAGCGAGCTCTTCCCTAAACTCAGTCTCATAGTACTGCGCGGGGTGAGTGGGGGCAGGAGGGCAGAAAGAGTGCAGGCGAACCTTGCGCATATACGCCGCGTCGGCGTGCGTCACAGTCACGTCCCAGAGGTACTTGACACTCCCGAGCACGCGGCGTTCCATCCACGTCGCGCCGGCGGGCTTCTCGCGCTCCATCTCTTCCGCACCATGCGCCTTGCCCTTGTCGGCGCCGTCGAGCAGCGTCAGCGCGGTGTCGGCGTCGACGGCGAGGATGAGCGCATCGAACCGCTCGGTGACCGTGTCCGTGTAATCGCCCGGGTTGGCGGCGCGGTCGGCGGGCGCCGGGGCGCGGAACTCGAGGACGACACCGTTCGCATCGCGCGTGACGACGCGAGTGACGGGATGGTTCAAGAGAAACTTGACGTTATGGACGTTCGCGGACTCGGTGCGATGTTGCCAGGCAGTATAGACATCGTGCAGCTGCGTGGGATCAGCGAAATGGAAAGGCGGAAAGGAAGATGGTCGGGAGGACGCACTTTGGGGAACGCATACATGGTGGGAATGCTCGCGAGAAGGGAGGTATCGTTGTACTCGAAGAGGCGCATGCTGGGGTCCTTGAAAACGCGCTCAAGGATGGCGCAGGAGACAAAAGGCGTCTGGTTTCCGGTGCCAAAGAAGAGGGCGACGAGAGGGTAGACCATCTTCTCCCCAAAGTCCTTCGAGAAGCGGAAAAGGAAGAGCATGACATGGACGGGGATGACGACGAAAAGAAACTCCAAAGCGCTGATGACGGACAGGACGCGGCCAAACTTGCGAATGTCCGGGCGGAAGTGGGCGGTGAGCCGGGAAGGGAAGACGTTGGACCAAAAGTCAGGGCCTTTGCCGAAGCTGATCTGCATGCCGACCTCGCTGGGCTTGAAGCCTAGCTCGGAGAACATACGAAGGGTGTTTGCGAAAGCAGGAGAGCATCCCTGGACACCGTCGTTGATGTAGGACGCGCCATATTTGTCGGCGTCGATGTCCAGGCTGGTAGCCATCCCGCCAGGCACGTCCTCTTTCTCAAAGACGGTAACCATGAATTTGTCAGGATGCTTGGAGAGGGCATACGCGGCGGACATGCCGGCGGCGCCGCAGCCTACGACAGCGACGCGCTTCGGGCTTGGAGGCATGGCGGGTTGGGGGTTAGACAAAGGTTGAACGTTTGAATATTTGAAAGAAGGAGCGGGATGGCTATTAGCATAAAGGTACAGATATGCAATTCAGTACTGCGATCCAAAACCGGCACCGGCACAAACGAGAGCTGACCGTTGACCCTCTACTGCCGTGTAGCATGCAGCGATGAATGATTGTCCGGGTAGATCGAAGATGCCACTTAGGAGAGATTGATGCGGCGAGCTGATGATGTACAAGTTGGAGGAAATGTCTTGGACATGCGGGAGGTCGGAATGACGAACTTTGATTTCAATGGCCCGTTATGCGTTTATACCTTCGCTGCGAGATAAGAAAGGGGTTGGGAATATGGATGCGGAGTTGTTACAACCTCTGTCAAGAAGATCTTCAGGACAAGAATGAAAACGAGACGTCAATCCCAGCACGGCAGATATCTTGGCAGTCCTATGATCTTTTCTCGAGCAATTCCTTTTGGCAAGAACAAGGTAAGAAAGGGACCGGATAAAAGGGTATTGACAAAGACCAGACGGTCAGGGAGTATAGCGCGTAGAAAGTTGTGACCACCTTCGTGGCAATGTCTCGGGTATGACATGAGCAAACAATTCCTGGAGATGCTGGCAATATTGGTGCGCTCTTCGTCCGTCTATCGTCCGCGGCCAAATGGCTGTAAGTACTGGAGTCGTACTGACTCCATATGAGAGCTCGAGCTTGCAGCAGAGTTGGGCGCCAAGTAAACTTTAACGCAAGCGCCCAGATCTGCATGACATCAGTGCGGTCGCGAATTAAGCGTCGTCACTGATTGCAAGTCAGTACTTCTTGAAAGCTGAGATGTTGATGCTCAGCACTGCTCAGTGATACAATTCTGAAGAATTGCACGGTCCTACGGGCATCATCTGGTCCCATGTTCGGAAGGCCGTGTGAGTTCAAGTTGTGAGGGAGCAGACTGGGCATGTGGGGAGCATGTTATAGTCCATATAAACGGGCAGTATATACAGGGACAGGTAGATCTCGTCCGCCAGCGAGCCAGTAATGTAATGTCCGTCGGTCAACTTGAATTGTGCGACAAAAAGAACGATAAGGAACACGTAGTCCGTGTGTGCGACAAAAAAGTACTGGCAGAAGAATCACCGTAGAAACAGATGGGGAGGGCAAAAAGTCAATGTAGAAGGGATCGGAAGTGTGCGAGGGTGCCTCAGTGAGGCGCCAGCGCTGCTCAGGGATACAATTATGGAGAATTGATCCAGTTTTATTGATATAGTTCACACAGTGGATGTCTAGTTCCGCATGGCCTCCGCGTGAGCTGGAGGTATGATGATGGCAAAATGGATATCATACCACAGCATCATTGCGAGGTTGCCGCTCCTCGTCGGTGGATCTATCCATTTGGAACCTCATCATATCCGTCGGCGACATATTGTTCAGACCGATGCTTATTGAAGAGATTTCCATGCCTGCGGTGCAACTATGACGCTGTTCGAACTGGATTACATGGCCCGTAGTCAGCTTGTCGGAGGGCTCGATGCCATTTTCATGGATGTTGTGCAGGTGATTGCGCGAGTTCAGTGTTGCCAAGCAGCTATTGACATACACTGGGAAGAGAGATAAGCTTAAAACGTTTTGCAGCTGAGGGAGACTGACGATGGGCACTGATATAGTCTATGAGCATGGCCCGAATGTAGTTGGGAGAGTAGATGAGCTGGTTGTTGATTTTATCAGCAAAGGAAACCTCATTAAATACGATGCGAGGACGCGCACCACTATCATCTCAACAAGGACGATCATCCTGCCAGTGCTCTCTCAGGAATGGAATGATGTGGTATATACAAATCGAAATACGCACGTCGTAAGAAGGAACCTGTTAATGCAGAAAATCATCAAGGTATGTAGCAGTTTCCCTGATCTGGTTTCAAGAAGTCAGAGAGTGCAAGTCAATTGAATTAAAAATATTGCCGAGCCCACCCGGAGATGTGTGATCGTGTGTTATGAAATAAGATGCAAAGAGACAGCGCGGTCACCGAATCGGATACCACCCTTGTAGCGAGCATTGGCACCATCGAATTGAGCTAGCAGACAAATCAGTTTCGACGATTAGGACAGGACTGGTAAAATCCGCCCACAGCAATGCCGGCGAGTTGCACAAACTCCCATTCACGGAATCTGCCATGTGCGTTAAGTGAAGACTTGTCAGATGAGTTCAACATCGAAGGCAAACCTTTTGACAACCGTCACTATAATGATTCATCAACACGTTGAACGAGCATCAATTAAACAGTACGACCACATACCAACTCCAGTAGCTGGATTGTAATTATCTCATATCAGATCATATTGAATGTCTATAACACGCTCTTACCGACTTGCATCACGACCAGCAGCACCTGCATTGTCGAAAAATCAGCTTTATCTTGAATGTGCGGAATCCGACATACGAGTATGACTGTCAAGAACCACCGCCATTTTCCATTTGTCACTGCACTCAAAGTGAGAACTATAACATCCAAACATTGGAGAGGCACAGACAGAAGTAGATCATCCGAGTGTAAAACCTGGGAAATGCGGAAATTTCATTCCACGAATTTGAAAATCAAGGGAATGGTGGTACTTACAGCTGTACTAAAAAACAGATGGCGATCTGCCAACAAGTGTGTGTTCATGACTCTTATCCAGACGAACTACGCTGAGACTAGACTCACCCCAACTCCAGGGGCCGCCTATACGAGTGATGACGTCAATGAAGGGAAATGTTTGGGAACGGCGAAAGGTACATGCATAAAGCGACCTGGTCAGGACGACATTGCTGAGTGACTGGTATGGCAAAATGGTCAGATGTACGCACCATCGTACACTTATCAGCAAGAAAGGATCGTGGTAGGTAACGATCTGAAGACAGATGCATAAAATATCAGCCTTGTACAAAGCCCAGGCTGATGACGAGACGTACCACGTAGTAATAGAGTGTGTCGCATGCTGTCAATTTTGACGATCAGTGTGAACTCTTCTCGGTAATGAAGGTCCTGCTTACAGAAAACTACGTGCAGTGTTGACGTGCAGCTATTTGATACATTGTCAGCATGGATAGAGAGCCACGAAATGATACCAACAATAAGAGTGCGACCTGACTGAGTGTTGAATAAAAATTTGCCAGTTGTGGCTTACCAGCATTTTAAGCACCCCGCGATCCTTCGAGTAATTCAGGTAGTAAAGATATGTCTTTGTTTCGAGGTCAACCTCACGCATATGCACCTCATATTGACCACTTGCCTGCAAGACCGACAGTCCGTAGAGAACAAGCATGACCATGCAGCATATCAACGCTCCGCCTATCAATCAAGAATTTACCGATGTCAACGCAGAGCTGAGTTGCATACAATTGGACGTACCAAAATTTTCACGAAAAAGGCTGTCTGGAATCGGTGTCGGTCTGTCGAGAGGGATGGGTGGAAGGCCCTGAGATGAAGACATGATTTCGAACGACGATACACAGTATCGATGAATGAACCTACAACAACACCAGACTCGACGTCCCACACACTTATATGAGCAAAATGCGCGTGACCTGTTTGCTCTAGCTACGTTGATTAGGCAATTGAAACATCATTGCAGTGATATTTGTCCGAGGTTGGCTTGATGATCTGTCCACTGTTGTAATGAGAGGAATAAAAGCGCTAGGCCGTAATGTCATGAGAATTTTGGCGTGTCTCTGTTCAATATAAGGCAAAAGCATGTCGGCTTCAAACGGTAGGTATCAGACCTTGAACCGGTTGCTTAGCTGATTGAGGATAATCGAGCATCGGCCGTCCTCGCCGTCGAGCTAGCTTCAGCAGAAGAAAGGAAACGAGATACTAGATTAGACCACGCAGGGTCGCGGTGTAGATCCAGATCATTCATTGCGATTAGCCAGAAGCAACGCCTGAAAATTTATTAAATTAGCCGCTTTCAGAGAACATCGGACACCCGAAACAGACAAGACCGCAACGCCGGGATAATGAGACCGTCAGTCGTTGCACCAACCTTCAAAAAATCGTACGGCACTCACCACAGCTGCCCATGATCAAATTTTGATAGCGAGCTACTTTGAAGCACGGTACGCATCACCCTTCGCGTAGAGAAATAACGGTACATCTGGGCTCGACAAGAAGACATGATACTGGTCATCGCACCATAGAACAGATGCCTGCAGATGCTCCCCACGGTATATAGTCGCCCGAGCCACTCCACTGGCAGCGTCAATCATCGCCTCCACATGCTCGTGGGAGCGAAATCCGCAGACACGACCACTGCCTTGGAACCCTCGATTAATTTGATAAGGTCACTGAAGGTGTGTATATATTCCTTCATAATCTGAGTAGGATGCGGATGGCGTTGCCTGGGAGATGGAGAGGGATCACGGAGATAGAGAGTTTTGTGGGGATTGGGAAGCAACACATGGCCAGAGTCCTTTGACGCCCCTTGTCATCCAAACGGAACCTGCCCGTGCGCGAGAGCTCAGAAACCAACGACGTTCAGCAAGGAGCTAAAGTGACAGATGCGTTATAAACGGATTCCACGGTTGTTCCACTGTATTAAATTCTTCCATGGAAGTAGCATCGACGTGATCATGTCTCCGAGATACTGTCGACACCAAGCACGGGCGCTCGATCCACGTCACGGACGTCTCGTGCGTTGTATTTTCTGCGCCGAGCGCCTCGTCTTCATTGGCCCCGTCGAGAAATGTGAACGCGGTGTCAGTTTCGGTGCTTTCGCCCGGTTTGAGACGCGGTCCGCAGAGCGTAGAAGGCAAAGCTCGCGGACCACGCCGTGCGGGCGTCGCGCACGAGGACGTGAGTGGATGGTGGCGTAGGAAAGAGGACTACTGTTGGTTATCGGACTCGATCTTGCGTTTCTAGGTGGCGTAGACATCTTGCAGTTGCGTCGGGTCAGTGAGATGGTAAGACGCGCCCGAGGATGGCGCAAAAAACGCAAGACGCCTTATTAGTAGTTTCAAAGAAGGAGACGACAAGCGGATCAAGTATCTTCTCGTAGAAGTGTCCAGAGAAAAGAAACAGGAAGAGCACAGAATGTGCGACAAAAAGAACTCTATAAAGCCGATGAGGGAAAGTATGATCTTGTTGGGGGTTTTGGACCTAGCAGACACGCCGAACATACCAGCGATACCATACCGCACGAATGCGAGGCGAGCTCTTGGGGTTGAGAAATATGGCGGGATGGAAATTGACCATGGAATGGGATGGCTGTGATAGCCCAGACGTTATCAGTGCGAACCAAGCAGAAGGAGAACGTCATCTACATACATCCCGCACGCGCCATGCATCATGTTGCGACGACGAATTGTCCGGATGGATTGGCGATGCTGCCTAGACTCTAGGAGAAGTGGCACTGGAAGAGCTCCATTTTGCAAGGTGATCAATGTACAGGTTAGCGAGAATGTCTTGGCCTGACACAGTCATTCGACGAAACAGTGACATTTGAATAATGATCATGACCCGTCACGCGCTTGTTCCGCACAGTAAACCAAATGCGACATGGGTTGGAGACATGGATGAGCCAGAAAGATTTTGAGGACAAGAATATTCAAGATGGGACTCCATATCTGATGACCCTCTGATCGTTATTCGAACACTCTGAACACGTTCTTATTGGAAAAAATGAGGTGGGAAAGGAAATGTGGGTTGCCGTTGACAAGGAACAGGCTGTCACGGACTCGTACGGTGCCATGGAAGACAATGACCCGGTAAGAAACGCCTTGAGAAGAGATATCAATCAGCTCACCGCCACTCCGTCCATCGAATCGTTAGAAAAAAGCTGAGACCAGTGCGCGCTAGCAAGTAATGTACTTGAAGCCTTGAGGTGGAAGTCCACGATCGCCGCATTCATGACAAGAAGCGCCCAGATTTGCATGAAGGAAGGAAGGACGCGTATAATCCGCGGCGGTCCCAATGAGGAACAGTCTCCCAAAGGCAGAGTAGCCGCTTACTCAAGTACTCAACCTTCGTGCCTCAGGATCGACTCGTCTGACGAACAGAGCGGCCCGCATGAGTTCCGCATACCACGCAGCCAGGCACAAACTACGCACTGACTGCATGCATATCTACTGTCATGTAAGTCTTACTACTGAACGACTTTCTGCGGCCTTAAATTTATGGTATGATATTTCCTGAGGCCGTTTCAGATGCCTCGCTAACGTCCAAAATGACCTCCTCATCCAATCAGATTGCGCAAATCAGCGGACTTTGAATCTAGATGACCTCAAAAACATATCATAGAATAAAAATGAGCCCGCGGAAAGTCGTCCACTCCGATCATGCTCAGATTGACAACGAAATAGAAGTCAATACTGTAACATTAGAGCCCTAGAACAACTGAGAAAGGTCCGGTGAAAAATCCGTGGGGATAACCTCAGGCGAGGAGGAAACCATTCGAACGGGAGAACTAGGTGAAGGAGCAATACTGAGCAATGTCCATAAAGAAATGCAGCACATGCTTGTGAGCGAAGAGCTCACGACGAGGCAAGGGCCAATGCACCAAAGAGACAACCTGCGCGCAAACAAAGAGACACAGAACTTATCGTCGACATCACTTGAAGTTCGGCGTCAGACCTATGAGGGGCGCCAGCGGACAAAATTACTGAGCTTTTGAGGACGACTTGGGATTTGCAGACAGGAATAGGCTTTGCAACTAGCGTGGGTTTGGCACTAGAATTGCGTGACTTGTCGTTTTCGGTGTTGAAGATTCCGCTTTGGGCGCGCGGATCAGGCTTTCAGCAGCGTACTTTGGCTTTCAGATTCGTTTTTGAAGCACAGACTTTCCTTAGGGGTATCGATTTGTATTTGGACTAGAAGTATAGCAAGCAGACACTCACTGCGTTCCGGGCACTGCTAGTATTTTGTCGAGTAGCTTGGATTAGATAAGCTAGTCACCAAACTTGAGTATACAAACAGCGCGTCATCGAACTAACTAAGTCAAGACGATTTACTCGAAAGGTAAGTAGATCAGCCATTCGAGAACCTGAGTAGCTGGCCACTCAAGGCCACTCCGCCTTGTAATACACTGACCTGTATAGGATTTTGACCAGGTGCGCTGGTCGAGGTGAAGGTGGGTGGGAGCTGGGTCAAGGGCTTGCCGAAAAATCGTCGACTTCGACGATTTTCTCCCAAGTCATCGTCTTTCGCCCCTTCCCGCCTTCGCCCGTCCGCCGTGTCTATTTACTCCAACCACCATGTCCTCCCGACGCGGCACACCCCTTCGCTTTCAAGACAAGACCAGCAAGCACCGAGGACGCAACAATATCGAGCTATGCAAATGCTCGAAGTGCAAAGTACGCGCTCTTCCTGGCAACGAGGGCTGCTATATCGCCAGGTGGGAGGTCGAGAAGCACCGCCTTAACGATCAACTTCGCAACATGCCAATGTACCAGCGCGGTAAGCCTCACGTCGGCATGGTGCCATCTCAGCACGCATCAGGCAGCGCTCGTGCTTTTCCACGTCGCACTCAGGACAATGATTGCGAAGCGCGAGGTGAAGGGTCGTCCAAGCGTGCACGACTGACGGACGATGATGGCTCGGTGCGAGGTGAAGGGCCGTCCAAGCACAGGCGACTGACGCAGGACGATGAAGAGCTCGAGCTCGAGTACCTGGACCCGCCCGTGCAACTCGAGCAGGCGAACCTGCTGCAGCACGACGTCGCCACACCGAATGTCGGTGCTGCATCTGACACTCTACAGGGCTTGTATGAAGATCTCGACGATGCAGACGACGAGCTCCTCCAAGCCTTGTTGGAGGCTGAAGGACCTCACCCACGACCATATGTCGAGGAGCCCCATCCGGGTGCTGACGAGCCGCGGGACATCCACGAGCTGCGGGACATCCACGAGCCACGGGACATCCACGAGCCGCGGGACATCCACGAGCCACGGGACATCCGCGAACAGCGGGACATCCACGAGCGGGACATCCACGAGTTCCACGAGCCACGGGACATCCACGAGCCGCGGGACATCGACGAGCCGCGGGACATCGACGAGCGGGACATCGACAAGCGGGACATCGACGAGCCGCGGGACGTCGACGAGGCTTCTGACGCGACTGATGAGACCTTAGACCGCGGCCGCATTCTGCGGAATGCAATCAGGTCTGCTCGCCCAGACGGCGCCAATGCTGACGGTGTCGACGCGCCCACGGAGTCTACCTTCAGCCTTCCCTTGCCATCAGCTCTTCACCCTCCTGATGAGGTGCTTGCCAGCTCGCACGACCTCTGGTTTGTGCGAGTTGTGCTCATTCTTGTCGCCTTCCTCAACACAAAATTCCACGTAACATTCAGAGCGTGCGCACTTATATTATTTGTGTTACGCCATATCTTCGTAACCTTGGGTCTCATCGCGCCTCACGACACCATGCCCGAGACATTGAAGACCACGTTCAAGCATCTTGAGCTTGAGGACCGCTTCCACATCCTCGTCGCCTGCCCATCTTGCTTTCGGATGTATGAGCCGACGACACCCTCAACCGCCAAGTGCACGGCTTGCGAGATTCCTTTGTTCGATGCGCCAAAATCGAGCACTGTATCAAATTTATTTCGCAGCATCACTCACAAGGCGCCACCGACACCGAAGCCTAAACTATCAGTGCCTTTCCAGCCACTCAGCTTGCTGCTTACGGATATGTTGGCACGCCCAGGCATGGAAGAAGAAGTCGACGCATGGCGTTCCCGAGGTCGTGAAGACGGTGAGTACAAGGAGATCATGGACGGCGCGATCTGGAAGACAATCAAGGGTGCCGACAAGAAGCTCTTTTTTGACCCGCAAGATGATTCTGAGCTTCGAATCGGTGTCACGTTGGGGCTTGACTGGTACGTTGTCTTCTGTTTATTACCCGCCTCACTAGATATTGATTAATACAGGTTCTCTTGTGCACGCGGCCCTTATGCAAGCTCTCATGCGAGTGGGGTCTTTTCTTTTTGTGTTTCAAATCTGCCTCCAGCCCTTCGGTAAGTGTTCTGACTGTTCGTCATGGAATAACTAATGCATGGAAATAGTTATCGCCCGAAAATTTTACTTCTTTCCATGATGACACCAGGACCAACCGAACCAACTGCGGAGCAGCTCCAGCACTTCAACATGCTTCTCGTCAATGACCTCATTCAATTATATGAACACGGGATCGTTATCCGGACGCCCCTGCATCCCGAAGGTATGTGATTTAGCCCTCATCATAGGAACATCTATTCATGATACCACAGGGCGTTTAGTGCGCATTGCGCTATTGGGCATTGTATGTGACCATCCAGCAATGTGTAAGATGTGTGGCTTTGCGGACAAGTCGCACAACGAAGCACCTTGTACGAAATGCCACGTGACGTCGGAGAACATGTACGATGACGAGTATATGACTGGTGGTATGTCCCGCTCTTCTCATAGAGTCCAAATAACTGATAACTTAATTAGACCACAACTTGCGAAGTGGGAGCGAGCACAAGCAGCATGCTTCCGAGTGGAAAAATCTAGAAGAAAAAGCAGATCGTCATGAGTACTTTACGGAACATGGCGTACGCTGGTCGGAGTTCGCCCGCTTACCTTACTTTGATTTGGTTCGAATGACTGTAGTTGACCCCATGCACAACCTTCTACTTGGTGTCGTCAAGACTCAGTGGTATAACCACTGGATTCTGTCGGGCGCTCTTCGTGCGACAACCCAGGCTGGCACGGAGCGCGAACTTGCTTCCGTTCATCGCTTTTTAGATTCGGTAAGTCATTACAATCTCGAGATAACATAAATACTTACCAGCAGCAAAAGCTGGAAGCACCTGGGTGGATAGGAAGATTGCCAAATCGCGTTGGCGAGCCTGCCGGTGGCTCGTTATCTGCAGACGAATACAAGTCCCTCATCACAACATCCGGTGCGATGATGGTGAGTATTTACCTATATGTTTGACATCGGCTGAACTGCACGTCCTGTAGCTTCCGATTGTCTTTGACATTGCCCTTCCCGGAGCAAATGAGGAGTACCAGAAGGCTCAGAACAAATTCAAGAAAGGCAAAGCGAAGGCGTCTACTGAAGATGCTTCTACATCAAAGGCTGATGCTCCACCGAATCGAAGAATTCACAAAGAAGATGCACGACTAGCTCTTCTGCTTGCTACGGCACTAAAAATTCTTTTAGGATCATCGCTTGATGAGGCAGCTCTGCAGCGAGGTGAACGTCTACTGTTAGAGTATCTCGCGCTTTACAAGAAGGTCAGTTTTAATTCCAAACTCTGATTTCTCCTGATCGATCTTATTGATCAGGTCTATGGTGTTGCGGCTATGAAACCGAACTTCCATTTTGCAATGCACACCGTTCCTCAAATCAGAGACTACGGACCCGTTCCTGGGTTCTGGGCCTTCCTTGGGGAGCACCTCAACAAAGTCCTCAAAGGCACGAACCTGAATAACCAACATGGCGGCCAGCTCGAGATCATAATGATGCGTGCATTTGGACGTGATGTCCACCTACATGATCTTGTGAAGCCCCTAACATATTCTTCTGGCTGATTATTTACTGATGCGAATCTCCATAGATTGCGTACCTCAGCGCTCAGTCTGAAGACTTAGACTCTCAAAAAATCGCCACCCACATGCTCGCAGATTCTGCTCCGCCTCGGGGCACGGTAGAACTATCAGCGCATGAGCCAAATGTGTCTGACGATGGTGCGTGCTGCCTCCATAGTAATCACACATGCTGACCGGTATTATTCAGCACTATCAGAGATGGTTTTACCCATCGTCTCAGGTCCTGTTGCACGCGCTCACGAGAAACTGCCAGATCATGTGTGGGCAGCGTTGTATAAGCACTACAACGTGAACGGCAAGTGTGTCTATTATCCAACGGAGAGGCGCAAACCACCCAAAGCCCCATTCCTCAATGCGCATGCACAGTTCTTGAAACATGTTCTCATTGACGGTCATCATGTGATACCACTTAGAGAGACAAAGGAGTGCTCTGCCGCATCTTCAGTAGTTAAGGTTTTAGTCGATGGGAAGCTCTTTGCTGGAGAGATCTTCAGCATCTTCCATCACCAGCAGCAGGGTGTCCCTGAAGGTGCCACGCTCTTTGCCGACATGCGATGGATGAAGCGTGAGATGGTCACACCCGTTGAAGGTGATCCGTGGAAAGAATTGTGAGTTTCTGCAGACTATCTTGAAGAAGCAAATTCTCATTGCCCACCATGCTCTGCAGCCTGGAGATTGAATTTGAGTGCTGGACTTTGAACGAGTTTCACACCGAGAATGCACCGGGCCTTCCTTCCATGGTCATCCCAGTCTCCGCTATCCGTTACCAGCTTGCTCGCATGACGGACCACACGTCTGACCCACCAATATGGTTGACATGCTCTCTCAATCGCGTAAGTCACTCCATGATATTAATTAATCACTAACTACATTTATCACAGCATTCTATCACCATGGGTGAAGGGGAGTACTAATCTACAGGCTGATGAATACGATACATGCACCGGTTGAACGGTGCGAGAGAAGGAGAAGCACATCAGGTGAGTGAAGCTAGGATTCATGTGATATGCACCGGTTGAACGATGCGACTAGAGAAAGCACGTCAGTTGAACGACGCAAGCTGGGAAGGAGAAGCATGTTGGTTGGGTATGCGGATGAAGATGCAGCCGGGGCATGCGCAGAAGGAACGGAAGCAAGAAGGAAAGAAAACACGTCATTGCTATGTAAGCTCATTCCTCCACCACAGGCTGACCCCATCCCTCAGGATCTGGATGGTCAAACCAGTCTTCCAGCATCTCTCGGAGCTCGACATTGTTGACATGGCGCTCATACCATTCGACGTTGATCATGCAATTGTAAGGGCTCATCATGGGAAGGTCGTTAATGCCGCTTGATCGAGATGAGTCGAGAACACGCTGATGGAAGCGCTGCTTATCCTTCGGCTTCAGGCTCTTCCAATGAGTATCATTGAGTTCATGGAAGATTTCAGATGTCTGCGGTATGTGATATCAATCTCCGTTCCATGATCTTCTTACTTACTTACATATTCTGATTGCCAGTCGGGTATGATGACCTCAAACACAGCAAGCTGCTCGAGACCCTTTGGCGTCAGGTTCGTGAGGCCCAGTCGATTTGCCATGTCCTTCTTCCACTCGTTGACTTCCTCCTTGTTCTGGTAGTCCTCTGGTCCTGACGCTTCATCTGACATATGGTCAGCATGCAAGAGCGACGTCGGGTCTTTCTTATGCTTTTTGATGTACGCGGGAACAGCCATCTGGAGATGCTTCAATTTCTGCAGGGGAAAGGGTTCGAGGTAAGTACTAGAGACTCAGATATTGGGACAATGGCTTACTGTCTCACGGCGAAGTGATCGGCATGATTTTTGTTCGTTCTGTCTGGCCTTGCGCCCACGTTCCTCATCCTGCTCATCAGCCCACTGTCTCTTATAGCCATTAAACGAGATCTTCGCTAGATCCATGATGTCGCACTTTGTCACCCTGAAGGACGGGTCCTTGGTCCAGTCTGGCCGATTAGCAGCCTCAGACACGGTGATCTGTTGCTTTGGTAAGTCACGGTAAACGAGTTCGTATCACTGAAGAAGGGACTAACGTTGAGATCTTGAATGATGCAGTCAGCAGTCTGCGAGAAGAGACGCTTGTTGACAGCCACAGTGACACCCTTCGAGAAGTCTGGAGTGAGATACTCGTTGCCCGTGTCCGCATTGACGCGTGCTTCCATATTCTGCTCCCAAGTGGGCCACGCATCCTTAGCAGTAACACCAGTCAGGGTACGAACGGTGTCACGCATCGCTTCCTAGACATGGTATGTCCATCAGTTTATCTGCACTCAACCTCGATGGATGATGGCTTATGCTGGCTCACCAGAATACGCTTACGTGCTTTCAGTTGCATATCGGTAAGATGGTTCATTCTGCTGCCTGATATGCAGACGAGGGGACGTGCTGATGCCTCAACCAGGTGCTGGCACCCGGCTCCTTCCTCCACCTCATCTTCATCATCCTCCTGTGCCCTTCGCCTCTGTCGCGTCCTATTCACCTTCTCGCGATGAACACGCTCGCGTGCAGTATTGGTTCGGCGCAAAGTACCCCCATCCTGTACAAAGACAGCCCCATCATGCTCCTCCTCATGCTGTTGCTGTCGCCCGTTGCCATCTTGCCCATCATGCCGCCTGCGGTTGCCTTGTCCACTCCAGACAGAACGGCAGCACTCATCTCCACGCAGGTCCGGATTGATATAGGAATCGTCACGGTGTCGATAGGTGCGCCCACCTACATGATCTCAACCTGAATGCGATGCTGAGCGACTAGGGGATTGTGATGAACCATAGCACTCTCGCATGTGGCCACGACCGCGATGTGTGGATGCCTCAGGTGCATCTGTATGCGTGCGCTTGCGGGGCCTCTCACGTGAAGTGTCCGAACGTGACCGCCCCCTGCGACCATGGCGACTACTAGCCCTGCCTCTGCCCCCATCCTCGTCCCTCCCTTTCTTGCGTCGAAAAGGATCCCCTGCAGGCGCCCCATCTCCGTACGTGTTGCGAAGCTTCTTCGCGATATACTGCTTACAATGCGCTAAGTCCAGCCCATCCCACATCTCACGCACTGTCTCCTCGGCATCACTAGGTGGGTGTTCATACTCGGAGTCAGACATGGCTCAGAATGAAGGCTTGATGGTATGGGGAGGGGGTCAGGGGGATGTATTGCCCTCATGCTCGTTTTCTCGTCTTATTATCAGGTAGCATATACTCTTCTGATTCATTCACTGTCAATCCGAGCTTTGATTGGTGTTCCATAACGGGTGCGACCATAGCCAAAAGTGGCAGCGCGGACGTGCGTGAACAGGCAAGATCTGGCCCGAGCTACTCCAATCTAGTCCGAGCTACTCCAAGCACAAGTACATTAGATTCTCTTGTTTACTCTACTACCAGAGCTGCCTAGCTACTATTGCCTCACTTTTTGGCTCTGTGCCGATGCCTTCCGAGTTTGCGTGGGCCGGCTCATACACGTGAGAATATGTACCAACTCAGACGGGCTCCGACTCTTACCATCAGTATGCAGAATGCAGTGACTCCCTCGTATATAACACGCTGATGCACCCTTTAGCGCGCCTTGCAATGGCATTGCCCACTCCCTGCTTCCTTGCCTGTCCCGCTTCACTTCACCTCAGCCGCACCAAGTCCGCCCACCGCGACATTGCTCCCCACACAGGACAAGCGCCCCCATGGGTTCGGGACCGACTGGGTCAGACTAAAGCCGGTGTCCCGTGGTCCGATGCACTGAACGGGCCGGAGATCAACCGGCCGGACGAGTCAGCGGCACAGGAACAGAAGCGCACCCAGAGAACCAGCCGGCTCAATCAATGCGCCCTCGAACGCCCACACGCCCCTGGATCACAAGCAGCGCCCGCAACAGTGCACTACTGACATCATCCCAGCCATTCCAGCTCGACGCGCCCGCCGTTCCCGACGCACGCCCTGGGCGACATTGTAAGGTGGCGCCTTTGATTCGTTCATACCACGCGCACGCCCTCTGCCCTGCACGGGCCGAGCCGCAACAACTCCACTTGCCAAGGGACCTGGAGCAGGCAGGATCAGGAAGGAATTGGAGATTGGGTCGGTCAGCAGGAGGTTGTTGTAGAAAGTCGCGCCGGGCCGCCTGAGGCGGCCTTGCCCATTTGTACCGTAGCTACTGACTTGGAGAATCAGAACGGAATCTGCCTTTTTCCCCTCAGAGCTCAGATCTCACAAAGCCCACTGTTTGACGTTCTCACCGCCAGTTTTCTAAGCACATCTCAGACGTATCCTTTCTCACTTACTCGTTTCGTTCATCGTATTCGTCGTACTCGTCGCCACGCCGTTATCTACAAGCCGTATCACCTAAGACCCGTGAGTCTTGTTGTACTGTCATCGTCCCTAGCAGAACCGCGTCGGAAGTCACCTGCACGCAGCAAGCTTGCCCTCCGCGGTCTTGCTCCCCTGCCCGTAGTACGGTCACCCGTCAGCTACACTTCCCGGCGCTCCCCTCTTGAGACACTTGGTCCCCTCGCACCCCCCGGTACTCTGTTGGTTTTGGTTTTGGCTGCCGCCTCCATTCCCAGGGTCCACACATCAACGCATCTTTGCAGAACATATCCTGTCGGAGCAACGGCTTCAAACGGCCAGGAGCGGCCAGGAACAGTTGCCTCAAAGAGTGCTTAGATAAGCGGCATCCCCGGGCGGTCGGCCACGGTCAGCTGGCAGGATCTCATATCTCTGACACAGAAAAGAGCTTGAAAAATGTCACAATACTCAGGCTTGCTACTCATGAGGTTCCAGGTTGTATAAAGCCTTCTAAAGTCTTCTACAATGCCAAGCAAGTAATACCAATTGTGGTGCTCTCGGCGCAGAGCGCCGTGACCTGCCACAATGGGAATCCATCGGGACACATCCGGCTGTTGCCGAAAACCAAAGCCAAACGGCGTAAGTCAAGTCGCACCCACACAAGTCGAAATTCCATGCGAACTTACGGTGCGCCAGGCTGACATACTTTTGTCCGCTATAGCGTACATGAGCGGACAAAAGTATGATGGCCTGGTGCGTTGGAAGTTCGTATGGAATTTCGACTTTTGTGGGTGTGCTTTAGGGTCCTGTGTAGAACTCCCCACGGACTTTTTCACACGTTTTAAACTCCAGGTGTTTTAAACATGGGTTTTTAACCTGTGTTATAAACTTTCACACAATGATATATCATATGAGATGGAATTCCCCGTTTCATTCTTCATGGTGTCCAGCTGGAGCATCGAGTGCCCTGCAGCGACCAGCCCCAACATGCACCGGCGCTCACTGCCACTCAGTCAGTCTTCCGTGGATCCTTCCACGCCGTACAGAATATCCTTGCGCCCGCGTGCAATGCGCACACATTACTCCTCCATGGAATCTGTCCTCAAGAGTGACCCCCCTGCTGAAGCTTATTTCCTTGTGGGAGGCAATCAGCAAATTCGGACGTACGGCCGCAAAGTGCGCGCGTACATGCCGACATTGTGTGTCGATCTCAGCGCGGTGCTGCTGGTCCATGCGCAGCATGTCGAGCATCAGGTGCCGATTGACAGGCTGATGGTGTCGGGGCCGTCGGACATAGTCGAACGTCGGCGTCGGTGAGCATGACGAGCGGACAGTCAGAGCGGTAGCGAGGGCATTGTGCTCGACCTGCCAACTGCCCGCGGTGTTCCGGCAGACAGCGTGCTCCCTGCTATATGTAGTCCAATCAGTAGCAGTTCATTGTCTTTATGTCGACCGCCCAACGTCGTTGTCCGGAGCCTCCCACCTGCTCAGTAACACCATTATGTAATGAAATTAGCTTGTTTATAACATCAAGAAAAGCGTATCCTAGCCCTCCGAGTGTTTATAACGTGTTTATAACACCTCTGTTATAAACTCAGTTAGAAACAAAAGGTTCTACACAGGACCCTAGTGTGCTTTCACTTCCGTCGTTTGGCTTTGGCTTTCGGTAATAGCCGGACACATCCCGCGCGGCTTCCTCTTTGGTCAAGTCGCGGCCCTCTGCGCCGAGCACGCCGCGGTAGATATTGTTTGCCCGGCATAGCAAAAGATTATGCATGTCCAGAAAGCTCATAAACTGAAAGCCCCGAGCAAGTCAGCACTCTCAAAAGTGCTATTCTTCATCGTCGGTGCGACATCTCGCAACATACGATGGCCGGGTGTTTAGGGAAAGCGCTTATCTAAGACACTATTTGAGGCAACCAGCCCGGCCGCTCTGGCCGTTTTAAGCCGCGGCCTTGACAGGATGTGTTTTTCGAAGACACATGTCATCTGAGAAGGAATGCCTTGCCTGCCGTAGTTTTAGTACAGATACATGTCAATGTCTCAAAGACAAGTCTGTACTTCAAAGTCGAACTTGAAAGCCAAAGTACGCCGCCGAAAGCCTGATCTGCGCGCCCAAAGCGGAATGATCAACGCCAAATCGACGCCAAAAACGAAAAGTCACGACGTTCTAGTGCTAAACCTACGCAGCTCGCGAAGCCTAATCCTGTTTCCAGATTTCAAGCCGTCCTCCAAAGCCCAGTAGTTTTGTCCGCTGACGCCCCTCATAGTCCGCTCCTGTACGGTATACAGACCATCGTTCTCTTCGACGTCTTACATCGATAAACCATTGCATCATGCTCATAGAATATGATCACGCGTTTCGGACGGGCAAATCGACCTAGTGCTACCCTAGAGAAATTTGGTATACCGACGTGCTCTATTGCTTCCTGTAGGCTAGTGGTAAGTACTTAGTCCTCGTCTCTCATTGTCTAGACAGGTCGGCCACCATTCCAGATGATAGTCTCCTACAGGCAGACCTTGAAGAAGAGAGATGATGAGTCGATCTCTCATATTAAGACCAGATGACGGCCTGCGGTCATCAGGTGAGAATGATAAATTTTCGATGTGGACAGGGACTGACAAAATGATGCCAGGACAATCTTGGGGGACACGATAAGAAACCATATTCAACACGGCGGAGAAACTCCTCTAGACCTTCCCCGAAGACTTATTCAATGATCGTAGATTGGCGATCAGATTGCATATTCTCTTTATTTCCATGAGTCGCTCGCTCATCGTTTTCATTCCGCGCCCCATATATTATCTCTGTCAACCATTCTTTGTTTCATTCCGTTGCTTGCGAATGGTTAACACATACAAGTCATCGTAGCCAGTAGGATGCGTTCGTCGCTCATTCGGAGCTTCAGGAGATCTGGCCCAAGTCTAGTCACAAAGGCGGATTTACCGGGATGCAATCTGCAGTCTTAAGGCTTGAAAGATTCTTGCGAGTCATAGGGAATGCATATGGTGCAGAATCACGTCCAGGACCTATACGTAATACATGCGAGGATGCCTCACTGATGCCCCACCGCTGCAAAGTAATACAATTCCGAAGAGATGAACCAGTTTCGGTGATATGGTTCACACAGCGGATGTCTAATTCCACACGGCATCTGTGAGCTGGAGGTACAATGGTAGCAAAATGGATATCATACCACAGCATAATTGCGAGGTTTCTGCTCCGAGTCGATGGACCTATCCATTTCGGTCCTCATCGTATCCGTCGCCGCCGTGTTGTTCAGGCCGATGTTTATTAAAGAGATGTCCCTGCCTGCGGTGCGACCATGATGTTGTTCGAACTGGATACCGTGGCCGGTGGTCACCATTCCGGAGGGCTCCATGCCGCTTTCGCGGATGTTGTGCAGGTGGTTGCGCGAGTTGAGCGTTGCCAAGCAGCTATTGACATACACTGAGAAGAGAAATAAGACTAAAGCGGATTGCAGCGGAGGAAGACTGACGATGGGCACTGATGTAGTCAATAAGCATGGCCCAAAGGTTGTTGGGGGAGCAGATGAGCTGGTTGTTGATTTTATCAGAGAGAGAAACCTCATTTAATGCAATGTGAGGAAGCGCACCACTATCATTTCAACAAGGACGATCACCCTGTGCTTTCTCAGGAACGGAATGACGCGGTATATACAAATCAAGATACGCACGTCGTTAGAAGAAATCTGTTAATGCAGAAAATAAGCAAAGTATGTAGCAATTTCCCTGATCTGTTCGAAAAAAGTCAGAGGATGCAAGTCAATTGGGTTGAAAATATTGCCGAGCTCACCTGGTGAAGCGTGATCGTGTGTCATGAAATAAAATGCAAAGAGACAGCGCGGTCACCAAATCGGATGCCACCCTTGCAACGAGCATTGGAACCATCGAACCGATCTAGTAGACAAGTCAGTTTCGATGACTTGGACAGGACTGGCAAAATCCGCCCACAGCGACGTTGGCGAGTTTCACAATATCCCATTCACGGAATCTGCCGTTTGCATTAATAAGCGAAGACTCATCAGATGAATTCAATGTGGAGGACAAACTCTTTGATAACCATCACTGTAGTAAAATATCAACATTACAAACGAGCATCAATCAAACAGTATGGTCACATACCAATTCCAGTAGCTGGATTGTAATTATCTCGTATTAGATCATAAGTGATGTTCATAACACGCTCTTACCGACTTGCATCCCAACCAGCAGTACCTGCGTTGCCGAAAAATTAGTTTTATTGATAAATTTGAACTTGCAAATTTCGACACACGAGTATGGTTATCAAGGACCACCGCCATTTTCCCTTTGTCACTACACTGAAAGTGAGAACTATAGCTTCCAAAAATTGGAGAAGCACAGACAGAAGTAGATCATCCGGGTGTAAAACCTGGAAATTGCGGGCATTTCATCACACGAATTTGAAGGTCAATGGAATGGTAGCACTTACAGCTGTACTAAAAAGCAGACGGCGATCTGCCAACGAGTGTGTGTCAATGACTCTTATCCAGACCAATCACACTGACATCAGACCCACCCCAGTTACAGGGGCCGCCTATACGAGTGATGACATTAATGAAGAGAAATGTTTGGGAACGCGAAAGGTACATGCATAAAGCGACCTGGTCAGGACGACATAGGTAAGTGATTGGTATGGCAGAACTGTCAGACGTACGTACCATCGTCCACCTATCAATAACAAGGGATCGTGGTAGGTAAGAATCTGAAAACAGAAAAAGGCGTAAAAATTCAGCCTTCGACAAAACCCAGGCTGATGACGAGACGTACCAAGTAGTAATACGTCGAGTCGCATGCTGTCAGTTTGGACGATTAATGTGAAGTCTTATCGGTCATGGTGGTCCTGCTTACTGAGAACTGCGTGCACTGTTGATGTACAGCTATTTGATACATTGTCAGCGTAGATAGAGAGCCACGAAACGATACCAACAATAAGAGCGCGACCTGACTGAGTGTTGAATAAAATATCACACAACTTGTCGTTGTTACTTACCAGTATTTTAAGCACCCCGCGATCCTTCGGGTAGTTCAGGTAGTACAGATATGTCTTTGTTTCGGGATCAACCTCGCGCATATGCACCTGCGATTGACCACTTGCCTGCAAGACCGACAGTCCGTAGAGGACAAGCATGACCATGCAGCATATCAACGCTCCGCCTAACAGTGAACAGGTTACAGACATCAACACAGAGCTGACTTGCACATAATTGGACACACCATAATTTTCACGAAAAATGCTGTCGGGAACCGGTGTCGGTCTGTCGAGAGGGATGAGTGGAAGGCCCTGAGATGAAGACATGATTTCGAACGAGGATACACAATATCGATGAATGAACCTACAACGGCAGCAGGCTCAACGTCCCACATACTTATATGTGTGAAGTGCGTGCGATCTGTTTGCTATAGCTGCGTTGGTTAGGCAATGGAATCATCCTCGCAGTGATGTTTGTCCGAGGTTAGCTTGATGACCTGTCGACTGTTCTGATGAAAGAAATAATGACGCTGGGGCTTGCTAAGGCGATCGTGATGCCATCGGAGGAAACATAGGCCGATGTGACACTGGCGGACCATTGTCAGTGACCCACATCTGCACAGGTCTCATCGGCGTAGAGTCCTAACCAAATTCAAGACGTACATATGTGCCCTCTATTGATGTCCATAGCAAGGCGCCTGTAAAGGAATCTCGATCTGTTGCTGCTCATCAGCACGACCGTAACGTCGTGGAGATTTTGGCATGTACATATCTGTTCGACATAAGGCAAAAACATGTCGACTTCAAACGGATGAATAGATCTTCTGTATCAGACCTTGAACCGAGAATCAGAATCCTCGTTGCTCAGTTGATTGAAGATAATGGAGCATCGGCGGTCCTCGCCAGCGAGCTGGCTTCAGCAGAAGAAAGGAAAGAGAATACTAAGTAAGGCCACACAGGGAAATGGAGTAGACCCAAATCATTCAGTGACTGGCCGGGAGCGGTGCTACCTGAGAAATCATTGCATTAGCTACCCTTATAATAAGGACGAAGCCGCAACACCCGGATAATGAGACCGTTGGCTGTGGCGTCGAACTTCAAGAAATCGTATGGCACTCACCACAGCTGAACATGGTCTTTCCGATAGCGGACTACTTCGAAGCATGGTACGCATTGCCCTTCCGGTAAATAACCAATGATACCCCTCGGCTCGACACAAGGACAAGATACCGGCCATCGCACCATAGAACAGATGCCTACAGATGCTCCCCACGATATGTAGTCACCCAAGCCGCTTCACTGGCAGTTTCAGTCATCGCCTTCACATGCTCTTCTGATCGAGATCCGCAGATATGAGCACTGCTTTGAACCATTCCCCTCATTTTATTGAGAAGGTTCCGGAGGGTGTGTAAATCTTCCTGCAGAACGTTGAGCGCGACGCCGATGGCGTTGCCTGCGAGGTGCAGAGTGGTCATGGTAAAAGAGATTTTTTGTGGTGGTTCTGAAGCAACACATGGCCAGAGTCCTTTGACGACACTTGTCATCACGGCAAACGGAACCTGCCCGTGCGTGAGAGCCTGGAAACTAAGGACGTTGAGCAAGGAACCAAAGCGACAGATGTGTTATAAACAGATCGATGCATTCCACGGTTGTTCCACTGAATCAAATTCTTCCATGGAAGTAGCATCGCCATGCGCCATGATCATGTCTCCGAGACACGTCACGCCGGCGGGCGCCTGGTGTGTTGGCTTCTCCGCACCGAGTACCTCGTCTTCATTGGCCCCGTCCAGCAATGTGAACGGGATGTCGATTTCGGTGTTGTCGCCCGGGTTGGACGCGCGGTCCGGAGAGGATGCAAGACAAAACTCGAGGACGACGCCGTGCGTGGATCGCACACGAGGACGTGAGTGGCGCGGTCGCGCAGGAGAAAGGCGGCACTGCTGATTAGCGGACGTTTCTAGGCAGCATAGACATCTTCAACGCAGTCGCGTGGGGTCAGTGAGAGGCAAGACGCGGGCGCCTGAGGATGGGGAGACGCAAGACGCCGAGTCATTAATACCGGTGCCACAGAAGAAGACGACAAGCGGGTAAACCAGCGGTAAACCATGAGTCTTGATTCTTCTGACCGAATGTCATTGGAAGAGCGGAACAGGAAGAGTATGACATGGACGACAAAAATAACCCCAGAGCGTAATGAGGCTTGGTGGAAGGCTATGACGACCTTCACGACAGTACCTACACTCTGAATCCTGATATGAATCGATAAGAAACTCCTGGAGAAGCGATATCAAGCTCACTGTCCGTGCATCGAGTTGTCCAGTAAAAGACCGAGAGCAGTGGGCGCCAGTGGCAAGTTCGCCAGATTTGCATGACATCAGCACTTCAGCGTGATGGAACGAATTTCGAAACATCGACTGCGAAGCAATATTGAAGTCTGCCTCAGACCATCGCTCTCCATCTTCGACGTGTTACCAGCTGATCAAGTCCGAACTGCGCATCACTCAAATACACACGTAGCCATTGCTCTTACACAGAATATGAGTCGTTCCAGATACATGTTTATCAACGGAAATTGCATAGTCAGAGACAAGCAGCAAGGAGACTGTCGCAAAGGCAGTCCAGTCGTAATCCGATCCATTCAGCACAGTACCACATCAGACAAGCACAGTACGTATGTAAGTATGCATGCATAGCACAAATCATATGAATACAGCACATCGCTACGCACGAGCGGCGAACACAAGAGTTCCACTACAGGGCTATCTAGTGCCACACAAAGGGTTATTAGACAGGGACGGGAAAGAAGTCAGAGGCGAAGGAGAGGGGGAAAAGGAAGGTAGATCGTGGTTTCACTGCAGGGGTACTTCAGTGGTCGCGAGACTTTCTAGGTTGTTGTTGTTAGATCGACCCAGCAAGGTGTAGAATGCGAGACGCACCTGTATTCGCCCTCTGCAGCGACACTGAGCTCTTCGATCTCGCCCTGCACGGCGGACAGAGACTCGGCAGCCACCGCGTGGTAAGCCAGCTATCACATGGCACTACATCAGTCTCAAGAATGCGTATGAGGGCGGGCAGAAGGCCTTACCTGGGCTTTGATGAGCTCGTTGAGGTTCTTGATGGGCTCGGGCTGTGTGGGGAGCACTGCAGTCAGTAAACAACCACGCAGGGTCGAGGGCACGGCGTACGCTGTCCAGAACAGCCTTCATGAGCGTGATGGCAACCTCGGTCTTCTGCACGAGGTCGTCCTCGGCGTTCTCGACCTCCAGACGCGCATGCTCCTGCTTCTGCGGGCTGGCATTCTTGAGCCTGCAAACAGATCAGCACGTCATACCAAGAAATCAAGGCCATCGTGAGATAGACGAAAGAGGGACGCACGTCTGCTTCGCGGCGTCGAGCTCGAGCCGGCTGAAGCGCACCGCCTGGCGCGCCTTCATCGCGACGGCGATCGACGTCTGCAGCGTCTGCTGCCACGGCGCGAGGAACGCATTCTGGATCGTCTCGTCCTGGACAATGCGCGCCTCGGCGATCTTGTCCCACGCGCTGGCGTACTCCGTCAGTGCGCGTTCGAGCTTGTCGTCCGTGCCCGGGCCGGCATTGGCGTGGACGGTCGCGGCGGCGGCGTTCGCAGCGCGGCTGAGCGCATGCGGGAGCGTCTTGTGCTGGGGCTGGGGCGGGGCGGTCGGGTTGGGGGCGGGGAGGTTGGTGCCCTTCAGGTTGGATGCGGCGAATGTGGTGATGTTGTGCCCTAGGGCCGAGCCGAACTCGGCGAGGGACTCTTGCACCTGGGTGGGGTAGTCATAGGCTTCGGTCTCGTAGACTTTGGTTATCCTGGATGCAGAGGTGAAGAGTTGGCCATCATTGAATGATGGGATGGAACGAGGGACTCACTTCAGGAGAGCAAGGTGAGTTTGGCGAAGGGCATCGACGCGTGCCTCGAGGTCTTTGTACTCTGTAACACCGGATATCGATACCTGAATCGAATATGTATATGTAACTCATCCACACGCACCCTGCGGGAGCTCAGTTATCTCATCAGGAGCGACTTGACCGAGTCTTTCCCTGGTGGCCTGCACACTGGAGTTGAAGCCCTTGGCGAACTTGTTCGCAGACTGGCCGAGGTTGAGAGTAGCGAAGCTCGAGGAGATCTTGTTCCAGCCTTCCATTGCGGCGTCTGAGGTGACAAGATGGTTCAAGATGATGGAGAGGAGGATACGGGCTGTGTGCCCCGCGCAACCTTCGTTGGTCCTGTGCAGGAAGCGGGGGCCATTACGTCAGCATTCGAGCCTGCAAGTAGCGACGCGCGGCGACGCGTAAGTACGCTTGTCTCCTACATTCACCATGGCATCAACATACAGAGGTGCAGGTTTTGACTTTGGAAATGAGATCCGGTGAGTAGAAACCAGAATCATTCGAAGTTGCTGCTAAGCCGAGTGATCTGTAGCAATTCATTTCTGCAGGACAAGGGCTTGAATTTGCCCAAGGCTACCAGTACCGGTACCACCATTGTCGGCTGCCTCTTCAAGGATGGTATCGTCCTGGGCGCAGATACTCGCGCAACGGAAGGACCCATCGTCGCAGACAAGAATTGTGAAAAGGTGCGCGGTCCTTGAAGGATTCAGTATTACGCGTCCTCATCTTGTCTAGATCCATTATATCACGGACAACATTCGGTGCTGTGGTGCAGGAACGGCTGCCGACACTGAATTTATCACTGCCCTCATCTCGTCGAACATGGAACTGCACGCACTTAACACTGGGCGCAAGCCCAGAGTCGTTACTGCCATGACGATGCTCAAACAGCGACTATTCAGGTGGGTCACTTGGTTTTCACATTTCTGACATCGCGTGTCTGACCGTGTTATCCTACATCCTCTCCACCTCCTGCGTCGCGTCATTTGCGTGAATTTACGCCTTGCGTCACTCCGTCATGCGTCACCCGCCAAATCGCGTTGTCTGCATATGAACATGCTTTTATCCGCGGCTGGACGTCGTACGTCTTGCGTATCCGCGTCGATCTCATTGGGTCATATCCCTGCGTCACTTCAATCCGCGCTGGATGTCATACGTCCTGCAAAACCGCGTTGATTCTTTCATTGGGACATTTCCCTGCGCCATTGGGTCATATCCCTGCGCTGCGTCAATCCGCGCTGGATGTCATACGTCCTGCAAAACCGCGTTGATTCTTTCATCGGGTCACATCCCTGCGTCCTGCGTTGCGTCAATCCGCGTCATTGGGTCATACCCATGCATCCGCGTCACCTGCGTCCAACGTATCCACGCGTCATACGTTTCCTCCAACTGCGTCGCGCACATCTGCGTCCCTCAAACTGCGTCACGCTATTGCGTTCAACATCATTGCCTCCCTGCTGTCTTTCACGCTTTACATCGCCACTCGAACACACTGACTTTACATGACACAGCTACCAAGGGCACATCGGCGCCGCGCTCGTTCTCGGCGGCGTGGATCCCAGCGGCCCCCACCTCTTCACGATCCACCCGCACGGCTCGACCGACAAGCTGCCGTACGTCACCATGGGCTCCGGCAGTCTCGCCGCCATGGCGATCTTCGAGTCCGGCTGGCGCCCCGACATGGAGGTGCGTTGACATACTCTGCATTCTTTTGTGCACTCGCGCTGATGTGGGTAACAGAGGGAGGAGGCGGTCGCGCTGGTGGTGCAGGCGATCGAGGCGGGTATCTTCAACGACCTCGGCTCCGGCTCGAACGTGGACGCGTGTGTGATTATGGCGACGCACACGGACTACCTGCGCAATTTTGTCAGGCCGAATGAGGTGCGTGCTGTCGTCCAGGGCTGAACCAAATGCTGACGTTTCTCCAGCGAGTGGAGAAGGAGCGCAAGTACGGCTTCCGGCGGGGCACGACGGCGTGGACGTCCGAGAAGGTGCGCACGTTTGTCGTGGACGAGAAGGTCACGCCTCTGCCCACCGAGGGCGACGCGATGGATACGAGCTAGATTTGTTTTTCGGGCGCATTTGTGTTGTACGATTGAAAATCACAGAGGCTTTTCGAGAATTCAGAAGCAGTGTCCTATTATGGGTCGGCGAACACGAGGACAGTTCAGTAGATGTATGGTAGGATCCGCCACGGTACCCTCGTCTTGTACTTCTCCCGGTCCTTCCCATACCTTCCAGCCTCAAATCAGCACACATCCAAATTATATTGGAGACCGACACTTACTTTTTTGCACACGTCTTGTCATCTCTGTGTCCGCGGTGCACGAGGAACCCAGTGAAGAAAATCACGTAGAAGTACGTGAGGGGCGTGGAGAAGGCTGTTGGGAGGGACCACCAAGAGTCATAAGGAGATCTCCCCTTCGCGATATGTTAGTCGAGCGGCTTCATTGCAGGAGAAGTAGAGCACATAAGTAATGCCCGGGGCACCAAGCGTGACTGCGACTGCGCCCACAGGACCAAAGAATTCGTATGATGTGGTTCTCGGGTTGAGCGCGGATGGAGTGGACATCTTCCTCTGCACAGGTGATGGAATTCCCGTGGACATCAGATTTTATTCTTCGTGGAGGATAATGCATGAGGTGATTCCAGTGTGAATTTGAGCCGTGATTCGATCTGTGAACTGGGGTGATTGCGGGAAAGTGTTCTCATACGCAAGAAATACGCAGGTCAAGACTTCGCTCGTCTGTCGATGCGTAGCAAGTCAAGTCACCAGTCAACACTTGGTAAGATGGAACGATATGCATCATGAGAGTTGGTCAGCATGAGAATTGACGTGCCAAATTTTCATGAATGAGATTGATACTGAATGAGCCACTAGTGGTTTCCCTTGTCGAGTAAGTACATAAATTCGAGTGTGGGTTAACGTTGATGTGTGTAGTTGCAGACGGCGGAACGTGGAATCCAGCGCTAAGCTGCCTTGGACTTCAACTTGTCTTTCATGGAAGTTGCGGCTGAGATCACGTATACTGATGATCACGAGGTGGCAGCAACTTCAAGTTCGAGGTTGCGCTGACTGGCAGTAAATACAAGAATGAGTGCCTTATGTGTGAGGGGACCGGCGAACATCGAGCAAAAGCTATATGCATGAACATCCAATTAAGTTGTCAAAGGTAATAAATTACACCTTATACCGCCGCCCTGTCTTCGTGAAGAACGTCTGCAGAACGTAAACTTGGAACCTGCGCAACAGTGAAGGTCAGCGTTAGCTGGATGAAGAGAAGGGAGGCGCATACACTGCCATCCCGATCACACCCACTGTCTCGAGGACAGCATACCAGAACAAGCGACTGGGAGCGACAGGTCAGTATTGGGATTAGACGCGCATATGCAGATGCAGGACGCACTTTTGCGTGGACTTCACAATCGAGAACCCTCTGTTCTCCCTCGTGTGAAAACTAGAACCAGACTGAGTCAATGCCCAACAGAAACACAAACAACCAACTCACTACTTCTGCGTCCTCTTAATATTCATCAGCATGCCGTTCAGCCTGAATATGCTCTCCTCCAGCGCGCTCGTGTGCTCCGAAATCTGCCCCGGCTTCGCAGGCGCGTCGCGGCGCGGCTCGCTCTCGACCATGATGTCGAACTCGATGAGCTTCTCGGTGAGCGTCGACATGTCGTTCTCGAAGCAGAAGGCGTATTCGCCGACCGTGTTCGCGGTGAGCACGTAGTCGCCCTGGCGCTCGCGCGTGCCGTCGAGGAGGACCTTGTCGTTCGGGTCTTTCACCTCGAAGTCGATGTCGAACGACCCGCCCGATTGGACCTGCGTCAGACGCCGTTCAGGCTGTGCCCCACGCATTGCGACAAATTAGACATACGGCATAGTAGAACTGCAATCATACCGGCGGTTCGGTCAGTATGTAGTGTAGATTTGAGTACGCTACTCACACCAATCTTTTCCCCGGCCTTGTCGACCTCAGCGTAGAAACATAGTCGTTCGTTCGGCGAGATTGCGCTGGTCAGAGCCACGCCCCGCACAGAAACCGTCAAGAAAGCCAGGGCAAGTACGGAAAGCAGCCAGTGGAAGTGGAAGGAGAGTGCCATGACAAGGCGACGAGGCCGTCAAGGCCGAATGGAAGGAGCTGGTGGTTATGGAATGCTGGAAATCACAGCCGTGGGAACAGAGGATGAGGGACTCGAGGCGCCAAACAACGCGTAAATAAGGGCCGCGACTGCTGCACTCAGGCGACTGCTCTCTTCCTGTTTTCCCTTCCATCCATCCGCGTATCTATTTCAACACCATAATGAACGGCGAAGACATATCTCAGTAAGAGCTCTGATTCCATTAAAAATGTGTGTCTTTTAACGTGGAAACAGGGAGCTCGAATGGTTCTCTTCCTGCATGCTGCATGCTACACCTTCGAGCTCTCCGACGAAAATGCCGCATAGTCCTTTCCCACCTATGTCGCTCCATCAATCGTCTCCTGGCTGCCTGCGAAGCAATCCGTTTGATGGACTTTTTCTTCAAGATGGACTCTCCCTGAATCATCTAAGCGTCCTTTCACCCGCGCGGCCTTCTCCCAGAGCGCATACAAGCGGCTCCTTGCTCCGCCGCGTCTTTTCCTCCTCTCCTGCATCGCTGCTGTCCGTTTTCCGCTCTGATTCTAGCTCGTCTACCTCTTATCATCAATCTCAATCATCTGACGAGTCTTACACTCGTCTTAACACACCTCCCGGTAACCTGAACCACCTTCAACTGATCGCATCTCCCTCTCCGCTGCCATTTGGTCCTCGCTCGCCTCTCTCTTCGCATTCGTTCTCGCCCCTGAAAGCACCTAGCAATGCTCTTTTCTCCGCAACACCTAACTTCCTGTCAACTCCACCGGCCCTCTTCTCCGCGTATACACCAGGCATCTCTCCAATCGAGCATTCTCCCAGAGACCTCAAAGCTTCCGCGCGCTCACCTTCTGTGGATGGCTCTCTTGACGACCTAGTCCCCTCACATGAGACTTTAACTGACGCTCCTTCTACATCTCGGACTCCCTTCATGGACAAGCTCATGCGCGCTCGATCTGATATCTCTGCTCCGTCTTCACCCGCTCCTCCAATGTCCTCTTTTACTCGCGTTCACTCATCTGTAACGCCGCGGACATCTTCACCACCTCGGCCTGCCTCGCCGGAAAACTGGCTTTCTTCTGGATTTTGCTCTCCTCTATCCGCTGTGTCAAGCCAGGGCCCTTCTTCTCGTTCTCAGAGCTTGTCTCTACCTGGGATCCCCGTCGTCGAGGGTACTGATCTTGACTTCTTATTCGAGCCTCGGAGACTTACGCGTTCAATGCGAAACCGTCTCGGACCTGTTCAAGCCGCAACCCCAGAGCCTCGATTAAGAGAGGTAAACCGAAATTCTGTTATGTGTTTGACATCTATCAATCACCTCTTCTAGAACACATTTCGAAAGCCAGCCAGGAAGACGGTAACCAAGCGACCCCGTCCGGAGACCTCAAGTCCAGAACCAAGAGCGAAGAAACAGAAGACAGACGCTCCTGCGCCTACGACCGGATCTAACGAGACTAACAGCAGCACCTACGCTCAACGAACATTCCCTTCTAATATACCCATCAACCCAGCTTTCCCCCTCTTCTACCGTCGCTTCCCCGTCAGCTCCTACCGCCAGTCAGGCGACAAACTGTCAGTCCAATTATCATTTTTTTTTTCACGCCGAATCCTGAAACATCATAGGCCCGTGCTCAAATCTCACTCCGGCGCATCTTACAATCCCCCACGCGAGACGTTCGACCTGTACACCCCGCGTTTTGTCCGAGGACGCGGGAGGGAGAAGGTCGGCGTGTGCCCGATCTGCTGCGAGAGTGTCGAGCGCGGTGGGGAAGGTAAGGTCTTGTGGTTAAGCACAAAATTCTCCGCCTTCAAGTGGTAGGGCGCACCTCTTACCCACATCTGAAATTAGCTAACAGTCACACGCAGAGTAATATCTCTTCTACGTATACAGAAGCGTGATTGACTGGCCCTCAGCTACCACATGCAATACTACCATGGTAACTTGTCCTTCATCTTATCCATCGACTTGGTTCACCCTTCCTTTGCGGCCAGGTATCTCAGCCGTGACAGGCCTCCCCTACTCCCCTCCCACCGCCTTCCGCGTCGTGCCGCGCCCAGAAGCAGGCAAGCTCGAGAGGACGGAGATCACGCAGGGCCGGTGCCACAAGTGCAAGAAGTGGGTGAATGTGGAAGGCATCAAGGACTTCGAAGCAAAGGTAACGTTGCAGTCAACAGAAAAATTATTATATGCTGATGGCGGCTTGCTTCGCGACAGGTCAAGGAGATCTACTGGTACGTTCTTGCTCGAGATCACACGCCGCTTATCGTATGGACGAGTAGCAGGTGGAAACACGCAGCCACATGCCACCACGGCTCCGTGCTCGATGGCGAACGCAACATCTACATCGAAGATGCTCTGTACCACCAACTCGCATCCTCACACGCATGAACGGGACTTTCTACCTCTGCTGACCTCCGCGGACTTTCAACGCTTCTTCTCTCTCCTCGCTCTGTATTCTCGCGCTCGCTCATCGTTGGACGGACTGTCTCGTTATCGTTATTCGCATTGCTCTGACCTCTATTTCTCACTCACTTTTCAACTGACTTTGCTATGTTGCTGGAGATCGGTCGCATGTATTCGGATTCGCATCTGGACATATCGTAGACTTGCAATTACTTATTCATTCGCACTTCGCATACCATCGTTCTGTAGCTTTGTTCAATTATACCTCGTCAGGTGTATTCTCGTTCTCTGCATGCGACGTGCACTCAAGACACTCGCTTCACGCCAAGGTGTCTTGATCGCATACTTCTCGGAAGCATATCACAGACGGAACGTCAATGCCAGATTTTATCTTATGTCCCGCCCTTCTTCCTGCTGAATGTAGAGGGCTTCACCAAGGCTTTTAAATATCGATTTAAACAATGTTCAGCTGTCGAACTGCTCGTCCAGAAACTTCTTAATGGCAGTCATGATATCTGCCCGAACAGATTCAGGGATGGTGGCTGCATATTGACAGACATGTTAGAATAGGAACTTCAAAAGGAGCGAGGCTGGACGTACCTCGGGCTCTCGGACCCACATGTTCAATCAGCTGCCGTAACGACAACGGCTCCATAGCCCTCGCATGCTCTATAACAAATCCACTGTTTCCAAACGAAATACTTGTACAGCCAGTTTTAACACGTACCTTTGCTCTGGTTCCGCACGTCGTCCACCCAGCCCGCGTCGTTTAATTTATACGACAGCATCAAGCAGATCCTGCGCGACTCGGACCGTCAGGTCGACCTCGGGACGAAACGCAACAAGACTCACCGATCCCACTCCCCCGACTCGACGAGGCGCTTCTGCACCTTGGAGTACAGCGCGTCCACGTCCGCCTCAGACTGCGTCGTCGCTCGCATGTCCTCCTGTTCGCGACCGCTCGACTGGAGCAGAGCTGCAGAAACGCGAAACGCGCGCGCCGCACGGTACTCGTCGCCTCTATCATGTGATCGTGCGAATGGGCTGCCTTACCGGGACGCAGCGGGTCTTCGCGTCTGGAGGCGGTGATTTGCTGGTGCAGCTCTCCGACCATTGCAGAATCGCACAGACTGTGAGCGTTTGTTCTTTTCCGTGGAATGAACTGGACGGAGGGGCTGATGCTTTGATAGATGCTTGCTGCCGTAGCGAGGTCCGCGCGAACGCGTTCGTGTCGTTCTGTCGTCTCCGTTCAAGCGCGATGGGCGCATAACGAGGGGAAGGCTCCCGCGTGAGTATATCTACTTCCCTATAGATTGACACGAAATGAATTATCTATTCAGCTCTGCAGAAGAGAAGGAAGCTCCAGGAGAGAAGGCTGCTTCTGGATCAGCTGCATCACTCCCGCAGTCAAAGCCCTCGCAGCCTGCACAGTACGTCTAGCATTGCTTTCCTTTTGGCTGTGGATTGACCTGGGTTTCATGAAGGCCTGCTGTAAACAAGGCTTCGGAAGCAGTCAAAGCAGCCCCCGTGAAACCTTCCGAGGCACCGAAAGCCGCTTCGTAAGTAGAGCGTTCTGTCCTTCTGTCATCTCTCTGACGACCACCGCAGCGACAAGACACCTCAGCCCTTCGCTCCCGCCTCCGCAGCCCCAATACCCGCCAAGCCCCTCCGCCGCGTCACGCTCGACCCCGAAGAGCGCGACTTCCACGCGACCGTCGTCCACGGCCGCGGCAGCCTCAAGCCCTACCAACACCCCCAAACACACGGCATCCCCGTCGCGCTCGTGCACTTCCGCTCCTTCTTCCCGCCGCTCCTCCCCATCTTCACGAACTTCGCGCTGCACGCCGCCGCGTCGCTCGGCATCCCCGTCTCGGGCGTCGCGGCGCTCCCGACACAGCGCTCGCTGTGGACCGTGCCCCGCGGGCCGTTCGTGCACAAGAAGTCGCAGGAGAACTTTGAGCGCAAGGTGCACAAGCGCGCTGTCAAGGCTTTCGATGCGGACCCCGAGGTCGTCGACCGGTGGATCAAGTACCTGGAGCGCCATGCGCTCGCGGGCGTCGGTATTAGGGTCGTGCGGTGGCACCGCGTGCCCGTGGGCGTTGGGCGGAAGCAGCTCGAGAGTGCTGTAAGCCGGATGCGGTTGGAGGGTCCGACGGATAAGGAGAAGGTCAAGGCTTTGGGCCAGCAGATCATCACGGAGGAGACGAAGGCGGCGCAGGGCGCGAATGCATAGATGACTGCTGTGTTCTCTGTTTAGAATCCATACCTCCAACTCGTATCTCCGTTCATAATGCAAGCCGTCTCGTCATAATGTTATTTACTCGCGCGTTGCGTGAACTCTGCTGCACATACTCGGCGACGCTGAATATTTTGGATTCTACTCTGACAGACATTTGGGTTTGGCCGTGTTTGGGTTTGCAGGTGACGATAATTTTCTGTTTCCTCCTTGTGGTTGCGTTATACAGTACACCGCGAGCTCTTTCTTTTCCATGCCTGTATAGTAGTTTGTCCAACCTATTTCCGGCGCTCTAAATGCCCAAAGCTCGCAAACGCAAGGCTGCCGTTACCCAGCACACCAGCGCGAACGAGCCCACCACCTCAAGCACCCCGCGATCCAGTCGCACGCTCATCCGCCGCTTTCACGTTCTGCTCAAGCAGCAGTCGCAGCTGCAGCATGAGCCGCCCACACCATCGAAATCGGAGACGCTGGCTGCCATCGCGGCGGAGATCGAGGAGCTCGGCGGTCTCTCGGCGTACCAGCAGATGTCCAGCATAGGTCAGGGAAGCGACAGAGGTGGGGGGAGCGAGAAGGTGTTTGTCGGCTGGTTGAAGGAGCTGGGATGGGCTGATGCAGCTCACGGGAAGAAGCACAGGTGCGTTTCATTGTATTCCTTCACTCAATCGTTGGGTCGAACCTGTTGACTCCAGAAATGCGCAGGCTCTTGGAGGTTGGGGCGCTCAAGCCGGACAATTATGCTCCATATAGCGGATGGATCGATGTACAGCCTATCGATCTCCGCTCGCGGCACCCGTCTATCCTGGAGCAAGATTTTCTGCTCATGGACGCGGAAGAACATAGAGAGAAATGGGATCTTATCAGTCTCAGTCTCGTCGTCAATTTTATCGCAGATGCGAAGGATCGCGGTGCGTATTGAGGGTTTTCTGAGTGAATTGATGTTTAACAGAATATCTTGCAGGCCGCATGCTCCGTTTAGCCCATATAATGCTACGCGCAGAGGGTCTACTCTTCCTAGCCGTCAGTATCTCCTCTAGAGTGTATCATCGAGGCACATGTTGACCGTCTTACTCCTACAGCTCCCACTACCATGCGTGTCGAACTCTCGCTACACTACGCCTGAGAATTTGACTGCTCTCATGGCGGCCATCGGATTCACCCAGCTGCGAGAACGCTGGAAACCGGGCGGCAAGATGGCTTACTGGCTGTATCGGAAGGCGGCTCCAGAGGCCAGTCAAGATGCAGATCATTTTTTGAAGAAGAATGTTCTGCGCCAGGGAAATAGAAATAACTTTTGCATCTTGCTTTAACTAGAACGCGATGCTCAGGACATCCATGACGGGTCTTGAGCGTTTGCCATAAGCCTCGTGTTTACGTCTTTGGCTTTTGTACGTCGTCTTCCGTCGGGTCATATCACGATCGGTTTGTCTGAAGGCGTTCCTCGACTTCATGCAAGGCTGGGATCGTAGGAGCTTTCGGGGTACGTCGTTGGGTTCAATCATCGTGACATGAGATGATGTATCTTTCGATATCAGTATACACTGTATGTTTTGACAGAAACTTGAGATGATACCTCGCCGGTACTATTCGTACTATTCTTATCTCGTGGCTTACAGCGGCTTAACTGGCAGATGGTGATCTAGCGGAACAGCAGTGGAGTGCATCGGTCTGTATGAAGCATCACTGTCCCTGAAAGGCTCCGCTGAATCTGGTTGTTTTTAGGTCTCTCGCTGTCGGGTATATCCTGTACATCGTATTTCATCGGAAAGTCCGGATTCTTTGCGATTCATAAATGGGTTCCGCTTTTTTTCCGCGTCATCCCATCTTCTAGGCTCAGGCTAAGTATCTATCATCTGCGCGCCGCAAATCGTTCTTAGCGCCGCTCAAGGCATAGGCGCCATGCGCTTCGCAGGCGATAGCACAGACATCGCGGTCAACGGCCTGATACCCTGAGAACCTTCTCAGGCAGATAGAAGCTGAGGGCATTAAGCCGTTGGTCGTTCGTGCGAGTATCAGTCAGTAGGAGCTGATGAGAGCGGGCACGAGCTGACAACGCGCTAATATCTCGTTGTGGAAGACTGCGGATCGGTCTCATCGGTAAACGTAGAAGGTCTGCTGTTTCGCTATAAATGGACTGCCCTTGAAATGGTCAGTCAAGGCGGAAGCGGATATATCAATCGCCGGTAAGTAAGACTGCTGTGGAGTGCAATTGTGCTGATATCATCGCTGTTCATCCTTCCGATACAGGATCACCATCAGCTCTTGGCCAGCGCCACAATTTCATATTATCTATGCAGCGCTTCGATATGTACTACATACCAGAGGAGCAACGCACGGCTATGGTGAGTCCGTCTACTGTGCCGAACCTGAAGAGCAGGTAGCTGATTGCGTGTTTCCATTACTTTTGCTTTATGTCAGTCCCTTAGCGATACGCTTGATATCTTGTGCTCGGTGAAATCACAATCCATCAGCGTTTCGATTTCGACTTGCTATACAGACGCTGATATGGAGACGTGGCCGCTCGCTCTTTCGACTCTTCTCGCAGCCAGTTGGAGCAACAGAGCGCCGTCTGTTCTGCTCACCAGTATAAGTACCTGTGATGTCGAACCTGCTGTAGGCTGCGGGTTCCTTCCTTGGCGCCGTGTCTCCATAATATGTCGTCGGCTCAGAATCTTCCATCCTTCCTTCTCGACAGACCTACGCCGTATCCAGACGTCCTTTTCCGCGAAGCCTTTGGTGCGGGGATTCGACTTCATGCTTGTGTCAACTGACGTTTACTTGTTAGGTGGCCAATTGATATGTTGCATGCTCATCCTCATCCTCTATGGCCTATCGGTGTTGCAGGCAAGCGATCATGCTCAGCTGTATATGTCGTGACGCTGAACCTAATTAAAGACATACTTGTACTACCTGAATTATCCGGATGATCGCCGGGTATTTAAAGTGCTGGTATGTAGTAATTGGCAGTTCTGTGCGATATCTTGTTTAACGATCAGCCAGGTCACAGTGCTCTTGTTGGTACTGCCGGTCGTAATTTCCTGTTCACTCTGACGATGTGCCAAACAGCTCTGTGTCAACGCTGCACGTAATCTTTGGTAAGCAGTCTGTCCTACTCCTTCCTACTCCTAGAATTGTATTGAATGCAACCTCATGGACAGCATGCGATTCCGTGTATCACTACACGGTGTGTCTGACCGTAAGACTGGATTTGAATGAAAACTGAAAACATCTATCTGTCTCCAGATCATCACTTATCATGACCCACTGTTATTGACCAGCGCATATTGGTATGTCGATCTCATCGTTACGTCGTTTTAGCTGCGATTGAACGACTATCGCCATGGCTAGGCCACTTAATGCATGAACATTCCGCTGTTCCCATTCTTCCCTTTACTTATGTTTCTACTTGCACAGGCGGCCCCTGGAACTGGGGTGGGTCTTGCATTAGCGAAACAAATTTTGGATTATTAACGACTTCTTTCGGCAGGTCTTGATCTGTTTTTTAGTCCAACTGTAAGCTTTACTGCTGCTTCGTGAACCTGCATCATCACTGAATTACGGTTAATTTCAGGTTGTATACGCGGATGGTCTACTGCCGTCAGTGCATCTGTGCCTTTTTCTTTTTATACTTCTCACTTCCGTTATTCAAACAGTGACGAAAAACACGTGGCGCTTGCTCCTGACCATTGTAATTGTATGCAGGATTTCGTGGGCTCGGGTCAACTGCGAATCAAAGCTGATTCATTAACAATATAGGTGCTGTTTACTTTTATGCAAGTCGGTAAGAGCGTGTTCACTCCTAGAGATTGTAATCTAAGAGGGGACTACGATCCAGCTTTTGGAACTTGTATGCAATTAGATTGCTTGGTTGATGCTCTTCACTAATTTGATTACTACAGTGACAATTATCAGATCGTCAGTCCTCGTTCAGCCCATGATATTTCTTGCTTAGCCCAAACATCAGATTCCATGGATGGGATATCGCGAACGCGTCAAACATTGCTGTAGGGTCTAACTAGCCTTCTCCTGATTGCCAAGACCAATTTGTCTATTAGTTGGACTCGATGGTTCCGACGTTTGCTGCAAGGGTCGCATCAGATTCGGTGACTTCGCTGTCACTTTGCATTCTCTTGCATCGCGCGCAACAGGTGAACGTCAACAAGTGGGTTCTGCGGTACTTCCGTTTCTATAACGCGCCTCCGACTTCTCCAAACAGATCAGCAAAACTAGTCCACACCTTGATCATTTTTTCTGTGAACAGGTTTCTTCTGACTACGTGCGTATTGAGTTTTTATATGCCATCTATTATTGCTGAAATAACACAGAGTACTTGTTCTCGTTCAGATGATAGTGGTGAATTTCCTCGCATGGCCAGCAGATTCTCTTGACTGAGTGACTTGATAACCAGCTCATCTGCTCGCCCACTAATACTTGGTCTATGCCTTTAGACCTTATCAGTACTCATCGTAAGCCTTCCTCAACCATAAAGATTGGCACTCTCATTTCCTTCGCAGTCTATGTGAACAGCTGCTTGGCGACGCTCAATTCGCGCAATCATATGCGCAGCATCGGCGAGAACGGCAGAGATCTATCTGACTTCCTGGCCTCGGGCCACGGCATCGAGTTTGAACGTCCCCCGACCGTCAACACGAGCAGAAATACTAGACATTCAGTGAATGCTGAATTGAACCGCGCGAGGACGATGGAGGAAGTAGGGATTGACATGGTGGATTCTGTCAAGGATCATAACGCGGACTGCACTGCTGTATGGATCATCTCCTAATCAAAGTCTCACCAGCTCCACTGACATTGTCTTGATGTAGATATCGGCTGTTTGAACTACGTATTAGTTTGGCTACTTAAAAGTTTATGCTCCCCGCGCTGCACATGCCGCCCTTCATATAACTTTCATCTCCTGAAAGCAGCTAACGAGATGATTTCATGCGGCATCGTCTCCCACAACTAACCATCTCGATTTAAAGCTCTGGGTTCCAATATACTCCCCGTTCTGATCAGCTCAAACTATCTCAGTGTCTTGTCAGCTGATAGGTACTTCGACACCGAAAGAACAGGCTGGGTGACCAAAGTACAATTCATCATTGGTGCGCCTGTTCCCTTCTTCGCACATATCAGCTCTGATTTGGATCTCTCTTCCGGGTCAAACTATTTTAACTGACGGGAATTTTCGATTCAGTATTATGACGAGATAACATTTTCCTATTTTAAAGTCGTACACAGGTTTACCTACATCGGGTGGACTGGTTTGAACTGTAAGGCCCTCGGGATGTTGCCGGAACTCGTCTTCCACGATGCGATGCTGATCGGAGCAAGAATACATTGACTTCCATTCAGCTTACTGAAGGGCTTCTTTGTAGTTCTCGGAATCCGCACAATCTGAGAAGGGCGGAAAGTGGTCCGCTGAATCCGTGCTCACTCCGATCGGTGCAATCACCACACTATGACCGTTCTACACTAGAAGGTACACGGATCGCGGCCAACTTGAGCAACAGATCGCCACAGATCCCGCACATATAAGTTGCTGGGGCCTGCTGTAGATCGTGCAGAACTTCCTCGGCGCTGCTATTCCTCATTGCTAAATATGTCTTCGGTTCAGGAGCCTCCATCCTTTCCTCTGGACAGACCTACCCCAATTCCACCTAGCCTTTTTCGCGAAGTTTATGGTGTGTGAAACTTGAGCATCGGAATCTATGTCCACTTGACTGATATGATTGTTGTTAGGTGGCGCGCTAATATGCTCCATGCTGTTGCTTGTCCTTTATGGACTGTCAGTGTTGCAGGTAAGCGATCATTCTCATATGGCATGCGCCGTGAGGCTGATCCTACCACAAAGACATACCTGTACTACCTGAACTACCCAGGCGATAGTCGACGGCTGAAAATGCTGGTAAGCAAGAACTGGCGATCTCCCACGACACGTTGATCAACAATTATTTAGGTCACATTGCTATTGTTGGTATTGCTACTTGTGACGTCCTGTATATTCTCATGATGTGTGGAATAGCTGCGTGTCAACGCTGCACGCCATCTTCAGTAAGTCGTCTCTCCTACTTCTAGAGTCGCATTAACGAGCTCCACGAATAGCATCTCACGCTGTCTATCATTATATGGTATGCCTTGTCGCAGACCTAGATTTCGATGAAAAGCGACAACGTCTATCTGTTCCCAGATCTTTGCCTACGACGAGCCTCTTTTACTGATTGGTGGTGACTGGTATATCTCGCTATTCTTCCATACTAGCTGTTGCTCAATGGTTGTCTTCTTGACCAGGTCGCTTTATGTACGGATCTTTCACCCCTCCTACTCTTCGCTACTAATTATGTCGCTTGTACAGATGGGCCCTGGAATCGGGGTGAGTCTTGCATCGGCGACGGAGATTTGAATTATTGATGGCCTTTTTGCCAGGTCGTCATCTGCTTCTTCGTCCAATCGTCAGTTTCTCTGCTCCTTCGCGAATCCGCATGAAAACTTATGGGAAATTTTAGGTTCTATATTCGGGTAATTTACCTTCGTGGGTGAACCTTTGCCTTTCTTGTTTCTGCAAATTTAACAACGAACATTCAAACAGTGACAAAACACAAGTGGCGCATCTTCTTGACAATTGTACTCGTATGTTGCGTTTCATACACTCGGATTAATTCCAAGGCAAATCTAATTTATTGTCTATGTAGGTACTGTTGATCCTTATGCAAGTCGGTAAGAGCATGTCCGCCGTTAGCAGTTATAATCTGAGATGATCAAACTATGGTCCAGCTTTCGGAATTTGTATGTGACGAGATTGTCTCACTGATATCGTTCACTGAATTGATTACTGCAGTCTCGATCGTCGGAGAGTCAGTCCTTACTCAGTCTAATCTATTTCTTGCTTAGCCCATACACGCAGATTCCGTGAATGGGATATCCCGAAGCTGTCAAATATCGCTGTAGGCTATGATTAATCTTTTCCCGATCGCCAGGACTTATATGTTGAATAGCTCGATGCGATGGTACCGACGTCTGCTGTCAGGGCTGCAGCAGATTTGGTGACGGCACTGTCGCTTTGTATTCTGTTGCACCGCGCGCAACAGGTGGACTTCGTCGGGTGGGTTCTGCCATAGCTTTCGATCTCGCTATGCGCCTCTGACTTCTTCGAACAGATCAGCGAGATTGGTCCACACCTTGATCCTTTTCTCTGTGAACAGGTTTCTCCTAACTACGTGTGTTTTGAAAATCTATATGCCAGATCATATTGCTGAAATTACACAGGGTCGTTGTTCTTATTCAGATGATAGTGGTGAGCTTCCTCGCATTGAAAATCGGCCGTCCTCGATTGAGCGGCTCCACAAACAGCTCATTTGCTCGCCTAGTAGCACTTGGGCCATGCTCATAGACTTCATCAGTGCCCATCGTAGGTCTTCCTCAAATGCAAAGCTCCGGATACTCATTTCCCTTCACAGTATATGTGAATAGTTGTTTGGCGACGCTCAATTCGCGCAATCACATACGCAGCATCGGCCACGGCATAGAGCGATCTGAATTCCTGACCATGAGCCCCGGCATTGAGTTTCAACATTCGCAGGTTGGCACTACAGGCAGAGATACACAAATGGTGGATGTTGATTTGAACAACACGAGGACGACGAATGGTGCAGGGATTGGGGTGGTCAAGTCTATTGAAGGTTATAGCCCTGATGACACCGTGGTATGGGTTATTTCAATATCACGCTATCATTGGCTCACGTCAACATCATCTCGGTGTAGATATCGGCTGTGTGAATGAAGCATACCAAAGTACCACAACTTTCCACAAGGCAACCTCGGGCTATCTCCTGATCATGAGAGTTGGGACCAAGGTTGTGGATCATTGATCAAGGACGTGATTTGGAGAAAATGGGTGCCATCGTCGATGGTATAGAGTATGTACTGAGTATGCACACAGTAGTACAGACGATGATCCTGAGAGCTCAGAGGACCAGTGTAGACGCTAGTAAATACTACGTACCCTAACCTATAGTCCCCTGCAGACATTTGTAGACGCCGGAAGCAATCACCGTGACCGATGGCCCCTTCGACGTGCTCATCATATCACCGCAGTGGCGCTCCTTTCTGGCATCCGCACGTCTTTCTACCATCTCCGTGCACTATGTAAATACGTATAGCTTGCAGATATAGCCTGATATCGACGGCATTCTCACAATTACGGATGCTATCGCCAACCTGCTTTCATCTTGCGCTATGCTTGGTCTGTGTGGGAGAAGTGGACGCCTGGAAAGGCGACAAGACGCTCGAAAGTGTGAAATAGGGGAGAGTGCGGTCGAGGACATGCTTCAGAGAGAAGCAGACTTTCGCATCGCGTTTTCCTGCTCCCATGTTCCTTCAAGTGTTCTCTCTAGTAAGTGTTCGCTGTCGCTGCCTGTCCTCTCTCCTCCAAACTCACCTAGCAAACACTCTGCTTCAGAAAAATGACGACGGCTTCGATTCCTGTGCGATCCCAGCTCACTCTGCCCACGCTGTCCAGGCTGCAGTCGACCGTACCCACGGATGTCTCCCCAGCCGCAGTAGCTGCCCAATGGCTTGACAGCTTCTCAGCAGCAGTCTCCTCCAAGAACGCGCAAGCCATCGACAGCCTCTTCCTTGAGGATGCCTTCTGGAGAGACATACTTGCCCTCAGTTGGGACTACAGATCCATCCAAGGCATTCCGCGCATCCGCTCTTTCTTCGACGCCTACGTAGGCAGTGCCGGCCTCTCTATCTCTGCTATTGCACGAGACCCTCACCGCTCCCCCGTCCTTCGGAGCCTTTTCCCCGACCTTTCATGGGTCCAGTTTGGCTTCGACCTCGAGACGTCTCTCGGGAAAGGCCAAGGCTTCGCGCGCATCGTTCCTGTAGCGAATGATGAATGGAAGGCCTATACGATGTTCACCACCCTCGAGTCTCTTGCCAACGACAACGTGCCGTATTCACTCTCCCGCCTTACTTGCGCATCCATTGACTGGTTTTACTCCTGTAAAGGACTCTCCGGCTCATCAACCTTCCCAGGAAAAGGACTGGCTGAGTCGCCGCCAGCATGAAATAGAATTCACTGACGGCGATCCTTCTGTGCTCATCATCGACTCCGGCCATACTGGCCTCGAGCTTGCCGCTCGTCTCGGCCAGTCCAACATTCCCACCTTAGTGGTCGAGAAAAATCCTCGCGTAGGCGATAACGTGAGCTCACCGCGTGTCTGACCTCCAAGTCTACTCACTGTTGTCTAGTGGCGAAACCGCTACGATTCGCTTTGTTTGCACGACCCCGTCTGTGAGTCCCTGATCCCTTTCTGGGGTCAAAAGCGTCTGATGGGTCGCATGCTCAGGGTGTGATCATATGGCATATCTACCGTAAGATGGAGTTTGGAGTTCTATGTGGTCTCGGGATGCTCGTTTCTGACACGAATATGGAAGGTTCCCTTCGACTTGGCCTATCTATACCCCGAGAATCAAAGTAAGATAAAGATCACCTCCTCATATACTCGGCTGCCCTCTCACGCTCTCGCAGCTCGCCGACTGGCTTGAATCCTACGCCCAATCACTCGATATCAATGTCTGGACATCGTCCAACATTGAGTATGCGCGTTGGCTTCCCGGTCAGCAACTTTGGGATGTCTCCATCATCCGAGATGGCAAGAAGCGAGATCTGCGCATCAAGCACTTGATATTTGCTACCGGTATGGGCGGCGGTGTGCCCGTCACTCCTGATATCCCAGGAAAGGTCTGTAGTATGCCCTCTCTCCTCCTTCACTCTTTGTTCTCTTGTTAAATGTGTATGGTTGAGTAGGACAAATTCCGTGGCGAGGTTCTTCATTCCTCTACCTTCCACTCATCGAAGCCGTACCGTGGAAAGAAGGTTCTCGTCGTTGGCGCTTGCAATTCCGGTACAACACTCTCCCGTTGGTCATTCAGTCGCCTTTGCCCTGACATCCGTGCGCTCAGCCCACGACATCGCGCAAGATCTGGCCGAGACGGGTGTCGACGTGACAATGTACGCCATGCTCTTTGCCAGTCATCCCGTCGTTAGCGATCTCACACGATCCATCTTAGGCTGCAGAGGTCGTCGACATTCGTCGTCTCGGCCAAAGCCATTGTCGCAATGCTCAGTAGTGAGTCATCCAGTCTTCTTTCGCGCGCGCCTGAATTCGCTGAGCATCTGCCTAGAGGCTTACCGAGAAAACAACCCACCGATAGAGGTCGCCGACTACCTGAACGCCTCCATTCCTATTGCCATGGCCAAAATGATCCAGCAGCGCGTGACCCCCGACATCGCGGCCACAATCGACAAGTGATCAATTCGTTTATCCATCTCTTATCTTTCTTACGCGCGGCGTGGCCGTAGAGAACTACACGAGAAGCTCCGAGGTGCTGGGTTCCAACTCAACATGGGTCCTGATGGCTCCGGGCTGATGCAGCTCTTCCTGCGTCGCGGCGGCGGATATTATATCGGTACGTCGTCCTCTGACATGGCTATCTTGCGTGCTGAATCCTCATCGGTATCCCTTCCAGATGTCGGAGCCAGCTCCATGATCGCGGAAGGCAAGATCGGACTGAAGTCTGGTACGGAGATCACGGAGTACACGGCCAATGGTGTCAAGCTCGCCGATGGCTCCGTGCTGGAGGCCGACGCTATCGTTTTTGCGACTGGGTACGTATCGTGTCGCTCACGTCGCCCGATCATGCGTTCTGTCCTCCTGTGTCCTCGACACATTCCTGACCATCCGTGTTCGGCGCAGGTTCGGCGACTCCCGCCGCCTCGCGCGCGATCTCTGCGGCGCCGACGTCGCAGACAAGCTGCATCCAGTGTGGGGCCTCGACGAGGAGAGCGAGCTGAACAGCGTGTGGCGCTACGCGGGCCATCCTCGACTGCATTTTGCCGGCGGTGAGTCGTGCGCCCCATGTATCTGATTCCTTGCTTATTCGATTCTGTCAGGAAACTTCGCTTTGTCACGCTTCTATTCCCACTACCTTGCGTTGCGTGCGTCACTCTTATCTGTTTCACTTTGGATGTTTGCTCATTATATCCTAGAGATCAAGGCGGAGGAGGACGGCGTGGCTCCCCAGCGATATGCTCAGTAGACGGCGCTAAACTGTCATGGATTCGATGTCTCGGATGGTCCTGTCGTACTCGTACCGTTTTGGGTGTCGCTGAGTATATGGCCATTGCGTTCATAGCTTCTCACTTTTACCCACTTACTAGACGTGACGGGAATCGGCAGAAAATCCATGAATCGTTGAAGACCTCGTACAGCTATGTGAGACATATCGCGGCAGCGTGGCGAGCTACTTCTGCTGAGCTGTGAGCGATTGATGCTCCACGGATCGAGCGCGCGACGCTCCTGGTTGTATGTGGCCACCTCAACATCTTCGACGGGTAGTACCTTCACGATCTTCGGTATTTGAAAGCGCGGGGCCGGACGGTGCGTTCTTTCCGCTGGGCGGCCTTTGCGGACGGTGATGCCTGTTGTTGCGTATGTGTAGTGACCACTAACCGACTCATCGGGTGAGTGTCTGCGGTTATAGAATGCTGAATAGGCCGGTGCACAGACCTCGGGCTGCGCGCCCGTTAGCGGCGATGATCGTTTTGACGGTGCGTCGCTGTCTGTCAATGCTATAAAAAAGCTGACAGGCGAACATTGCAAATTATTTCCCATCAATTCCACTGCTTTAGTCACTGGCAATTTCGGGCTTTACGCTGCTCGTCATATCGTCGTCAAAACACCTCCCAACTCAGATGGCCCGATACGCCATACTATCACTATAGCCTCCAGTTTCAGCTGTCTGCGAACAACGGAGCCCCCATGGACGGCATGGTGCGAGTCTACGCGGCAGCCTCTAGCCAGCCTCTTTCAGATGGCACTGTTGTGTTCATAAAGGCGAAGGTGCATATCGCGCCTGAAATTGGCGGTGCCATCCTGGAGCCGATATACATAGATTGATATTGAACAGTCACTTATCCGTCGGCTTGTTGTTGACACGTTTGTCTGGCATTGGTGATGATCCACCAGCTGTGGCCCAAGATTCAAGTACTCTTTAGTTGGTTTGTGTGGTAGCATGGCCGGCGCTTAGCACTCGCTTAGTATAGGAAGCGCTGTGCTGTTGACCACGAGGCATCCTCTGCCTCTTTCGACATGCGCTCATTAGCACATCGTCGCAAACACTTTCGAACGTTACATACAGACATCAGGAACTCAACCTCTCATACTCAATAAAGTACTGCCCGTTCCAGTGCAATGACTTGTTGATCTGGAAAGAGAGCTTACGTACGACGCCTTTGCGTTGGAATAGCGCGCTAATTTATTTCGCCCGCATTTCCCAACCTCATTGTCTTTATCTTCTCTATGTTCGTCGTAAATGCTATTTACGCGTGGCATTGATAGTGTGGGTGGGACCGCTGTTGGTGAAGGAGCTGAAGCGGATCATCGAGCAGAGCGAAATCACCCAGTGCGTGTAGCAGCCATATTTCCACCGCATGTCCGGTGTACTCATATAGATTTCAGGGAGCATAACATTGGCCAAAGAAGAACATCGTGACAGCAAATAAGCCCTGTGGGCAATGACCATATTGCATTGGAGGTATGCTTCTTCTGCGAACGTGTCTTCATACCGAGATTTTCTCTAATACGCCCAAGCAGATTGCGAAAATCAGCTCGTTGGTGGACATTTAGGATAGCCTGAAGGTCTCTGGCTTCTGGTTCAGCGGTGCCACTCCCAATGCGATCGAAGCCCTCTAAGCCCCTTACAGTACGTCAAGCATCAGTTTCCGTCTGGCTTGGGTTGACCTGGGTTGCCCGAAGGTCTGCTGTAAACAAGGCTTCGGGCTCTGTCAAAGCAGCTCCCGTGAAACCTTCCGAGGGGCGGAAAGTCGCTTCGTACATAGACCGTTATGTCCCTCTGTTGCCCTGCTGATAACCACTCCAGCGAAAGGATCACTCCACCCTCCGCCCCTGTCTTCGCATTTCCCAAATCCACCAAGCTTCTCCGCGGCATCACACTCAACCCCGAAGAGCGTGCATTTCACGCGAGCATTGTCCATGGCCGCGGCGATCTCAAGCCCTACCAGCACCCACAGACCCATGCATCTCCCATTGCGCTCGTCTGAACTGAACTTGAGGCGCGCCATGCCTCTGATTACCGTATCCTCCGAGCAGGCGCTTCTATACTCATCTTCACGATGCGATGCTGATGAGGACAAAATGAAACGACGCCCAACGGGTCCCAAGCTCCATCTGTAGCTATGAAAAAGCTTGCTGTGTAGTCATTAATGTTCCTCATCATGGTCGGGAGTCTGTGCCGGCGCCCATGAAGATCACATAAATGTGCACGAACAATGGCTCGCCGCCGGGACTCGTGCTTCCACCATGGATCGATCACAAAGGCAGACCCCATAGTAGCAGGCATGCGGAAGTTTTTTAGAAAAGTTAACACACGGTCAAACAGTCATAGGATGGCCATCATTCCAACACGGTGCAGTGACTATCTGGGCCTGCGAGATCCCTGCTTATAAGCGACTGTTATGCCGACTACTGATATGGAGACCCGGCTGTTCGTTCTGCTGAATCATCTCACAGCTAGCTGAGCAAAAAAGCGCTATCTGTCCTGCTCAGTACTATAAATACCCGTGACATCAAAGTTATTGAAGCTTGTAGATATCCTCCCTGGTGCCGTACCCCCTCATTGCGGATGTCTATGTCTCAAGACCTCTCATCCCTCCCTCTCGACAGACCTACTCCCTATCCAGATGGTCTCTTCCGCGAAATTTTTGGTGCGTCCAGTACTTTGGGGACTCGACTATGCTCATGTCTATAAATCCATTACGTGTCAGGTGGCACACTGATATGTTGCATGCTCATGCTCGTCCTCTACGGACTATCGGTGTCGCAGGCAAGCGGTCATGCTCAGCTCTACGTGTCATTAGCTTGAACCTCATCGAAGATATACTTGTACTACCTGAATTATCCGGATGATCGCCGGATGCATAAAGTGCTGGTAAGTTATATTTGGCAGTTCTGTGCGACGTCTTGTTTAACCTTCGATCAGGTCACAGTGCTCTTGTTGGTACTGCCGGTCGTGGTTTCCAATCCGCTCTGACGATGTGCGAAACAGCTGTACATCAACATTGCATGTAATCTTTGGTAAGCATTCTGTCTTACTCCTAGAGTCGTATTGAACAGCCTCATGGACAGCTTGCGATTCCGTGTATCACTACACAGTGCATCTCATCGTAAGACTGCGTCTGGATCGGAACCTAAAGCTTTTATTTGTCTCTAGATCATCACATACCACGACCCATTGTTATTGATCAGTGGATATTGGTATGTGTGTCTCGTTGTAACGTTGTTTTAGCTCCGATTGATCACGAATTTCCATTGCTAGGTCACTTTATGCATGAGCATTCTGCTGTTGCCATTCTTCCATTGACTAACGTTTCTGCTTGCTTAGGCAGCCCCTGGAACTGGGGTGGGCTTGCATCAGCAAAACGCTTTTGATTTATGACTGACCTTGTTTTTAGGTTTTCATCTGCTTTCTAGTCCAATCGTGAGCTTTGTCAAAATTTCGTGGATCTACGTGATCACCGAATTTATGGTCAATCTCAGGTTCTATACGCGGATGATCTACTATTGTCGGTGCATCTGTGCCTTTTTTTTGGTATACTTCTCACGTGCATTGTTCGAGCAGTGACAAAAGGCACCTGGCGCTTGCTCCTGACCACTATACTTGTATGCAGCATTTCATGGGCTCGGGTCGACTGCGAGTCAAAGCTAATTCGTCAGGAATATAGGTGCTGTTAATCTTTACGCAAGTTGGTAAGCGTGTGTTCACTGACAGCGATTACAATCTAAGAGGGGACTACGCTCCAGGTTTTTGAATTTGTATGCGAATAGGATCCTTTGTTGGTATTCTTCACTAATTCAATCACTACAGTGACGAATGTTAGATCGTCAGTCCTTATTCAGTTCTTGCTAGACCTTGCTTCGATCAAACATTAGATTCCGTGGATGGGATATCATGAACCTGTCAAGCATTGCTGTAGGATTCAACTAGCCTTCTCCCGATCGCCAAGAATAATGTATTCACTAGCTCAGCTCGATCGTTCCAATGATTGCTGCCAGGGTTGCACCAGACTTAGTGACTGCGCTATCACTTTGCATTTGCTTGCGTCACGCACAACAGGGGAACCTTATAAAGTGCGTTCCACGGTACTTTTGATTGCTTATTTGACGCACCTCTGACTCCCCCGAAAAGATCAGCGAAATTGGTTCATACCTTGATCATTTTCTCTGTGAACAGATTTCTACTGACTACGTATGTACGATTTTTGGCGTGCGAGATTATGCTGCTGAAATAGCACAGGGTAGTTGTTGTTGTCCAAATGATAGTGGTCAGTTTCCCTGTCGTGTCAGCAGGTCTTCTTGACTGACCAACTTGAATGACTAGCTCATCTACTCGCCCACTAGCACTTGGGCTATGCCAATAGACTACGTCAGCGTTCATTGTAAGCTCTCCTCAACCATAAAAATTGACATCCTCATTCCCTTCGCAGTGTATGTGAACAGCTGCTTGGCGACGCTCAATTCGCGCAACCACATGCGCAGCATCGGCGAAAACGGCACGGAGCAATCTGATTTCCTGACCACAGGCCATGGCATCGAGTTCGAACGTACGCAGATTGTCACCACGAGCAGAGACAGACATTCAGTGAATGTTGAATTGACCCGCACGAGGACCACGGAGGAAGTGGGGATTGATAAGGTAGACTCTGTCAAAGATCATAACCCGGACTGCACTATGGTATGGACTATCTCTTAATTAAAGTCCCACTGGCTACGTTGACATATATTCAAGTAGATATCGGCTGTTTGAATTATACTGTATATCAGTTCGGATACTTGAATATCTATGCTATTCAATCGATATAATCATCTTCCTTGCTGGCACCGCGCCAAAGGCGTAGGCCATGAGAATTCACTTGCATCATGGAACCGCGGGCGGCTTGTCAGCACATCGGGAAGCGGTGGGAAGAGCAAAACACACTCGAGGAACCAGGAGCGCCGCCCTCTCCGCGGTCATCTCGCGACCACCTGGGGAGGCTCGTTGGCAGGCGAGACGATCCATCAGCGCTAAAAAGACGGGAACAAAGTGCACGCGCACTGCTCATGCGCAAGAGGTGCTCCATGGTGGGACCCCGCTCATCCACGCTGAACGCCGCGAAGAAAGTCTGCAGACTGGGCATGCGATAACGGCCGGCAGCCGACGTCGTCACACAGACTACGATGAGTGGCTCATCAGCTGTGCGACAATCTGATATATACGCATGGACGACGCGGCGACGGTGTCACAAGAATGCGCTCCTCGAATTTTTGCAGGATCTCGATGATCGTCAGCGACCACGGCAGCGTGACGAGCTGCATCTGCCCAGTCACGAGTGACCCACAGAAGAAACATGCAAATGTCCTGGTTGTTCGTGGCCACATTTCCGTCGACGAGCAGCATCTTCATGATCTTTTGCCTCTGGGCGGCGCGTCGTCCTGCGGCCGTCCTTGCGCCGCACAACCTTCGCTGACGACGATGCTTGTCTCGTCAAGACATGAGTAGCCTCGCGCTGCGCTTGTGACAGCGACTTCTACGGCGCACGGTTCGGCTCGTCCAGCTTGACCAGGCACGGCAGTAGCATCCACTCGTCGCAGCTGCGAGCGGGCAAGCAGTACGTCGATTAGGGAAGAAAAGGGGCGAGCGCGCGTCTTTCTCCAGCCTCTTGACCTCTTGGGGACAAGTTGCCGCTCGTAGATGAGAGGGCCACGGTAGCAGACATCGTTGATCGTGGAGTCGTCTGTCGTCGCCATGCTCATGGTGCTGCGGGTGGGACGATATGGGAGTGCAGCGAGAAGAGAGGGCTTGTACCAGTGCGATTCAGACTCCAAAGTTATCCACTTGGTAACTTAGTAGACTTAGTAGAGTACTTGAGTTCAAGCCTCGAAGCGCGTTGTTGACGCGTTGTTTGGCACTGATGACGTCGGCAGGTCCATGCTTCATCTAATTACGGTCCCCAAGTCAGAGTCTCACTGCTGTCTGACCGTCACCAAGCGACTGCTTGTTGAGATGTTGAAGTACAGCACCTGTTATGTCTAGTTACGGCTCCACTGGGGTCCTTCTACCTGAGGTATGCAACCCTAAATCTCGAGTATACAAACATCTGATCATTTTTCAGTGATCAGATACTCATCATACGGGTGGATATCCTTCACGTCGAGCTACATGGTTGTGTTCTTTTGCTCATGAACACACGCGCTGGCATTCTTCTGCAGCACCGGGCGGTCGGGTAGCGTGGCTACGAGTTCCTGAAGTCGGGATGTCCGCATGGTCATCTCCGATATGCAAACAATTCGAAGTACTTACCGCAACGACTCGCTGGTCCGGATGGAGAGTACGTATGGATGTTTTAAGCTGTAACAGTGCGCTAACCCTCTTCGTTTGCATTTATTCATCTTCCGCGCATTCGCCTCTTCTACATCTGTCGAAAAGAAGAATAGAAACCAAGCTGCTGGCAACGAATATAGCGAATACGCCTCGTTGACTTTTCGACTTGGCTTCATCTCGATGTGTGCGCTATATCATGTGCGATCTGGTGTAGTTGTCCTACAACGGCCCGCGGCGACGTGAACGGTCTTCCAGCTGGTGGTCTTTTCCTAGCGTCTGGTTCGGCAATCCATCTGATATCTATCAGAATCCCTGGCTGAGCTCGCATCCAATGGCCCAAAATCCATACTGCCGGCATGATCATGCTGAAGGAGTTACTCGTAGGTCATCCAGAGGATATGCACATCCGAAAGGTGGTCATCCTCAACTGAGCCATGACGTAGGCAGCATCCGGTGAGTTCCCCTCGTGCTTTGCAAAGTGCTAGCTTGACGCGATCGCACGAATAGGATGTCGGAGTCCCAGATGCGCACCCACCCGTCCTGCTGGAAATGTCGTTCTCTCCTCGTCTCAGAACCAATATACCGCAGCCAACGAGCATCTTTTCGCCGTTTCCGCAACGAACTCTCAATGTACTTATTCGACAGTAACCTCTTGTCAATCTCCATTCTGACCAGACACAGCATCGTATCGGCGGCGTCCTAAGTACGACGGGATCATGCAGACATCACACTGGAATCTCTCGTCCCATCTGAAATTGAAATACGACGTATCGCAGACCTAATGGCACAGCACGAACAAGACGGGCCTTCAGAAGATCAATGTCAGGGATCGCATCCACGACAGAATTGAGCATTTCACTTTCGACGACTCCATCATACTAGCGAACAGTCACAATAATTATCTCTATGAACTCGAATCGGAGGGTTCCGAATTATGTGGGTAGCTTGCTACATCGATTACGTCTTTAGCTGATCAGCCATGTATATGTCCGATCCAGCTCATATAACTACATCCAGCCCTTCCCCTGGTGTCCTCGGTGTCGGGCTCAAACCTTCATTGAGGCTTTCATGGAATACGGCACCGTTTTCGAAGGCAACCACACCCTCACGCATGTCGACAGTCATCATCGGCGCGGCGGCCCCATTCTGACAGCAGGCAGGCACATCCCACTCCCCCCGCACCTCTCGCTCTCCTCGGACGCGCACCTCAGCATGAATTTGCGTTCCATCTGCTCTCTGTACTAGCACGCACTCTCTCTCGACCCGCGGGCCCGCTCGATTCGCTCTGCGTCATCAGGTTCAAACTGTCTATCTTCCTCGCAAAGGCGCTGGCGCTCTTCACTGTGCACAGGCTCGTCGATCCTGGCGCTCTTCACTGTGCACAGGCTCGTCGATCTTTCTCTCCTGTCCACACGTTCTGCCTTCCACACGGATCTCGCTACGCAGGAGCCGCGTCTAGGCGTGGGGCATCTCGTGGACGAATACGGCGTGAAGGACTACAAAAGCGGGCTCGTTGCGTACCCGAGGCATACCTGTGAGGTATGCCTCCAGCAGGATGGTGTATGTTTGGCCGGAACGAGACGCTGTTACTCCAGAAGCAGCAGGGGCGCCTCGAGCGAAGAACCAGGTTACGATGCAGGCGTGGTTGGCGGACATCGAGACGGAGGAGTAGTGGGCGGATCTGGTTGTCAGGCTCATGGAGTGGGAGAGCTGCGAAGATAGGATTGAGGCACGAGGGGCGTTGGATGGGTGTAGGTGGGTGAGTTGCCTGGAGATGTACGTGCTTCTTGGTATTCTCCTCTGCCGGACGACATTTTCTTTGTCCAGCTTTGTGATTCATCTCATGTACATAACGTGCATTTTAATATGCAGAGACAGGACGTCACAGCTTTTGAGCATCTCACACGCTCACTATTTTCCAGATTGTCAGCGTTTGACGAGTAGGATTGCAGTTTGATAAGGCTCGAATTCTCTTGGAATCTGCGCCTCTGCGGCCGATCTCAAGCACTGACGATCGGCCCTGGGGAAGAAAGTACCAGGCGCCTTGTGCGGGCCTGCGGAGGCCTGCGGTGATAGCAAGGCTGGCGCTTACAGTCGGAGCGCTGAGTGGGTTGCCTGCCACTGGGACCACGAGGCACTGTCCTCAGCTTTCGACACACGCTCACCAGCACATCGTCGCAAGCACTTTCAAACGCTACCTATCTCTGCACTCAACTTCTCATACTGAACAATGTCTGCTTCTGAAGAAAACAATCCGATACGGTGAGTCATATAACATTCTGCAACAGAGATCGATCTAAGTTTGCCGCCTATTCCAGCATCATCGTCAAAGGTGAAAGCGACTTGTCCGACCTCTCCTGAGCCTTCAATGAGACTGACAAGACTTGACTCATATCAGATGTGCGGATCCTATCGGACAAGAACTTGTCCAAGACTGTGGACATCCTCATCGACCAGAAGCATGTCGACGTCGAGCTTCAGGCTGATAAGGCGCCCGATAAGGCCTGGAAATTGAAGTACGTGCCTTGAAAATCTTGGCACTATTTACCGTCGAGAGATACTTACGCCTTTGTTGTAGAGACAGTACGGTCCTGTCCGAGTCTTTGACAATCCGACCATACCTCCATCGATCCTTCTATCGCACGGGTGACAAGACGCAACTAGCAGACATCGCAATCAAGGCCAACGATCTGGGGGAAGTAATTGTGGCTCGGAACGGACCCACTGGTAGGTCTTCGAGTGGTCTTCTATGAGTCGACGCCGTCTTGATTTAGGTAATCGTAGATTACGAGAGCACGCGGGATGGATTGACTGTTATTGTCGGTGTGGAGCAAGATGCTCGGGATGTGGGTGTATGTATTCCTTTTCATTGCCTTTCTGCTGATTCACATACTGGTCAGATTGAGACTGATCAGGCCGGTATCGCGAAGTACGAAATTTTCAACAGATTACTGAGCATTCTACTAACGGTCACGTAGTGCTCCCGTGGTAGCAGTGACACTGAAAAGTTCGTTTTTTCGTTTGATTCACACTTCCCGCTGTATATCTTACTAAAATGTTATGAACTGATGTAGACATCAAGCTCTCCGGTTTTAAGAAAGCGGCGAAATTCTATGTTCAACTTTTAATCAGTGACGAAACTCGCAAAACACAAGTTACGGAGGGCCAGGATATTGTCGCTTGGCACGATATGTTTGACTTGTGAGTGCATGCCAACAGGTGCTGCCTTCGGCTGATGCGTGGTCCAGTGATATACGAACGTCATACGTGTTGGAGCTACAAGCATTCGAGGTGCATCGCATGCGCCAAGATGTGCTTTTGGGACGTGTACGATGGCCTCTCTTAGAGTTACTCCAGCAAGGTGATGGACATACAGGTTGGTCAACATCCAGTTCAAAACATTCCATGATTCACCAGATACCGCAGATATGAAGCTGTTCAAGAGTGACAAAGCTGTTGCGATGCAGGATATGTATATCGGTGTGTTGATTGAACAGTTAGATAGAGTCCAGAAATCTGCTGCTCTGAGACAGGCAGGCATTGCAGTTCAGGATGCTGAAGCTATAATATCACATAAACATCCTCTGCCTTCTGTGCTTGCCACTGTAGCTGAAGGCTCAGGTTTTGCACAATCAATACTCAAAGCAATAGGTCCAGTAATGCAAAAAATTGATTTTATTGCAGAGGTATGTTATCTACAGTTGCAAGTTAGAATGTATATTCACACTACTTTAGATACACCCCTATGTCAACCTTGCATGGAAAACCTTGTCTTCTGTCCTTCAAGTGAGTCACACATTTACTTGTTGAATAGACCTAATATGCAATGATGTAAGATTTATATTAGTGAGATTAATAGAGATCAAAAGTTTCAGGACCTGCTAGGTGTTATCAAAAAGAACTATACATTTGTAGAGAGCAAGACACAAGATTACATTACAACACATCAAGTTATTGCCACTCAGTTACTCAATCAAACTACAGAGTGTGCATATTTTATTCAAAGATACTACAAATCAGGAGGGATTGGTAAGATAAACATATGACTTCTGAGAATTATAGCTTATTTATTTTATTAGCTGCTCATACATGGAGAGAACTCACCTCTGGCATTCAAAAAAAGATTGATGATTATCAGAAGTCTTTTATTGATCTTTATGACCAGCTTCAGCAAGATTCTATAGCTAACATTGAAATTATAGTGACTCACAATCTAGCAGATCTACTGGCTATCAACCAAAACAAACTAGATGAGCTATTGACTATCAGCAAAAATCAAGCTTCCTATATGAAACTTAACAGCTTGGCCTATGCTAAAGATGCTTCTCTTGATTTATATGATATATGCTTGCCTAATACTCGAGCTGAAATCCTTGATGAAATTGCTGAATGGATCAGTCAAACTGATAAAAATGATGCTACTTCTATTTATCTCTTGATTGGAGCAGCTGGCAGTAGAAAATCTACAATTGCTAGGACAATTGCAAAGCAGTTTCATACACTGCAGAGACTAGGATCATCATTTGCTTTCAATCGAGCAGATCAGCAAAATAGGCATGCTTCTAATTGCTTAACTACAATTACTCAAGATCTTGCAAGACTTATCTCTTCATGGAAGGCTGCTTTGCTGGATATCATAACTAAAGATAACTTCTTGTGTCATACAAGTTCTATTAGAGCTCAATGGGACTCACTTATAATCAAACTTGCTCAAATGCTTATAGCTAATGGTCCTATTCTTATTATTATTGATGCTTTGGATGAATGTGAAAATAACACAAATTATGAGGTACTTGTTGAAATTTTAGCAAAGATGACTTATAACCTTCCATCTAATATTCAATTGCTTATTACTGCACGTCCTGAGCCTTTAGTTATAAGAACATTTATTGTCAATTCACATATTCATTTTCAAGACATGAATAATTTACATTCAACAAAAAGTGATATTCAGATCTTTGTTTATAAGGAGCTTAATAATCTTCATTTAAAAAATCACATTGCGTGTTGTAATCAAATTGTACAAAAAGCAGATAATTTGTTCTTATGGGCAGCTACAGCATGTCACTATATCAAATATGATTTCAGAAGTGGATTTTCACAAAGTCAAAAGATTGAACATATTTTATCTGAATATATATCAACATTAGATACTTTATATCATAAAGTTCTTACAGATTCTCTTGATATGAGTAGAGCTGATACTATAAAACAGTATAAAAAGATCTTAGATCAGATCTTTTCATTAAGAGAACCTGTTACTCTTCAAACACTTTTAATATTATATGATGATACTGAAGGATCTATTCAGGCTATACTTGAGCCATTGGCTTCCTTGTTTACTGGTATTACTCAAAAACAAGAAGTTGTTCGACCAACTCACATATCATTTCGTGATTTTTTGTTAGATCAAACAAGAAGCAAAAATTACTTTGTTAATTTAACATATCAGAATGATACTCTTGCTAAAAGATCATTTCAAATTATGAGTACACAACTTAAATTTAATATTTGCAATATACAGTCATCATATTTACCAAACATAAAAATTAAAGATTTAGATTTGCAACTTAAGACAAGCATATCACCTGAGTTATCTTATGCTAGCAAATACTGGGCTGATCATACGTCAGCTCTTGATCTAAATATACTATTGGTTGAATTACTATATGACTTTGTTCAAAAACATATATTATTTTGGCTTGAGCATCATAGTCTACAATATGGACATATCAACTATATTGAAAAGGCCTTAAGTACTATGGTTGCATATCTTCAGGTAATTTACAATTATTAACTTCTATTTATTATTTTATTAATGCAATTTATAGATGAAAAATGAAAAGCTGTGGAAATTTTATTATGATGCATATCAATTTGTTATTGCTGTTTGCAAAAGAGTTGGCGCGGCGCGGAATTCACACGAAAGTGTCCACGGCGGCCCCGGCGAAAGAAATTACGATTCTGCTTGAACTACTGTAGCTACACTAAAATGGACTTCATATTCTGAACCAGCGATTTTTTCGCATCACATAAGTGCCCTCGTTTGCGTGTTTTGACCGTTTTCTGAAATTCGAGTCCAAAACACGAAGAACACGAATATCTCTGGAAATAAAATACTTAGAGCCTCACGGAGACCATAGAATGTTGACGTACAGTAGTAAGTATATGCACAAAAAGTTTGAGAGCAAGCCGTTGTGTCTAGAATATACTGTGAGCTCTGCATTGCTGAAGGGGGGGAGGAGAGACCGGCCCAAGCCGAATGTGGAATTGTGCGATGCTGCGATAGATACCAGGGCTTGCTGCGACTCGGATACGACTCGCATTCACTATACCCTCCTTCATGCCGCCTTCAACGCGCTCTGGTGACTCGGGGAGTCCTGCGGTAGATCTGCCGGTGCCCGCAGTCAAGAAGGGGCGTGGTCGTCCTCGGAAGACTCCAACGGGCAACAATACACCTGAACCGGTAATGAAGTCTAAATCGGCAGTTCCTCCCCAAAAGGTTCCACCTCGACCAACTCACAGTGGGGTTCAGAAGTCCACTCCTAGCACTGAGGCACCGCTCGCTGCCTCAGGCATCAGAGCGCCAGATTCTCGCACCCGCAGCTCAAAGGCGACAACGCCATCTCATACCGCTGAAGACTCGCTTGCTGCAGAAGCCCTTCTCCGGATCAAGACTGGAGCCCGCGGCGAGGATGATGTGGTAGTGGATGACAATCGGAGGGAGGCAGAGGGTGATGAGGACCAACAAGATGATCTTGATGGGTCGCTGACACCAGTGTCAAGGTCGGACGATGGAGATATGTATGACTGTAAGCATCATTTTGTCCGCTCGTCAATGGATGTGTAACGTACCTTTTTTACAGCTGACCATATGCCCATCGCAAGCGACAGAGCTCCCGCGCACACTACCTCGATAGTCAATATTGATGCGGCCTCAGCAGCTACGCTTTCAGAATGCAGCGAATCCATTGAGCCTGCCTTTACCGTCACCCTGCAAGTTCCGGTTGATGGAGCTCTTGATACACTCACGGTCTTGTCCAATATCGGCTGGGAAAACTTTCAAGATGCAGTCGCTGAGCAGATGGACATCCATACCAGCAAGCTGAAGCTGTCATACAAGTTCTCGAATGATGCCAAATCGGATATGGCTCGACGGCTTGCGAGTGCCGCCAATCTCCTTAGCTTGATGACGGCAATAGAGGAGAATCAGTTGCAAATGAAGAAGAGCCGGGCCAAGAAACCCTTCACTGTAACTCTCTTCCAAAAAGACATCGAGATGACGGCCACCTCTGAAAACAAAGGGAAGCATCAGGTATGTACCAAAGTTCCTATGCGAGCGATCAAACAAAATTCACTCATGAGAACAGGCTTCTGGGTCACGGTCAAAGGCGTCTGGAAAGAAGACGGAGCGCGAAGAGAACATGATGGATGCTCAATCTGAATTCCGGAGTTCCAGTTCGAAGTTTGTGATGGCCCTGCAACTGCGGTACAAGTGTGAGAAAGAGAACTGTCATAGCTACTGCTGGGTTCGAGCAGATGGCATGCATGTCAAGTTGGACACATCGCACCTAAGTCTGTGGGGACTGCTTCTGGTAAGCAAGATCACCGTGTACTCTCGGTCAAGATCCATTCTCATCCTCATGCTTCTTAGAGCTTTGAATCTGCAAAGTTGGATGAGTTGCCAGAACAGCTTCTCCGTGGTGACTTCATTCTGCTGTCCAGTAACTCTATGGATCATGTTCCACAACGTCGTGGAACAAATGGTTCTGCTCAGAAGCCCGCTGAATTGCCACAGCCTCAATCTTTATCTCCAAGTAACAACCTGTTGATGGCCGGTGCATTCCATCCTCACGCTTCACCGTATGGATACTACCAACCCATTCCAGCACCATATCCTCCCTATCATCACCATCCCCATTCAGGTTCACACCATGCACGTTCCTCTTCGCCAGTCCGCGGTGATGCTCCGAGTTCCGACGGGCCGATCTCAACGTCAGCGGAGGAAGATCCAACAATTTTCCCTTTGGTTATGGAATGGTTGCACGAGCTCGACACATCTGCTCGTGGGAAGGACGGTACCAAGTATAGCCAATACATCTATCTTTTCGAAGAGAGATGTATTGACCGCATTGTTGAAATCGGTGACCCTCACTCTTTCAGTGCTCAAGAGCTGGAAGGACTGTTTGGAGGCAATATGCCAATCGGGCATGCAAACCGCATTATAACATATGCTCGAAAGGATGTCCGCTCGATCCGAGAGCGTTTGCGGCAGGATGTGGCTCACGAGCGCAAGGCAAAGCGGCCTCGTCATCGTTACTAGTAACCTTTTTTTTGATCATTTTGCACTCTCCACTCCTTCAGTCACTCTCTTTCTTATCTTACTTTGAGATATAATCACTCTAATGCACATTTTGCACTTCACATGTAATTACATTTACGAAAATAACCCTGTGCATGTTCTGCTGTGACTGAGAAAACTGCCTCATGCAGTGCTACATAGACATCTTGATCATTGTCAGGGACAGACATGGAAGCCAATATCTCATTCGAATTGCGTCGCAAGCTGCTTTTGATTGCAGAGAAAGCCAGCTCGATCGGGTTGAAATCGGGTGAATACGGAGGAAGAAATTCAAGTCGCATGCCTCTAGACCTCAATGAGATTACAGATTGTATGTATAGTGAAGTCACTCACTGCTCCTGAATCATCTCTAATATAAGTGGATGTTTATGAATGCGACAATTGTCCATGACGAGAACTGAATTGGGGCCAGGATATGGATTCATCTGATCGAGGAGGCCATTGACGAAGCGAGCAAATGTCAGTGATGTAAATGAGCCTTCGATGATATCAAGGGCCAGAATGCCATCAAGAGAGATAGCTGGAAGTAATGAGTATCTGTATTGCATATTGTCACGGATCGCTCCATTTCTCTCCGCCTTCTTCTCTGCCATCAAGGCATCGCGTCGGTCATATGCTCCAGCAGCCCCATCACATGTTCACTTCCTCACATGACCTGGGGCTATCCTTCACCCATGCCCTTGTTCCCCTTTGGGACATCCTATTGTTCTCCCTCCCATTGTTCTCCTTTTGGCCACCATTGTTCTCACTCTATTGTTCGACCCATTATGGTGTCCATTGTTCTTTTCCCATTGTCGTCCCAGTACTTATAGGCTCCCTGTCGCTCGCCTATTTCCCTAGATTGTCCATTTCGTCTGTACCGTACTGTACCTCCAATACAGGTCACTGCGCTGCTAGTCGCTCTCTGCTCTCTCGCTCCCATCATCGCTGGTGACTTGGGTGGTTCTCTGCTGTCTACGACCGAGTCTTGACACATATCAAGATCAGAGCCCATATATAAATCACTACAAGCTCACCGCTTCCCGTGAACAAAGAAACAGCGCTTCCGCGACCGGGTACCCATCATACTCCATCCATTGATGTGTGTTGGTGTCCGCTTGTCACATGCAGCTTCATCTCCGAAGACAAGCTGCTCTGGTGTATAGATGAGGCCCATTCGGAACACAAAGTCTGCGCGTTTCTCGAGACTCCTTTCGATAGCGTCGCGTGTAACCTATTTTCGGAGTTAGGTTGATCTAGTACTGAGCATGACATTCAGAGACGCACCCGTTTCATTGAGAATCCAGATCGCCTTAGAGCCCTCCATACGGATGCCATAGACACCTCAACGTGACAGGTCTTGTCCAAGCTTGCCCGCATCTCATCAAGATAGACATCACAGCTGCGAGCAATGAGCGAATGCAAAAACTAGTGCAAATGATCACGGAACCAAGGTGAGCATATCAAAATATGCACGAAGCAAAGCACATATGCATACATTCTGAGCTTTCAGTGCTCGGGGCCGGCCCATATTCTGTGTCGGCCGTTGATACCATGGTGCTCCAGTACATCTCCAGAGTGACTGGATCTGCTGGATTTGACGCTTGCTCAGACCTGTATAAGCAGAGATATCATCCATATCATGAAGAGGAAGCATGTGAATGATGCACCAGGCCAGATCTTCCGAGGCCTTGCAGCCACGCATGATGGAAGAATGACAAGTGCGCGACGCCTGCATAAGCGCTGAGTGACATCAGTGATGTACCCACGGCCACCGGTCAAAACACTCTACAATGGTATAGGCTTGACGAACTCCCTCCAAACTTTTTGTGCATATACTTACTACTGTACGTCAACGTTCTATAGTCTCTGTGAGGCTCTAAGTATTTTATTTCCAGAGATATTTGTGTTCTTCGTGTTTTGAACTCGAATTTCAGAAAACGGTCAAAACACGCAAACGAGGGCACTTATGTGATGCGAAAAAATCGCTGGTTCAGAATATGAAGTCCATTTTAGTGTAGCTACAGTAGTTCAAGCAGAATCGTAATTTCTTTTGCCGGGGCCGCCGTGGACACTTTCGTGTGAATTCCGTGCCGCGCCAACTCTTTTGCAAACAGCTATAAATGTTTTGCTCTTCCCATTTCTCAAAGTGCACCACACATTTATATATCTGCATTACAATTTTTACCTGTGCAATCAAAATTGGCACACATATATCAACAACTATATATTTTAATTTCAAGAGTTCAAGGCCAAAGACAAATGTTATGGCCTATAACACAATTAACAATTACAACATCTACTCCAATCAACTGTGTAGTATTCTCACCCAATAGAAGTCAGATTGCCTCTGGCTTGTATAATAGTACAATCAGAATATGGAATGCTAAGACTGGAGAAAATATTGGTCAGCCACTGCAGGGCCATACTAGTGAGGTGACCTCTGTTGCATTCTCACAAAATGGTACTCAGATTGCCTCTGGCTCTTATGACAAGACAATCAGAATTTGGAATGTTAAGACTGGAGAAAATATTGGTCAGCCACTGCAGGGCCATACTAGTGGGGTGACCTCTGTTGCATTCTCACCAGATGGAGATCAGATTGTTTCTGGCTCTTATGATAAAACAATCAGAATTTGGGATGCCAAGACAGGAGAAAGTATTGGTCAGCCACTACAGGGCCATACTAATTCTATAAACTCTGTTGCATTCTCATCAGATGGAAGTCAGATTGTCTCTGGCTCTTATGACAATACAATCAGAATCTGGAATGCCAAGACTGGAGAAAATATTGGTGGTCCACTGCAGGGCCACACTAGTGGGGTGACCTCTGTTACATTCTCATCAGATGGAGCTCAGATTGTCTCTAGCTCTTATGATGAAACTGTGAGGATTTGGGATGTAAAAAATATTCTGAAAAGTCAAAAATCATCTTATTTTTCCTCACATAGAAGACCTGAGACATCCATATATAATGAGGAGAATTTATTGCAGAACAGATCTGTTTTTGGTACTCAAGAATCACAGATAATGGTTTGTGTCTTTACTTTATATTTACAATTATAACTCTAATCTAATGATAGCAGGCATCTAGTTCTAATCTTATAGGCAATACTGCTGCTACTATAACAGATCAGTCAATTATATCTGATGATGGTTGGATCAAAGGACCAAATGATGAGCTTCTATTCTGGATCCCTCACTGGTACAGGTTAGGCTTGTATAGACCAAGCAATACTATGATCATCTCATCAAATCCATCTGTTAAGCTGAATCCTTCTTTTCCCATTGGTGCAGATTGGACAAAGTCTTTTCACTTCTAGTCTTAGCTGGTTCTAGATATACTCTGCCTGTAGTGTAGCAATGCCTGCCATTATATAGCACATTTGTACTTACACTTGTTTTGTGTCTATAGATATCTTCAGTCTTCAGCATATAAAAGTGTTTTTTTTTGGCTGATTAAATCCCATGCGTATTCTAATATCATCAAGACCAATATCTTGCTAATGTCTCTACAGAGAAAAGGTGAAGTATTTGTCTCAGATCTGACACCAACATTGCAGGATCAGAGTAGGCAACACATGGACATGGTAATGTTTACTATGTGCATACAGGAATTACATACAGGAAGCTTGGTGAGTTAAGAAAAGCAGCATGCCGGATGGCAGAATGTTGACAAAGTAAACAAAGACCTCCATCTCTAGCGTCAAAGCTAGCACTGAGAATCAGGACACGGTGCGGTGCTGCCATGACTGCGAGACGTCCCGACACTGAAGGGAGGCCGATTCATACTCGGTCTGGAATATATGATTCCGCTCGCGCATCATGATACTCGCAAGCGGCCTTTCGGTAAAGTAAATCGGCAGACAAGGCGAGAAGCAAAACGCACTCAATGAGCTCCTTAACATCATCGCGCAGGAGCACCACGCTCTCCGGGTCCATCGTTGAGCTCGCGACTATCTGTAGGAGACTCACTGGCAACGACGACAAGTCATTAGCATTGAGCGACATAGCAGAAAGTGTACACACCGATCGTGCGTAGGTGCTCCGCGCCCGACTGCTCTCACCGCCTTCTCCTCGCCGACCTTCACCGTCGGGCCCGGCACGAAGCGCTTGCGGATTTCCGCGTACTGCGGCCACTCGAAGCGGTAGCGCAGGTTCGCGCCGAGCACGCAATTGAAGTAGGTCTGCAGACCCCCGATGAGCGTCAGTAGAAGCCCCGCAAGGTCGCGCAGGCTGCTCGCCGTCGTGCGTCAGCTGGGCTGGGCTGGGCTGGATGTATGCGCGGGCGGGACGTACTGCGGTGACGGCTTCGCGAGGATGTACGCCTTGAGCTCCTGCAGGATCTCCACGACCGTCTGCGAGCGCGGCAGCGTCACCAGCTGCCCAGCCCTCACATCAGCCCGCATATTTCCACCCACCCACGCAGAGCACCACGCACCTGGTTATTCTTCCTCACCGCCGCCCAGTCGTCCACCAGCAGCGCCTTCATGGTTTCTGGCGTCTGCAGCCCCAGATCCGGGCAGAGCGCATCGTCGTCCTCGCGCACACGCTTCGTCCTGCGGCCATTCTTGCGCCGCCTTGGTGGACGCGCTCGCCTTGCTCGAGGCGCTGGCTGTGCTCTGCGCGTGCTGCAGCGACTTCTGCAGTGCAAGGTTTGTCTCGTTGAACTTGAGCAGGCGTGGCGGCGGCAGCCACTCGTCCCACCTGCGCGCAGGGTAAGTCAGATTAGTTAGGGATGGCATGGCATGGGAAGGGCGGCGCAGACCTTGTTTAGTGCGGGCGAAGGCAGCGCGGACGTGGTGGCGTGTTATTGACGCATTGTTTGGTTGTGCTTACATAAAGACGGTCCATGCACCATCCACGGTCCACAATCCCTGCCTCATTACTCTGACCACCACCCTGCCCGTCGAGCAAGTACATAATGTCCAGCTACGACAAGGACCCATTCCACTTGAGGTATGCATTTCCATCTCTCGCGTAACTAAATCACTCATTCTTTTCATCAGATACTAGTATGTTTCCTTGAACTCCATCGTGGTAAGATAGGCGACACGCGAATCCGACCCGTGTTATGTAAGCACAATGCAGCGCCGACGACGACGACTACTGCTCGTCAACACGGCAGATACTCACGATTCTGCCTTCTGGGAATGAGAGATAGGATGTCCCTTAGTGATTCCCAGAAGAGATTTTGTAAAAGTATTGAGAACTCGGACATTTATAAGGCTATCTATGTCACCCAAAGGGAATTTCACGAAAACTGCATTTTAGAGCAATCTGAACTCTCTGGCGCACTTTTGCATTTTTGACTTCATGACAATTGGCGGCCAGGACCCCTGAATATCCCTATAGATGTTCCATCGTAATGCTGACAGAAATGGCCTCAAAGTAGGGTGGATGTCCCATCTTAATGCGGACGGAAAGGCGGAAATTTGGGTGGACGTCCCATCCAAATTGCGGCCGAATTGCGGCCGTCTGGACTGAGGTTCCATATAGAGTGCGGACGGAACGGGGCCGCCGGAGGGCGCCACCCACCAACGTGCCCATCGTTGGATCTTGACGACCTGGTTCGTTGACCGTCGTCGCTTCGTGCTTTATCTTTTTCCCTCCTTCTCGTCGCCATAGCTGTGCCCGCTTGTGCTCACCGTCGACCATGCCGCCGCTTACAACCATGAGTTCGCGCCCCGTGAGCACTCGGCTCTACCACACTTTCGGCCTCTATCAACAATGTGCCTTGCCATGTTCTGCGAGTACACACAAATGCCCGGACATCTCGCACATCCCATGGTCAGTATAGGCTGTAATTTACTTATTTCTGTGTGTCTTGAGTGTTCTGAATTGTTCTGCAACAGGACTTACAAAATTTCATTCACCTCCTACGGGTAAATGGGTGAGGATTAGACGGAGCGCTCGCTAACCGTAAGTCATCTGAAATCTCGCCCTGTGCGTGGTCACCGCACTTACTAGCCTTATTTGTGCTCTCATAAATCCAGGAGCAGTGGGGTGATCAAGCTACCCTACTTTTCCCCCCTTACCCAACCTATTGCCTTGAAGGCAACACATCCGTCGACCACCCCGCAACACTCCTTTCAGAGGCTCAATGAAGAAGAACAAATGTATGGCGATGATTCCCATCTCCTCGTTTGTTCTCACATTTTTTCTAGTCATTTCCGTCAAACCTTTCTTGAGACCTGTCGACCATCGCGCGATCGCTAAACCCTCGGTGACGTGGTGCCTTTTCCTAGCATTTTTATTTTACAGCATGACTATCGTCAGTATTTTATGTTCATCCAATGGCCTCCTCAGAGCTCTTGCAACTGAGCTTGGATCACACACCGTCGGATCTGCTGTTGCCGCTTTAATTGTTGAGAATCTTATTTTTCTTGGTTGTATCGGTAGGTATTTTGTTATCTATGCATGGCCTGCCGTCTTCTAACAGTTGCCGGTGTTTCTGCAGTTCACGCGCTGTCACCTGGTTTACTTCCTGTCGATCGTGTTTGCCATGGTCCTCTTCGCTACCGCCGAACGCATGCCTTCCACATGCGCATTGACTGCATGCGTCGCGCGGTGGCCGTGCAGGCTCTTCACGCACATTCTTTTTCATATGCAGTTCCTAAACAGCATGGGAGAATTTCCTTTCCACACGCTCTGCACCATGACTCTTGCTCCGACTTTTCGTGCTTGAGCCACCACGTCACCCTCCGTAACACGGCACCTCACCCAGTACACAGCGTACCTACTTTTCCTGTGCTTACTGGCAGTAGCAATCTCCCCTTCAGCAGTACGGCTGGTGCTCCCACGGTTGATGGCTCATTGCAGACGATCCAGCTGTCCGACACCGATGACGACGATGGCGGTGATGCCTTTATACCATCGGAATGGATTGGATGCAATGTATCTTGGCGCGATAACCTTCCGCGCTCTGTGCGCCATGCACGTAATGCGGCACGCGCTGTTCCCCAAGGCGTGTTTGATGCCCTGACTCCCCATCCCTCTGCATCGGTCAATGTGATGTTGTCCACCTATCCTACCGGCATTTCCACAAGCTCATCTTCAGTCGAAATGCCCACTTATTTGGATTCCCCTCCGAACGTACTTTCTGATGATGTGACCTCCCCGGAAGCCCTCAATCTTCTGAAGAATATATGCTCTTCGCACCTGCTTGCATCACTGCATGGGCCACATATCAGTCATCTGCAGATTAATTTCAATGATGCGTGGCTTTCGGGAGCACAATCTATCTGCCTTCCTGTCGTCCCACACTACCGCTGGCCACTTTGGGTCGAGAATCTTCTTCACAGCCTACAGGTCACTCTCGAGAAGCAACGGAAGTGGTGGATTGCTGAGGATTGGTTATCGTGTCTGGAAATGCGATTGAGCAACTCGGACGAAGCTCATACTGATCTCATTGAGGCCTGTCGAGACCGTTTGGATGAGATACCTTGGGATGCGTCTATTGCTGGCCTCAGAGAAGCTGTCGCGCTGAACACAAGCCGCCTAGCTATGTTTCTCAGCGATAACTGGCTCGACGACGAGATGATCAATGCAGGATCTGCGCACATTCTTCGCGAGCTCGACACTTCTTCTCGTGTTCGGATCGCTAACTGTCTATTCATCTTATCTCTCCGCAATGCTCATTCTCGAGACTCTGGCCGATATATCGTCAACAAGTCGGTGCTTGATCAGGCTATTCGTTCGGGCAATGTGGATATCCTGGAGGTCCCCATCAATCCAGGAAACCATTGGGCCGGCATTAAAGTTGACCTTATCCGAAAGACCATGGCATACCGTGACAGCGTCAACCCGCAGGCTACAGTTAGCGCGGAGCTGTTCAGCATCCTTACATGGTATCTCAATGCGACTCTAGGCACTGATTCTGAGTGGGCCGTCGCATCTCCTATCTCCTGCCCTTTGCAAACAGACTCGTTCTCGTGTGGCATTGCCTATCTCAGTATGCTCGCTGCTGAGCATCTGGGATATGAAGTGTGGTATCAAGATACATATGCTGCTCATCGAATGGAGTGGTTCCTGCGACTCTCAGATTACATGTTATCGACAGAGAGTTGCTGCGACGTGCCTGGCAGCTTCTCAACTCCATCAGCATCCGCCATAGCCCTTGATGAAGTCGACCTCACACCACCACCCATCGAGTGTAGTTCAGCTTCATCAGCGACCAGTCTACGTCATCTGTCATCTCAATTATCGCCACACGTTGATTGTGCGCTTGGTTCTTCCTCGCTACTGCCTGAACTCCAGTCTGCGCAGAGTTCACCGTCTCAAGAGCTGGTAACGTCAGTCTCCACATGTCAGTCTTCTGTGCAAAGCTCGCGCAGACTGTTTTCTGCTCCCTCAAGGCGCAGTAGGCTCAGAGATGACTCAGATGAGTCCGACAGTGATACTGCATCAGGATATAACACATCGGAATCAGAATCCCTGCGCAAAGATCACCGACCTTGTAAGACAAGGAGAACAGCATCATCGAAGGTGAAGGCGACATCCTGGAAATACCAACAGGCTCTGAAAGCGAAGGCCTCTGCCATTGACTTCAAAGCGAACGAGCAACGTCTTCTGATGTTTCGCAAGAAGATTCTCAATGACGATGTCCATGTTGAGTTCAAATGCAATGACCCTTGTGCAGCGCGCTGTTCTTCATGTGCTGAATGGGTAAACATGCGCGTTCTTTACGGTGTGAAACGGTGGAAGGATCATCGCAACTCTGCGAAGTGCCTGAATCGACGCTCAAAGGGTCTGGTCACAAAGTCACTGCATTGTTTTTTCACGTCAGCTCTGCGGTCTACAGTCCCAACTTCGATTATAGCACCTCGGGAACCCGAGCTGGTCCCGTGTACTGGCCTCACGCGTGCAGCCAATCCTCTTGTGGACAGGTATCTACGATGCACCGCTGTTGATGGTGGTGGAGCTCCATCACGCCTAAAGATTGCAGTCGAGCTGTTCAAGAGATCCAAAGAAGAATGTCACTGGAGGGAGCTGACGGGAAAGGAACGCAACATGGTCTTGCGTGAGGAGCATACACGGTATCGATGGCTCAACAAACATAACTTGGGCACGGTTTTCGCAGCGAATTGCCTTCAGAGGGCAACACCAGCTCGTGGACAGTCTGACTATGCTCCATGTGATAACTGCCGCCTTTTGCTTTCGCTTCATCTTTTCCAGAACAGTCTGAACGTGTCCTTACCTGATGAGGCGAACGAGAAGTACGTGCCTAATGGATACCGCTCCGGTGAGCTTGGTATGCTTTATGCAAAGCATAAAGGACTTCGTAGACTCATCGAGATGGTGCGTGAACCATATTTTGTTGCTATACCTTATATGAATATTCATCATCCTTATTTGCAGGAGGACGGTCATACGCCCTGGCTCCGTTTTGCACAAGGGGCAGTTGCTGGTGAATTTGACACGCAAGAGACGGTGCTGGGGATGATCAAGGCAATTGTGATGAAAGCTGACTGTCTTCGTCGAGGCAAATCATTGCGCAACATGCGCTATGCTGAAGGTCTTGATGCTTTCGGTAATTATCTCACATCAATATCGCCCATGGGTTATCGGGGATTTCAACGAGCATTTGGAGGTCGCTCTTTTAGGAGTATTAAGTGAGTAGTATCATTTTGACGAGAAAGTAGCGGTGCTGACATACACAATAAAGAGCTCTGCAGGCCAAGCAGCCACAATTTGAACCTGACGTCGCATTAGGCAACATCGAGCGTGCTGTGAAGACCCTGGAGAACCTCCAATACCATGGACCACTAGCCCTTTCGTGGGACGACACCGATCTCGAAAAGGCATTGACAGTTCGTCGAGAGTCGGATGGAGCATGGCTTATTCTTGGGGCCTCAAGGGGTCCAATCCTCGTTACGTCCCATGCTGATGTTGATGCAATGTTTGAGCAGGCTCGTCTCGAGGGAGCGGAGAAAGTATGTTGCATAATACAACTTATTGTGATATCCTCTAATAAAAATCATTGCATAGCTTCGAATCTGGGTTCTTTCCATACCCCTACCAGGCATTCCAGCAATTCTTATTGCAGCTGTTGCACGAGGGCCGAAAGAACCAGCTAGCAGCCTTTTTGATATGCATCAGAGGCTCACCGCGCTTCTGCACAAATGTGGAATTTATCCCGTCTCCCATGCTGCTGATGGAACCAAAGTCGAACGAGCGACACAGAGGCGCATTGTTGACTCTAGGACATCATCCTTCCCCTTCTCCATTCCTAATGAGAACCACAGTTGTCAGTTAGAGTTTCTTATACCGCTCTTTGACCATCATCCCGCAATCATGGTTCAAGACTCCAAGCATGCTGCAAAGACTGGGCGCAATCAGCTATCCTCCGGTTCACGTACCATGACACTCGGAAATCAGCCTCTACATTACAAGCAGATCCATGATCTGTCGGCACATCCACTTGGACCTCTATTCAAAAGGGATGTCGAGCGTGCAGACAAGCAAGATGATCGAGCAGCGCAACGGCTTCTTTCAGCGGAAGCTTTAGAGTTCTGTCTCAATCAATTTCCAGGATCCTCAACAGGGCTCTCAGTATATTTATTCGTCCTTGGCGAACTCATTGACGCATGGCAGAACTGCAAGATCCCGCATTTGGAGCACGTGAAGATGGTGTTACGAGCAAGATTTTTCCTCATGGCCTGGCGCTCACATATCGTTGCTCACCCCGAGCATCGCCTACACATTCATTTTATATCCCATGAATCTTTCAACATTTTCATTCGACTCTGTGATAGTCTGGTCGAGCTGATTGCTGTCTACCGTCGCTTTTATCCGACCTATCCATTAGCACCCTGGCTTCATTCGACTGAGGTCTGCGAGCATATCTTCGGTATGCTACGTCTGCTCAAGAAGGACTTCAATTATGGGGATATGCTGTACTTGGAGCCAAAACTTCGTGCGCTAATGCTTGGAGCATTTCAGGGTCTCTCGGAGGATGAGAAGCATGGCCAGACAGCAGCCGGCTACCACCACACTTACTTTCATGCCCCCGATCTAGACTTGGCAGCTCTCATGCAATGGCCGACAGATGCAGAATTTGCCGTAGCATCAAAACTTGCCTATGCAGAAGTCGAACAACTGCTAGCGACAGTCGGTATTAACGCAGCTGAAATGCTGTCTGTTTATAAAGAGCCCCCTGCAACTGGCAGTTCATCAGATGAATTCTCAGATCAGCTTGACGCACCGATGCGCTCCCTTGCTGATTTGCTCACTCTTTATGATAGTGGATCATTTTCGAGCAAGACAGAGACGGAGGTCGAGAATTGTGTCATGGCATTGGCAGCAGCTCGCGTTGACCAAACCTTATCCATGTATGCATGTTTCTCGTCCATCTTCCTTTCTGTAAGCTTTCCTAACACGATGCAAAACAGTATTTCCCTTCCTGATAGCTCGCCAAATGATGAAGCTGCAATCCGAAACATTATACAGGATTATGTGACACAAACAATAAGCATGGACTCATTGGTAAGTCATCATCTTCGATTTAATGACTAGTTGCTGACTTTTGCCTCAGGTGCAGTCCTCACCCCTCATAGCAGAGACGGGCGTACTCATACTCTCAGTCTTGTCCCAGTCGAACGACGCTCTCAATCAAACACATGCAACGGTGCCGGCGCTGAATGCACAACTGCTGGTGTCAATTCGTCATGCACATCAGCCGAAGTCAACAGCGAAATCTGTTCGACAAGCTAATCGAGCGAAAGCCTTCATGTCAGACCCTGACGTTTCGAAGACAACTCAGGCGGGCTCCGAAGATGCTATTTCTGAATCAGCAGCTCTAGAAGACACACTCATGCATCACCTCTCAGTGATTGCTACATCTTTCAGCAGTTCACATAACATGACAACAGGAGCAAACCGGCAAGTTCGTCATAATGGTGTATTCATGATCGGAAATGCACCGTCAAGTGCGCGTGCTCAGCAGAAGGCAACACTCCTTGAAGTCGCATCCTCAGTATGTTCCCTGATTTGTTGCATGCATCACTTGTCGCTCACTGCTTTGCTGGGGTAGAAATTTGCTGCGATTCACACACGTGCATTCGAGCCGCTGCAGGATATCTATGAGGGCATGCACAATGCCAATATCTCGCAAATTTGTCCATTGAAGGCTGGTGATTTCATCATTGTCCTCCGACCGAGCTTGAAGGATGATTCCCCTCAAGTTCTTCTTGGCGAAGGTGAGTCGTACTAGCAGTTCCGTCTGTTTAGCGCTCACCAATGTTTTCATCATTTTCAGTCGTGATCATGTATACAAACAGTGGTGCTCGTGGTGCCAACCATGACTGGATTCCTTCGATAAAGAGTGCCGGCTCTCCTTCCTACATCTCTGTCAAGGTCTTTTCCCTGCATTTTCTTCATACCTTCTCCTCCCTCGCATGTTCTGAGCTTGGATGCATTACTGTCCTTCGTGTTCCTCGCATGCACATTCTACTCTCACTCGCTTCAGCGGCTCAAGAGATCAAGGATGTCAAGCTTACAGTTGATCCTAATCACCCTTTTCGCTACATAACGCTTGGTCCCCGTTCTCTTCAGCTTCTCAAGATACTCCAAGACCGCAGAGATGATATTTCATCCTGTGTGCATCAGTTAATCGATCTCGAGGCTCAGCGCCGCAAAGCTAATTCAGATCAAGCCGATACTTGAGTAGATCTCTCAGTACTTATTTTTGCTATGTTATAATACCAGACTGTGATACCCATACTATTTTCACGCCAATCGAACTATATAGACAGATTTTATGATTAATGCAGACAAAAGCTGTCTAGTCAAAGGTTCCATCAGGATATGCGGCCAGAAAACCCGCTGAACGAGGTTCCAGGGCACTTTGCTGACGGATCGCCCTTGGAAACGCATGTTCCATCCACTAAAGGACACTTTTGTGGCGAAAAGTATGTGGACAAAAGTGCAAAAATTCACGATTTTAGGATGGAACATATGTCCGCATATTCAGGGGTCCTGAGCACACAGGAGTCCGGGCCTGAAGAGGTGAGTGCGAGAATATCTGCAAGGAAGAAAGGAAACTCACTGACACATCAGATTTCCGATTCCGAGTCTGATCTCTCGGCAGGCATCACTGTCATCGCTGTCGATGACACAGACGACAGCGACGTGGAGTCAGATGCCGAGCTGACACCTTCTCAGAAGGAGAAGCTCTCGGCACTGATGGCAGAATTGCGAGCCAGGCTTGCCGACGAAATCCCTGCCGTCGCAGAGCCTCTCCGCCATGGCACTGCCTCTGTGCACCAAGGCCATTATCGAGATGTCCTGTGGCTGAAAAAGGCACGAGATGAGCTCACAAAGCTGGCAAAGAGCTCAAAACTTGATGTGCTCTTTCGTGCTCGCATCAATCAGATGGCCGGGATGTTGAATCTTTTTTTGGACGACGAGGCTTCTTTCACTTGGCATCAGGCATCAATCACAGTCGCGAAAGCAGCCAATCGTGGCAAAATGACAGCGCGAAGCATACGACGATGGATTCACCGTTATTTGGAGACCGGTCGGCTGCCGCTTCACCAGTACGGCCGCTTCTCGACATCAATGCTTGAAGATGAGGACTTTGCAGATCAGATTCAATTGCATCTGCTCGAGATCGGGAAGAACGGGTATATTCGCGCACAAGACATTGTCGATTTTGTTGCCCGTCCCGAAATTCAGGAACAGCTCGGCACGACAGGTCAAAAGAAGACGACAATTCATGTTCGGACAGCTCAGAGATGGCTCAACAAAATGAGCTGGTGGTACGGCAAAAAGCAAAATGGCATGTACATCGACGGCCATGAACGGGAGGATGTGGTTGCCTATCGCAAGGACTTCATTGCCCGGTGGAAGGAGTATGAACGGCGCATGGTGCTATACGACCAGGACGGAAATGTCGCGAGCGAACCACGAGGCTTCCCCGTCAAACAAGGACCGAGATTTCGGCTCTATCTCATCATGCACGATGAGTCGACATTTTTTCAAAATGATCGCCAGCGGAAAGTCTGGTCTCATCCGAGTCAGGGCCCGACACCTCAGCCGAAAGGCGAAGGGGAGTCGCTTATGGTGTCGGACTTCTTGTGTCCCGATTTTGGCCGGCTTGTCTACGAGGATGAGTGAGATTATTTCTTTTTTTGCCTCTTGTGCCTTTATTCATGCTGTCATTGCAGAGAAGCACGCATTTTCTTCAGAGCTGGAAAAAATCGAGATGGCTATTTCACCAATGATGATTTGCTCCGGCAAACTATCCTGGCCATCGAGATTTTCGAGCTCAGGACCAATGGGCAAGCCACGGCCCTTTTCATGTTCGACAACGTGAGAACACACAGGAAGCACGCCGATGATGCGCTCTCCGCATCAAAAATGCCGAAGAAGCCCAAACTCGGCTGGACCCAAGTGAAAGATGGCCCAAAGATGCGAGATGGCCGGCTTCCTGACGGCACGCCGCAAGCCCTTTATTTCCCCGAAGACCATCCGAGCATGCCTGGCTGGTTTAAGGGCATGGAAATCATCATCCGGGAGCGCGGCCTGTGGCCGGAGGATGGCCTCCGAGCAGCATGCGCGAAATGCCCCGAGAACAGCACTGATTGCTGTTGCCGAAGAATTTTGTTCTGCCAACCGGACTTTGTTGCTCAGAAGTCAGCCCTGGAGGAACTCATCGAAAGCCGCGGCCACATTTGTGACTTCTACCCGAAGTTTCATTGTGAGCTCAACTTTATCGAGCAGTACTGGGGCGCAGCAAAATTCCGTTACCGTGTCAGCCCCCGCACCAATGGCATTGCCGAGATGGAGCGGATCATCAAATCGTGCCTAGATGATGTTTCGCTCCTCACGATCAAGCGATACGGCAACCGTGCGGTGCGGTTCATCTCGGCCTACGATCAAGGTTTGTCCGGGCCAGAAGCTGCCTGGGCAAACAGGAAATACTGTACCATTTCGAACGGTTCACCACCCCCTTGTGACTGTGACCGGTGTGGTGAATATTTTCATTCACCAGCGCCGGGGTGTGACCATGACGAACCTGAAATTTCGCCGGTGGGTGAATTTCGCCAGGCCAAAGACATACCTTCAGACCATGGATCAGCATGTTCCAAAAGGTTCAGTTGACTCAGTAGAGGGCACAATGTGGATACAATGCTTAGTCTGCTTTCAAATATATAATTGATTTCTATCGAATTTGGGACCTGAAAATACTATATAAGTACATCGAAAATGAGAGGTGATCAAGCTCGAATGCAGATGTGTACCGTTTGTTCACTCGCGAGCCCAAAGTTTGCGAGCACGAGGTGGCCGCCCGCATCGAGCAGCACATTGTCCGGCTTGACATCGCAGTGCAGCTTCTTAGGTGCGAGCAGCAGCTCCGCGGCATAGTGCTGCGCAATCGTGAAGTAGAAATGCTTCTCGCGCTTCAGCTCGCTGCACAGCGTCCTGCACGGCAGGAAGTCCTGCGCTGCACGCATCACTGCCTGTGCAGGGGAAAGGTGAGGAGCGAAGGGGGCGCACGATAGGGAAGGAGAAGTTCACGGCATTGTGCCAGCTCGCGTGCAGCTGCAGGAACGCGGCGTCGCCGATGATGGTGCGCAGCAAGCCTGCTCGCTCATGGCGAGCTTCTGCGAGCAGTGGTGCAGGCGCTCCTTCGGGATCACCTTGAGCGCGAACGAGCGGCCCGTCATGCGGTCCACGACGTGGTACACACTACACGCGCCCAAACGCGCCCTCACCCACGATTCGGAGGCACACGGGCATGAAGTCGTCTGCGGTGAACGGTACAAAGCAGTAAGCAGGGTGTATGGGCAACAAAAAGCACAAAAATTTAACTTACTGTCACACCACAAACCAATTCACCAAGGGCCCTTGTGATGCGCAACACGGGTCAGATTTCACCTCACCAAGGACCCCTGTGACGCGTGACCGGCGAACCGTTCGAAATGGTACAGTACCATGGCCATCGAGTCTTACCACCAGACATGATTGCAGAGGTAAAAAAGTCTATTGCACATAGCTAGAGTACCGTACTGTAATGAATCCCACCGCCCTGCCGCCCGTCTCGTTGTCTCCCCCTTCTTGAGGTGTCGGTGCCAGCAGATTTGGCGGTTCCCACGCCACAATTACATAAGCTACGCTAGGTGTCGGTTTTGCCTGTCGCCTATCTTATTCGTTTTGCTCACGGGCGCACACGTCTTCGTTCTCCTGCAGCACCGGGCACTCCGTAAACACGGCCACGAGTTCCTCGAGTTTGAGTACTCGCATGGTCGAAGCCGTACCGTGGAAAGAAGGTTCTCGTTGTTGGCGCTTGCAATTCCGGTACAATTATTTCCTGTTGGTCATTCAATCGCGTTTACCCTGACTTCCCTGCGCTCAGCCCATGACATCGCACAAGTTCTGGCCGAGACGGGTGTCGACGTGATCATGTACGCCATCTTCTTTGCCAGTCATCACGCCGTTAGTGATCTCACACGATACATCTTAGACTGCAGAGGTCGTCGACGTTTGTCGTCTCGACCAAGGCCATTGTCGCGATGCTCAGTAGTGAGTCGCCGAGTCCTTTTTCTTTTATGCCCGTCCCGCCTCACTGAGCGTCTGCCCAGAGGCTTACCTAGAAAACAGCCCGCCTATAGAGGTCGCCGATTTTCTGAACGCCTCTATTCCTATTGCCATGGCCAAAATGATCCAGCAGCGCGTGATCCCCGACATCGCGGCCACAATCGACAAGTGAGTCAATTCATTTATCCATCTCTTATCTTTCTTACGCGCGGCGTGGCCGTAGAGAACTACACGAGAAGCTCCGAGGTGCTGGGTTCCAACTCAACATGGGCCCTGATGGCTCCGGGCTGATGCAGCTCTTCCTGCGTCGCGGCGGCAGATATTATATCGGTACGTCGTCCTCTGACATGGCTGTCTTGCGTGCTGCATCCTCATCGGTATCCATTCCAGATGTCGGAGCCAGCTCCATGATCGCGGAAGGCGAGATCGGACTGAAGTCTGGTACGGAGATCACGGAGTACACGGCCAATGGTGTCAAGCTTGCCGATGGCTCCGAGCTGGAGGCCGACGCTATCGTTTTTGTGACTGGGTACGTATCACGCCGCTCGCGTCGCGCGAGCATGTGTCCTTTCCTTCTGCGCTTTCGACGTGTCGCTGACCATCCTGGTCGGTGCAGGTTCGGCGATCCCCGCAGCCTCGCGCATGATCTCTGTGGCGCCGATGTCGCATACAAGCTGCATCCAGTGTGGGGCCTCGACGAGCAGGGCGAGCTGAGCAGCGTGTGGCGCTACTCGGGCCATCCTCGACTGCATTTTGCCGGCGGTGAGTCGTGCGCCCCATGTATCTGATTCCTTGCTTATGCGATCCCGTCAGGAAACTTCGCTTTGTCGCGCTTCTATTCACACTACCTTGGGTTGCGTGCGTCGCTTTTGTCTGTCTCATTTTGGATATTTGCTCATTATATTATAGAAATCAAGGCGGAGGAGAACGGCATGGCTCCTCAGCGGTATGCTCAGTAGATGGCGCTAAACTCTCGTGGATTCGATGTCTCGGATGGCCCTGTCGTACTCGTACCGTTTTGGGTGTCATCAAGCATATGGCTATTGCGTCCACAGCTTCTCACTTCTACCCACTTACTAGACGTGACGGGAATCGGCAGGAAATTCATGAATCGTTGAAGACCTCGTATGGCTATGCGAGACATACCGCGGCAGCGTGACGAGCTGCTTCTGCTCAGCTGTGAGCGAGTGCTGCTCCACGGATCGAGCGCGTGGCACTCCTGGTTGTCTGTGGCAACCTCAACATCTGTCGACGAGTAGTACCTTCACGATCTTGGGCATCTGCAAGCAGGGCTGGACGGTGCGCTCCTTCCGCTGCGCGGCCTTCGCGGATGCTGTTACGACGAGACCTCGGTGACTGCGCCCTGCGCCTGCGGCAGCGAGTCCTACAGCATGAGGTTCCTCCTATTCAACCTGACCAAGCGCGGCAATGGCATCCACTCATCTCATGGCCAGCTGCGGTCGGACGAGCGTCGGTCAGCTAGGGAAGACAACGGGCAGGAGCGAGAAGGCATGTCTTCTTCCAGCCCTCCATGAAGTGTATGCGCAATGCGAGCCGACTGAGTCCTGTTTCGTGCTCTGCTTGTCTTATGCGTCTCTCCGAGTCCTGAGGTCTTTGATGTTCGTAGATGAGAGAGGGCCACGGTAGCAGGCGTCGTTAATCGCGGAGCCGGCTGCGGCGCAACGAGTGTTCTATGATTTTAAACTTTCATTGCCCAGAAATATAAACCTCCCAAGCTACAGTTGCCCGAAGTTTATGCATATTAATAACACGGAGAGTGATGCCTTTTGACAAGAACAATATGCCTTTATATACGAAGGAAAAGCAGCGAGATATACGATCTTAAGTTACTGATGGTGCAACGTGGTTGGGACAAAAGATTCAGCAACTGATCGAAAGCTTGAGGAATATGATACAACTGAGACAAAGCCTAAATGCTGGTAAACAGCTGGTCCTAAGTGGACTAGGCTAGTCTCTGCACAACCACCTCCAACGATCCGTCCATGGTGGACGTGAAAGAATCCTTCATCAGATGCATTTCCTTCGTCACCGGCTGCACATCGACACATGGCAGGATCGCTGACCATAGCGCCACGAATTCATATGTACCCAGCTGGGCACCCGGGCTAGCAGAGTCGATTTTCAGCCAGATGTTTTCAGGTACGCTGCAGAATGAAGACCAAAGACGTACCAATACCTTGGGCCAGCACCAAAGGAGTGGAATTTAGGCAAGGTTGGTTTAACGAAATTGCCCAGGGAATCCAAATGGCGTCCAGGATTGAATTTGTCGGCATCGTCGCCCCATACCTAGATTTCATTCGTAGACAATTGGTCCGTAAGCCCTAACACTGGCGAACGAAAGAGTAAGTTACCTCTGTGCTGCGCATCATTGCCCGATCAGACCAGAGGACATATTCGCCTTTATAGACTTTGATAGGTCCAATTCCGAGCGCTGGGACTGCGGGTAGAACGTCGTCTTCTTCGATGTATCGTGCATTCTTTGGTACGCCGGGCCACAGCCGAAGGGTCTCGTAGAATACTGCAAGATGAACAGGATACCTCTGCACGGGCACAACGCAGTCAACTTGGGAGTGCGCACGGGGAAGTAGAAGGAGCTTACCGATATGTCACTGTATCCGATGACGCCGCCGTGCGGGTTTTTCTCATGTGCTTCTTCGCGCATGCGTGACATCCACGACGGTGACAAGGACAACTCAAGGAGAGACCATCCCAGAACATTGAGAAAATTGTCATGGCCCGCTGGATCGATCCAGACAGTGAGCGTTGGCTGAAGTCGCTCAGTATTCAGAAGATGTTCCTTACCGAAAAAGAGGGTAATCATCGTATCGCGGATGTCTATCTCGCTCATGCCGCTCGTGAAAAGTGCATCCAGAAAACCGCCATCCTGAGCCTCGCTTGGAGTACAGCCTTTACGATCGGAGATGACTGAGTCGGCGATTCTGAACAAGTTAGAGCGAGCAGTTCTGAAGCGGGAGGCAACGCCAGTGAGCTGCAACAAAGAGAAGAAATAAGCTGCTAATATCAGCATTGAAGGTCGACTCCACAATGAAGACCCATACATTGTCCGTTATCCTCCAGAATGGGTTGTAGAGCCGACTGGAAAGGATAATCACTTCATGACATCGTCCAAGCAGTACGTACGGGATGACTCACCCACTGGATGTCGTGTTGCAGATGTGCATAGAGTTGACCAGGGAATCTGACTCTGAAAGGCAGTTCGGATCGTTAGTTAACGCTCCAGAATCAATTCCAAAGGCCATGCGGTAGAGCATGGATATAGCCAATCTTCCGCTGAAGTCTAACTCCTCGACTGTGAGTACAACGTAACGAGAATATACAGAAAAACAAATCCTCACTATTCCAGTCAAAGACCACCTTCTTATCAGCGGCCGAGAGCAACATGTCTTTAGCAACGGAAACAATCTTTATAACACTATCCTTAGCAGAGAATGTAGTCAAGACCGGGATGATACTAGACAAACCTCTTGCATTGCGCTCGAAACTTGAGCATCGAAGTTTTTAACCGAGAAAATAGGACTGAAAGAAAATTAGCAAATGACTAATGATGAAGACCGTCTCACATACGATATAAGCTTCCGTCGTGCTCGCCACTGCGCCCCGTCATTCGCAAAAGGGCTCATTGGTCCGGGGAACTCGTTGAAGATTGGAATCGTGATAGAACCTTTGGTATACCTAGTGGTATCCTCTGAGAAATGCATCAGCATTTTTGGTCTTTGAATGGCCTGATGAGATACGCACGTTTCTTCATATGTTCCAGCCAATCGGGGTGGTTTATGACGACAGAGCGACGCCACCCAGGCATGGTAAATGTATAAAGGGGTCCGTATATAGCGGCCATCTCGTCCATCCAGTAAGTCATCCGGTGAATATGAGGAATAATCTGAAAGAAATTTCCAAAGAGCGGTACACCCTTTGGTCCCGGAATGTCGGGGTGTGCATGGGTGCCAATATAGCGGTGAGGGTATCTGATGCAGAGAAACAGAATGCTAGTAAAGATGGAAAGACAGAGCAGGGAAGGTATGGACGACATCGTTGAGACATACTCGTGGACCAGAGCAAGTAGTACACCCATGGTCGAGTGAAGTTGAGAGTCGAGTGAAGTTAAGAGTCGAGTGAAGTTGAGAGGAGATCTCGACATACCAGAGACGTAACATCGCTTTAAGATGAACCAGTAACAAAAGCCGCTTATTTTTGCTCAAGCGCCGAAGACAGTAATGGATGGCCAAATTCCTGTCAGGGCTCGAGTCGTACGTCCTTCCTCGAAGATTACCAACTGGGGAAATCCTGTTGGGGACCCCACATCATACTGAACCACCCCAAAGCACGGCTCTGATTCTGATCACTCCCGGTTCTGCGAGAGTAAGGGATTTAGGCCAGATTGAGTTTGTGTAACAGACAAATTGTTCGTCGAAAGCTCTCTCTACCACTCCTAGCTTGATCAGGATTAGCGCATTCCCAAGCTTGCATGTATGTATCCACACGGTCCTCGGCTGCAGTGGGAAAGCATCAAAGAACTGCTCACCATGATCTACGAAACGGCTGCGTGGAATATTTGGCAATCGTCCGGCATAGCCAGGCGTTTGAAATGAGTACTGTGAAGATGCCGCTCGAGCACTCGCCATTGCAAACAGACAAGCAATATCAGCAGTGGCCGGCGCCTTGAGATATGAGAATCTTCACACCCAAAAATTGCTCGAATGCCATTGATTGGAGCGCGAAAGATTACCCAGGTTGGGTAAAGCACCGACACCGAAGTTTAAGTTTCGGAAAAGTATAGCCAAGGCGGCCATTCTGACCGTAACGCGCCTTCGAGATTATTGAGCACGGGAGTTAACAGCCAGGACGGGCATACCTGTGCAGGATTCTCGACTGCATTCGTTTCAATGGTAACTGTTGGCGCTTCCAGGATAAAATTTCGAAGATCTATTGCCTACACGGGCATCACGGGTCTCCGCGCTCCCAAAGATGACAGCTACTATCAGAATGTTACACAGCATTTGGGTCGCGCGCTGTTCACGATCAGGAATTGTGTTCGTCCTCGGACTCGGCGAAATGGGTCGCTGGAATGTGAACTTACAAGCGAGGAGCCTGTCAGTGATACATAGTCACTGTGATGGCACTGCAGCGGAGCTCGGAACCGCCCGAAATAAGTAAACTGTATGCCAAGAGGCTCCAAGTTAATATTTATCATACACGAGGCCCGGGGGGAGGGGGAGGGTGGTACCCCCCCAAAGGCCAGATCTCAAATTTTGTACATAGCCGGTCAAAAAAGGTGCAACTATAGCTTGGGACAGAATTTTCAAGTATTTTCGGTCAATATGAGAAACAATTGAGCCAAAAATCATAAATTCAAGCAAACTTGAGTGTAAATCTCGGCCATCTGCCGAGATTTGGTGAAGTTTCAATCCATATGGTACTTCTCACTCGCATGCTTGATGGATCGTTTACCATTGCAGTTCGACAATGCCGCTTCACGCAAATTGTCGAGTCCCATTGCCAAAGGCGACGACACACCACATCATAGCCTCTCGCGCATGCGCCGGCGATCTCGCGCATGTGTGCGCTTGTCTGAGCGCAAGCCGTGCACCGACCCCGCATGACAATATGTGCAGGCGCAAGACACGGCACATGCAGACACATGCAGATGAAGACATGCGTGCGCAGATGACGAAGACACGCACACGCAGATGCTGAGAATGCATGCGTGCAGATGCTGGGGATGACACGTACATGCTGTGCGCGGTGTCCGGGTGCACAATGACATACGCAGACTCCCAGGATCTCACGCGTATGTGCGCGCTGGGGACAATTAATATGCGGGCGCATGACATGAGCAGCTACCAACAACACATGCGGACTCCGCTGAGGAGGATACCCATGTCGTGGATGCTTGAGGACCTCGTGCGCAGGCCGAGGGTGACACAATTGCGCCAATGATGATGCGTGCATGCTGTGGGCAATGCGCGCACACCCTACACGATCCGCTGCGGTGCAGGCGCACTGCTGGGTATGACGGCAGGTACCCCGCGCTATCTGCGCCCTCTTCGCGCTTACTGCGTGCAGTCCGCCACGCTCTACGCTACTGCACACAATCTGCCTGCCATCCGCTGGGCTCTGCGCTCCGTTTGAAACCAGAAAAATAGGGGGGTGGGGGGGTGGTCACTACGAAAATCCAGCTCAGTTGAGAAAAAAAAAGTGCAGTGGGAGGGGGGTGGTTGGAGATTTCGGAGATTTCGGATAAGGAGGCCTCGTGTCAGGAAATAAAATCCTTGGGACCTCTTGCTGTATGCGTCATTCTGCATTATTTAACGGCGCCCGCCGTCGTCTAGTCTTCTGGGCTGACCACATAGAACTTGATAGTCGCTGCAGAGCGAGGGATTTGTCCGGGGGAAGAGTGGACGACTTTCCGCGACCTTATTTAAATCTATGGTTTGATATTCCAGAAGCAATTTTAAATGCCTCGCTAACGTCCTCCTTGTCCAATCATGTCGCGCAAATCAGCGGACTTTGAATCTAAACCAGTTCGAAAACATATCATAGAGTAAAAATAAGGCCGCGGAAAGTTGTCCATTGGAAATAACAAGATATGACACGCAACACCCAGAGAGATGAAAGCAATCTCAGTATCAGTATGTAGAGTACTTTGTCAAGACCCGATCTGCCGTCGACTATTGAGCACCTGAACTTCCGATATTCAACTCAGAGACACCCAAGGCGATAACAACAAGATTCAACACAGATATACCACCCAGCATACCAAACACATACACAAAAGCCGTCTGCCAGCAGCTATAACCCATGGCCTGTACCGGTGAGGGAAGGAAAGACCAGTCTCGACCAGGCGCTCTGAGAACAGGAAGGTACTGAGAACACCGGCATATGCTCAGTATACCCGAGTGGCGTTAAGCATTGAAAACTCGACGTACCTTTCGGTCACCTCCCGTTATCGTGCGAGTTAATTCAAGGGACAAAAAGATTTGCATAACCACCGCCGATAATGAGGTACCCACGACGCCTCCCAAAGACTTGAAGACTACATCACTTTGTTAGATTCTTGAAAACAAAGAGAAAAAAAAGGCCGGGAACGCACGCGAAGCATGGCTCGTAATATTGGCGATTTCGGTCGAGTCGTGGACTGCCAAAAGAACGACCATCGACACTGAGTTGATGAGCTGGAATCCGAAGGTGGACGGAAAGCTACACATCACTTGAAGCACTACACCTCCAAAGGCGTTGCCGTTCATAATATTGTATACGAAGGCAACAGGACCTATGACCACGCAAAACGCTCCGAATAGAAGCATCGACCTGCACTTTCCGGTACGGTTGATGTGCAGCCCTGCGAGAAGGGTTGCTAAGACGGCTGCCAGCGATACCGGCATGATATACATCCCTGCGAGCGCGGCAGATGTGCGACCGATGACGACTGCCAAGATTGGAGCCAGAGAGAGGATCGAATGGTGAACGAATGCAGAGAAAGACTGGAGGACGCAGGTGACGCCTATGTTTCTGTGGCGGAGTAGGCGGGTGGAGATGATTGGATTGTTGGTGGAAGATTCGTGGAAGCACAATATCACTGTCGCCACGATAGCAACCACTCCCAAGGCGAGAAGAGAGGTGATATCCTGTGGATCAGCCTTTGGAGCACCGATCAACCTTGCAAGGATGGAGGAACCCAACAACAGCGGCGCTATCATGACCAGGAGCAGAATACATCCGCCGACATCGAGTCTGGACTTATGATGAAAGAGATCTACTTCTGGCGCATCAGGCTTGACTGGTTGGCTTGGGTCTTTGAGAAATATGCCAGCGACAAGAAGGGATGCGAGGGCGAGCGGTATTTCAAGGACAAATGCGGCCCTCCAGTGGATTTTATCCGTGAGGACACCGCCTATGGGACCGCCTATGGCCATAGCGATCTATACATACTTAGTCAGTGAAAGCGTTGGGTCCGAAAAAGGTGAGGGACTTTCCCCTCCCACAAGCTTTCCAACACTGTGCCAAAGAGCTCTCGACTTCAGCGGTACGGTCTCTGAGGGACGGAGAGATATCAGTTACAACTGTAGTGATATAAATAAACATGGAGGACTATACCTGACAGAATGACGGAGCTGAGGATACTGATGCCTCCAGTTCCGAACCCAGACAACGATCGCCCAAGCAAAGCGACGGACATTGTCGGTGCACAAGCACATGTCAAGGCTCCCCATGCGAAGAATAAACATGCGATTGTCGTTGCAAATGATCTTCCGCGCATATCTCCAAGTTGGGCAAAGAGTGGAGCAGCAACGGTAGAAAAGAGCAGGGTAGTTGTGGAGAGATACAGAGAGCTTGACGTGTCTCCAAAATGCTCCCCAACTATAGCCGCAACTGCAGCGGTGATTGTAACTGCAGAAAAAACGGTTATGCAATGTGAGATACGATGATACAAGCTACTCACCATCGAGACCGGTCGCAAAAATTAGAAAGCTGACAGAGACGGCGACGCGGAGGAAACCAGGATGGCGGTAATCTGAATCGGTTGAAGTCAACATCGGCGCCATTTCGGAGCGCGGATTACACGCTGATTCTGCAGATGCACTACGCATTTAGCTGTTACAGAGAGAATGCTTCAGTATGAGAGGGTGCCGGATTATCATACCAGCCGCGTGTGAACGAGAGCGAGGTCCTGCATCGTATTTGAAGCACCTATATGATACATGAAGAGTTGTCGGGCAGATTCATCAGAAGTCGCCGAGATCTCTTCTGACGTATCCTGTAGCTGAGGATACTGTGAGCCACTTGAGGGAAAGCATACGATGCCTTTCTTACCAATGCCGTTCCGCTATGCTTAGCTCGCTTTTGTCATAATACACCCGTCTCCTGTGTTCATCAGATCCTCGGTGTTGGGCGAGTATTCAGATGTTCGAGGCACAGCTTGGAATAGTACTCCATGCTACATGACGCTCGAAGAGCTGTTGGGACAGATCTGGCACATGCATAACCGCGTTTGCCTTCATCATGATGGACATCCACAGGATTGGCTCGAGCCCGCGCGGGCGGAGCCAAATATTCGACTTCCGTTTCGGGTTAGTCGGCGACTTCCGTTTCGTAGGCACCGTGCACGGTGGCAAGAACACACACCGTCGACAGCCGTTCTCAGGACTCCCATCTCGCTGAGGCCCAGTAAGCAACGCCCAGATGATGTCTTCACACCGATGTGCCTTTAAGGGATGCAGCTGAAGCGCTGAAGACGGAGCTCGCGCGTGTACACGCATTCTTTATATGCCAAGTGCCGCGATGCACCTCTGAGGCGACCTTCCCTCCCTTATCGTACGACCGTATCCCTTTGTTATCGCTGTAGTGATATCATGTCCACTCAACCGGATCTGCATGTTGTGCTCGAACAGACTCTGGGGTATCAGCTAATCGGAACGTTCATCGCTACAGCGTGAGTCATACGCGTTTCCTGGTGCTCGCGTCTCTCCGTTGTACATACTATTCACCGTCTGTCTCCCGCAGAATCTACGGTATTACAGTTCTTCAAACGTATATCTACTATACCCGATTCCACAAGACAGACTCCTGGCGGCTTCAGACCTTGGTAAGTCTCGCATGTTATTCGAACTAACTCCTGCTGCTTGAAAACTCATGCATGCGATAGGTCATAGTTCTTTGGTATCGTTAATACACGTGTCACCGAAATTTGTCAATGCTGAGTCCATGTACTCCAGGGCTCTAGACACCGTGTGCTCCGCTCTGGTGTGCCATGCATTATATATTGTCTTGGTACGCGACTGGGGCGTCGTAGCTTCCTTGGCAGATGTACCTGCGTGAGTCCTCTTGAACCCTCTGTTCGATTTTCAGACGCTTGATTTTCCCTTTATATAAACGTCTCTGCAGGACCTTTGCAGTAAGATGATCATCCGTATTCCTTTCGTTTTCCTAACTAAATCACGTCCTCTTATTCTTATTCTAGTTGGAGAACGGTTTCACAGTAGGGTTTCTTTCCAGACACGCGTACTAAACGATATGTGCGCTGACGATAAATACGGTAGTGCTTGGTGACTGCTATCGTGCAATGGTTGGTTCTCCGTTGTGCCCATTAGTCCTGTTCCTGATGTTCAATTTGGAACGGCAGCTTCTTCGCCCATCGTGTATGGCTAGGTACGTATATCAGCGCAACCAAGCTTCGATTCTGTGTTTATAAGTCTTGGGATTCAGTAAGCGGAAGGCAAAGCATTTTCATTTCTATCTTTATCGTAAGTGATAAAATTGCGTAAGGAACGACCTGGCTCGCTAACATGTTCCCTTCAGACGCTTTTGGCTCTCCTGGGATTCGGTATGCCAGACTCTACCATACCCCTCTTCACGCATCCTGACATGCACCCTCTCGTTCAGGTGGCGGACTTGGTATCTTCCCTTTGTCAACCCTTCCAGACTGACGCTAACTTGAACCTGCTCATTCTTAGCCCTGACCGCGCGGATTTTCATCACGAACCTTCAGGTACAAGCGGTCGAATTTGATCCTTTCATAAACGTACGCCCCGATTTCCATGTTCGACTGTCGTTATTGACTGACGAAACTCGACTGTAGCACGCGTGCATCGTCGACCAGACCGCGGCGGCTCTCTGTGACGTCTCCATCACGGCTTCCTTGTATTACTACTTGAACAAGCGAAGGAACGATAAGATGATGCTCACGCGGTACGCTTCGTTGTGCTCGCATAACCGTATTTGCTGATGTTGCTGATCGTTCAGCGCCGACTCAGTCTTGCAGTCTCTCGTCCTTTACTTCATCAGTCGTGGAATCGTCACCATGTATGTTCTCCGCCATGTGTCATGTCGACTGCTCTTGCTGGAAAATGTTAACGTCCATGCTGTAGGGTGTTCCAAATCCTTGCCGTGGGCACAGTGAGTATTCTTTCTCCCTGCGCGGCCGGTGTGTTAAGCCCCGGACACGCAATATCTTCAGTTTGCAGGTCTTGACACGCAGCAAGTCTGGATGCTGTGGCATCTTACCCTCAGCAAGGGTATGTATCCCGTTTCTCCACCACACTCTCCGAGCACTTACCTACCCATCGTCTAATCTTTAGTCTATGTTAATTCACTCCTCGCGATGTAAGTGCACGTTTCGGCCCTTTTTCATGCCCGTTGCTCATTCAAGCTGATTCTCGCTCTTCTCTCTTCAGCCTGAATGCGCGCCAATACCTCCGCCAGACGCTCGACGGCCCAAACAATATTCGTACTATCTCCGAGCTGCAGTTTCAGCACACCAGGAGCACCGGGACAGGTATAGGAACAGCCACGAGCGACACCACTTCCAGTCCAGGCCTTGGAAAAAGTATCAGCCAGATCAAAGAAGTAATGTTCGCGGAGCCTCCCAAGGTCGAAGTATCTGAGGCCTGAGGCCCAGGTCCGCATCTAAGGCGCCGTCGAAGTGCTCCTACTCCATGGTCCAATTTCCTCGAGTGGTTCTTCATGCAGATACGTGTCTAGTATGTGAGATTTCTCGTGCGGTTAATTGATATATACATATGTATTGAGACGATTCCTGCTTGCTTAAATAATCTTTGGGTGCATCGTGCGCATACGGCGCCTGGAATGGTGGGAAAAACGGTATACATATTGTCCGTTGCTATAGTCCAAGGACTCTGATTAGCTTAGTCCACCGATACACACCCTATCCCTACATGGCACGAATGTTACGCTAGGCTACGACTGTTCTGTATCTTAGACCCAGAGATCTGGCATTAATCATCAGGTGGAGCTAATAGACAAGCGCGGAAACTCGGAAGAAACACATGCTATGTACCGTACACCAGGAAACGACCCAAATATGTTAGAGCGACGGATGGTAGTTGGACGGTCATTAAGCATTTTCGATTTTAGGTTTGCCAATGAGAGACGAGGGGCTGGCAGGTTTATCATGAGCTGTGTGAACTCTGATGAGCCCCGCGCACCGTTATCGATATGCGAGACGAGAGATGATGGATCCATACGACTCAGAATGGAAGGGGTGTGTTACATAGGGCCGCCGGCCCTGACCGTGAGAGTGAGCACCAAGGTTGCGGACCACTACTGCAATTCGGAAGAATCGGGCACCGTGCATGGTACGCAAGTGACGAAAGGACCCGAAGACATGAGAGCAGCCGCGGCGCTTATGGCAGACGCCTGTAGGCACCTGTAGACGCTTGTCCAGGTCAACGGGATTCACTGTGTTTGCTGGAGACATGTCGACTGACCCTGCTTCGTGGCATCAGTGCCCTCGGCACGTCGCGATGTCCACTCGCCATCAAGCACACATCAAGGCATCAAGGCATCACCGCCCGCCGTATCACCCCTGCGCTGTTGCTGCACTGATTCCCATCCGCACGTCTTCCATGTGGACCCTGCTATCTTCACCATGTATAGCACGCGGCGGAGCATGACCGCAGCACTTTTCTGACAGTCGCGAGCGCTGTTGGTCACCGAGTTGGATGTTGCTTCGAACAGTTCAACAATGGGAGCTGCCTAGTTCACACGGAACACCGATCTTCTATGGTATTGGTCTGCAGAATACGCAGTTAGAAAGACCCCGGTTCTGTGCGGCGCAGCGCCCATGTCCGACCGAGGCAAAAGCATGCATCTGTCAACTAACCTTCATCCCTGGCCCGCCGCAGTTTTGCACATGTGTGGCAACGTGCGCTCTAGGGGGTCTATGAATGAGTGAAGTCTCCCCGCGGTCGTCCGAAATCGGAGCGCGCATTGTGTCCGGACCTCATGGCGACTTCATGGACGCTCGAGTGGTGAGATGGTGATCTCAATCTGGAGAAGACCGCATGTGAGTGCGTCGAGAATAGCCAAAGAAGTGCGGCGATACTATGGATGGCCGTGGCACACCTCCCAAGCCCTCGTTCTCGATAGAACTTAGAAATCCTATATCTATACACAACCCTCGCCATCATGCACTACATATGGACCGGTTACTAGTCTGTCGACGAGGGGACCAGAGAAGGAAGTCGTCGCACTTGCGAACACACAAGCTGTCCACAGCTTGCCGACAGATTCGACAGTGAGACGACGCTGAGAAGATAGCTAAAGAAATTACGAGGCTTTCTCTTCCAAAATGATACCGAATGACGAACGAAAGCGTGCACCGTTCATGAGACTCAGCTCTCAATAAGACTGCCTTCCGCAAATTGTCTCTGAATGGGAGTCTCCCCATGGCAGCGCTCAATATTTGGTGATGCTCGCGGTCCAAACTCGCAATGAGTCGCAGAGTCATCGAAGGTCTCCGATGACTCATCGATTTGCTGCACATTCACCATCATTGCGGAAAGCAGCCAAAGCAAACATTTGACGAGTGAGTAGAAGTACAGAACAGTGAACACGATGGCCATACGCTCAAGCACACGCACAGGCTCTATCAAGAAACGGCATTGATATGACGATCCGAGACACTGATTCCACGACAATTCAGCACCTACTGAGCATAACGCTGAGGAGCCACGCCGTCCTCCTCCGCCTTGAGTTCTAGTAAACGATGAGTGTACATCCAAAGGCGACGAAACGGAAGAAGTGACGTACGGAGAGCAAGGAAGTGGGAGTAAAGACGAGATATGGCAAAGTTTCCTGACATTGCGTTAGGAAGGGGATTGGGACGCTTCACTGTAGGAGGCTCCCGACTCACCGGCAGCGAAATGGAGTCGAGGATGACCTGAGTCCCGCCACACGCTGCGCAGCTCGCTCTCCTCGTCGAGACCCCACACCGGATGTAGCTTGTCCGCGACGTCGGCGCCGCAGAGGTCACGCGCGAGGCTACGGGGATCCCCAAACCTGCGCCAACCATGGATGGTAAGCAACGTCTCGACAGCACGGAGGAGTGTGCTCGGGCGAAGCGAGGGAGGGATAATACGCACCCAGTCGCAAAAACGACGGCGTCGGCCTCCAGCTCGGAACCATCGGCAAACTTGACGCCATTGGCCGTGTACTCCTTGATCTCCGTACCAGACTTCAATCCGATCTTGCCTTCCGCGATCATGGAGCTAGCTCCGACATCTGGCAGGGATCTCAATGAACATACAATAACGCGAGATAGCCACGTGAGGGAGGACGACATACCGACGTAATATCCGCCGCCGCGACGAAGGAAGAGCTGCATCAAACCTGCGCCATCGGGGCCCATGTTGATTTGGAACCCAGCACCGCGGAGCTTCTCATGCAATTCTCTAGGACCGGACTGCGCGTAAGAAAGCTGACTGGTGGAATGAGGTCGATCGACTCACTTGTCGATTGTGGCCGCCATGCCTGCGGTCACACGCTGGTGGATCATTTTGACCATGGCGATAGGGAAGGAGGCGTTGAGCCGATCGGCGACCTCCGTAGGCGGGCCGTTTTCGAAATAAACACCTGGATGGATGCTCTGCGACTGCGGACAAACACGGGAAAAGGGACTGTGCGACTCACTGCTGAGCATCGCAGCAACGGCCTTGGCTGAGATGACGAATGTCGACGACCTCTGCAGCCTAAGGGGTATCGTGTGAGACCACTAACGGCGGAACGATTGGCAAAGAGGATGACGTACATGGTCACATCGACACCCGTCTCAGCCAGATCTTGCGCGATGTCGTGGGCTGAGCGTATGGCTGTTAGGTCCAGCTTGGCCAAATGACCAAACGAGAGGTCGTACCGGAATTTCCAGCGCCAACGACGAGGACCTTCTTCCCGCGGTACGGCTTTGACGAATGGAAGGTAGAGGAATGGAGGATCTCGCCACAGAACTTATCCTGTCCAATTAGACATATTCAACAAGAGAACAGAGAAGGGAGAGGGAGAGCCACCACCTTTCCCGGGATCTCAGGCATGACGGGCACGCCGCCGCCCATGCCGGTAGCAAATATCAAGTGCTTGATATACATGTTTCTCTTTTTGCCGTCCCGAACGACTGAGACGTCCCATGTCTGCTGATCGGGAAGCCAGCGTGCATTTTCAACATTGGAGGACGTCCAAACGTTGATCTCGAGTGATTGGGCATAGGATTCGAGCCAGTCGGCGAGCTAAGCGAGCACGAGAGTCAATCCGAGTGGATTGGTGGACATAAGGGAAATCTCACCTTGGGTCTCGAGGTATAGACAGGCCAAGTCGAAGGATATCTGATGTGCCAGTGTCAAAAATGAGCATACTGGGGCCATGTAGGACTCTAGCTCACGGCAAGTATGGCAGCTGATCATACCCTGAGCGTACGGCACGTCAGAAATACTTTCGAAGTCGGAACTGAGAACAGGGAGACTCACAAACGGGGTCGTGCAAACACAGCGAATCGTAGCGGTTTCGCCACTGGACGACGATGAGTGGAGTCGGAGGTGGAAAGACAGACCGGGCTCACATTATCGCCTACGCGGGGCGTTTTATCGACCACCAAGGTGGAAACGTTTAGCTGGCCGAGACGAGCGGCGAGCTCGAGGCCACTATGACCTGCACCGATGACGAGCACAGAGGGATCCCCGTCAGCGAAGTCTATCTCACGCTGGCGGCGGTCCAGCCAGTGTTTCTCTTGGAAAGGTGAACGAGTCGGGGAGTTCTTCACGGGAGAAAGATCAGTCAATGGATGAGTATGAAAAGCGAGAGAAAACAAATTACCTTGCTATCCGCAAGAGACTCGAGGGTGGTGAACATCGTGTAAGCCTTCCATTCACCGTTTGGCATGGGAACGACGCGCACGAAGCCTTGACCTTTCCCGATAGACGTCTCCAGGTCGAAGCCAAACTGGACCCATGAAAGGCCAGGGAAGGGACTCCGAAGAACAGGGGAGCGGTAAGGATCTTGCGCGATGGCGGAGATGGAAAGACCGGCGCTGCCTACGCAGGCGTCGAAGAAAGAGCGGATACGCGGGGAGCCCTGGACGGATCTGTAGTCCCAACTGAGGGCAAGTACGTCCCTCCAGAAAGCATCCTCAACGAAGAGGCTGTCGATGGCTTGCGCGTTCTTGGAGGAGACTGCTGTTGAGAAGTTGTTAAGCCATTGGGTAGCTACTGCGGCTGGGGAGACATCCTCGGGTATGGTTGACTGTAGCCTGGACAGCGTGGGCAGAGTAAGCTGGGAACGCACAGAATTCGAGGCGGTGGTCATTGGTCTGAAGCAGAGAGAGTTTGCGAGGCGAAGCCGGAGAAGAGAGGACAAGTAGCGACGGCGAACGACAGGGAGCACTTGAAGGAACATGGGAGCAGGAAAGAGCGATGAGGAAGGTCTGCTTCTCTCTGAAGCACGTCCTCGACTGCGTTCTGCGATATTTTTGAGCGTCTCGTCGCCTTTTCTGGGGCGCACTTCTCCCACACACGTCTCCGCGGATCCGTCGCAGTAGACCTACATAGCATAGCGCTAGATGAATGCAAGCTGGCAAGAGCGTCCGTAACTGTGAGAATGCCGTCGATGTCAGGCTATGCCTGCGTGCTATACATGGTGAGGATGGCAGGCACTTCACAAGAGACGTGCGGTTGAGAAGAGATGGGAAGGAGCGCTGGGGTGATATGATGAGCAAGTTGATGGAATAGTTGAAGGAACCATCGAGGCAAGTCCGAGTCGGATCGGGCGAGATTCGGATCGAGATAACCCTACTTGCAGAAGCTTCTGCAGGCGTCTACAGGCGTCTACAAGTCAGGCGTCTACAAACGTTTACACTCTACAAGACTCTACAGGCATCCCCATCACCGCTTTGGGTCCTCTTGAGTTGCCGGTCCACAACCCCGGTCCTAACTTTCATGACTAGTACAGTACTTGCGGCTATACAGTACTTCCATCTTTGAAACATCATGCAGCGGGCCTTCGGCGCCAGTTCTTCCATTCTGGATCGTGTGTATGCATCATCTCGCATCTCAACGACTGCACTTCCATCTAACTTCCATCTCCCCAGAGCAGTGCGTATGGACCTCATCAGACCTCATGGAACTCACGATAGCATTCGCCTGACCACTCTGCCCTCTCATTGGTAAACTCAAAATCCTAGCGCTGTCTGTTTCTACCAGGACCAATGGGAGACGGCCTCGTCAAATCAAGATTCTCCATCTCTGGGATTCGAAATTGTTCGGCGAACTCAAGTGTGACTTCGGGCATGATAGTCCATGTCTTCTTTCACATTGAGACGGGAGGCATGGCTGCCCATGATATCTAGTTTTCTCTCCCTTCACTTTCTGCCCCCGCCGTCTATCCTCGCAGTATTTTCCAGCGTGACCTGGTCCTGGACCACGCTCTCATGTCTGAAACCAACTGCGCGAACGAACATTTGGATACATCCGACTCGCATTCTGCTGCCCAGAATGTCGAAGATATCCCGAAAGAAAAGCCGTCTGCGCCCGTCCGTCTTTTCCTTCATGCTCATCTTTTCGACTGTACTGAATCTGCGCACAGATCCCACCAGCGGGACCCACTTTTCCAGACGGTGGATTACGTGCCTGGATGACAATCTTGGGTTGCTTTCTCGTGTCGTTCACTTCATATGGTGCGTCGCTTTGCTTAATTCAACATGCACTCATTTCGATCTCGGATTTTCATCCCCCAAGGTCAGTTGAATGCCTATGGCGTGTTCCAGACCTATTATGCCGAGCACCAGCTCTCGGATCGCTCTGCGTCGGATATCAGTTGGATCGGCAGTCTTCAGCTCAGTCTCATCTACTTCAGTGGCCTCTTATTTGGACCGGCCATGGACCGCTATGGCTCTTCCGTATGTTTCATTGTCTGACAACCAGGTCAGAATTCACGTTTCTGTTTACCAGGTCCTTCTCATATCCGGATGGCTGCTTTCCACATTCTGCCTCATGATGTTGTCGCTTTCCGAGTCTTACTACCAGATTTTCCTCTCGCAAGGGCTTGGTTTTGGGATCGGGATTGCCCTTCAGTAAGTTAGCAATATTGATTTGGTATTGCTCACCACTAACCTAGGACCAACGTTCAGATTCTATCCTTTGGTACGCGGCCTGATTCTCGATCCTCGTGCCCGGTTTTTCAATCAACAAATAGCTCGTTATTCCGGCCCATTGGTTCAAAGAAAAGCGCGCTTTGGTGATGGGCATCGTGAGTACTTCAATTAACTGACTCTCAAAGTGGTTCAATCTTAGAACGCCCCCCTTCAGGTCGTCGCCGGGTCTAGTCTCAGCGGCGTCGTATTTCCCATCATGCTCTCCAGGCTCTTCCAGTCCATCGGTTTTCCATGGGCAGTACGGACGCTAGCTTTCATGTGCTTTGCTCTCCAGGGTATATCCATTCCCTTCATCAAGGAGCGGTTCCCTTCTCAAGCAGGTGCTCCCCGATTCGACCCAACCATCCAACGAGATCTTCCTTTCTTGCTGCACATCGTCGGTGCATTCTTCATCTCCTTTGGTATGCTTCATATTTTCGATGCATCTGTTATTCTGATAGTATGAATTAGGGCTTTATACCCCTTTCTGGTACATCGAGCTGTATGGACTCCAGCAAGGAGTGAACCCAAACCTGTCGTTCTACCTCATCTCCATCATGAATGCCTCGGGAATTTTTGGCCGAGTCATCTTTGGACAGGCCGGAGATGTCGTTCGTCTTGATCCACCTGAATTTTTACTGGCGTCCCAGTCTCTTATGTCCCGATTACAGCTCGGCCGGTTCAACGTCATGATCTCTACCTTGGTCCTCGGAACAATAGCGCCGTTGGCAATCTGGACGACATCTCATACTTCAGGAGAGTTAATTGCGTTCGCTGTCATGTAAGCATTATTTTGCCGTTCGTTGATTTGGGCTTGTGATCGAAACTAAACCCGGCCAATAGATTCGGTTTCACGGCTGGTAGGCCGTTTCTCGTTTAGGACCCGTCAGGTACAATGCTGAGAGCCGCATGCAGCTTGTTACATGTCCCTCGCCCCCGCATGCACCGCGCAACTCACATCGAACCCATCTTTCATCGGCGTCCGTGTCGGCATCATCATGTCAGTCCATCCCTTCTTCGTCCCAAAACCAAACCAGACTTTGGCTTACATATAACGGCTTAATACAAATAGGACAGCGATGGCGCCCGGGATATTAACGGGGCCGTCTATCGGCGGCGGTAAGCAATCGGTCGGTCTAAGTTGAGAGTTTTACCATTCAACGCATGACAGCGTTCATATCGGCGGCCAATGGGTCGTACATCGGTTTGCAGTGCTTTGTTGGTGCTGTTATAGCTCTGGGAACGGCCTGCGCGGTTGGTGCCAGGGTCGTCGCGGCCCCGTCCCTGCGTGCTAAGTTCTGAGTCTGTCTTTGGCTGCGCAGGTCGCCTGTTAGTCTGGATTCACGTAAGATTCTTCTGTTGTGCATGAATTTGTTTCGTCGAGCGTCGAATGCGGCTTTTGGGTCCCAAAGGAGATCTAAGGAAAGACAGCGGTCGACGAATTGTTGTTCATGCTCACGGGCATCTGAAGACGGCTGTCCTGTATCTGTGTCTTGGTGTCACTGTCCACTCCTCGCCCAAGTTCATATTCTGATGTTAGACAGGGTCACTTCTAATAAAATTGAGACTGACAAGCATTTGCGCCTGGTCACACTGCAAGCGAAAGCTTTATATTGTGCAGGCGTTGTCTCTTCTAGGAAACTGTCATCCCTTTTCTCCTCGGCCTAGCGTGCAGAGTTCAAAATTTCAAAGTACAACTTGTAGCATCGCCAAATCAGAGCTGACGGAGATACAACAGATCAACTTCATTGCATCGGAGGGACCAGTACCCAAAGATGACCTATTCTGCACGAGGAATGAGGTATCTCGCCCTGTGGCTGTTTTACCAATGGGAAACAGGGATCACGTTGCAGTAGTTGCGCCCTTTTGCTCGAAGAGATCACTTGCGATGCGTGGATCAGAGACGATAAGGTGAAATGTCAGCACGTCTGAGCATGAGGCGAACACAGAAGAAAATGCGGACGCACCAATCATACGCAAGACAAGACGAGTTGTGCGCCGTAAAGTGCACCCCTCGCATTTCCGTCCTTGACCACCCCGCCTGTCCGACGAAGCGCCTGCGGATCTCGGCTTCGGCGGCGTAGAGCAGGTTCGCGGTGAGCACGGCGAGGTAAGTCTGCGGACTGCTGGCCTGCGAGCACGGTACGCAGCGGGATGTGGTCGCGCAGACTATGATGGTTGGCTCATCAGTTGTGCGACAATGTGGTACATGAGCGGGACGCTGTAGCGGCGGCTTCGCAAGGATGTGCTCCTACCTCCTTCGCGCAGGATCTCGAGGACCGTCAGCAACCACAGCAGTGTGACGAACTGCATCTGCCCAGTCACGAGTGACCCACAGAAGAAACAAGCAAGATTCCTGGTTGTTCGTGGCCACATCTCCGTCGACGAGCAGCACCTTCACGATCTCTTGTCTCTGGGCGGCGCGTCGTCCTGCGGCGGTCCTTGCACCACACAATCTTCACTGACGACGATGCTTGTCTCAGCAAGACATCAGTAGCCTCGCGCTGCGCTTGCGACAACGACTTCTACGGCGCGAGGTTCGTCTCGTCCCACAGCACAGCTTGACTAGGCATGGTAGTAGCACCCACTTGTCGCAGCTGCGAGCGGGCGAGCAGTACGTCGATTAGGGAAGAAAAGGGGCGAGCGCGCGTCTTTCCCCAGCCTCTTGACCTCTTGGAGACAAGTTGCCGCTCGTAGATGAGAGGGCCAAGGTAGCAGACATCGTTGATCGTGGAGTCGTCTGTCGTCGCCATGCTCACGGTGCTGCGGGTGGGACGATATGGGAGTGCAGCGAGAAGAGAGGGCTTGTACCAGTGCGATTCAGACTCCAAAGTGATCCACTTGGTAACTTAGTAGACTTATGATAGTAGAGTACTTGAGTTCAAGCCTCGAAGCGCGTTGTTGACGCGTTGTTTGGCGCTGATGACGTCGGCAGGTCCATGCTTCATCTAATTACGGTCCCCAAGTCAGAGTCTCACTCTGTCTCACTGCTGTCTGACCGTCACCAAGCGACTGCTTGTTGAGACGTTGAAGTACAGCACCTGTTATGCCTAGTAACGGCTCCACTGGGGTCCTTCTACCGGAGGTATGCAACCCTAAACCTCGAATATATAAACATCTGATCATTTTCAGTGATCAGATACGGGTGGGTATCCTTGTCGAGCTACATGGTTGTGTTCTTTTGCTCATGGGCACACGCGCTGGCATTCTCCTGCAGCACCAGGCGGTCGGATAGCATGGCTACGAGTTCCTCGAATTGGGATACCCGCATGGTCATCTCCGATATGCAAACAACTCGAAGTACTTACCGCAACGACTCGCTGGTCCGGATAGAGAGTACGTACGGACGCCTTTATGCTTTAACAGTGTGCTAACCTTCTTCATTTGCATTCATCCATCTTCCGCGCATTTGCCTCTTCTACATCTGTCGAAAGAATAATAGAAACCAAGCCGCCGGCGACGAATATGGCGAATATGCCTCGTGGGGTTTTTCGACTTGGCTTTATCTCAATGTATGCGCTATATCATGTGCAATCTGATGTAGCTGTCCTACAACGGCCCGCGGCGACGTGAACAGTCTTCCAGCTGGTGGTCTTTTCCTAGCGTCTGGTTCGGCAATCCATCTGATATTTGTCAGAATCCCTGGCCGAGCACGCATCCAATGGCCCGAAATTCATACTGCCGGCATGATCATGCTGAAGGCGTTACTCGTAGGTCATCCAGAGGATATGCACATCCGAAAGGTGGTCATCCTCAACTGAGCCATGACGTAGGCAGCATCCGGTGAGTTCCCCTCGTGCTTTGCAAAGTGCTAGCTTGACGCGATCGCACGAATAGGATGTCGGAGTCCCAGATGCGCACCCACCCGTCCTGCTGGAAATGTCGTTCTCTCCTCGTCTCAGAACCAATATACCGCAGCCAACGAGCATCTTTTCGCCGTTTCCGCAACGAACTCTCAACGTACTTATTCGACAGTAACCTCTTGTCAATCTCCATTCTGACCAGACATAGCATCATATCGGCGACGTCCCACGTACGACGGGATCATGCAGACATCACACTGGAATCTCTCGTTCCGTCTGAAATTGAACCACGACGTGTTGCAGACCCAATGGCACAGCACGAAGAAGACGGGCCATTGAAAGATCAATGTCAGGGATCGCATCCACGACAGAATTGAGCATTTCACTTTCGACGACCCCATCGTACTGGCGAACAGTCACAATAATTATCCCTATGAACTCGATTCGGGCGGTTCCGAATTCTGTGGGTAGCATGCTACATCGACTACGGCTTTAGCTGATTAGCCACGTATACGTCCCATCCAGCTCATAGAACTACACCCAGCCCTTCCTCTGATGTCCTTGGCATCGGGCTCAAACCTTTCATTGAGGCTTTCACAGAATACGGCACCGTTTTCGAAGGCAACCCCACCCTCACGCATGTCGGCAGCCATCTTCGACACCGGCGGTCCCGTTCTGACAGCAGGCAGGCACATCCCACTCCCCCCGCGCCTCTCGCTCTCCTCGGACGCGCACCTCAGCACGAACTTGCGTTTCATCTGCTCTCTGTACCAGCACGCACTCTCCCTCGACCCGCGGGCCCGCTCGATTCGCTCTGCGTTATCGTGTTCAAACTGTCTATCTTACTCGCGAAGGCGCTGGTGCTCTTCACTGTGCACATTCTCGTCGATGTTTCTCTGCTGTCCACGCGTTCTGCCTTCCAAGCGGATCTCGCTGCGCAGGAGGCGCGTCTAGGCGTGGGGCACCTCGTGGACGAATACGGCGTGAAGGACTACCAGAGCGGGCTCGTTGCGTACCCGCAGGCGTACCTATGAGGGTATGCCCCCAGCGAGATGGTGTATGTTTGGCCGGAACGAGACGCTGTTACTCCAGAAGCAGCAGGGGCGCCTCGAGCGAAGAACCAGGTTACGATGCAGGCGTGGTTGGCGGACATCGAGACGGAGGAGTAGTGGGTGGATCTGGTTGTCAGGCTCGTGGAGTGGGAGAGCTGCGAAGATAGGATTGAGGTACGAGGGGCATTGGATCGATGTAGGTGAGTGGGTTGCCTGGAGATGTACGTGCCCCTTGGTATTCTCTTCTGCCGCATGACATTTAGCTTTGTCCAGCTTTGTGCTTCATCTCGTGTACATAACGTGCATTTTAATATGCAGCAACAGGACGTCACAGTTTTTTAGCGTCTCACACGCTCACCATTTTCCAGATTGTCAGCGTTGGACGAGGAGGAGTGCAGTTTGATAAGGCTCGAGTCGGGCCTGTGGGCCTTTGGGATTCTGCGCCTTTGCGGCCAATCTCAAGCGCTGACGATCGGCCCTGGGGAAGAAAGTACCAGGCGCCTTGTGCGGGCCTGCGGTGATAGCAAGGCTGGCGCTTACAGTCGGAGCGCTGAGTGGGTTGCCTGCCACTAGGACCACAAGGCACTGTCCTCAGCTTTCGACACACGCTCACCAGCACATCGTCGCAAGCACTTTCAAACACTACCTATCTCTGAACTCAACTTCTCATACTGAACAATGTCTGCTTCTGAAGAAAACAATCCGATACGGTGAGTCGTACAACATTCTGCAACAGAGATCGATCTAAGTTTGCCGCCTATCCCAGCATCATCGTCAAAGGTGAAAGCGACTTGTCCGACCTCTCCTGAGCCTTCAATGAGACTGACGAGGCTTGACTCATATCAGATGTGCGGATCCTATCGGACAAGAACTTGTCCAAGACTGTGGACATCCTCATCGACCAGAAGCGTGTCGACGTCGAGCTTCAGGCTGATAAGGCGCCCGATAAGGCCTGGAAATTGAAGTACGTGCCTTGAAAATCTTGGCACTATTTACCGTCGAGAGATACTTACGCCTTTGTTGTAGAGACAGTACGGTCCTGTCCGAGTCTTTGACAATTCGACCATACCTCCATCGATCCTTCTATCGCACGGGTGACAAGATGCAACTAGCAGACATCGCAATCAAGGCCAACGATCTGGGGGAAGTAATTGTGGCTCGGAACGGACCCACTGGTAGGTCTTCGAGTGGTCTTCTATGAGTCGATGCCGTCTTGATTTAGATAATCGTAGATTACGAGAGCACGCGGGACGGATTGACTGTTATTGTCGGTGTGGAGCAAGATGCTCCGGATGTGGGTGTATGTATTCCCTTTTATTGCCTTTCTGCTGATTCACATACTTGTCAGATTGAGACTGATCAGGCCGGTATCGCGAAGTACGAAATTTTCAACAGATTACTGAGTCTACTAACGGTCACGTAGTGCTCCCGTGGTAGCAGTGACACTGAAAAGTTCGTTTGATTCACACTTACCGCTGTATATCTTACTAAAATGTTATGAACTGATGTAGACATCAAGCTCTCCGGTATTAAGAAAGCGGCGAAATTCTATGTTCAACTGTTACTCAGTGATGAAACTCGCAAAACACAAGTTACGGAGGGCCAGGATATTGTCGCTTGGCACGATACATTTGACTTGTGAGTGCATGCGAACAGGTGCTGCCTTCGGCTGATGCGTGGTCCAGTGATATACGAACGTCATACGTGTTGGAGCTACAAGCATTCGAGGTGCATCGCACGCGCCAAGATGTGCTTTTGGGACGTGTACGATGGCCTCTCTCAGAGTTACTCCAGCAAGGTGATGGGCATACAGGTTGGTCAACATCCAGTTCAAAGTGTTCCATGATTCACCAGATACTACAGATCTGAAGCTGTTCAAGAGTGACAAAGCTGTTGCAATACAGGATATGTATATTGGTGTGTTTATTGAACAGTTAGATGGAGTTCAGAAATCTGCTGCTCTAAGACAGGCAGGCATTGCAGTTCAGGATGCTGAAGCTATAATATCACATAAACAACCTCTGCCTTCTGTACTTGCTAATATAGCTGAAGGCTCAGGATTTGTGCAATCTACACTCAAAGCAATAGGTCCAGTGATGCAGAAAATCGATTTCATTGCAGAGGTATGTTACATTAGCCTGTAGTCAAAATGTATATTCACGTTACTTCAGATGCACCCCTATATCAACCTTGCATGGAAAATCTTGTCCTCTGTCCTTCAAGTGAGTTATACATCTGCTTATTGAATTACGCTAACATGCAATGATGTAAGATATATCTCAGTGAGATTGATAGAAATCAGAAGTTTCAGGATCTATTACATGCTATCAAGAAGAACTATACATTCATGGAGAACAAGACAAAAGACTACATTACAACACATCAAGTTATTGTCACTCAGTTACTCAATCAAACTACAGAGTGTGCATATTTTATTCAAAAGTACTACAAATCAGGAGGGATTGGTAAGATAGACATATGACTTCTGAGAATTATAGCTTATTTATTTTATTAGCTGCTCACACATGGAGAGAACTCACCTCTAGCATTCAAAAAAAGATTGATTATTATCAGAAATCTTTTGTTGATCTCTATGATCAGCTTCAGCAAGATTCTATAGCTAATATTGAAATTATAGTGACTCACAATCTAGCAGATCTATTGGCTATCAACCAAAACAAACTGGATGAGCTACTAGTTATTAGCAAAAATCAAGCTTCTTATATGAAACTCAATAGCTTGGCCTATGCTAGAGATGCTTCTCTTGATTTATATGATATATGCTTGCCTGGCACTCGAGCTGAGATTCTTGATGAAATTGCTGAATGGATCAGTCAAACTGATAAAGATGATGATGCTACTTCTGTTTATCTCTTGATTGGAGCAGCTGGCAGTGGAAAATCTACAATTGCTAGAACAATTGCAAAGCAATTTCATACATTGCAGAGATTAGGATCATCATTTGCTTTCAATCGAGCAGATCAGCAAAACAGACATGCTTCTAATTGCTTGACTACAATTACTCAAGATCTTGCAAGGCTTATCTCTTCGTGGAAAGCTGCTTTGCTAGATATTATAACTAAAGATGACTTCTTATGTCATACAAGTTCTATTAGAGCTCAATGGGACTCACTTATAATCAAACCTGCTCAACTGCTTATAGCTTATGGTCCTATTCTTATTGTCATTGATGCTTTGGATGAATGTGAAAATAACACAAATTATGAAATACTTGTTAACATTTTGGCAGAGATGACTCATAATCTTCCATCTAATATTCGATTGCTTATCACTGCACGTCCTGAGCCTTTGATTATAAGAACATTTATTGCCAATTCACATATTCATTTTCAAGACATGAATAATCTGCATTCAACAAAAAATGATATTCAGATCTTTGTTGATAAGGAACTAAATAGTCTTCATTTAACAAATCACATTGAGTATTGTAATCAAATTGCACAAAAAGCAGATAATTTGTTTTTATGGGCAGCTACAGCATGTCACTATATCAAATATAATTTCAAAAGTGGATTTTCACAAAGTCAAAAGATCAAACATATTTTATCTGAACATATATCAACATTAGATACTTTGTATCATAATGTTCTTACAAATTCTCTTGATATGAGTAGAGCTGACACTATAGAACAGTATAAGAAGATTTTAGATCAGATCTTTTCATTAAGAGAACCTGTCACTCTTCAAACACTTTTAACATTATATGATGATACAGAAGGATCTATCCAGGCTATACTTGAGCCACCATCAGAAAAATTTGCAGGTCCTACATAGCTCTATAGATCTTATATAGAAGTCATAGGCCCATAGCACCTCCCTTTACTACATAGCTCTCATAGCCTAAAGGGCGAGCTATGGAGTGCTATGAGATGCTATAGAGCTGAAGAGGGTACTATGAACTACTATCATAGTTACCATAGCTAATTATGAAGCTATAATAGGATACCTAGCTATAACAATTATCAGAGCTATAATATCTATATGTACTATATTGGATAGGTAGACTTGACATATCTATCCAAGCAATGAAGCCTATCAAAGCTATTCAAATTATAGCTTGACTAAATAATATATTAAGAAACATTTTAAATAAAATGAATAATCACACATAAAACAATATCAAGAGGACTGAATAAATCAGATTATATTTATCATTCTAATCTATTACAAAATCTCATGACTAACTACAAACATATATACTACTAAAACTAGAAAGATAACAAGTCAATACAAAGACTCCAAAAAGCGAAAATATAACCTAGAAGTATAAGCAACAGTCAGTAAAAGAGTAAGACTTACCAAGCTATATAACAAAAGTGTAATCTGCAACAGAACAAAGACATAAGAAAAGCATGACTAAGAAAATATAAAGGACAAAGACTTACCGAACATTGAAGAAAGAGGTACAAGTTGAGAGCAAGCTTCGAGCGAAGGAAGAAGGTAGTGGTTGAAGAGAGAAAGACGACGCGCGTTGCGCGAGCTTTATATAGCTGAGCGCGGACATGCCCGGTCGGAGCCACAAATGTGGCTACCGCGCGCGGCCGTGTGTCGCGAGAAAGGCTAGGTATCTAGACTTCTTTAACTCAAGTTGCCTGTCCTTAGATGTACTGTGTAGCAGATACTTATGTAGCTCATTAGTTACAATTTTATAAACTATCTATGCCTGCTACGTTTTTTCTGAATTTAATGTGATTTGATTTGATTTGCTGAGTCTCGGAAACCGTAGACTCGCGCGTTCGGTGGCTGAAACACCGAATGCGCGTCAAGTACTTACGAACGTCCTCAACTCTTCACTCGATATCGACCTTCAATCAGCCCGGTCCGTCTTCTCCCTCATTTTCTCCTTTCCTCGACAACTCGATCACCGGCGGGAAGCGATAGCGAGCTAATGGGTAATGGGTAAGTAAAAAAGCAGTTCTAAGGTCTTCGTACAGTACTAATTCAGGGAGTGTCGCCCGTTTTACGGGCGATACTCCCGTTCTTCGTCACTCCACGCCCCGACCCCCATGTCCCACCCCCCAACGACTTCCATTCCGTAGCACATCGCCGCCGCCACGTCATGCGCCTCCCTCCTGCCCCCTGGCGTGTGCCGCCAACGCGCACGTCCCGTCAACGCGCACACGTCTGCCAACACGCACACGCCCCGCGAGCGTGCACGCCTGCGCACGGCCTCGCACGCCGGCGCCACGTACGGCCAGCCTCGCGTGCTGGCAACAGCGTGCGCACGGCCTCGTTTGCCTGCGCACGCTGTACGGTCTCGCCTGCGCCCATCTGCCTGTGCTTGCCCGCGCCCGCCTGTGCGTGCATGGCCCGCCCGTGCACAACGCTGGCCGTCAACGCAAGACGTCGTGCGGGCAGCCGCGACGCGAGGCGCACTCCCCACTGCCTTCGCGCACTCCCCGCCGCGCCAATGTCTTCTGCGCTGCGCCTGCGCCCTCCCCGCGGCCTCCACGCCTTCCCCGCGGCCTTCACGCTCTCCGCGTCACCTCCACGCCTTCCGCGTTGTCTCCACGCCCTTCCCGTCGCCTCGACGCCCTTCCCGTCGCCTCGACGCCCTCAGCTCGCCTCGACGCCCTCCGCGCCGCCTTCCCGCCGCCTTCCCGCCCTCCGCGCCACGTCCGCAGCCTGCGCGCCGCCTGTGCGCCCTCCGCGCCGCCTCCACGCCCTCCGCACAGCCTCAACGCCCTCAGCATCGCCTCAGCGCCTTCAGCGCCCTCTCCACGCCTTCCGCGCCCTCTCCACGCCTTCCGCGCCGCCTTTTCGCCATCCGCGCCACGTTCGCAGCCTCCGCGCCCTCCGCGCCACGTCTGCAGCCTCCGCGCACCCTCCACGCCCTCCACACAGGCTCCCCGCCCTCGCGCCGCCTCCACGCCATCCGCGTTACGTCCACACGCTCTGCGCTGTGTCCGTACCGTGTCCGCGCCATCCGTGCCGTATCCGCGCCATCCGCGCCGTGTCCACGCCCTTCGCGCCATGTCCGCGCCGCCCGCGCGGCGTCTCCGCCCTTTATCGCACGTCGCGTGCATCGTCAGCCATGCGCGCGACCATTACGCCACATGCCCGCACCTTAGCAGCCATCTTATAGCAGTGCAGCAGGCAGCAGCTCACGTGCGACTGCTACATGGCGCGTGCAATGCTGCCCGAGTTATGTTCATAATTGCAATTCATTTCTGTAGCTGTAGACTAGTTCTTGTAACTGTATTCTTTAATATTAGTAAACCTTTTTTTTTGGAAGTTGGAAACCCCTCATTTAATAAAATCAAAAAATTTGACTTGTGATTATGGAGTCTATCATATCTGACATAGGGCTGATAGAGTCCATAGCAAGGCTCTGATGGTACATAGCTCTGATAGTAATGGCGTATAGGTACATAGATCTATATACCTTCCACCTGCTGCTATAAAGGCTATCATAATGTGCATAGCTCTACATAGGTGCAAGGGTGGCCATATAGATCTCATAGCACTATGCTAGGACACATATCTTAGTGCTGAGCTATATAAATTTCTAATTTTTCTGATGACTAGCTTCCTTGTTTACTGGTATTACTCAGAAACAAGAAGTTGTTCAACCAACTCACATATCGTTTCGTGATTTTTTGTTAGATCAAACAAGAAGCAAAAACTACTTTGTTAATTTAACATATCAGAATGAGACTCTTGCTAAAAGATCATTTCAAATTATGAGTAAACAACTTAAATTTAATATTTGCAATGTACAGTCATCATATTTACCAAATGTAAAAGTTAAAGATTTAAATTTGCAGCTCAAAACAAGCATATCACCTGAGTTATCTTATGCTAGCAGATACTGGGCTGATCATACATCAGCTCTTAATTTTAGTATACTATTAGTTGAGTTACTATATAACTTTGTTCAAAAACATATATTATTTTGGCTTGAACATCATAGTCTACAATATGGACATATCAACTATATTGAAAAGGCCTTAAGTACTATGGTTGCATATCTTCAGGTACTTTACAATCATTGACTTATGTTTATTACTTTATTAATACAATTTTTAGATAAAAAATGAAAAGCTGTGGAAATTTTATCATGATGCATATCAATTTGTTAAATGTTTTGCTCTTCTCATTTGTCAAAGTGCACCACACATTTACATATCTGCATTACAATTTTTGCCTGTGCAGTCAGAATTAGCACAGATATATCTCTCCAAACAGTTATATATCTTAGCTTTAAGTGCTCAAAGTCACAGCCAGATATCATGGCCTATTATACAATTTATAATTACAACATTTACTAACTGTCTTGCATTCTCACCAGATGGAAGTCAAATTGTCTCTAACTCTGATGACAATACAATCAGAATCTGGAATGCTAAGACTGGAGAAAATATTGGTCAGCCACTGCATGGCCACACTGAGCATGTGAGATCTGTCGCATTCTCACCAGATGGAAGTCAGATTATTTCTGGCTCTAATGACACTACAATCAGAATCTGGAATGCTAAGACTGGAGAAAATATTGGTCAGCCACTGCAGGGCCATACTAGTCTTGTGGAATCTGTTGCATTTTCACCAGATGGAAGTCAGATTGTATCTGGCTCTGCTGATAATACAATCAGAATCTGGAATGCTAAGACTGGAGAAAATGTTGGTCAGCCACTGCATGGTCACATTGATAGGGTGATTTCTGTTGCATTTTCACCAGATGGAAATCAGATTGTGTCTGGCTCTTGGGATAAGACAGTTAGACTCTGGAATGCTAAGACTAGAGAAAATATTGGTCAGCCATTGCAGAGTCACATTGATAGAGTGACTTCTATTGCATTCTCACCAAATGGAAGTCAGATTGTATCTGGCTCTGCTGACAAGACAATCAGAATCTGGAATGCTAAGACTGGAGAAAATATTGGTCAGCCACTGCAGGGCCATACTGATCTTGTGAATTCTGTTGCATTCTCACCAGATGGAAGTCAGATTGTTTCTGGCTCTGATGACACTACAATCAGAATCTGGAATGCTAAGACTGGAGAAAATGTTGGTCAGCCACTGCAGGGCCACACTAGCTCTGTAGAATCTGTTGCATTTTCACCAGATGGAAGTCAGATTGTCTCTGGCTCTGATGATGAGACAATCAGACTCTGGAATGCTAAGACTGAAGAAAATATTGATCAGCCATTGCAGAGCCACACTGATTTTGTGAACTCTACTACATTCTCACCAGATGGAAGTCAGATTGTGTCTGGTTCTGCTGACAACACAATTAGAATTTGGAATGCCAAAACTGGAGAAAATATTGGTCAGCCACTGCAGGGCCATACTGGTCTTGTGAATTCTGTTGCATTCTCACCAGATGGAAGTCAGATTGTTTCTGGCTCCGATGACACTACAATCAGAATCTGGAATGCTAAGACTGGAAAAAATATTGGTCAGCCACTGCAGGGCCATACTAGCTATGTGGAATCTGTTGCATTTTCACCAGATGGAAGTCAGATTGTATCTGGCTCTGCTGATAATACAATAAGAATCTGGAATGCTAAGACTGGAGAAAATATTGGTCAGCCACTGCAGGGCCATACTAGTCTTGTGAGTTCTGTTGCATTCTCACCAGATGGAAGTCAGATTGTATCTGGCTCTTGGGATGAGACAGTCCAACTCTGGAATGCCAAGACTAGAGAAAATATTGGTCAGCCATTGCAGAGCCACATTGATAGAGTGACTTCTGTTGTATTCTCCCCAGATGGAACTCAGATTGTCTCTGGCTCTGATGACACTACAATCAGAATCTGGAATGCCAAGACTGGAGAAAATGTTGGTCAGCCACTGCAGGGCCACACTAGCTATGTAGAATCTGTTGCATTTTCACCAGATGGAAATCAGATTGTCTCTGGCTCTGATGATAAGACAATCAGAATTTGGAATGCCAAGACAGGAGAAAATATTGGTCAGCCACTACAGGGTCACATAAGATTGGTTAATTCTGTTGCATTCTCACCAGATGGAAGTCAGATTGTGTCTGGCTCTTCTGACAACACAATCAAAATCTGGAATGTACAAAATATCTTTAAAAGTCAAAAATCATTTTATTCTTCCTCACATGACAAATCTGAAATATCTATTTGTAATGAGGACAATCAAGATTCTCAAATAATAGTATGTATTCTTAATTTATATCTACAATTTATAACTCTAATCCAATGATACCAGACATCCACCTCCAACCTTATAGGCAATACTGCTTCTATCATAACAGATCAGTCAGTAATATCTGATGATGGTTGGATTAGAGGTTTAAATGATGAGCTTCTGCTTTGGATTCCTCACTGGTATAGATCAGGCTTGTATAGGCCAAGCAATACCATAGTTATCTCACAAAGTCCATCCATCAGGCTTAATCCTTCTTTTTCTATTGGATCTGATTGGACAAAATCTTTCAATTTTTAATCTTAGCTAGTCCTAGATTCACTCTGCCTGTAATGCCTGTCATCATATAACACACTTGTGCTTGTTTTGTGTCTGTAGATATCTGAAGTCTCTAGCATATAAAAGATTTTTTTTGACTGATTGAGTTCCATGCTTATTCTAACATCTCATCCCAGGAGTCAAGACCAATATCTTGCTAGTGTCTCTACAGAGAAAAGGTGTAGTCTCTGTCTAACACTAACATTGCATGATCCGAGTAGGCAAAGCACCCAGAATGATGACACAGTGATGTCCATTATGTGCATACGAGAATTACATACAGGAAGCTCAGAGAGTCAATGAAAGCAGCAGGCCAGAATGTCGAGAAGGTAAACAAAGGACACCATCTCCAGTGTTGAAGCTGAAGCACTGAAGGATTATGAGGCACCACGATGCTGTCATGACCGCGAGATGTTCTGTTATTTTAGCGAAGCTTAGTGTTCATGAGACATGATGGCGTTGGCGGGGTGCTGACTAACAACGTGTCCCAGGACATGTTAAGGCACGTGATGCAGCAGCAGATCGGGGAGGCATCGGGCGACGCTCGCGACAGCAACCGAGGCGGCGGGCACGCGTCGGGGACGGCGGGGACGACCGAGGGACCCGTGCACCGAAGCGGCGGGGCGTAAAATGAATTTTGATGAATTTTAGCGCTGCGGGGGACGCCGGAATCGACTGCCCAATGTGGCTGCGTGTCCCAAGGGCACGAGAAATCGAGTTTTCCATGGGACACGATCTCCTGCCAGCGGAAGGTGCCGGGCCAGCCAAAATAGCATGTCCCATGGATGCCTAAGGTCCTATTTTTTCGTTGGGACACGCTCGGCAGCGTGCCGAGCAGGGTTCTCGATGTGATGCGGGCAGGAACTTAGGTAAAAGGGCCAGGTTCGGCAAAAATGGCAACTCGGACGCATTTTCGTGCCCTCCCCTTCGCGTGAAAAATCCCATTCTTCGCCAGCACGTAGCTACCTATCAGGTCCACTTCCTTGCCAAAAATCGCGGCGGTGGAGGGAATATCGAGCGACTTGCGCCGTGGACGACGTCCGGAGGCGGTCGCCGGGCATCTCGGGCGAGGGTCGGACTAGGGTTAGGACCCTGACTAAGCTGACTCACACCGTGTCCCAGCGCGTTCTAAACATAGCTGATTCGTACTCGATCTGAAACATGCGATGCTGCTCGCACATCATGAAACTGCAATTGAGTGACCCATCAGCGAATTGACAGACAGCGAAGGAAGAGAAACGCACTCGATGAGCTCCGTAACATAGTCCCGCAGGAGCGCCATGCTCTCCGGGTCCATCGTCGAGCTCGCGACCATCTGCGGAATGCTCACTGGTAGCAGCAACAGTCTATTAGCATCCGGCGAACGAGAAGAAAGCGGACGCGCACCGATCATACGCAGGAGATGCTCCGCGCCATAGACCGCGCTCATCTCCTTCTCCTCGCCGACTTTCACTGTCGGGTCCGTCACGAAGCGCTTGCAGATCTCCACGTACTGCGGCCGCTCAAAATGGTAGAGCAGGTCGCGCCGAGCGCGCGGTCAAGATAGGTCTGCACAGGCCCGCGATGACCGTCGACAGGAGCACCGCGGGGTCGCGCAGCCTGCGGTGGTGTGTCAGCTGGGCTGTAGTGGGACGTATGCACGATGGGACGGGACGGGACGTGCGGCGGCGGCGGCTTCGCGTTTGAACTCCTGCAGGATCTCCACGACCATCGGTAAGGGCGGCAGCGTCACAGCTGCCCCACCCCATATCCATCACTGGCCCGCGCGCCACCGCCCAAATGCAAAAGTGCGACGCACCTAGTTATTCTTCGTCACTGCCTCCCAGTCGTCCACCAGCAGCACGTTCATGATTTCTGGCGTCTGCAGCCTCAGATCAGGGCAGGGCGCATCGTCGTCCTGGCGCACGCGCTTCGTCCTGCGGCCATCCTTGCGCCGTCTTGCCGACGCGCTCGCCTTGCTCGACGCGCTGGGCCAGCGGCGCCGCCGCTGGCCGCGCTCTGCGCCTGCTGCAGCAACTTCTGCAGTGCGAGGTTCGTTTCGTTGAACTTGAGCAGGCGCGGCGGCGGCACCCACTCATCCCACCTGCGCGGCCGCCGGGTGTTCTTTAGTTAGAGATGATGTGCGTCTTTGCAGTTCACGCAGTACTGGTAGTGCGGGCCGATGGAGCCCAGCTTGATGGAGTGCTCGTCCCACGTCTCGCCCTTGGCCTCGTGGATGAGCGGGCCGTGGTAGCACAGCACGGACTCGTTGATCGCGAAGCCACTGGTCGTTGTCATCACTGTGGTATGATGGTTTGAATAAAGACAATATCGCAGTGCAGCGAGGAGAGAGCTTTCTATGCACTGCATTGGCGCGATTGCGAATTGTCTGCGCACTGCGCGCACTGGTGCACTGGCAGTTCAGTCGGGCGTGTTATTGACGCGTTGTTTGGTTGTGATTACGTAATGAGGTCCATGCACCATTTACGGTCCACAGTTACTCAGCTGAGCCCTCCCAAGCCTCATTACTCTGACCACCACCCCGCCCGTCGAGCAAGTACATAATGTCCAGTTACGACAAAGACCCATTCTACCTCAGGTATGCAGCTTATGCAGCTTTAAACCTCGCGTAACTAAATCACTCATTCTTTTCATCAGATACTAGTATGTTTATTGAACTTGATCGTCGTGTTCGTTCTGCTCACGGGCGCACGCGTCTTCGTTTTCCTACAGCACCGGGCACTCTGGCAAACACGGCCACGAGTTCCTCGAGTTCGAATACTCGCATGGTCGTCTCCGATATGCGAACAACTCGAACTACCGCAATGACTCGCTGATCCGGAAAGAGAGTGCGTACAGATACGTTTGCGTTGGAATAGTCTGCTGACTGACCGCATCCACCTCCCTTCCTCGTGTCTTCCGTCCCTTCCCTCATTCGTCTTGAACTTGTATCCATGCGTCGCGTTATTAGTGTGGGTAGGGCCGCTGGTGGTGAAGGAGCTGAAGCGGATTGTCGAGCAGAGCGAGATTACTAAGTGCGTGTAGCAGTCACAGTCCTCCTGCATGCCCGGCTTACTCATATCGATTCCAGGGAGGACGATACGAATTGGCCGAAGAAGAACATCGTGGGGAAGCAGGAGCTCGAGATCCGTGTAGGCAATGACCACATTGCATTCGAGGTACGCTTCTATGAACATGTCCACCAATCATCTCTCTAATGCGCCCGAACAGACGGCGAAAATTGGCTCGTTGGTGGACATTCAGGATAGCGAGGATCCTGAAGGCCTTCGTATTTTCTACTATCTGGTGCAGGATTTGAGGGTACGTGCTGCTTCAATGTTAGTGTTCTCGGAACAAAACTCACGTCTCCATAGTGTCTCATACTCTCCCTCATCTCGCTGCACTTCAAGATCAAGCCTATCTAAATGTATCGTGTATAATTTTCTTCCGTCGTTTTTGGTCTGCTATCTGTTTTATTTTGTTGACTTGCAAAAAATATAATCTTGTCATCTGCCTGAGGTTTGTCGTTGGTCCGCTCTCACAAATCTTTCTCCAGATGAGACCATTCTGCAGTTTTGTCATGAAAACATTTTCATTCCACAGCTTAGAATCGACCCTAATGTGACTAAGTACTCATACCGCAGAAGACGGAACCACGATATGCGCGGTTTGCGTCGGTGGCGACTCAAGAGGGGGTGTCATTACTAATACTTTCCTTATGAGCAGATCCTAATTTAGACGTCAAAGAGCACTCACTTACGAGTGACTGGCACTGTGAGAAGACGAACGGTCAGCAGCGAAATTGAAAAGCAAGATGGCAGGGCCAACGTACCCAAGGGCAAAGAGACTATCGAGGGAAGTGCACGTCGCGAGCGTGTGGACAGGCTGGACCGGCGGGAAGCACACCGCGCCGGCCGCGGAGGCGCTATTAACCTGTCACCCAAAAAAGACGATGCTCAGAACCAACGCAGCGAAGACGACGTCGCGCATACCAGATCCTGCCAGCAGTACGTGAGCGTGTCCGCACTCAAGTTCTCGTAGAAGAAGCGGCACGTCCCGAACTCGAGCGTCTCGATGTTGCCCGGAGCGACAGTGAACGTCGGCGCTGGGAACAGACGTCAGCGCGTGCGGGGCAGCGGCAGGGCGGGGCACTGACCGGTCTTGCCCTCTAGGATCTCCACGGCGTCGATGATCGTCTGGCAGTCCTCCGTTGTGGGCGGGAGGTCGCCGATGCTGCTGCAGGTCGTCATGCCTGTGCGAATCACGGCCATCAGCTCCTCTTACTCGTCGTCTGCGCCTCCGCCGACGGCGACTCACATGCAACGCCGCACTCGTTCGGATCGGGCGTGCCCACGGCGGCGGCGACGGGCGCCGCGGGCGCGCACGCGCTCGTCGTGCGCATGACGACCTTCCCGTTGACGCTGATTGCGTCGCTTGAGACCATCTTCGGGTCCGCGCACGTCGCGGCGCGGGCTGCGACGGCGAGGGCAGCGAAGGACACCAGGCGGAGGGCGTTGACCATCTTGAACTTGGGCTTGGGCTTGTAAAACAAGGATGCAGGAGGAATGGCGGGATCCCTTGACGGGCAGAGCGCGTGGCCGCGAGTTTATATCAGCGCGCCAGGTGCGGCTGGATCGGGGCTGCGGCGAGAGAGGGCCTGAGCTGTTCGCAGCGCACGTCTTGAGAATGCATGCAGGTCAACCTTCGCCCGCGCACTCTTGTTCGGTCGTCCGGGGCGGAGTGGATGATCAATAGCTGAGGTCGGACGGCAGCCGCGGACGTATGAAGCATCAGATTCCTGTCCGCGTTTCAATATGGCATTGAGGCGGCCGCGGAGGTTCAGAACGGTGCGTGTGCTCCTGCATCTGGAACGCTGGCAATGAATCAGGTCCGCAGAGGTACCAGGGTGCACACGTACATGCGCTCGCAGGCCCACGGCCGTAAAAATATAAATGAACGGACGCACGAGATCCGCAGGTACCTCTCGATATGTCAACCACCGGCACACGTGGAATGTTCAATGGACCCGAGAGGGGCCCTGACGATCCCGCCCCGACCTGGACGTCGACGCTAAAGCGGGGAATCAAGCTTCCCTTCGCGCACAGGACCCATCACCGGTTACCACCCGCAATCACCGCGCGCGACTCGCAGGCGGACGTCCGGTCCACCGCACGCCTGTCAGTGTCATGCCGAGCGGCCCCGTCCCTGTCCAAGGATGGCATTGCCTGACATTACGCACAGCGAAGCAGATCCTCGGAGTCCGATGGAGGCACATTCATCCACGTCTATATAGCCGCTCATTGACGTCCCACAGACACACGGACATAGCGAGGCTGCGAACCCGCACCCAAACTGGATGGGGCGCGGCGCGACGTGATGAATGCGCAACGCACGGGCCTGAGCACACGTCAGGTCTGCGACTCGAGATGAGGACTGACGGCGGGGATTGCACGGTACACGGAAGACGACACGCCAGCGGGAAATGTGCTGTGCGCACGTGGGCGATGCCGGTGAGAAGTAAGTCCGTGTCTTCAGGCGCGCTGTGCGCTGGTCCTGCGTGCAGAACGCAGGCTGGGTTGTACGAGGTTGTACGGTGGCCGCCATTCACTGTGATTTTGCCGGCGGCCGAGGGCGTTTGGCTGGAGAGGAATAGCTGGTTTGAGGTGCCACAAGGATCGAAATGGCAACGCTCCCTTGGCAGCAATTTGCAATTGCGCAACCCTGCCCGCACTCGACAGCGACATTGGCACCGACCTGGACTATCAGTGCTGAAAGGGCTAGTTTGGACGATTTTTCAGTCGTTTGAGTCCATCATTTACTCTGTAACTCTATGGTCTCATCTATGGTCTCATGGCCTCGGAGAAGGATGCATTCCAATGCAGACTGGCATGCAACACACATATCGAGTAGGGCAATAAAATTAAATAGCATTTTTGACACAACACAGCGAACGACGTTCGACAAAACACGACCTGAGCAAAGCGGTGCAACAGTTCCATCCACCGACGAATCTCGCTTGCTCAAGAATGGCTGACCCTGCGCATCCAAATTCATCAGCATAAGCTCAATACGGAGACTGAGAAGACTGGGCACTGACCCCACCTCCCACGTCTGATCGGAGGACTCGCAGATCGCAAGCGTGCTGAACGGCGTGTTGGGCGGGAAACACTGTGTCCCCGCGAGGCTCCCCGTCGTCCCCTACCACATCGCCATCAGCTCCTCAGGACACACGAGAGAAGGAAGGGGCGCGGCGCACCAGGTCCTGCCAGCAGTACTCGAGCGGCGTCGTGCCGAGGTTCTCGAAGAAGTAGCGGCACGTGCCGAAGACGAGCTGCTGGATGTGCAGCGGCTCGACCGTGAACGTCGGGCCTGCGCGCCAGCGTCAGCGCCGGGCCACCAACCTCAAGAGCAAGGGGAAGGAGGGAGGGTGCGCACCGGCATTGCCCTGGAAGATGGCGATAGAGTCCTTGATGACTTGGCAGTCATCGCTGTCGGGCGGGAGCTGCCCGCCCGCCTCGCTGCACGTCGTAGTGCACGTCTGGCCGCAGACGTCCGACGGGCTCGGCAGCGGCGGAGGCGTCTCCGTCACGGTCGCGGTCGCAGTGACGGTCGCAGTGTCCGTGACGGTGTCCGTCTCGGTCGTAGTACCGATGAGCGTGAGCGTGTCCGTCTCCGTGGCAGTGAGCGTGTCCGTCTCCGTGTCCGTCTCGGTGACGACAGCGGTCGTCGTGAAGACCTCCGTCTTGGTCTTGGAGTCCGTATCGGTGACGGTGCTCGTCTTCACGCTCGTGACGGTCTTGGTCTTGGTTTTGGTCTCGACGTCGGTCGTCGTCTTGAGCTTCGTGACCGTCTTGGTGGTGGTGAACGTCTTGGTCTTGGGCGGCTTCGGCTTCGGCGGGCAGAACAGCCCGAGGATGGGGCAGAGGATGCCCAGGAGCCCGTTGGACTGCAGCTGCGAAGTACACGCGAGAGTCGTGAGCGTGACGGTGTTGTTGCCGACCTGCGCGGAGGTGGTGGAGACCTCGAGCGGGGACGTGCAGGCCTGGAAGGTCGTCGAATTGTCGCGGGCTGCGAGGCATAAGCGCGCGGAGCGAATTGGACACGCGTGTACTCACCAACGATGGGGCTCAGCGGATTGGCGAGCGCGGAAAGCGCGAGCGTGGAGAGCGCGAGCAGGTGGTGGACGGCGGGCATAGCGGCTGGCTGGTGACAAGCTGGCGTATACGCTGCACGGACAGGATTCGACTCGACGATAAATCGCGACCTTGAATGTGATGAGCATTCTCGCGACCGGTCTTATACCGGAGCGTTTCGTGTCTGATCTGCATGGCCAAGGCTGGGGACGCATCACCATGTTTTGGCTGGATAGATGGACAGCTAGATTGCTCGTGCCTGGTGTCTGCAAGGCGATGAAGATTCGACTTCGCAGCGGTCCATGGACGCGTCATTCGCGAAGAGATGCGACGTGAAGGGCGTACGTGATGGACACATTCAGGAAACAGATCCACGTACAGATGCCCAGCGGGCCTGTCACGGAACGAGGCATCAATGAGCGAACGTTCGCGGCCGCCGGAGGACCAGGCGGGAAGGCGACGTCCATTCCGAGACATAGGTCCCAGTGCGGCTGGGAGCGGCAGACGCATGCGGATCGCGCCGAGGGGCGGCGATGAGCGCGCGTCGGGCGAAGAGCGGGATGCTCGGCGCTCGGGGTCAGGTACCGCCGCCATCGCCGAAGCAGGAAAGGAGCCTATAGGTCGCTCGCTTTTGGAAGGCGCCTTGCTGCATATGGATATGGCGCGGGCTGCAGATTTGCAAGATTGACTGGGAACGAGTGCACTTCATTCATTTTCTGAGCATCGCACCGGCATTGGAGGATGCAGCGGGTCCGCGGGCTTCGACTTGTCCTGTACCTCGAGCGTGGGTTCAAACGCAGCGCTAGATTCGGTTAGCGTGTCTGGCTTCGACACGAGCGTCCTCGCAAGCCGCAGATGGCCCGGGCCCACTCTCCTGCAGCCCATGTGCACGGACAGCATCGCAAGCTGCGCGCACGTCAGGCATCATATATCATGTGTGCGATGCGACATTTATGGCAGCCTGGCAGGGCGGTAAGGAACGCGCGACGGGGGCAATTGCGGGCACATACCCTCCGAACTTCAATTTTGCGACGACGTGAGAACGGATACAAACCAATGAGAAAAGAATGACGACTCACGTGGGCGGTGGTGGTACGGGGGTGAGTACGATCCAAAAGGCCGAGCGCTCACCTACAGCGTGAGGCCGCGCGTAAAACGGCTGCTGAAGGTAAGATAGGCGACGCGCAAATCCCGCACCCCCTTATGTAAGCACGCGGTACCCTCGACGGCGGCGACATCTCCTCCGCGGTGCATCAACTTGCTGCAAATCTACTCCCTGGGAGCAGTAGAATAGATGTCCATTGATGAATCCCTGAAGACCGTTTCCGAAAATATTGAGAATTCAAAGAGTTATAGTCTCATCTATTCAAAGTCAGGGAAAACTTCGACAAACAGCTTTTTCAGAGGTTCTGAGCCCTCTGGAGCGTTTTTATGTTTTCGACCTCACAACATTTGGCGGTGTAAGCGCCCGCCATGTGACTTAAGCGCCCGACACGTGACTGCATCGAAGTTTGTCGTGCAGTTGTCGTGCAGGGACCGTAGGCATTACGAAAGAGCATCAGAACGCGTCAAGATGACCACAAATTGCCCGCAAAGTCAAAAGTCAATCGCGCGCACACGAAATCTTTGTTCTCGTGGTTAGACTCACCAGGACCCCCGACAAGCCACCCAAAGGTCCTTTCCGCCCCAAGGGGTCGACTACCGACAAACCGGCCGGCCGGGCCGGGACCTCCGGCTACCGCAAGCTGCTACAGACCTTGCCTTCGGGCGGATTACTACCGCATTTTGGAATAGACACAAAAAAAAATCCCCGCACACTTCTAATGGTCAAAATCGCATTTGTCCTTCCCGGTCGCTGGAGTACTGTTGACGTTAGATACAGGACTGTCTGTGTTATTGAACAGCCGTGCTTCGAAGCAAGTATAGACCTCTGACTATGGTCGGAAGGGCTTCGCCACCTCAAATGGACCCGAAGGTACTCGCCAGGCCCATAGCTCCAAGACTTGGAGGCCCATTAGAAGTGAAGGCAGGATCTGCGGAATTGAAGACAGTGCATCAGATGTAAGTAGTCTCCAAAGCAAACCGTCGGGAAGGGGATGGGTTGCGACAACGAATAGGTGACACATGTGGATAATTTTTGTCCCCAAACAGTCGCTCTTTGGACAGTGAATCATCCAATATAGTAAGTACGTGCAGCAGTCGTAACTTGATACGGCAAATGCAAAACAGCCGACCCCTCCGGACCCGGCCCCCTACCGTGCAGCAGAACAGACATCCGCCGCCGCGGCGCCTGACTACCGCATCAAAACACAGACTTTGGGTCCAAAATCATGCCCAAAACTACCGTAAACCGCACAGACCTCGGCGCTACGCGCCGTTTTCCTACCGCACGGGGGTAAGGACCCTTGGGTGGCTTGTCGGGGGTCCTGACTCACCGTGATCCCACCCCAGAGATTCAATTTCCCCAGCCTGTCAGTTGAGATGACCCAATGTCAGACTTAGATGCCGAGTGGGATTCAGAATAGGACAAGAACGACTCATCAGCGCACGATCCGGCGCAAGATCTGGCGGTACGCTAACCGCTCTGCATGGTTCATCTCGGCTTATGGACAGGGCCTATCGGGTCCACAAACAGCTTGGGCAAACTAAAGGTATCATGTGCATTGTGTTCTACCTCCCGAGATCGTAGCAGAAGGAAAGAAATCACTTTCCAATACATCTAAATGTATCGTAATATTTCCCGTCCCCGCCGAGTTGACTATCATAGGCGGTATACAAGGTCATGCCCAGCAGATTTGGCGGTTCCCACGCCACATTACATAATGCTGTGAGGGGTGCGGGATTTGCACGTCGCCTATCTTAGTAACTGTTGGGTTCTGAGCGCCTAATAGTAACGCGTCCCTAAATGGGCGCTAAATTCCACAACGCATCTCTTCCTTCGCCATCGAGTCTGTCGAATCGCTGCACAGCCAGCTCACATGGTAGCATCTCACATTTGAAGATAAGGTACATTCGATTTGCTCTTCCTCGTACCGTATCTGAATGAATCCAACCATAGCGCCGTGTATACGCTCTATGAGGCCATCATTTGTGTGGGCCCACCCGTCACGCCTGCTTTCTACTTCAATTTCAAAGTGCCGATGCAGAGTTGGGTCACAGAACTTTGGTCGTCTGAAGTTCACATCTCAAGCATCCACCAATTCGCGCGATGACAATGCAGACTCGTCTCTGGCTGCCAAACGGGGATCACATCCCCCCACACATCCTCCACCCCGGCATCTCTCGCCTAATGGAACAGTCGCATCTGCCGAGTTAACTCCAAAAAGGCGAAGAATGGGACCACCACGCCGTTGCACAATCACAACGCTCGATCCTGCGCGACTCGATTCCAGCTGTTTCCTGGACATCTCTGACAGCACCACTCACTACATCTACGATTCTGCTGCTCCGGAAGCCTCAAGAATCCTGCGCATGACATATCTAGCTAAGATTTTCGACCAGCAAAAGTTCCCGCCGGACACGCACGGGTTCCTTTACTTCCACCGGGACGAACAGAACCCCCTCGCCTCGCAAATCCGATTCCGTGTGACGCAGGACAGCGACCCTGCGCGTGGCTTCGCATCCGGACGCGATCTCATGTACGGCAGCGGCTACGTCTGGCACATCCCCCTCGCGTGCGCCACGAAGAAACCCCTGCTGAGCGAGATGCTCCTGCGCGACGGGCTTGTCGACGACGCGCTCCTTGGGAAGCTGCAGGCGCACTATCCATCGACTGCTATCTCTCGCCGCGTCAAGCGTGGCATAAGTGCCCTCAGCCAACCATTCGTGCTCGAGTTTACGCAGAGCGTGTTTCGTCTTACCGTGCGCGTCGCAGGGAAGGACCAGTGCTACAAGACAAACGGGCCGCTGACATACCACATGGAGTACGGCAAATGTTTTGTCTACGCAGGTGAGATCTCAATGCTGCGTGTCTCGGGGCAGCGCTCATGCATCTTCGGCCGCAGCGGGGTCGGCGCTGTGCCGCTTGGAGCGCTCCAACCTCCCGCAACATGCGGGCAGGCGCATCGTAGTGATGCGCCTGCTGCAGATCGTGCAGCCTCCGAAGCGTCGTCTCGACGTGCCGCCGCCGACGTATGATGTGAACGTGCCGGTGGAAGGCGAATTGTTTGCGCGGGGCCGACGCGTGTGGTACCGTGACGTGGGCAAACCTGGCAAGGGCGCAGAGATCTTACGGTTGCTCTACGATGCCCCAAACGATGGGGAGCAGGCGTCCGGCCAGTCGTCGTGATTTGCTATGCAGTTGTTCGTCGATGGATTCAGTTGAATGAACTAAGTATTATGAACTATTGACATAAAGTGATCATGCCGATAGGAAAGAATGGTATGTTGCTCCGCAGACGCACCGGATATAGACGATATAAAGCATAAAGATTATAGATGCGTCAAGCTCGTTTGGTGAAGCTTCTGGCATCTGCTGCTACTGCCGCTGACCAGTCTAATTACTTCTGATTGCCGTAGCAATCTTTCATGTGGTTGTCATTAGATGCTTCATTGTGAGAGTATCAACCACATTGACCGCACATGTAGAATGGGAGTCCGCTGTCAGCAAGGTGCACGACATCGTACTCGCGGCTGCCAACATTTTGAACTCGTCGAGGGATTTGAGCACAGTCCAGTGCATCGTGAGCCGCACTTTGAAGCATGCATGCCCTGAAGAACAGAACAGCAGCTAACATCTGCTTTAAGGCATAGCAAGGGCATAGTGCCTGTTCTTGGGCTGAAGACCCCACTTCACTGCAGCCTCCAAGGCACGCAGTAACAGGACGTCTCTGAGAAGAAACCGGTCAAGGACTTTGAATGCCCATCGACTCGTCTCCTCTGGATGGTGTGAGGAGGGAGGGCTGGAGGTGAACATCAGCGATGTATTATATGCTCAAAGTGGACACGACTTGTGGCGCGGGTAGACATCTTTAGGTCTGGCATCTGGGTTGGGTTTGGGATGTTGCCTATGATCAAATGAAGTCATGATGGTGAATTGGTCGGGAAGGAGTTTTAATTTGGGAGGGTTGGTTTCCTTTGATGACAGCGCCCAGTACACGGGAAAAGGGTCAATTTCATTTCTGCAGACTTGCCACCAATGTCGCAGCAAGTTCTGTCTCTTCCTCGGTCCTAGGATAATAGAGATCGGTCTGGGCTGGGCTTTCAAGTTTATCTCTCGGTATACTTGCGGCTATTGCCTGAATGAAGTAGTAAACCGTGGCATGACAGCCGAGTACCGAGTCGACATCGATAAAGACTTACCTACGCATGTGTGCGGACTTGCAGTGAAGACGAGGTACTTCCGCAAGGAGTTCTTTTAGCCGACTCAGAGCGCACCATACGTCCCTCGCATCGACTCTGTGTTTAATGTGATCTACCGCGAGGCAAGCGGTCCCGTAGAGGTCACGGCAAGCACAAGGCGTGCAACTCTGATATCTCCAAGTCTTATCTGCGCTACTCCCAGCTGCGAATGGGAAGTACCTTTGTGATCAGTCAAGGGAATGGTGTTTGTGGTCATGTTCATCCGCGGGAAGGACGTCGTGGAGGGCAGATGCGACCACTTTCCGGCATTACTTATCTTGAGGAATCAGTATGTCGATGAACAGCATCAAAATCATCAAAATCACCTGCCTCTTACCTAGACTGATATACATCACTGTTATGTGTCGTTGTAGGAACAATAGGGTGGGTTAGGGAGGGTTTGGGGAAGACAGTTGTGATACTTGCGTACTGACGTAAGACGCATGATGCATTACGGGCGTCTAACGTGAACTTGAACTGAACGTCTTCAGTAAGTATAAGTCATGTCCTCGACACTATCATCCACCTCGTCGCGAGTCCATCCCTGTCTGTCTCACTGCGTAACTGCCTTCAGTGTCCAGGTACTTTTGACTTATTCTTTATCGTAGTGCGTCTGAACGAATTGAACCATAGCGCTATCACATATACCGTTCTATGAGGCCATCATTTATACGAGCTCAATGGCCATCGGGCGTCCTGTTTAGTTCGACTTCAAAGCGATGCAGGATCTGCCCACAAAAGTTTTGGCTCAAAAGTAGCAGTCGTTTAATCTCCTTGTCTCAAGCATCTGCGCAGTCGCATGATGCCAATGCAGGCTTGTCTCCTTCTATCAAACACGGACCACATCCTGCAACCTCTTCCATACCCCAGCATTCGTCGCCTGATGGATTAGTTACACCTACCGAGTCCATTTCAAAAAGACAAAGACGTGGACGACTACGACGTTACACGATTACAACACTCGACCGTGCGCGACTCGATTCCAGCTGCTTCCTGGACATCTCTGGCAGCAACTACCTCTACATTCATGATCTCGCTGCTCCTGAAGCCCCATGCATCCTTCGCATGAAATACACGTCTACGGTTTCCAACAAACACAGGGTGTACGAGCGCTTCCCCCCGGCCACGCACGGGTTCCTCTACTTCCATCCGGACGCACATAATCCGCTGCAGTCGCAGATCCGCTTCCGAGTTACACGGGACCACGACTTCGCACGGAGCTTTAGTTGTGGGCACGATCTCACGTACGGCAGCGGCTTTACTTGGTACATTCCGCTCGTGATTGCCGCGAAGAATCCCAAGTTGCGCGAGATGCTTATGCGCGATGGATTTATCGATGACGCGCTCCTCGCACAGCTGCACGCGCGCCCCCCATCTGACCTGGACTCCCACCGCCTCACACGCGCCATGAGCGTGCTGGACCAGCCATTCATACTCGACTTTACGAAACGGTCATTGAGCCTTGTCATGCGCGTCGCGGGGCAGCACTGGCGGTACAATATGCACGGGCCGCTGACATACTACCTGGAGAAATGCAGTTTTCCAGTTCATGAAGGTGAGCTTTCGATGCTGCATGTCCGGCGGGCAACGCTCATGCGCATCCTCCCGCAGCGGGCTCGGCGCTGTGCCGCCTAGAGCGCTCAACCCTCCCACAACACGCGGGCAGAAGCATCGTAGTGATGCGTCTGCTGAACATCGTGCGGCCACCGAAGCGTCACCCCGACCTGCCGCCGACGTGTGATATGGGCGAGCCAGCGGAAGGCGAATTGTTTGCGTTTGGCCAACGCGTGTGGTACCGTGACGTGGGCAAGCCTGGCAAGGGCGCAGAGATCTTACGGTTGCTCTACGATGCCCCCGACGATGGGAAGCAGGTGTCCGGCCAGTCGTCGTCACCTGCTATGCGGACCTCCGTTGACGAGTCCGGTTGAATGAGCTATTGACATGGGGTGATCATATCGATAGGAAAGAATTTGCAAGCCTTTCACACTATCGTAGATGCGAAAATGGGTGTTTGTGGAGAGAGATGGAAAGGAACCTAGATAACAGAAAGAACAGAAAAATAGTACAAGGTGTCCAAGATCGAGCTTTGCTACATGCGTCCTAGTCAACCTACGGTCTTGGTAGCATTAACAACGCTACTCTTGAGCACCCCTGCGTTGACGCTTCCTCCAGCGACAGGACGGTCGAGTTTGTTGGCACCTGTACGCGCCGTACATCAGTACAAGAACACATCTCCACAGAGCTCAAACTACTGGCCGTTGTGCACCACGAACTGCGCACTCGCAAAGGCATCCAGATTGGCAGAACCTGGTACGGCCCGTGAGCAACGGCAGCCCTACACCACGGCGCGCGCAGTGCTCACTGATGTTGTTCATTGCGTAGTACGTCGCAGTGAGCGTGTCCGGGTTGATCGTGAGCGTGAAGAAGCCACGGTACGAGCCCTCGCTCCACTGCAACTCATCGTTCACCTGAACGAGCACGTCTGATATCGCGTTGGCGGCAGCTGGCTGGATGTTCGTGCCGAAGGAGGAGCCTGATGTTACGGCCGTGCCGGCGAACTCGACACCAATTGCGCCACGGCCGGTGACGGGGTCGTAGCTGGAGATGATCATGGGTCAAACCGTGCAGGTGGTGTACGATGAACGCGGACGAACCTCGTGTCGTTGGGGTCTGGAGGGGAGGGTGGAGGTTCTGAGGCTGTTGACTGAGTGGACAAGAGGATGGAGTTACGTACGGGCGAGGTCAGATACCCAGTTGGCGTGGCTATCCCCGGACAGAATAATGGTGTTGTCGATCTTGCTCTGGTAAAGGTGGTCCAAGACTCGCTGCCGATTAGCGCGGTAGCCGTCCCACGCATCCTAGAATGTATTCGCATCAAGTTGGTCCGAGTCGACGTCCATCGGTGCGGCGCGCTTACCAGATCAACTGGTCGAGAAGGGAAGTCAGTCATTATATCGGAGCATGAGTGGGACGAGCGGAAACTCACAGGCACCGGACTCATTCAACTGCGTGAACACGATTTGTTGTCTGGCAGAAGAAATGAACGTGTTAGATGCAGCTTTCCCTGTTGGGCAGGACATACCCAACTACCCGCCATACAGCACCTCGGGACTTCGACTCCGAAAGACTGTCGAAGAACCCTAGTACAACTTAAAAACCAGAACTGGAATGTCAGGGATCGATGCATACAGTTTTCTTGATCAAAACCCATGAGTGACCGATTGGGGTAAGCCGCGATAGTGTTCACGTCTACTCCCTATGAAAGTGATCCCCTGATTGTTGACAAGACACTCACATTCTGTGGGATGTCATTTAGATAATGCTGAGAAAAAAACTAGATAGTCATGAAGTGGATCACTAACCGGTATTATAGTACACCTGATAAAAGGCATGTCAGACGTTAGCTTCCCATACATCAAACCTGCTCACATCGGTCAGATCCCGGTCATACTGGCCTATACGATACCGTCAACACGTCGGACAGGGTCTTCAGTACATGAACCTACGCGTGTCTAACATAGTAAGATCCTAGAGACGTATCAGCACCCAAAGCAGCCCGACAGGAGTTGCATGACCTCACCAGAAGCTTGCCAATCTGGAAGTTCCGCCAGATGCGAAGCTTATCGTCCGCGGAGACCTGGCGCACCGGCATCCACTCATGGTACGCACGCACAGCGGCGAGCTTCCTGTCCGTGAAGCACGCGCCGGACGGCGAGAACGCGCACCCGACGGCCGTGTCGTTCGAATCAGCCGTTCCTGCCTTCCACGAGTTGTCTGCCACCTTCGCGGGACGTGAGTGGACGAAGACAGCCGTGGCGGGAATTATGCACCTCGTGGTCATCCTACAAACGTGGGTGCAGCTGTCAGTCGGGCAAAAGTAGGGCACGCCTAAGCGCCGGACTCACCCTATTGAAAGCGTCCATAAATATATGGCAGCGTTAATGGAATATGCGGAGGGGCGACAGCAGGGTTCCATACCATACAGTTATCCACGGCGCATTTTGATGGGCGAAAATAAGACTGACGTCGGTCCGGTACTGGTTCAAGCGCTGGCGGTAATCGTGTATCGTGGCGAGCTCTCGTCCAAGCACTTGTCGGCCAATGCCTGCTCTGATGAAGGTCGAGCATCAGGTCGTGCCGGGGACTATCATCTGCAAAGCCTACCCATTGCCAAGGGATTCGTAGATCTGGAAAGCGTCAACTGAAGAGTCGATAAGTCAACTGAGATGATGGACTGACGTAGTCACCGAGATGCACGAATACATCTGCACTTGTATTGTGCGCCGCGACACCGTAGGCGTTGAAGTAACCTGTCAAAGTTCGGGGTTCCGCATCATCCTCAACTCCCTTACGTTGACCGAAGACGAGACGATATGCCACCGACCTTGCTGGTACTGCGAGCATGAAAAAACCGCCAAAGTGAGGTTCTTGCCGCCATTGACCTGATGCGCGGGCGCTGGACATTTCCATTTGAGCCATCATTTCTCAAAACGGGCCGGGCCTTACTATCTGGGTGCGGAAGCGTCCGCGTCACCCCAGTGGGGCTGACGCTGGAAGGGTTGGTGCAATCTGCAAAGAAGTACCAGTACTTCGTATCAGCCGTCAAGCCCGTGGCTTCCACTTTGACAGTGAAGTCGACGTCGTAGGAGGTGAACGCCTCTCCGGAATTGACGGGTCCTCCGGAAAGCGATGCAGACCGGAACACTTTGTATGATACGCAGACAGGGACGCTCTGGTCTGGTCCGGGTGAAGTCCCGTTGGTCACAGGAACAGCGCGCGTCCAGAGGAGCACGGAGGTATCGAACGGGTCGCCCTGTTCCACATCATTGTATCACGGATCTACGGAGAGGTTAGGGAGGATACTCACACTAGCAACTGAATGGAGATGAGCGCTCCTCAGCGTGCGGAGACACATAGATAAGACAATAGAACCATACCGGAATGCGTGAAGTTCAATCCACCATTCCACACAAATGGGCTCTGCACAGGAATGAGATTTTAGACCGCTAAGTTGACAATTTACTCCACTGACGTTGCTGAAGTCGGCACCATAGAAAGTCGGGTAATGTTCGTCGTTGAAAGCACTCGCAGCCTGGACTTGTCTGCGACTGTTCCTCAAGTGCCGGGCGTGAAGTTCGCGCGTGTCACGAGCAAACTGCGACCATCGGGTCAAAGTCAAACGTGAAAAGAAGGTAGCAGGTACGTACCTGCGGATGATCATGAAAAGGTGAGTGGTACACCAGGTTACTGTCAAGCAATGTAGTCGCGGACGCAACAGCGCCGAAAAAGGCCAGTATAATGAGCCTCATACTAGCCAGTGCGGCGAAACCCCAGCACGCGGCTAGCACTTTATAGGTCCATGTACGGCATAAGGGACGATGGCAGCTGCTCCGTATATCAAAAGGCCAGTGCGTGACCACGGTGGCCGATATAGTCAGAAGGTATGAGAGTTTCGACAACCGCGCACGTTCTTGATTTTGATGGGGTGATTGGATGCCAAGATGATCTGGACTTTCCAAAGCATATGCACGGAAAGCCTTCTGCGTCCAAAAATTATGTCAATGGCGCAGGAAGCAAGACGTAGTTGGATATTTCCAAGCGATGCATGGTACACCAGGGTAAAAATAACTTACGAGCGTCACGATGGGGAGAGGCGTGCGTGGAGGCGTGAGGCATTACCTCCCTTTCCAGGAAATACACCAGCCGCTTTCGATCCAGTGACAACATAATGCCGATGTCGAGACTGCTTATATACTTAGCATGAATGGAACTGGAATAGCTCGTTGTGACAGGACGGATTAGACCACTATTAGACCCTTGTACGAAGAAAGGGATAGAAAATCAATAAAATGCTAGACTAAAAGACGTCAACATTAGCGTAGCACAGCATATCCTAGGACTGACATATCACTCACCTGCGATTGGCTACAACCTTGAAGATGCGTCGTGAGATTCTTCTCGACTGACAGTCCCCTTCTTCAGTTTCTTAGCCATTCTCTCTGCCCTCGCCAGCTCCTCCCGTTCGTCGCCGGTTCTCCGTCCGATTCTGCTTCGATGCTTCATTAAGCCTCTCTTCGCCCGTGGTGCCTGCTTGGCTCTGAATTTTGAGCCGTCCTTTCTTCCGATCTTATCCCGTCGTTTCTCGTCTTTTATCTTTTTTCTTCGTCTTACTACTCTACGAACTTCTACGAAACGTACCTTATCTTGTCTACTCACGGTGCGCCTGGGTTTTCTGGAGCATTCTCTTATTGAGAGGGTAAGGATCACCGCTTAGTTTCTCGCGTTTTGTCGGCGTATGCATAGATATTCCACTGAAAGAATAAAAGACGCGTGAGACGGATCCAGACGAGAAACGAGTCACTCACGTCCATGTCGACATCTGACCAACCTGTCCTATCGACATCCTTGAGCCGTAGAAGACCATATGTTTGGCGACGCCTAATAAATCAAGATCCTTGATTCTAAAGATATACGGTCCCTATGACCGCTGTAAGCCCGCACGAAAGACACGAAATCTAAGTAGAACGGTGTTAGGCCGCATTGTCCGTAACGCTGTCAAAGATTGCCACGCGAGCGAGAGACTTGCGCTGTATCCGCCGGTACTTGCCCTTGTGGCGTCCCGACATATTGGTGTCTTTATGGGCTCGAACACGCTCGCGGCTCTTGGATGCAATATACCTTCCTAGCTCCGGATAGGCAGCACACTGGAGGTGCGCCTGTGGCGTGATCGCAATGCTAACAGCTGGAGTGAATGCAGCTGTCGTGCCTAACCTATCATTCGTGCATAGCGCTGCTTGCTGGAGGCCTTCCATGTAACACGACATTCACTATGGGTTGAATGAACACTCATGCTCAATTGCAGTCCATGAAGTGGAGCTTGCGCGCGGACGCATTGACGCACGTCCATGTACCTCGCGAATAGTTGAAAAAGGATCAGAATACAGGAGAAAAAATCGGGACTCACGTGCAACCGTCGGCGCTGGAACAAGACTTTAAATGGCACTGGATTACAGTGCTACAGCAGGCCATCAGCATTCACAGGCCAATACGGGGCAAGCAGCCTCATGCGGAACGCATGTCGAGCTGCCCAAGCGCCGGAGCCTGCCTAGGTCCGTACGACGCTCGATCCAGCGATCGCCAGACAGCCGCGGCTGCGAGCACTCCTACACTGCAAGTTAATAGTGTAGATCGCGAAGGGTACCCCGCATATGAAGGAGGTGCAGGCGCTGCGGGGACGGTAATCTCAGATCATGAGTTGTGTACGTCGCAACGACTTCGCAACGTGTTATACTAATGGAACTAGCTAGACGCGCGGCGAAGGTCGGGAAACTAAGAGAAATGGGTACGCGGGTGCAGGAATGCCTACGTGGGCTAGAGTCGCCATAGAGATCGAGAATGAAGGCCTACAGGTGCCCACAACGTCCATGATGTGAAGCGAAGCAGCGCAGAACAGGCGCAGATGAGATCACCGTGCCCATAAACAGGCAGTCAACAATGATTAGTCAGCAGCAGTTGAGGACCATGTCGGTTGAACTTCACGTTCGCTTCAGGCTCAACTCGTCTCTGCTCGCCCGCAAGTGTGGATGCCACCCGGTCCATCTGCCTCCTATCCAATTGGCTTATATAGACAGGTATCATCAAGAACAGGTACGCAGTGCTTCATTTTGGCGAAAGTCAACCTTCCTCCGCAGCGCTAATTGTTTGTTTATTCCATGGCTCACCGACACTGCAACACTATCAACAGTATGGACTTTACCTTCGGTGGTAAATACCGACTCGAGGAGAAGCTCGCCATTGGCGGATGCGGTGCGTCGCTCTTCCCGTCATCGGCCCTGTGATGCCCACGCTGAGCTTGCTCGCCACAGGCACCGTCTTCTACGGCGTGCACACCGTCGCGGGCAAGGAAGTCGCCATCAAGGTCGAGCCTGCCATCACCAAGGACGTTTACAGTCCCCTCCGACAGGAGTCCAAGATATACAGGTCGCTCATGGGCGGCCCCGGCGTGCCCTGGATCATCTGGTCCGGCAGACAGGGCGACTACAATGTCATGGTCATAGACCTCCTCGGTCCTTCATTGGAGGACCTCTTCAAGATGTGCAACCGCCACTTTTCGCTCAAGACTGTCCTGCTCCTCGCTGACCAGCTGGTGCGCCTTTTTCCCGCGCGCATCTGTGGCGCGTCATGAAACGCGTCACGTCCATTTCGGGACTGACGTCTGCCTTCGCGCAGATCTCCCGTCTCGAGTTCATACACACGCACGACCTCGTCCACCGTGACATCAAGCCCGCCAACTTCGTCATGGGCACCAGCCGCGCCGCCCACCTCGTCAACATCATCGACTTCGGCCTCGCCAAGAAGTACCGCGACGCCCGCACCGGCGTGCACATCCCCTACCACCAGGACACGCGCCACGGCGTCGGCACCTCGCTCTTCGCCTCCCTTAACACCCACCTCGGCATCGGTGCGCCTTTTCTCCCCATCCCGCGTACGTAATGCTGACTGACTTCGCCGCAGAATGCTCCCCGCGCGACGACCTCGAGTCCCTGTCGTACATGCTCATCTACTTCCTGCGCGGCACGCTGCCCTGGCGGAAGCTCAAAGCGCCGACCGTCGCCGCGACGTGGGAAATCATCCGCGACGCGAAGATCGCCGCGCAGGGCACGCTCACGCACAACCTCCCGCGCGAGTTTGGCGTGCTGCACGCGTACGCGCGCGAGCTGCAGTTCGGCGAGATGCCGGACTATGCGTTCGTGCGCGACCTGCTGCGCCAGCTCGGTGACCGCGTCGGCGTGCGCTACCCGGACGACGTGGACAGCGCGAGCAGCACGGGCAGCAGCAGTAGTGCCGGGAGCGGTGTGCCGGAGGGGTGGGGCGGGTTCGATTGGATGGTGGGGAGCCGGACGCCGCATCGCGGGCGGGTGTGCGAGGCGTGTAAGAAGCGCGCGGAGGCGGCGTGGGCGTAGGGCGGCGGAGCGGGCGCGGACGGTGCGGTGGATGTCAGTAAGCGATCGGCCCATGCCACGCACACACGCACGACGGCGACGGCGCAGGGGCGCACTTCATCCCCTTGTGGCCTCGGCCCTCAGCCATGGATCATCTGCGCCTCATGCCCTGCGTCATTCATCCCCGTCGGCAGCAGCTTTCCCCTTCACCGACTGCGGCCGTGCTTTCATTCGCGGTGGTTGTCAGCTGCGACTGTTGTCCTTGCCGTCGCCTCGACGGCCCGTTCGTGTGTACATGTCTTTCCGGTTTCCTGCCCTCGATCTTGCGACACACAGCACGCAAGCAACTCTGCTCGTCTCAACCGCATCCATTTCCACCACGAGCGGACCGATCTCACCCACGCCCCATGCCTTAGCGAAGCCAACCGACTCTCAAAACGTCCATAAGGACTGCCGCTGTCCGTGATCCGTCTGCTCCATCTCATCTATCATTTGGCTTTACCTGCACATTTTCCCCTCTCCGCATGTCATTCGTTCGCTGCATGTCGCATTGGAGCTTTGTTTTTGCACTATTTATACCTGATCATTTGTTCGATCTATGCAATCTATGTTTTCTTTCTATGCTGCATTTCTCGTTGCTTTTCCTCGCAGTCTTTGACTATGTCGTATGTGATGTATGTATGTATGCATCTATGAAGTCCACTGTTTCTCTGGGCAGAAATTGTTGTGTGATGAGTCGGGCGAAAGAGTCCCACGTCGTCGACGTGCGCGGCTGCGCGCCACCCGCCGCGCGCACGCCGATTCGATCATCGTCACTCCCACTCCAGAACATTCCAACATCTCCGCGCTCCCTCAACTGTGCACCGCGCACACATCGCTGCGCCGCCACAACTCTTCTCTCACACTTACCGCCACGAGCATGACGACGACGAACGGCTTTGCAATCAACGAGCGCGTGCTGTGCTACCACGGCCCGCTCGTCTACGAGGCCAAGGTCCTCAAGACCGAGACCTGGGACGAGCACACCACCAAGCTGGGCTCCGTCGGCCCGCACTACTACGTGCACTACAAGGGCTGGAAACAGACGTGCGCCCTCCCCCTCCCCCTTCCCTCCTCTTCCTCCCTTCCTAACTAACGAACACCCTGTCGGCCATGCAGGTGGGACGAGTGGGTGCCCCCCCCGCGCCTGCTCAAGTTCAGCGAGACGAACCTCGCGCTGCAAAAGTCGCTGCAGCAGGCACAGAGCGCGGCCAGCGCCGCGAGCGCGTCGAGCAAGGCGGGCGCGAGCGCGAAGGCGGCGCCTGCCGCGCGGCGGAAGGAGGGCCGCGGGAAGCGCGCGCGCGAGGAGGACGATGCGCGGAGGCCGGATTTGAGGCTGGCGACGCCGGAGATTATGAAGGTGCTGCTTGTTGATGATTGGGAGGCGGTCACGAAGAATAACCAGGTGCGTTGCTTGCGTTGTGGGCGGTGGGGTAAGGTGGCTGATTGGGGGGTGAGTAGCTGGTGACGCTGCCGCGCACGCCGACGGTCGTGGAGATTCTGCAGGAGTTCAAAGAGCACATCCTCGCGAAGCCGCCGCCGCAGTACGTCCCGTCCTGCGCATACATTACACAGCATAGCCTAACTGACGCACCCTAGCCTGCGCGACCCGGCGGTGCTGCTGCCGACGGTCATCGCGGGCCTGCAGACCTACTTCGACCGCGCGCTCGGCGCGAACCTGCTCTACCGCTTCGAGCGCCCGCAATACGCGGAAGTCCGCAAGCGCTTCGTGACGGGCCCGACGGTGAAGGTCGGCGAGGAGAAAGAGATGAGCGCGGTCTACGGCGCGGAGCACCTCCTGCGCATGATCGGTGCGTGTGTGTTTTCTCATGCGTTTGGCTTGGCTGATGGCCTGGCGTCGCTGCCAGTGAGTCTGCCGCAGATGGTCGCGAGCTCGACGATGGACCCGGAGAGCGTGGCGCTCCTGCGGGATTATGTCACGGAGCTCATCGAGTGCGTTTCTCTCCCTTCGCTGTCTGCTGATTCGCTGATGGGCCGTTCGTTTGCAGTTTCATGATGCGCGAGCGGAGTCGCATATTCCAGATCGAGTACGAGTCTGCCTCCCTTCAGTACCAGAACCTCTCGCGGTCATGACAGCGTCGCGGCGTCTCATGGTTCTTCAGCGCTTCAGCTTCAACGCTGGAGATGGTGTTCTTTGTTTACCTTATCTATAATCTGGCTTACTGCTTTCATTGACTCTTGAGCTTCCTGTATGTAATTTTTGTGTGCACGTAATGGACATCACTGTGTCATCCGTGTGCTTGGTGCTTTTACTCTGATCCCAAAATGCTAGTGTCAGACAAAGACTACAGTACAAAGCTGGACAATGCTAAGTTGTGCGAAAGAGGAAGTGCTACGCACGCCTCTAGACAAGCCACTCATGCCCACCGATCCAACGCGCCCTCCTCCCTCTCCTTCCGGCTCTCCCACTCCACAAGCCGCACCATCAGATCCGCCCACTCCTCCTCCGTCTCAACGCCCGCCAACCACGCCCTTACCGCCGCCTCGCCCTCGCCCTCCACGCGCAACCACGCCCTCCGCAGCACCAGCGTCTCGTCCCGCCCAAACGTGCGCCACTCCTCCGTGAAGCGCACCCCTGCGCGCGGCACGCCCGGCCACCCGCCGCGCCCGCGCGCCTGCAGGTACGCGACGAGCCCGTCCTGGTACGCCCGCGCGCCCTGCTCGCCCAGGAGCCGGTGCCCGACGTACGCGGGGTCGTGCCCGCCCGCGCGCAGGCGCGCCTCCTGCGCGGCGAGATCTGCGAGGAATTCCGGCCGCGTGGCCAGCAACGACGGGTCCGCGAGCGTGTGCGCGGCGAAGAGCGCCTGCGCGGTGTCGGAGATCGCGTTCGCGACGAAGATGGGCAGGCCGATGAAGTAGAGCGAGCCGAGCGGGTAGGCGGGGTCGAGCGAGAGCACGTGCTGGTACAGCGGGCGGATGTAGCGCAGGTTCGTGCTGAGGTGGTCGTCGGGGGCGAGCGAGAGGCGCGGCGCGAGCGGGAGGTGCCCGCCGGCGGTTAGAAATGGGACGCGGTATTCGTAGCCGGTGCCGAGGATGACGGTGTCGATGTGCGTTAGGGTCGTGTTGTCGTCGAAGACGATGGCGTGTTCTGTGAATCGTTCTATGCGTGGTTTGAACTCGGCGCCAGGGATGTCGGGGAAGGGCTGGGCCGTATAGTTCTGTGCCTTGAGCGAGACATACGTCTAGTAATACTATCAGCATGGACTAGAGTCGAAGTCTCATGTTGCCTACCGAATTCGCAAACTCAACGATTTGCTGCGCGGCATCCCGGCCACTGGCACCGCCGCCAACAACGACGACATTCTTGCCCTTGTAGTCCTCGGGGTTGCGATAGAAAATGGAGTGGATAATAGTTCTATTCGTTCCTCCTGCTTCCCAGAGATCGCGACCCTCAAACTCGGATTCAAAGGGATAATGGTTGTGACCGTTCGCTATGATTAGGTGGTCGAAAGTAAAGTGCTTGGTCCTGTCGTGGACGCGATCCTTGACATCGAGCTTCCAATGACCCGTCTCGTTCGTGCCATGCCATTGGGTCTGCAGCACTTCGTGGTTCAGTTTCAGATACGACGAGAGATTCCAGTGCGTAATGATATCTGCATGATACTGCAGCACGGAAGGATGTTGGGGATACAATGCGGTTTCTGGTCTAAATGGAAATCTAGGGATAGTCACTGTCGAATACATTAGTGACACATTCGTTTGGGCAGCAACGAGAACGTACTCGTTGGATGCGGTGTATTGGTCCTTAGACGAGGGTATAAGGGCGTTTCAGGCAGGACAGGTGGGTGTGGGGTCTGCGGATCCGGCAGCCTGTTCGTACCTTCACGTCAAGCTGATACTTTGCGAAGCCCGGAGCTCACTCACCAGAGGCCGCCCACATCGTGTCTCTGGTCGAAGAGGACCACCTCCCAACCCTGTCTTTCCTGCTCTGGAAGATCGATAAGCAACGTCTTCAGCACGCTCACCCCGGCAGTCCCGCCGCCTACTATCGCAATAGATTTCGTGACATTAGCTGCGGGTCCAGCTAGGGATATCTGCCCAGTTTCTGTGTCCTGAAATGAACTGCCAAAGCTAAACGTTAGGAGGGAAACCGCCAGCTGGAAGAAACTGTTCATGTCGCAGCAGGTCGTCGTAAGAAAGTAACATTAGATTACCCATTGTATGGCATACACATCGAGCTGAGGAATCAGGATATGGAAAGAAGGTGTACATATTCGTCATGTTCGACGCCATTAGCGTGCTCGCTCTGATGCCGAGCGCCCGGAGGCACTCGGCGATGATCGTACTTCCTTCCATACGAGGAAGGCATCGTTGAGTGACCGCAGCCAGTCCGTAGCCTCCGAGTCCACGTCGGCCATGATTCAGTCGTCCACCGTGCAACACGAGTACTGGAGCATTCTGTCCAGGAATGCAGACACAATGGTCCGGACTTAATTGGATACTATGTAATGCCGATCAACCGGTAAGCTCTCCTTACACGAGTGAAGCAATGGGAGTCTTTCCTACAATCTCGGGGCGGATGACGTTACGAGAAGTAATTGTCATTATGAACCATGCTTCTCCCTGAAAATACAAGTGTCAGATCATGACTACATCGCTATCGTCCCACATACAAATTCGAAGAGATATACCAAGGAATAAAGACAGTACCCAATTGCATGACATCCAACTCTCTGTGCTATTGCGTCATCAGGTATCGAAGCATGCGGATATTTAAATCCCTTATGCTGAATCCGAAGGCCTGATGCAGAATGCATGATCATACGAGGTTATCGATGAGAGGATTCCTCATCCTTCTCTATTCCCACTTCACCTATACGAGACACGTCAGGAATACATATCATGGCTTCAGATCGTCTGATGTACATACCTCTGGATTACTCTTGAATTGCTCGTACAGATCCCGAGCAAAGAAACTGATTTCGGTCTCATTCTCTGTAGGACGAGATATCAGCATTTGCCGCGACCCCACTTCGACAAATGTAACACACCGATGTCATAATCAGCGAGCATTTTTTCGTCGTCGTCAAGTATCCAATCGTCATTTCCGAGGTTGATGATTAGATTTGAGGTCTGCAATTCGGGAGATGAATATGGAAACTGTAAATCGAGTAAGACCAAAGCGTACTTTCGCGCCATGAGCCTTTGTATACAATTTGAGGGTATCTAATAGGAGAAAGGTTAAATAAGCATACAGAATATCTGGCGATCGCGACTCGAGAACTCACCAAACTTTGCAGTCCGATACGGCTTCCATCCTGGCTTGGTCGAGATCGCTGCAGAAGCAATCGACTGAATCAACCGATCAGCGGGCCAGTGTCCGATGCGAAGTTGCTTACCATCCCGCACCATGTTCTTCAACGCTCCAACCGACGTCGTCTCGAGATTGACATTGTGCAGGACAAGACTGCGTTCCGTGCGAAACTCGAAGGACTTGATCACGCGGATCGTGAGCGTCGCAGACGTCTTCGGCGCCGCGAGGTTCCTCAGCGTGTCGTCAAAGTCGCTTGTTTCCGTTCCCATCTGGACAGATTGCAGCTAAAGTGGATGTTGGGGAGATGAAGGATTCTCTGCTGGCTTTTGCAGATCTACGTGCGCTTCAGCAACAACGCGACAACGGACGAACGCGGACGTCACACGCGTGACGCGTGATGCTTGATTGTCTTGTTCTCCGAAAGTACTGCACTTCACATGCAAGTTCAGGGAGTCATGTACGTGCAGGATATGGACTGAATATCCTCCTCAGGTTAGCTCCAGGCAATTTTTGTTTATATCATCGCGTCATTTACCATTATCATGCGAGTTTGACAGAATACTTATCCTCGACTTTTGGAAGCTCCGAATGCACAGCCTCGTACAACCTTAGCTCAGATAAACGACATGCATTAGGCCGGCAGATTACACGATCTTGGGAGACGCTATGAGCAGCTTATGTGTATAAACCCAAAATGGGGAGGGTCTTATAGGAATAGCGCTGCAGAATTTGTGCCTTTGAGGCGATGACCTGCATTCCATGCTGCGCATTGCTCGGGACGGTCAGCTCGGCTTACACGCGACAGATTCAATCCCTCCGCGCGACGTCATGTCTTTTGTGAAGCGGGCAGTGCAAGCCTCCGTAGAGAGTAGACAGGTCATTCGTCTCAACACAAGGGAAAAAAAAACATACAACGGTAAATCCGTAAGTACATATTAGAGACAAACTAAGATGTGCATACAAAGAAACTCCAAGTAGTCGTAATCATGTCCGTCATGTGTACAAAGGTAAGCCGGAGGATGTGATGCAAAGCCCGGTCTATGACCGCTACAAAGGGCTTTACACCTTGCTCTCGGGCGGAGGACCATTGGGAGGCGGGAAGTACTGAGGTGGGGGATAATCTTGCTGTTGAATATGAGCAGGCGGGGGCCCAGGAGGCTGTCCAAACGCGATCGATGATACGCTCCAGTCTGACACAGGTCGACCACTCACGGGTGCAAAGCCGCCGTTGGGCTCATACCCGTGACCGCTTCCATTTAGCGTCTGGGGCGGGTATTGCGGTTGCGAATATTGCGGTTGCGGGCTCCCGTAGCTGGTGTGGCTATAGTTGGGCGCATAGCCCGCCGCGTAAGGGCCGCCGGGCTGGGCGCCCCCGGGCGGACCACCTGGATTTCCACCGGCGTAAGTCGGCTGGGGGTTGATGTAGGATAGGTTCTGTTGTTGGATACGGCGCCGCCGGTAGAATACGATGGCGAAGAGAATGATTAATATCATGACGACTGTGGGTGGTGAGCGCTCTATGAGGCTGTGCGGGCCTGGAGACGGAAGGCGTACGCACCGACGGCGACTGCGATCCCGACGCGAGCACCGACGCTGAGGCGACAATGTTCCCTCCCGAACCTAAAAGACGAGATAAGTGTGACGAGACATTAAAATACTAGGGAGGGACGCGCCGGTCGATCCAGCAGTCATCTGCGCGAGCATTCGGAAGCAGGCCGAGTAGGAGGATGAAGGCGGCACAGCGCGCAGCGCCGATCTTAGGAGACGGGATCCAAGCTTCATCACAGTGACAAGATGATGCAAAGAAGAGATAGCAAAAAGTCAGAAAGCTGCTGAGAACATGTTTGCGACCCCAGAACATACCTGTCGACATTGTGGTTCGACTGTCCGGTCGAAGCACCAAACTTTGACCAACAAAATCTGTAGATATTGACAGCTGCTCAAGAGCTGTGTTAGGTTCAGAAAGCTGGTATAAAGAGGCGAGGTATTGGGGACGGTGGTGGTCGTGGAGAGAGATGCGGAATAGCCGACCGAGCGCAGCCGCCGAGAGTGAGACCACGCTCGGCCCGCCGGCGCCGAGCCTTGTTACTCCTCATTTGATCGAGTTTCGTTCGAGACTCGTTCGTTCAATCTGTACAACCAAGGATACCCAAGAAACTCCATTCTTTTATCGGGAAATATACCCCACATTCCTCCCGGATCTTATACCAATGCCCTCGCGGACACGAACGGGTCATCATGACCTGCTTCCGGCGGCAGAGTCGCGCGGCCGCGTCGTCATATCCATGCTCACGCCGCATTCACTTCTTACCTGGACTTTTGGACGTGGCACAGTTGTGAGTAATTTATTAGAAAGTGAGTTGGAACAGAAGCTCATGAGGTGCGCCTGGAAAGCTTTGGAGAATATGGCCTGCGGTCCTAATGCATACCCTCTTCGCGACCGGTGAGTGTACTACGCGTCTCGGAGCTCCACCTTGGCAACGGTTAATGGTCTTGGCATGTGTCCATCCCGATCTGGCGTAGTGGTTACGATTGTTTCGATGAAAACGGACATGTATCTTGGCATTCCAAATATAATGCTCACAGTGCTTGGTGAGCTCCGCATATCGCACTGGATGGTTTTCTCAGCAAGCCTTTGTGTCACGGATGTGCTTGTGAGCTGAAAGTAAGGCTGAATCAGGTCATAGACTGGTGATCTGGGCCGGTAAACCGGCCACCGGTCAGGAGCGGACACCACGACATAGATTTATGCCCAGGGAAACCATACTTCGGATGATTTCCCCAGCATAAACCTATTACGGTGGTCTCATTTATGCATGGAATGAATTACCCGCAAGAGGTTGCGCACTTGAGCCTTATCTTGACTTCATCCAGCTCGGTCACATATCATGACACGAGAGAGTTGCTTTGGAAAGCCATCCATCTTCACGCACATATAGGCTGATTATAATCAATCAGGTGTCGTCATTGGTTTCGTGATCTCTTACCGTGCGTCTAGCGGGTACGTCTGTCCAATTGAAAACTTTGAGACACAAGGTTGATTTTACTAGATATGATCGATATTGGATGGGCCGCTCGTCCTGGTCCGACATCATGCGCAACTCGCGCACCTTCACGCGTTTGGTGTGGTTTCATGTACCGCTCAGACTGACTCCCAAAACGGATTCTGGCAATCCAAGTAGAAGGGCCGAGGACGTCCACAAGGTCATGAAGGAGAAGAGGAAGGCCATTGACCTCACGATTGGGTGGGAGGCTCTGTACGTATGTACCGAACGGGGCGTTAACGGGAGAGTTCCAGATTTGTGATTGCTCTTAAGCACCATCTGCGAGGTAAGCGTCCACAGCGCATATCGGGAAGACATGTTCTTGACTGCCGCAGGCGAACTCGGGATGTACTACGAGGATCTATACGACCGGATCCGGCCCTTACACAAAGTCAGCTCTTTTCCCATCCCTCTCTCCCCGCACTCACAACTCCTTACAGCACGACCACCTCAAGCCCGCCCCCGAATACATCGTGAGCCCCACATCCACTTCCTCTACGCTGGCGCCCAGCCCCAACCCGATCATCCCGCCCATCAACTCCTACGGCACGCTCGCGCCGACAGCCCCGCGGCGCCGCTACTCGTCGGACTCGGGCCAGTCCGACACGGAACGCCATCCGCTGCTGCCGTCGAGCCACCCGACGGACGCATCCGTGTTCTCGAAGATCTCCGCGGACCTCATCCCATTCGCGGCGTTCTTCCGGCAGCTGCTCGGCTCGTACCGTGTCGTTGACGTGCGTGTGGTGTCTCACTATTAAATTGTGATGCTGATTTGATTGTGGTCTTCAGGACCCGTATAGCTACGAGGGCGGGGTGCAGCGACGGTGGATGGGCGAGAGCGGGCGCGAGCAGCATACGAAGCATCGGCCGCGCGTGGCGGGGAGCGGTGAGAATTTGCCATTGGAGGTGTTGCGCCACTTGAGCGACTGGCTGAGCGTGCTCGAGGAGCGCGGGACTGTGCCCGGTTCGTGCTTGATTTGATTCGCCATTGCGTCAGATTTAATCAGGTTTTTATTTGTGCAGGGAGCAGCTTAGGCGGCATGATCGGGTGCATTGCGACATTTGAGGATAGTCTCGTTAGTGAGTACCATTATCCGTTCAAAATCCAATCAACTGTGCCTTCTGACTATTTTCCGTAGCTCTGGAGAGGATCCTAACGACGCCCTTGCCATTGTATGTGCCGTGACAGTTTGTTGACGTCCATGTAACTGACGCGACTGACGGTAGCGTATACTCTGTCCACATCAGGTACGGCCCCATTGCCCTTATTTCTGCGATACTCAACTAGACATACCATGCCCGTTTTAACAGACAGTAAGCCAACAAATCCTCATTCATCACGAACCACCTCACATCGCCACCCGCAGCACCGTGTGGATCTACCTCTTCTTCCTACCCTTCCAGCTCGTCGACCTCTTCGGCTGGTACACCGTCCCCGGCGTCGCCATTGCCGCGTTCATCTACCTCGGCTTCCTCGCCGCGGGCGAGGAGATCGAGCAGCCGTTCGGTGCGCCTTCTATCCTACCTCACCCTGCCCTCCTCTGACAGACATGTACGCTAGGCTACGACGAGGTGAGCATGTTCGTGCGTTACAAGAGGCAAGGCTGATGGAATCGGATGCAGAACGACCTTGATCTCGACATGTTCTGCCGCAAGATTGTCATGCGCGATGCGGAGCACCTGATGCAGATGCCGGGGAACAACGTGTTTCTCGGTGCGCATCATGATGGAGACGTCATTGTGCCGAATCCTACTGCCTGATCTGTTAGTATCCACTCCATGGGTAGCGGTACAGGGCATGAAAGACGCAGTAACAGCTAAACTGTGCATAGCTTCCTACAGTAATATATCACCTCTTGGAAACCAAGCCAAAATGTGTATGAGTGTCGAAAGGATGGTTTAGTGATGGATTAATTTAGTGTCGGGCGATCTAAGGTGCTGAATAAGGCACTTCATAGTTGTGGAACCGAGGTTTTCGACTCCTGGGCTATTCATGGGGGCAATCTTTCTGTCATGCAGGGCCCCTGCGGCTTCGTAAACTTTTCTTCTGCCCTGCTGATCATGTAACTCCTAGAGGGCCACGTACGCCAAGTTCGACAGGCGGCACCAGATCTTCGCCCAGCTGCTTACAGGCCGAAGATCGAGCAAAGTGCAGTAGTGAAGCCAGTCCGACATCCTTTCTAACGATCTCTTGATCCATATGCTAGTTGTTTGGTAATCGGCGCACACTAAAGCCTTCTAAGGTACGGAGAACACCATGTTCGGAAAAATACAGCAACAGGTCATGACGACTGGCCGGACACCCGCTCACCGTCGTCGGGGGTATCGTAGAGCAATCGCAAGATCTCGTTCCCCTTCCCGGGCCTATCCACATCACGACACCACGCGCGTTGTCCAAACGCGAACAGCTCGCCTTCCGTCGGCGCATTCACATGACACCTGTGCGGCAGGTCAGAACGACGCTTCGGAGGCTGCAGGATCTTCAGCAGGCGCATCACCACGATGCGTCTGCCCGCGTGTTGCGGGAGGGTCGAGCGCTCTAGGCGGCACAGCGCCGACCCCGCTGCGGGAGAACGACCATGAGCGCTGCCCGCCGGACATGCAGCATCGAGAGCTCACCTTCGTGAACCAGGTACCTGTCTTTCTCCAGGTAGTATTGCAGCGGCCCGTCTGTATGGTACCGCCGGACCTGCCCCGCGACGCGCACGACAACGCTTAATGTCCGGTTCGTGAAGTCGAACATGAATGGCTGGTCGAGCGCGCTTATGGAGCGCTTGAGGCGGTAAAATTCCAAAGGTGAGAGCCGGCGTGCCTGAAGCTGAGCGAGGAGCGCGTCATCGATAAGTCGATCGCGCACAAGCATCTCGCGCAACTTGGGACTCTGCACGGCCCTCGTGAGCGGGATATGCCAGGTAAACCCGCTGCCGTACGTGAGGTCGTGCCCAGAACTAAAGCTCCGTGCGGGGTCGTGGTCCTGTGTGACTCGGAAGCGGATCTGCGACTGCAGCGGATTATGTGCGTCCGGGTGGAAGTAGAGGAACCCATGCGTGCCCGGCGGGAAGGGCCCGGGCACAGAGCCCTTGCTGGAAACAGTGTATGCCATGCCCAGCAAGCGCAAGCTTGAGGTGCGATCGTAGATGTGGACATAAGTGCAGCCAGAGACGTCCAGGAAGCAGCCGGAGTCGAGTCGCGCAGGGTCAAGCGTCGCGGTCGTCCGATCGGGACGACGTCGTCTTGATGAGTGTATCGGAGTCAATTCGAATGTTCTATAAGCCCGAGAATGCCGCGGTGGCGAAGAGGCTCCAATATGAGCGGCAGAATGTTCTCTTTGGTTGTTGACGAAAGATAAGTCTGCATTGACATCGCGCGACTTAGTAGATGGTTGGGATGTGAAGCTCAGACGACCAGTCTGTGAAGGCCAAAAGTCTTGAACCAAAAATCTGCATCGCTTTGAAGGAGAAAGCAGGCCTGATTCCCGTATAAATAATCTGCCAGACATGTCCACACGGCGCTATGATTGGAACTCGTTCAGCTGTAAGACATACAGTGTAAAAGAACAGATATGCTGTACCTGCCTGTCGTCGGCCTGAGACTTCAAATATGAAATGCTATTATGCGATTGTGAGCTGAGCACACAGCGACAGGGCAAACTTGTGCAAAATTAGTCTCACAGGAGCAGAATAGACAGGAATCGACGCTTCGTACCTCAGGATAGTCTGTCTGTGTATGATATAGTTGTTACTAAGTACTAGTCTCAAGTTTAAGTTCAAAAGCGGTGTGGCTGAGCGCACGCGCTGGATGATGATGTCGAGGGCGTCCAACACTGAAGACAATTTTCGTTCTGTGTAAATATTGAGGAGAAGTTGACTCTGATGAGTTCAAGTTCATATTAGACGCCCGCCATGCATCGTGTGTCTTACGTATGTAGTACGTACGCGAATAAGTAACTCAACCCTCCTCCTTGTTCGTACGAGATCTGGCAGCAGTGAGTATCACTCTAGGTACATTAAGAGGAAAAAAGTGTCTTTGTATCCTGCTCATCGACATCCTTGAGGTGAACAATGCCGCCGAATGGTCGCGTCTGACTCTGCCCCCGCGACGCCCTCCCGTCTCCCATGCATGGAGGATCTCGACCCCAAGCTTCATCTCCTTGACTGGATCACCGAGCCACTTCTCGTTAGCAGCTCGGATATCGCAGATGAGACTTGGGTGAATCCCGACTCGGTGCGTACCGTGGTAAATCGCCTCTGACGCAGCCGCACACATCGCGGCACTCTTCGATGCGAGGGACGTATAATGTTGCACTCTGGGTCGGCTGAAGAAACTCCATGGGGAAGCAAATAATTTTCACTTCGAGTCCACACATATGCATAGGTAATTTTGTATAAAGGTTGATGACTCGATCTTCATGCCGCCACTTACTACTTCATACAGGCGATAGATGAGCGAAAACCAGAACCCCAATCGATAAAAGCCCAGCACAGACAAACAATATGCTAGGACCATGGAAGAGGACATTACTCGCCGCGACATTGGTGGCACATCTGCGGCCCAGTGGGCCTTCCACCAAAGGAAACCGGCCCTTCACCAGAAGATATATAGAGCCTTCGGGCGCATGATGTCAACACAAAACCCACCGCGCCGATTCATCAACATGAATTTGTTCGACCTTGTCCAATATCCTAAACCCAACCCAAATGTCAGGTACGAGGATGTATACCCGCACCACAAGTCAAATCCGAGTACAGGTGATTTATCATAGAACGACTGAGGGTTTCTGGCTTGTCAACATGTCAACCCTCGCGCGTATGTTCCAACGCCATGCTCATAACGCACTGGACAGGGCTCAAACCTCTACGAATAATTCGAAAGTGCGGCCGCGAATTACGACTTCATGCACCTTGCCGACGGCGGGCTCCCCATCTGCATGTGCGGCCGGTGTGGCTGGTATTCTCACAACAGAGAATCCAATGATGACCGTATAAGAGAGCACCGCCGCATGCGAAAACATTTGGGCTAGTCGGCTGCTGCTGCTCATGCCGGAAGTACCAGCAAATGAGGTTGATGCATCTATAATCTTTTATATTTTATGTCGTGTGTATTTGTTGTATCTGTGGTGTAACGTGCTATCCTGTTCTATCGGGACAATCACTTCATGTCAATAGCTCATTCAACCGGACTCATCCACGGAGGACTCCATAGCAGGTCACGACAATTGGGCGGACGCCTGCTCACCATCATCGGGGGCATCGTAGAGCAATCGTAAGATCTCTGCGCTCTTCCCAGATTTGTCTACATCACGGTACCACACGCGTTGGCCAAACTTGAACAGCTCGCCTTCCGCCGGCACGCTCACATCACATGTCGGCGGCAGATCGGGATGAAGCTTCGGAGGCTGCAAGATCTTCAGCAGGCGCATGGTCACGATGCGTCTCCCCGCGTGTTGCGGAAGGGTGGAGCGCTCGAAGCGACACAGCGCCGACCCCGCTGCGGGAGAACGAGCATGAGTGTCACCCTCCGGAAATGCTGCATCGAAAGCTCACCTTCGTGATCCAGAAACTTGCCTTCCCTCAGGTAGTATTTCAGCGGCCCGTCTGTCACGTACCGCCGGTCCTGCCCCATGACGCGCACGGTAAGACACAATATGCTCCTGTTGAACTCGAGCAGGAATGGTTGGCTGAGGGCGCTCATGCCACGCTTGAGGCGGCAAGGGCGCTTACCGGACCCCGAGTGCGCCTGTAGCTGCACGAGGAGCGCGTCGTCGACAAGCCCATCGCGCAGGAGCAGGTCCCGCAGCTTGGGCTTCTTCGCGGCAATTACGAGTAGAATGTGCCAGGTAAAGCCGCTGCCGTACGTAAGATCGTGCCCAGAACTAAAACACCGTGCGGGGTCGTGGTCTTGTGCAACTCGGAAGCGGATCTGCGACTGCAGCGGATTATGTGCGTCCAGGTGGAAGTAAAGGAACCCGTGCGTGGCCGGGGGGAAGCGCTCGTACGTCCTGTGCTTGTTGGAGTCAGTCGTAGACATGTATGTCATGCTAAGAACGCGTGGGATTTCAGGAGCAGCGAGATCGTAGATGTGGAGATAGGTGCTGCCAGAGATGTCCAGGAAGCAGCTGGAATCAAGTCGCATACGGTCGAGTGTTGTAATTGTGCAACGTCGTTGTTGTCCAGGTCCTCGTCTTTTTGGAATCGACTCGGTAGATGTAATGATTCCATTAGGCGACGAATGCTGGGGTATGGAAGAGGCTGCAGGACGTGGTCCGTGTTTGGTAGCGGGAGACAAGTCTGCATTGGCGTCATGCGACTGCGTAGATGCTTGAGACAGGGAGATTAAACGACTGCTACTTGTGAGCCAAAACTTTTGTGGGCAGATCCTGCATCGCTTTGAAGTCGAACTAAATAGGACGCCTGACGGCCATTGAGCTCGTATGAATGAGGGCCTCATAGAACGGTATACGTGATGGCGCTATGGTTAAATCCGTTCAGACACACTATGGTAAAGAATGAGTCAAATGTACCTGGACGTCGAGGGCAGCTACGCAGTGAGATGGATAGGGATGGACTCGCGATGAGGTGGATGGTGGTGTCGAAGACACCAGGAAGACGTTCAGTTCAAGTTCATATTAGACGCCCGTAGTGCATCATGCGTCTTATATCAGTACGTAAATATGACAGTTGTTCTTCCCCCAACCTTCCCCCTCGTTCGTAGTATGAGATCTAACAGTGCTCGGTGTATATCAGTCTAGGTAAGAGGCAAGTGATTTTTATGCTGCTCATCGACATCCTGGAGATAAGCAATGCCGTAGAGTGGTCGCATCTGCTCTTACAATGCCCTCCCCACGGATGAACTCGACCACAAACTTCATTTCCTTGACCGGATTACCAGGCTACTTCCCGTTGGTAGCTGAGAGTAGTGCAGATGGGACTTGAAGACGCCAGACTCGCCTGTCTTGTGTACCAGATACATGGCCTCTACTGCACCGCTCGTCTTGCAATTTGCTCGCGGTAGAGATCACTTAAGTTCGTCTTTTATCGATGTCGACTCGGTCCTCGGCTGTCATGCCACGGTTTACTACTTCATTCAGGCAATAGCTGTAAGTATTCCGAGAGATAATATCCCAGCCCAGACCGATCCTTATTATCCTAGGACTGAGGAAGGGGATAGAACTTGCTGCGACAGTGGTGCATGTCTGCAGAGACAAGATTAACCTTTTCCCCATGTGCCAGACATTGTCACCAAGGAAACAAACCATCCCAAATTAAAATCCCTTCTGCTTTTTTCACTACCACCAGAAGTTATATAGAGCTCTCAAGTGCCACACGAAATCCACCCAAGCCCAATCAACTCACTAGCATGATCTCGTTTGATCATACACAACATCCTAAACCCAATTCGGACACCAGGCCTGAAGACATCTGCAAGTTGTGTCCACTTCAAGCATATGGTACAGCATTGATGTTCATCTCCACCCCTCCCTTTTCATGCCAATCATGAAGAGATGATCCAAGGGGCATCCAAAGTCCTTGACTGGTTTCTTCCTAGAGATGTTCTGTTACCGCATGCCTTGGAGGCTGCGGCGGAGTGGGGTCTCCAACCAATAAACAGGCACTACCCTGAAGCAGACATTAGCCACCATTATGTTTGTCAAGGCGTGCCCGTTTCAAAGTGCCGCTCATGATGCACTGGACTGTGCTCAAATCCCTCGACGAGTTCGAAATGTTGGCAGCTGCGAGTACGACATCGTGCACCTTGCTGATGGTGGGCCCCATTCTGCATGTGCAGCCTGGTGTGGTTGGTACTCTCACAATGAAAAATCTAATGACAACCACATGAAAGAGTGCTGCAGCAATCACAAGTAATTAGACTGGTCAGCTGGTCAGCAGCAGCTGACACAGGAAGCACCAGCAAACGAAGTTAAATGCATCTATGATCTTTTGTATTCTATGTCGTGTGTATTTGGTGTGTCTGTGGCGTGTTATGCCATCCTTCTCTATCGGCATGATCACTTCATATCAATAAATTATTCGGCTAGATTCATCAACAGAGGACTGCATACCAGGTCACGACGACTGGCCGGACGCCGGCTCCCCATCGTTTGGGGCATCGTACAGCAATCGTAAGATCTCTGCGCCCTTGCCAGGTTTGCCCACGTCACGGTACCACACGCGTTGGCCCCGCGCAAACAACTCGCCTTCCACCGGCACGTTCACATCACACGTCGGCGGCACGTCGAGACGACGCTTCGGAGGCCGCACGATCTTCAGCAGGCGCATCACCACGATGCGTCGGCCCGCATGTTGAGGGAGGGTAGAGCGCTCCAAGCGGCACAGCGCCGACCCCGCTGCGGCAGAAGATGCATGAGCGCTGCCCGCCGGACACGCAGCATTGAGATCTCACCTGCGTAGACAAGATATTTGCCGTACTCCGTGTAGTATGTCAGCGGCCCATTTGTCCTGTAGCACTGGTCCTTCCCCATGACGTGCACGGTAAGATACAATACGCTCTGCTTTAACTCGAGCAGGAATGGTTGGCTGAGAGCACTTATGCCACGCTTGAGGCGGCGAGGGACAGCACTCGATGGGTAGTGCGCCTGCAGCTTCCCGAGGAGTGCATCGTCGACAAGCCCGTCGCGCAGGAGCATATCGCGCAGCGTGGGGTTCTTCGTGACGTGCGCGAGGGGGATGTGCCAGACATAGCCGCTGCCGTACATGAGATCGTGTCCGGATGCGAAGCCACGCGCAGGGTCGCTGTTCTGTGTCACACGGAATCGGATTTGCGACCCGAGGGGATTCTGCTCGTCCGGGTGGAAGTACAGGAAGCCGCGTGTGGCCGGCGGGAAGCGCCTCGGCGCAGTGCCCTTGTAAATGTATTCCATGGAAAGCAAGCGCAAGCTCGAGAAATCAGGAGCAGCGCGATCGTAGACACGATTATAGGTGACGCCAGAGGCGTCCAGGAAGCAGCTGGAATCGAGTCGCGCAGGGTCAAGCGTCGTAATCATGCAGCGTGGTGGTGGTCCAGGTCTTCCCCTTTTTGGAGTCAGCTGGGCAGGTGCGAATGTTCCATCAGGCGAGAAATGCCGGGGTGAGGGATGTGCGGGAGGATGTGGTCCCTGTTTGACAGCCGAAGGCGAATCTGCGTTGTCATCGCGCGAATTGGTGGATACTTGAGACGTGTACTTTAGACGACCAAAATTCTGTGGCCGAGCTCTGCATCGGCACTTTGAGATTGATTTAGAAAGCAGGCTTGACGGCCAGTGGGCCCACATAAATGATGGCCTCATAGAGCGCATACACGGCGCTATGGTTGGATTCATTCAGACGCGGTATAATGAAGAGCAGATTGAATGTACCTTTGCTTCAAATGTCAGATGCTACCATATGAGCTGGCTGCGCAGCAACTCGACAGACTCGATGGCGAAGGAAGAGATGCGTTGAAATTAGCGCCCATGCAGGGACGCGTTACACTCGCGTTACTGTTATTTATTTATTTAACGTTAGGCGCTCAGGACCTGACAGTGTTCGGGAGTTTACCGGTTTTGAACATATATATGTAAGTTACCTCCCTCAATACGCTAGACAACTGTCTTCTGTGTGAGGTCAGCAACGGAGATCAGATACCTCCCAGCTAAATATTCGAACTGTTCAATTTCTCGGGCAGATTTATCTAACCGGTTATATGCTATGGACGAGCAGATAAGCGTCTACTTAATCCTTCTGACCCTTGACGTCCAACAGCCATTTCCCGACCTCATTTGCCCATTCATCACCCTCCCCAGAGCCAAGGAACCAAGATAAACTGAGATGATTATGCCCTTTCCCCTCTCTAAATCTCCAGGTTCCGTCTGCCTCGCTCCCGACCTTGTCTGTCCATAATTCCCTCCAATCCTTACCCGCCTGTTTGATCGTCGGTGGATCAAACTCCGACTCCACAAAAAACAGCGGCGGCAGCGCCTGAATAACCGCCACATTTGCGCTCTCCAACTGACCCAGGGGCTCGGTCTTCCTGATCTCCTCGCCGTAGTACTCCTCCGCCACGCCAGGCGGTACGGCCGACGTGGCAAAACGGAAATGGTACGGCGCGCCGAGCAGCACGGCCTTCTTGATCCACGCGCGCTCCGCACCCCCCAGCGGGAGCACATCTGGCTCCAGCAGCATGCCCACGACGTGATTTGCGCCCGCGGAGTGCCCCACCAAATACACGCGCTCCCAGTCGTAGTTTTTCTCGTTCTGCGCGATCTGCGCGCGTCCAGACGCGTTGACAGCCCAGCGCACGACGTCGCGCACGTCCTCCGCACCGCCGGGCCAGCGCGTCTGTGGCAGCAGGCGATAGTCGGGAATGAGCGTCAGGAAACCCCGCGCGGCGAAGAACGCGCCGACGTTGCAGTAGATGAGCGTGCCGTCCATCTGACGTGCACCCCCGACGAAACCGCCACCGGGAACAAAGAATAGGAGGGGATGGGGGCCAGACCCAGAGGCGGCGGGTGGGTAGTAGACATCGACCTGCGACGAAATCGTATATCGCAAGCGATTAATGCAAAGTCAAATGATGTCGCACCATATGCCGCGGATCATCGCCATACCGGAACGTACGGCGTGGGATGTTCTCAATTTCTGCTCGTTTCTGCTCGTGAAGCGCGGAGGCGGCCCTCAGTGCTGCCCCCCGCCCTTAATTACGTAGACCCATGTCAGTCCAAGATACGGTACGCACTGGGTTCAAAGACCTTGTCGATCTGCGTTTCTTGAATAGCTGCGATGGCGTCCATGGCTTCGGGCCTCGAGATTGACGGGAGTCAGAAGGCCATTATATACCGGCAGATCAACAGTGGAGATCAGGAGGGTCATGAGGTGGCTGCAAGGAAGCTTGAAGTCCGAAGATGAGAATAATCTTCTCGGAAGCACAAGGTATGACCACCAATGGTGCTCATGACTGAGTGCCGTTCCATAAAGGTATGTCTCGTGGACACGGTATAGGAGGGAAGTCTCTCACAACCAGAATCCGAACGTTGAGTTCCACGGACTTACGAATAACGCCCCTGCAGGACCCTGAGTACTATCAATGACAATTGAGTCTTCGTGCCTCAAAAATGCGGGAACCATCTTGCAAGTAGTAATCATGAAGATGCGACCGCATAATCAAGTCACTTGCGACTTTTCGAATGCGAACGGACCAATCGGACGAGTCTATAACGGACAAAACCAGTTACTATCCTGAAAGTTGAACATTGGTCATCCTTGTGAATGAATAAGGTTACAATCAAAATGACGCGGTGAACGAGTGCACGTCTTAGATCTATGTCACTCAGACGGCCATCTGCGCAAGTAACCAGAAATATCAGAAAGCACGAACGGAGACAAATTTCGGAATCACTGACGCCTGTCTCTTCCGCTAGTGAAGCCTTCTGCCATCTGGAATCTTCCGGTCCATCTCTTGACTGCACTTGGTCCTGAAAAGAAGAAATGCGAATACGTCAGGAGTGCTGACTGGCCAAAGGTCAGAAGAATGACCACGCACGACATGCACTGTGACGACGGCAGGCGAGGTGCCGCTCTGCCTAGATGAGCCCATAGACGACAGCGCAAAGGGCTGCTGTCGGTGCATTGTCACTTCAGACCGCATCGCGTGGCGTGTGTTCAGTCTGCGGTCGAATCAGTAAAAGTAATGATGGTGACGTGGGAGAGCAGACAGACGTAGCCAACAAGGAGTTGCAATGCACTGCAGAATATATGAGAAGGGCATCGCAGGCAGACAATCGGTGTAGCTTACATTTCGCCAGCATGAATGTGAAGAACATATAGTAGAAATCATGCTGTCGCGTGATGTACTGAGGAGAGTGGTAATGTAGAGTCGATCAACAGGCATGACAATCAAACAGACTTACAACTGTGAGATCTATCAACGTGACGATACTGACCAACAAAAGCAGGGATGAATATCATGTTCGAAGATACAAATGTAATCTACGCACCTTGTGATCAACCCAGTTGAGACGGTATACGTGATCAGCCTATTGATGAGCGTATCCGTACTGAAGCACGGTCATCAGTTGCCGTCGCAGCTCGCGCTGGGGCTAGACGCACTATGTAAACCCAGTGCGGCTTCTTCCAAGATAATAAGATAGAGAGAATGCGATGAAAAAATCGGCTGCAACGGATACACTCAGGCCCAAGATGGCTATAGGCTGCGGAAAAACATGGATCAATGCCATTTTACATATGCAATCCATGTTGAATTACCTCTGTTCTCTTCAACGCCTGGGCGGAGAGAACTGGCCTTTGAAGTCTGCAGAGCATTGATAAGCCAACGTACGAGATGAATCCGACGGAACCATTACATCTGGATCGGCCACGCTTCATCGAGGCTTTGTCAAGGCTATTTGGTCAATCAATTCCCGGGCATTAGGAACGCACCAAAATATGCTCCTAAAATTTCGGACGAAACGTGAGATTGTCTTTTCATGCTAAGATACTCTGACACGTACCAAAATCAACCAACGCAAGTCCGCCCTGAAATGACCTTAGATTTCAAGAACATATTTCCCTCGCATTAATGGCTCGGCTTACAAGAAATATGCACAATGGACGGTTGCCTCCACTCACTTGAAGTCCGAATCATGGAGTTAGCGTGGCCATCTTTCGGAGTTACGATGCACATACACAAATAGAGCCGCCAGACGAAGAAGCTGCGGAAAGACATTGGCATGATGGACGTGATACGCCATAAGGAGCTACGGTACCTTTGTACAATGAACCCCGCAATGCCCTGCATAGGTATATCGTCTGTTAGACCTTGCATTGCTTGGACTATAATTTCTGAAATTGCGAACGTTCAGAAAGACGGCTGACTGTCGTAAATATTCATCAGAAGAGGAGCGCATAGACACAGCGAAAGCCACTCACTACGATGCTCCTGAGATACGTTATATTCAAAATGCTGAGTCTCGTTCATTTGAAGCATAGATGATACATACCACACAGCAGTGACGAGCGCTGTAGGATTGGCATAGTTCGATATCAAGTAGAAATATCCAGAGTGAACGAGGAAAGCCTGGTGGATCGTGTCGACGATACTGGGGAAACGAGAGGTGAGGTGTGGAAGGCCCACAGTGGAGCAACCTTACAGTGAAAGGATAACCTAGCAACAGGTTCAACATCCATATCATGACAGTTTCGAGGTAGGGACGTACTAGAACCCGTATGGCCCACCCGTCCTTGTGCGCGGAATGGAAGTAAATGAACGTTTGTAGGCAGGTAATACCATAGAGGCTGGCTTGCAGGTAAGTGCTAAGTAATATCGGATGAAGGACAAGAACCGACATTGCGGAGAAAGTGATGCCAACGTAGGCGACGCCGAACGTGGGCCCCAAAGCAAAGGGCGAGGGCATGCTGGACATGACATGACTAGCAGCTCTGCACATGAGACTTTAAGCCTATGGGTGTCTTCGAGCCAGGGTACTTCGATTCGGAACCATTTCCGGTCAGGGTGCGTGTCGTGTGAATCATCTGTTAGTAGCTGAAACTTTGAGAGCGCGGAACAATGTGAGGCTGCGCGGACCGCTTGGATGTGAGGCTACGTGTACCGCTGACATGTCAGTTTGATTGTTCCGCACACCCCAAATACGTTGATGGTCCCTACGCGGCAGAGGGGGGTACCGAAAGATGTGCGACGTTATGATGCACATTTGCTGTCATGCATGTGCAGGAAGGCTTTACACGTCCCTGATTGGCTTTGAACTTCTTGAAAACACCACACACTCGTCCCGGGAGAACGCAAGAAGCCGTCTTTCGTGTGCCCCGGAAGAAGATCGAGGGCTCTTCCGCATGCGAAAACTTTGGATCTATGCCCACCGCTTCGCTTTGAGTTCGTCCGGCTCGGGGAATCCATGGTAAGCGGCGACACATAATTGAGATTCCCTGTGAAGCAGTATCCTTGTTGTCAAGATTGGAGGAACGCTGTACCACGAAGTACTAGGCCGGTCATCAAGGAGATTTGTTTGACGCCGCTGTGTTGGCGGACGAAGGCGATATGCGTCGTAAACTTTGTGATACAAGATCTAAAGAAAGGGTTAGCAACAACTGAAAATATCAAGGGACTTGATTGTCTTCTCAAAGATGGACAAGGAGATCCCGGGAGTTTCGGGGGTAATACAGAGTCGAAGTGATATGAGAGAGAACGAGCGATCTTGATTTCACGGGTTGAAAGCACGCAAAAGGAAAAGATACCGACATGTCGAGAGTCTACCTCGGCTAAACGCTCTGACACATAAACTGCACGTCTCGATGTCATGTCGAGCACAAGAAATATTGACACTGTAAATCATAGATCAATAAGAATGTACAGTCGCAGAAAATCAATAAACTCCTTACCGGTCCTAACATCCTTCAACAATTCTGCTACAGGCAAGATTGTCGTAAAAGAGAACAGAAAAGCCCGAAGTCTATGCGTTCAACGATTCCCATCGAGAATGAAGAGATCATTCCTGCCTGGGGTAGCCAAGCCCTGAAGAAGGGAAGAACTCCAGTCATAGCATATCACGGGCAATCAACATAAGCCCGAGTTGCGATATCAAACGATGTTGGTGTATTAAAGAACCATGATGGTATCCGAAAAAAATGCAGTGAACGACGTACTTGAACCTCCGCCTCCCACTCAGATGGTCTAGCCCACCTGTATCATAGAAGAGGCCGCTACCTCGGGATAAAGCTGGGCCAGCTCTATCGCACGCCTCAACGAGCCATCCTCTTCTCCCAGCTTCCGCTCCTTCGGCGTCAGCGCCTTCCGCAGCTCCCTCGCCCACTGCGCCTCCGTCTGATACACATTCCGCCCCTCCGCAAGCTCGCTGACGCGCCGCATGAACCAGAACTCAGCCGTCTCCGTCCACTCGCCGATCCACATCCCGCTGCTCTCCCACAGCGCGATGCTAGGCCACACGCTCCCACCCGGCGTGCGCCCGATGAGCATCTCGTTCTCCTGCGCAGTCATTGCGTCGCCGATGCTCAGCACGGGGAGCTGGTGATAGCTCCCGCGGCCGAGCGTCAGCGCTATCGACGACGGGCCCTGCAACGCCACGCCCATGAGCCATGGCGGCCCGTAATGCAGCGCGAGCCGCCACGCTAATCCTCCACGGAGGAGCCACTGGCGCGCTGGCGGGCGGCAAAGCAGCGATTTGATGGCATCTTGATAATCCTTTGGTGAGTTATAGTCCCCATGAAACCATCTTGTCGTCAGAGAATCGAGGTGTTCAGCTGCAGGGGCGCCCAGCTCCATCGGGCGGGGAACGCGCCATGTGGCGGTGATTCCGCGGCTCAAAATCCACCGCAATAGGTCCATGGGATGCTCGCCCGGTAGTTGCTGCCTCCTCGCCGCGACGCGCAGCGCACCGTGAGGTTCTAGATACAGCGTGCCACGGGCATACCTGTGTTCAAAAGCCGGTACATTGACGAAACCTCGCAGGTGGGCAGTCTTCAACCATGGCGTGAATGGGGAATGTATGCTGGCAATTGCCATAGCCAGAGTAGGACGGGACTGCACATGTTCTACGTGCGAGGGGTATTGTGTTCTATTCGCAGACACTCTAGATTGAAACAGAGGCTGAACAGCACCAGTGTCGTCCGACATCCTCGTAAGCAGCCTCGGTGGCGGGCCGTCCATTGCGCCTTGTGAAAGAGGGCCGACATCGAGTTTCTTTCGTATTTCCTGAGTCAACGGGGCGGTCTCCGACTCCCGTTCACTAAGCGTATCGCTGGTGATTCGCGATTCAAGTGTCCGCCGGGCAGCCGTGACCATGGGCGCAGATCGACTGTCATCGGAAACGGGTTTCATAGTGTACTTGAAGGAATTATCAGAAGACGAACCCGGACGTTCCTCAGGTTGAAATTGTGTCACTTCCGGCTGACGAAGGGGAGAACGAGGGGGAGAGTGACGAGCAGAGGGTAAAGGAGATGCAGCATGGCGAGAGAACGATCGCGACCGCGACCGCGGTCGTGGAGAGCCGTCCTGGCGGCGTGCCCATCGATCTGCAGGCCGGAAGCGCTCCGGGGTACGTCCGCGACGAGAAGAGGACCGGGAGCGCGACCGATACCTGGGACGAGTCCACCGGTCTGAAGGCCGAAAACGCCCTGGAGAGTGCGAGCGCGAGCGAGACCATGATGATGACCTGTGACGACTGAGAGCCGGCGAACGGCGAGGGGAGCGGGAGCGAGAGTGCACGGGCGGTCGTCCCCGCGAAGTTGCAGCTACGAAATGGTCGCGGGTGAATGCTCTGTCTGCGCGCGTCCAGCGTCCTCGTTCAGTAGGCTGCGCGCGACCGCGTCCCCGGCCGGTGTCTGTAACAGGAGACCGCCGACAGGGAACATCTGGAGGTGGGCGACTTCTCGGCCGTGACGGTAGATTTGCTGGAGCCCTTGCAATACCCGAAGGCTGAGCCGTTTGCTGGGCTTGTTGGACGGTTTGTGAATCAGAAGACTCTGCCACAATCCGCTCGGGGACTACGGGCGACGGACCCGGTCGAGGACTCGTGCGGCGTTCCGCGCCGGCAGGAACCTGCGCGGGGGCCTTACCTTTCCCAGTTCCATCTGGTAGGGTCGTGGCTACGGGCGTGCCGCTGTTTTCCGTAGTCCCATTTTTCGGAGCAACGACAGGTTCTACGGTCTTGACCGTCGGAATAGTAGCGTTGGCTACATCTTCTTGCTTGACTATAGCATCCCCTTGTCCCGCCGCTTTCTTCGCAATATCCAGTGGTCGTTCAGAAGCAGCAATATTCGATTGCGATCCCGCTCGCTGGTTTCCTTCGGTGGGCGGCTGTAGTTGAGAAGCAGTGGCATGCGGCACAGGAGCGGTTTGCTGAGGTGGTACGGCAGCTTCGATGGGCTCTGTTTTGACGGCAACATGGGGCTCTGCTATTTTCTCTCGCTTCGCAGGAGGAGGACGTTGGCAGGTGTCCGAGACCTTGCGTTTTTCAGGCTTCTTCGAACCCAAAGCATTCTTCTACGCTCAATCTGCAACGTCAGTCATAGATCTCAGTAGATTAGAATCCTACTTACGACGAGCTCATCAGACACAAGCATGACTATATGCGCCGTCCGGCTTTGGACGTCCTTCTCGGGGAAATACCTGTCGGATACTTCAGAAAATGTATCCCAGAACGTGCCAACGGAGAAACAGTAGAAAGAAGACGGGATCTTGGCACCGTTTTTGAAAACGAAGAGCACTTTATCCCCCCTATATGCGAGTCAACAAGTCAGCAATGCCTAGTGAAAAGTGTGTGTTGCACTACCTTTCGAGCTTTCTGCCAGGATATAGCTTTGCCCACTGGGCACTTTCCTCGTTAAAAGCCTCGACAAAGGCGTTGAGAACGTTCTCAATTGGCTGGGACACAAGTAAAGATAAATCAGCGAAGGGGGGAATAATAGAGGGATCTCGCAACCGCCCGACTCGAACCACGGGTTGGCGGGTAGAGCTCAAAATTCGACTGGGAAGAACTTCTAGCGGGCCGTGGACGATCAGATGGAGCGACCGGCCAATTTATAGTCGAGCGGCTGTGAGACCTCTCCAATGCATATCAACGAACCTCATCGAAGTTGAAAGCGCGCGTTTCCATGGGCACACGAGTCCCCACCGTCTGTCCGTCCTCCCGTTGCAGATTGAGCTCGCAGAGGAACATAATCGACACAGACGATGTCTTGTCTTCTTTCGAGCTCGGCGCCATGTAAGCGTCGTCGAAAGTTCGATCCACAGCTTTGCCTTTGCCTTTTCCCGTGTCTGAGACGCTGGGCTCAGGTTCATCGTCCGATGTCTCCATGTCGGACAACTCCAGCGATATTGGCTGCAACTTGCTTCCAGACGCCTGCACGTCCACTTTTTCACAGATTAACTTGCTGCCTGGGAGAAATGAGCAATGACGCGACACAGGCAGTTAGCCACGCACCGCTGGCGACAGCAGCATCCGTCGGCTGGGGTTCGTCGTGCGCCAGAGACTGACACGCCCCGCACACCGCCGTCCGCAGATATTTGTACACCATACCACAAGAACTACATTGTGGTAGCTCCTGCGCTGCTGATCAGCGAAAGAGATAGCAGTTGAATGTTGGTTGGACGACAAGACTTACTTCCACAATTTCGCGGGCAGCTCTGTCCGGAGCCGCGTCCCGTCTGACGCATTTACCGCATGGATCTTTCGCGAGACGCGTGAATATGACACCGCAATCCGAGCATATCTTCATTCGATTCGGCGGTGTGTTGAGGTATGAGATGGAGGTAGCGGGTAGCAAGATGTTGAGCTGTGAACGACACGAGCAAGACGCGAGGCGGGGCCTCGAGGATGCACAGTAGGCGCCCGTCATCGGGCCGCCATCCGTTGGGCAGAATTAGCGCCCTACTTTCTTTCAACTTGACTGTCATGTCGCCGTACGACACCCCTTGCAGGCGTGCCATAGCCGTAAGATGAACCCAGGTCAGTGGATGGATCATGTTATAAGTTGATAACATGCAATTCTAGGCGGACGAGCGTCCGGTGTCCGGTGCCCAGACAGCAATTTACAGTATGCTATGACCATGAATGAGGCAAAGAGGCAAGATTTGCCACGACATATGTGGCACGTCTGCGGAAATGATACTTCCCCCCCGATGCTATGAGGCACCTCTATACAATGCACACTGAATGACAATGGCAATGGCTCCAGCGATATCGCCTTGCCTTCGTGCCACCCAGTCCCAGCAAATAAACGCGGCCATACCTCCCCCTTCTTCTGGTTCCCGCCTCAGGTATATATAGAGTCCTTGAACGCAGTATATCGACACGAAACACGAGATCCTTCAACCCGGACAAGTTCATCAACATGCAGCATAAATCTACCCTGTATACTGCAGCCAACGCGTACCTCCAGAGCATGTCTTCTCCCGCTCCCCACATATGATGCACCGCTGATCGCTATCCTTGCTCATCTACAGGCATTGCTACGAACGGCACACCTGCGCAGAGCGCGCCAAACACTCCTCCCCAAATATCGCGAGACGACGGCCGCGGGCACGTCGTCGTTGACATCGGCGACGGAGGCGCCTCGTTCTACAAATGTCGATGTGGATGGTACTCACCCGACGAAGAATCCAGTAATAGGCACATGAAGGAGTGCCGAGGCACTCGGAAATAACTCAGCTGGACGGCTACTGATGTCGGAAGCACCAGCAAACGCTGTTGATGCACTTACAACCCTTTGTATTTTAATCGTGCAGCATCATCTGTGCTACAACATGTATTTCCTTTCCCATCTACGTGTCAGTACCTCATTCGATCGGAGTCCGTGTACTTATGTGCAACCTTACCAGACGATCACGAAGTAAGTAACGTGTCTTTATCGTGATCGAACCTGTTAAATCTCCTGATTTTTGTCAGCATAACTTCTATGCGGCACGCGTTTGAATGTCCATTCTGACATCTAGCGTCTTCGCTGCTATCACGGCTGCTTTCCGCCGCGATTGACGTGGGTACCTGTCTTCATCATTATAACTCATCCGAACTGTGCTTCTGGCTAATCTTCTGGCCACGGTGTCCCACGCAATTCCTCAATCAATGGCTTCATCGCAGCCCGAAGCACCGGATGGTGAATGATGGTGCGAATTATGGATACGCACCACGCGTCAGACACCGCCAAGATGTCGAAGCCTCGCTGAAGGCCCCATGGGCAACACACGCCTTGCTGATTTGTCGAACGTTCAACCTGCTGCGAAGCCCGCGATTGCGATCTGCTCGCTCATCTTGTCACGTGCATCTTATCTTATCGTATATAGGCCGACGTCATTGACGCGTTCTCACATCCTCCCACTCCTATCGTACCATTTGTTCATACCTCCCACCGACATCCACACCGACATCCACACTATGGCTTCCCTCTTTGCGAGCGTCGAAAAGACTGCCCATGCCGCCGCTGCCTCGTTCCTCGAGAAAGCACAGATCAAGGTCGGCGAGAAGATCTCCCTCTCCGAGACCGTCAAGGAAGACAATCCCGCCGAACCCATCAAACTCACCGTCTCCGGAAAGACTTTGATCGTACGTGCCCTTCGAATGCCCCAAAGCCGTCGAACATGCTGACGCGGCGTGCTAGCTCGGTGTGCCCGCCGCATTCTCCCCGCCCTGCAGCGAGGAGCTGCCCGGCTACATCGCGAAGTACGACGAGTTCAAAGCTCGCGGCATCAGCGAGATCTACGTCGTCTCCGTGAATGATGCGTTCGTCACCAAGTCCGTATCGTCGCCTCTTCATGATTTCGCATGCTGACTTGGGTGTGCAGGGCTTGGAAGGCCAAGCTCGCGCCGGAGGGGACCCCGATCCACTTCATCGCGGACGATCGGGCCGCATTCACGGCGTCTCTGGGCCTGCTCCAGGACGCGACAGGCCTGCTCGGCTCGCCGCGCTCAAAGGTGCGTGCTCCTGTTCGTTTTGCATGTAATCGCGTTCTGATCGCCGCGTGTATGCGTACAGCGCTATGCCATCGTGACCGAGAACGATGTCGTCAAGCACCTCGTTATCGAGGAGGACTCGTCCAAGGTCGTGTCCACCGAGGCGGGCAAGATTCTTGCCCTTTTGTAGATATCGGAAGAACGCAGACCGTGTAGAACTTGTATTTGTAGGCATGCGAAGCATGCGAATTACTCGAACAGTGAGTATCTGCGTCGATGAGTCCCGTCGACTGCGATCATGCAGAATAGGTGAAAGGAAAGACATGTTACAGTACGGATACATGATACATAAATACGAAGGGTTATAAATGCATCGACATTGTTCATTTGTGCTTGCCTCCAGTCAAGTAACTTCCGATTTCTGCTTTCATGCGCTGCTTATCTTGTGTTTATCATTGGATTTTTCATCTTGAAACTAGCCTATTACTTACGTTGATACACACTCGGGTTGCATCTCATAGTATGAACGAAGGGGGGTTGGGGAAAGTTGTGATGTCTGCGCACTGATGTAAGACGCATGATACATGATGTATGACGGGCGTCTAATATGAACTTGAACTTTCCTTCCTCAGTGTCCTGCCCCGGTCCGTCTCACTGCGTAGCCCCCTTCGACGTCCAGGTACATTTAACTCATTCATTACCGTAGTGCGTCTGAACGAGTTTACCCATAGCGCTGTGCAAACCGTTCTATGAGGCCATCATTCATCCGAGCTCGGTGGCCGTCAGATCTGCTTTCCAGTACAACCTCAAACCAATGCAGAATCTGCCCACGAAAGTTTTTGTTCCTAAGTAGGAGTCATTTAATTTCCACATCTCAAGCATCTACGCAGTCGCGCGATGTCAATGCAGACTTGCCTCCCACCAATAAACAAGAATCACGGCCTGCGGCACGTCCCGTAGCCTCTTCCCTACCCCGGCTTTCCTCGCCTGATAGAACAGTCGCACCCACCGAGTCGACTCCAAAAAGGCGAAAAACTGGACCACCACGCCGTTGGACAATTACAACGCTCGACCCTGCGCGACTCGATTCCAGCTGTTTTTTGGACATCTCTGGCCACAGCTATGTCGCCATCTATGATTCCGCTGCTCCCGATTCCCCGAGCTTCCTGCGCATGACATACGCGACATCCAGCCGCGAACGTTTTCCGCCGGACACACGCGGCTTCCTCTACTTCCACCGGGACGTGCGTGATCCATTGCTGTCGCAGATCCGCTTCCGCGTTGCACAGGACCAGGACCACGACCCCGCACGGAGCTTTATTTCCGGGCACGACGTCACGTATGGCAGCGGCTTTACCTGGCACATCCCGCTCGTGACTGCCGCGAAGAATCCCAAGTTGCGCGAGGTGCTTCTACGCGACGGACTTGTCGACGACGCGCTCCTCGCACAGCTGCAGGCGCGTCTGCCAGCTGATTTGGGCTCCTGTCGCCTCAAGCGCGCCGTGAGCGTACTCGACCAGCCATTCATACTTGACTTCAAGAACTGGTCATTAGACCTTGTCGTGCGCGTCGCGGGGCAGGATCGGCGGTACCATACAGACGGGCCGCTGACGTACTACACAGGGAAGAGCAAATACCTGGTTTACGAAGGTGAGGTCTCGATGCTGCATGTGTTCGACGTGCAGCGCTCACACTCGTTTTCCCGCAGCGGGGTCGGCGCTGTGCCGCTTGGAGCGCTCGGACCTCCCGCAACATGCGGGCCGACGCATCGTGGTGATGCGCCTGCTGAAGATCCTGCAGCCTCCGAAACGTCGCTCCGACCTGCCGCCGACGTGTGATATGACCGTGCCGGCGGAAGGCGAGATATTCACGCTTAGTCAACGCATGTGGTACCGTGATGTGGATAGACGTGGGAAGAGCGCAGAGGTCTTACGATTGCTCTACGATGCCCCCGACGACGGTGAGCAGGCATCTGGCCAGTCGTCGTGACCTGCTACACGGTCCTCCGTTGGTGCATCCGGTTCAACGAGCTATTTATACAAAGTGATCATACCAATGGAAAAGACTAGCACGTTACGCTACAGGTAGAAGATGCACAACATAAAGTACAAAATGTTATACATGTACTAACTTCGTTTGCCGGTGCTTCCGGCGCCAACAGCTGAGCCGATCAGTCCAGTTATTTTTGACTGCCATGGCAGTCTTTCATGTGATGGTCATTGGATTCTTTGTCGTGAGAGTACCAACCACACCGGTTGCACATATAGAACGGGGACCCACCGTCAGCAAGGTGCACGACGTCATACCCGCGGCCGCTGACATTTCGAACTCGTCGAGGGATCTGAGCACGGTCTAGCGCGTCATGAGCATCGCGTTGAAGCATGCGCGCCCTGGTGGACAGAACAGGGATCAACATCTGCTCTGGGGTATAGTGCCTGTTCTTGGGCTGGAGACCACAATCCAATGCAGTCTTCACGGCTTGCGATAGTAGGACGTCTCTGGAGAAACATGGGCCAAGGACGTTGTATGCCCATTGGATCGTCTCCGTGGGGTTGGCGTCAGGAGGGAGGGCTGGATGGACATCAGTGATGTACCGTATGCGCGAAGTGGATGCGACTTGCGGTGCGGGTAGACGTCCTCGGGCCTTACACTGGTGTCTGATTTGGGTTCGTGTTGGCTATGATCAAACGAGGTCATGGTGGTGAATTGGTCGGGCTTGGGTGGATTTCGTGTGGCATTATGCGCTCAAGAGCTCTATATAACTTCTGGTAGTGACAGACAAAGCGGAAGGGGTTTTACTTTGTAGGGGTTGGTTTCCTTTGTTGATAATGCCCGGCACGCGGGCAAAAAGTCTATCTCGTTTCCGCAGACGTGCCACCATATTGTCGCGGCGAGTTTTTTTTCCCATTCATACTTAGTCCTAGCGTGGTAAGCATTTGCCTAGGCTGGGCTTTTATCCACAGCTTTGCGTTTACCTACCGCCTCATATGAACTATTAAAAGGTAGCATGACGGCCGAATAACGAGACAACCTGGATACAATCTCACCTGTGTATATACGTGGACTTGCAGTGAAGATTAGATACTTCCAATGGGGTCCTCCAGTCGGATCAGCGCCGCGCCCCATACGCCCGTTGCGTCGAGGACTTCCCAGCCCAGTGATTCAGTCGAGGAAATGAAGCTTGTGGTCGAATTTGTCCGCGAGGAGGACGTCGTGGAGGACAGATAGGGGCAGATGTGACCATTCACCGGCATTGCTTACCTGGAGCACGTCGACGAGCAGCATGAGAACCACTTGCCTTTTACTTAGACTGATATACAGTATTACTGTTGGTTCTCGTACTTAGTATGAACGAGGGGGAGGAGATTTTGAAAGTTGTCGCACTGACATAAGACGCATGACGCATATTGATGTTACTGTATGACGGGCGTCTAATACAACTATAACTTGAACTGAACGTCTTCAGTGTCCTCGACACCATCATCCACCTCGTCGCGAGTCCGTCCCTGTCTGTCTCACTACGTAGCCGGCTTCGACGTCCAGGTGCGTCCGATTTCCTTTTTTCCATATTATATTCAAAAAAATCTAATATAGCACCGCCCCATAAGACGTTCTATGAGGCCATCATTTATACGAGCTCAATGGACGTCAGGCGTCCTTTTTGGTTCGACTTCAATACGATGCAGGATCTGCCCACAAAAATTTTGGTTCACAAGTAACAGTCGTTCAATCTCCACGTCTCAAGCATCTACGCAGTCGCACGATGCCAATGCAGACTTGTCTTCCACCACCAAACACGGACTACGGCCTGCCGTCGGTTCTGCACCGTCTTCCATGCCCCAGCATTCGTCGCCTAATGGCATAATTCCACCTACCCAGTCGACTCCAAAAAGACGAAAAGTTGGACGACCACGGGACTCCACGATTACAACGCTCGACCGTGCGCGACTCAATCCCAGCTGCTTCTTGGACGCCTCTGGCCACATCTATCTCTACATCTACGATGTTGCTGCTCCAGAAGCCCCAAGAATGTTGCGCATGACATACACAACTACGCTTACCGACAAGCAGATGTTCCCGCCGGACACGCGCGGGTTCCTCTACTTCCACCCGGACGCACACAATCCCCTCGAGTCCCAGATCCGCTTTCGCGTCACGCAGGACCGCGACCCCACGCGTAGTTTTGCATCCGGGCATGATCTCAGGGACCCTAGCGGCTACATCTGGCACATCCCCGTCGAGCACGTCACGAAGGCACCAACGCTGCGCAGGATGCTCCTACGCGACGGGCTTGTCGATGACGCGCTCTTCGCTCAGTTACAGGCACGCGCGGGGTCCCGCACAAGACCGCGCCGCCTCAAGCGTGGAATAACCAGCCTCAGCCAACCATTCACGCTCGAGTTCAACAGGAAAACATTTCATCTTATCGTGCGCGTCGCTGAGCAAGACCGGATGTACAAGACAGTCGCACTGCTGAGATTCTACACGAAGCACGGTAAATACCTGGTTTACAAAGGTGAGGTCTCGACGTTGCATCTCCGGCGGACAACGCTCATGGTCGTTCACCCGCAGCGGGTTCAGGGCTATGCCGCTTGGAGCGCTCGAACCTCCCGCAACATGCAGGCCGACGTATTGTGGTGATGCGCCTGCTGAAGATCCTGCAGCCTCCAAAGCTTCGTTCCGATCTGCCGCCGACGTGTGATGTGAGCGTGCCGGCGGAAGGCGAGTTGTTCACGTGGGGGTTTGGCCAACGCGTGTGGTACCGTGATGTGGATAAACCAGGGAAGGGCGCAGAGATTTTACGATTGCTCTATGATGTCCCCGACGATGGTGAGCAGGCGTTCGGCCAGTCGTTGTGACCTGCTATGTGGTCCTCGGTTGATGCGTCCGGTTCAACGAGCTATTGACATAAATGACCATGCCAAGAGGAAATAATAGCTCGTTACACTGCAGGTAGAAGATGCACAACAATAAAATACAAATGGTTGTACATGCACTAAGGTCGTTTGTTGGTGCTTCCAGCGCCAGCAGCTGCAACCGACCAGCCCAGTTATTTTCCATTGCCATGGCACTCTTTCATGTGCTGGTCGTTGGATTCTTTGTCGTGAGAGTACCAACCACACCGGTTGCACATGTAGAACGGGGGCCCGCCGTCAGCAAGGTGTACAACGTCGTACTCGTGGCCGCCATCATTTCGAACTCGTTGACGGATTTGAGCACGATCCAGCGCGTCGTGAGCGGCGCTTTGAACCTTGTGCGCCCTGAAAAACAGAGCAGCGGCGAACATCTGCTCTGGGGTAAAGTGCCTGTTCTTGGGCTGGAGACCATGCTCCACTGCGCCCTTCACGCCTTGCGATATTAGGACGTCTCTGGGAAAAAATGGGCCAAGGACTTTGAATGCCCATTGTATCGTCTCGGTGGGATTGGCTTTAGGACGGGGGACTGGACGGACATCAGCGGTGTACCATATACGCGGAGTGGATACGACTTACGGTGCGGGTAGGCGTCCTCGGGCCTTACACTGGCGTCTGATTTCGGTTCGTGTTGGCTATGACCAAACGAGGTCATGGTGGTAAATCGGTCGGGCTTGGGTGGATTTCGTGTGGCATTATGCGCTCGAGAGCTCTATACAACTTCTGGTAGTGGTAGACAAAGCGGAAGGACTTTACTTTGTAGGTGTTGGTTTCCTTTGTTGATAATGCCCGGCACGCGGAGAACGGGCCTATCTCGTTTCTGGAGACATGCCACCAATGTTTGGCAAGCCTCCGCCCCTTAAATGGTCCTAGCATGGTAAGTATCTGTCTGGGCTGGGCTTTAATCCATTGGAGTACAGCTTTTCGTTCACCTATTGCGTATGAACTGTTAAAAGGTAGCATGAGGGTGGATTTACGAGTCGTCGACCTGGATATAAACTCACTTTTGCACATGTGTAGACTTGCAGTACCCAAGCTGCTAACGGGGAGCAGCTCGGTGATCCAGTCAAGGTCATGAAGCTTATGGTCGCATTTTTCAACGCGGAAGGGCGTCGAGTTGTCGGTGGCAGAGTCACACACGACCACTTGCCGGCATCGCTTACCTTCAGGATGTCGAGCGGCATAGAACACACTTGCCTCTTACCTAGACTGATACATAAATTGTTAGATCTCGTGCGAACGAAAGAAAGGAATTTGTGATATTCGCGTACTGAAGGAAGGAAGGAAGTATATTCCGCAGCGGTCCCATTAAGGAACATAGCGGACGTAAGAGTCTAAGACGCATGGTGCATGACGAGCGTCTACTATGTAAGTAGTCTACATGAACTTGAACTGAGCATCTTTCTAGTGTCCTCGACATCAACTCGACACCATCATCCATTCGTCACGAATCCGTCTCTGTCTGTCTCGCTGCATAGCCATCCAAGACGTCCAGGTACATTGAATTCATTGTTTATCATAACGTGTTCAAACGAATTTAACCATAGCGCCGTGCAAACCGTTCTATGAGGCCATTATTCATACGAGCTCGGTGGCCGTCAGGCCTGCTTTCCAGTACAACTTCAAAGCGATGCAGGATTGGACCGTAAAAGTTTTGGCTCACAAGTAGCAGTTGCTTATTATCCATATCTCGAGAATCTACGAAGTTGCGCCAAGTCAACTCCGACTTGCCTCCCACCACCAAACAAGGATCGCGGCCTGCCGAGCGTCCTGTATCATTTTCTCCATCCCAGGATGCTCCGACCGCTGGAACAGTCGCACCCGTTGAATTTACGCCAAACAGGGGAAAGGGTAAATGTGCGCGACGTCTTATCACGACGCTTGACCCTGCACGACTCGACTCCAGCTGCTTCCTGGACGTCTCCGGCTTCAGAAATCTCCACGTCTACGATGCCGCTTTCCCGAAATTCTCGAAATTCCCGAATCCGAGCTTGCTGAGAGCCTTATACTATTCCAACAAGTGCGAGATTCATCTGCGTTTCCCGCGGGATACGCGCGGCTTCCTCTACTTCCATCAGGACGCACAGAATCCGCTGCAGTCGCAGATCCGCTTCCGCGTTGCGCAGGACTGCGACCCTACACATAGCTTTGCCTCCGGGCATGATCTCACGTATAGCAGCGGGTACACCTGGAACATTCTGCTCGCGAACGCCACGACGAAGCATCCCGCGCTGCGCGCGATGCTCCTGCGCGACGGGCTGGTCGACGACGCGCTCCTCGCGCAGCTACAAGCGCGCTCCGAATCCAGTAAGCGCTCTTTACGCCTCAGGCGTGTCATAAGCGCCCTCGGCCACCCGATCACGATGGAGTTCAATAAAAGGTTTTTGTATTTTGTCGTGCGCGTTGCTGGTCGGGACCGGGAGTACGAGACACGTGGGCCGCTCGTATCCCGAGAGTTTGTGTTCTACGAAGGTATGGCTTTTACCCTCTGTTTGACGGGCTGCACTCACGCTTATCTTCCTGTAGAGGGGTCGGCGCTGTGCCGCTTGGAGCGCTCCACCCTCCCGCAGCACATGGGCAGACGCATCGTAGTGATGCGCCTACTGAAGATACTCCATCCGCCGAAGCGTCGTCCTGAGCTGCCACCGACAGGTGGTGTCGGCATCCCGGCGGAAGGTGAATTGTTCAAGTCGTGGTGCCGGGACGTGGACAATCCTGGGAGGCGTGGAGAGACCCTGAGATTGCTCTATGATGCTCCCGGCAATGTTGAGCAGCCGTCCGACAGGTCGCCATGGCTTGCTATGCAGTCCTCCGTTGACGAATCCGGTCCAATGAGCTATTGACACGAAGTGATCATGTCGATAGGAAAAAATGGCATGTTACTCCACAGATACACCAGATATACAAGGCATAAAATACAAAAGATTATAGATGCATCAACCTCGTTTGCCAGTGCTTCCGGTGTCAGCAGCTGCAGCCAACCAGCCCAACTATTTCCGAATGCGGTGGCATTCTCTCATATGGCTGTCATTGGATTCCTCGTTGTGAGAATACCAACCACAACGGCCGCACATGTAGACGGGCGGCCCACCGTCGGCAAGATGCATGATGTCATATCCACGACCGCCGATATTTCGAATTATTCGAGGGATTTGAGCCCTGTCCAATACGTTGTGAGCACGACTTTGGTACAGACGCGCGAGAGTCGATAGGCCAGAGGCCCTCAGCTGCTCTGGGGAAAATCGCCTGTACTCGGGTTGGATGCCATGGACCATCTCCCACCTCGTAGCCACGAATAGGAGGAAGTCTCTGGAGAAAAATGGGTCGAGGACTTTGAAGGCCCATTGCATCTCCTCCTCGGGTGTTGCATTAGAGGAGAGGGCTGGAAAGAAACAAGAACTGCGGTCAATGGTGCAACACCACATGCGGGAAGTGGACGTGACTTACGATGCGGGTATACGTCCTCGTGCCTGACATTTGGGTTGGGTTTGGGATATTGGCCAAGGTCGAACGAACTCATGTTAAAAAATCAGCCGCTTTTGGTGGTTTCATGTCGCAATCATGCGCTCGAGGCCTCTATATATCTTCTGGTAGTGTTAGCGTGCAAAGCGGTAGGGATATCGCTTTGCAAGGGCCGGTCTCATTTGGTGGAACTGGGCGGCAGGCGGGCAAAGCGTCAATCTCATTGCCGCAGACGTGCCACCAATGTCGCTCCGAGTCATTTCCCCTTCCATGGTCCTAGCGTGTTATTTGTCTAGGCTAGACTTTTATCGATTGGAACTCAGTTTTTCGCTCACCTATCGCCTGTATGAAGTAATAAATGGTGGCGTCAAGTTACGAGTCGTCGACTGGATACAAACTCACCGGTGCATACGTGTGGACTTGCAGTGAAGACTGCATACTTCCGCACGGGGTTCCTCCAGCCGACCCAGCGCATCACATATACCCCATACGTCCCTTACGTCGAGGACTACCACGATGTGTGCGTTGCTTCAACTTGCGGTAGAGGTCGTGTATCACGGTAAGCACATGGCCTGCGAGTTGGGTATCACCCATATCTCATCTGCATTAGTCCAGCTGCTAATGGGAAGCAGCTCGGTGATCCGGTCAAAAAAAATTGAGGCTCGCAGTGGTCGAATTCGTCCATGGGGAGGGCGTCGCGGAAGGTAGAGTCAGATGCGACCATACACCTGTATCACTCACCTTCAGGATGTCCAAAAACATGAAAAAGCACTTAGCCTAGACTGTCAGACAGCCTCTACCGTGTTGACTCTCATAAAGTCGAGGAGGGTTCAGTGGCAAGGACGATGTCATAGGTTGTCATATTCGCGTACCAGTGGCGTAAGACACATGATGCATGATGGGCGTCTAATATGCGTTTATTGAACTTGAACTTCGCTTGGATATATACTTATCACCTCAACGCACACTGTCGCACAGGGCGGTTGTTTCTACTATCAGTGTCGGACGTCCCTCGACATCATCATCCAACTCGTCGCGAAACCATTTCTGTCTGTGTCGCTTCGTAGCCACCATCTGATATCGAGGTACTTACAGTCGATATTTTCTTTACCAGATTGTGTCTGATCGAATCTGACCATAGCGCCGGATATGCACTCTATGAAACCATCATTTATACGAATACAGTGGCCGTCAGGCCTGCTTTCTAGTACTTCAACTTCAAAGCGATGCAGGCTTGGGCCGCAAATTTTCTGGCACACAAGTGGTGGCAGTCGTTTAAACTTCACATCTCAACCATCTACGAAGTCGCACAAAATCAACACAGACTTACCTTCCACCCTCAAACAAAGATCGCGGCCTGCCGAACGTCCTGTAGCCTGTTCTCCATCCCAGGATTCTCCGACCGCCGGAACAGTCGCACCCGTCGGATTGACACCAAACAGGCGAAGGGGCAAATGTCGGCGACGTCTTATCACGACGCTTGACCCTGCCCGACTCGACTCCAGCTGCTTCCTGGACGTCTCCGGCTTCAGAAATCTCCACGTCTACGATGCCGCTTTCCCGAAATCCCCGAATCCGAGCTTACTGAGCGCGCAATACCATTACAACCCGTGCACGGTTAAACAGTGCTTCCCGAAATCCCCGAATCCGAGCTTGCTGAGCGCGCAATACCATTACAACCCGTACAGGGTTAAACAGTGCTTCCCGCAGGACACACGCGGATTCTTCTACTTCCACGAGGACACACAGAATCCGCTGCAGTCGCAGATCCGCTTTCGCATTGCGCATGACCGCGACCCCACACGTAGCTTTGCCTCTGGGCATGATCTCACGTATGGCAGCGGGTACACGTGGAGCATCCTGCTCGTGAACGCCACGAAGCGTCCTGCACTGCGCGCGATGCTCCTGCGCGACGGGCTGGTCGACGATGCGCTCCTCGCGCATCTACAGGCGCGCTCGGGATCCGGTAAGCGTTCTTCGCGCCGAAAGCGTGTCATGAACGCCCTTGGCCACCCGATCACGATGGAGTTCAATAAAAGGACGTTGTATTTTGCCGTGCACGTTGCTGATCAGGACCGGGAGTACGAGACACGCGGGCCGCTCGTGTCCCGAGAATCTGTGTTCTACGAAGGTATGGCCTCTATCCTCCGTGTTTGATGGGCAGCACTCATGCTCGTTTTTCCGTAGAGGGGTCGGCGCTGTGCCGCTTGGAGCGCTCCACCCTCCCACAGCACGCGGGCAGACGCATCGTAGTGATGCGCTTGCTGAAGATACTCCATCCGCCGAAGCGTCGTCATGAGCTGCCACAGACGGATGGTGTCAGCGTCCCGGCGGAAGGCGAATTGTTCATGTCATGGTACCGTGATGTGGACAAACCTGGGGAGGGTGGCGAAACCCTGAGAATGCTCTATGATGCCCCCGACAACGTTGAGCAAGTCTCAGACTGGTCGTCATGACCTGCTATACAGTCGACTGCATCCGAGCTTTGTGCATTTGGCTTTTATGGTCGGATAATTATGATGTCCTTCATCATTCCTGTGCCTTAATTTGTTATCCATGACCCCCAACCCCAGCCCATCCTTGGTTCGCAACGCGATTCGAAGGAGACATTAGACAGATGATCCTGAAGTCATTACACAGCTTGAATGTCTCCTCTGCTATCGGGAGACCGGCCGCGATAGGGCTGGAAGGTTTCTTCCACAATTTTGCTGTATTCGAAGAGCTGGAATCTTGCTTGCAGACTGCGGACTCGGACACGCATGCGCGGTACATAACCACGATAATGCAAATACTACAGGCCATGCCACATATTCAACAAGGAGCGTCGTAAGCTGGCCCCGAACCAAGTAACCTTCTAAAAAACTATCGCACAATTCGGACACAGTTCACATAAACACCCCACGGGACATTCAAACAAGAGGCGACCCGCGCGACGTGTGCAACACCGCAGGCACAGACTCGGTGCTGCGCGACACGCTGGGGGCTGGCACGCCGGAGACCAGATGCTTTCCCTGGACTTTCCACGTCCCGTCCGCCTTCGCTGAAGGTCCCCCCTCGTTGGCATTTTGCGCATGCTCGGCGCCCAGCCGCTCCTTGGTCTTGCGCGTCCCCTTCTGACTTATCTTGGGCATGCCGGACAACGGCAGCTCCTCCTTGGACGGCCTGCCCTTTTCGGCCTTGCTCCGAGAGCGCTTAGGGACTGCCAGCCTGTGCTTGGCTGCGGACGAGACGGGGTAAGCTCCCCATCGGTACTGGAGGCTGTCAGAGATGCACGCACGTTGTGGAGAAAGCCGCCTGAGTCCGTTTTCCCTGTGCGGGTCGCGAGCGTCGAGCTCGATCAAAGCGAGAAGCTTTGGCGGGGTGGGAGACCGGACGTTGATGATGGGCGTGCTAGCGCTCTGCGCGGGGGGAGGAGTTTTGGGCTTCGTCTTGCGCTGCTCCTTGACAAGTGGCTGCTTGGTGTTGCGCTGAGCTGGCATGTTGTTACGGCGGAATGAGATAGGGCTGGTAGCGGGAGATGCAAGTATATGAGATCGAGAGTTAGGAAAGAGAAGTGCGAAGAATGCACCATTCTTATAGACTGATGGTGTGGCACACGAACCTATTGTCGACGAAGGTCGCCACAACAAAGCGTGTAGAGAGCAACCACTTCGTGTCAAAGCGCTGGCTCGACCCGAGCCCCGCGACCTTGAACCACAATAGGATTCATGTCGCTGCGAAGAAAAGCGGAAAAGTACTGAAACTGTCAAAATAAGACTGTGCCTGCTCAGCAACAGGTGTGGTTAGTGGTCCCTCGAGCAACAGAAATAGAGCACACCTCGAAAACAACACTGCCGTCATCAGTTCATTTGCAGTATAGAAACGAAACTCAGAGACAGAACTCACTCCTTGGTAGCAAAGATCGGGATAGGGAAATGCTTGAATTGGCTTAGACCGTATTGTGCGGCTCACCGAAATGCTATCGACAATGTTCGCCGGAGTCGCATTGTCTGTTACGCGTGCCCGTCGTTTTCGAGCCTTCAAGGCAGTTTCTCATCAGTGCCTTTGTACTGATGACATGAAAATAAGGGCTGTTGATCGCACCTAAGAAACCATCGGATGTGCTTTGTCTCCGTTCGTATGAAGAATTGATGGAGTCGCGGAGTACTTACAGCTGGATAAGAAAAAAAAAGTGACCACTGTTGTATGCTCGCACGTTGTGCAGGCTTGCGTCTAACACGATGTACTGGTGCACTGACTGGTCACTCCGACGTAGACAGATGAGCAAGTCTTCGGTGCGGTAAACGTTGTAAAGTTGTAGAAATAAGCGCCTATGTGCGCTTATTATACCACCACGTTAGCGCCCGTAGACACTGTTGCCGTCGTCGTTGCCGTTGTCCCTTGTCGTCGTGCGCGACGGTCTGGTCGCTGTCCCGGTTTCTGTCGCTTTTCTTCATTGCCGTAGCAACAAAAGTGTCTTTCTTTTGGGCGTAATTGTCCGTCAATCCGCAAGTCCCTTGGGTCCAGGTTCCTCAATATCGGCGTTGCCGCCTTCGTCGCCGCCGGTTGTTTTCGTCGAGAGCCTGCTCGTTGTCTCAGCCGTCGTCTTTAAGTCCTCGCAGCCATGCTTCCGCATAATCTCTGGCTCCTGCTGTCCGCGATCGTCTTCGCGCCGCCCGTGTATGCCCAATCCTCACAAACCCTCCCGCTCAATCTCCCGCTCGAGTTGTCGGGAAAGAACCTCACATCCGTCTCCCCGCTTGTCTTCAGCCTACCGACAAGCAGCTCTCCTTTGTTTCTCTCTGTCGCGCTTTGCGGGACATCAACCAGTACGAATCTACAATTTTTCGTAACAAATAGCAGCGATGTGCCCGTACCAAGTGCGAGCGACATGGTGAGAGGCGATGTCTGGCAGTTGTCGTTGGGGCCAAAGGGATACGGGAATTGGTCAGGACTGGTCGCCTCCGCAGGAGGCAGACTTTCGATTTACAATGCAGGTGCGGGGGACAGCATCGAGCTCGGTGCCTCTACTTCAGGTGCGTCGTGCCATACTTCATACACCTCATCTCTCTCATGCGCTGCGCAGCACCGCTACATACGCAATCAGATGATCTGCCATTCCTAGGAGACACCACGTCAAACCAAGCGCTGCTCTTCTCGCCGCCTTTTGCAGCTCCACCCCAGGTCCAACCGACCTTCCCGAACTACACCCTCCCATCCGCGAACCTGAGTGTACCCTCACCACCCACTACCTACCCCAACTTCACTCTCCTGCTCGCGCCAACAAGCGAGAACCCCACCGCGCGCCCGCAGACAGCCTGTGCCCTGCGGTCATTTGCGGTAGGGACGAACAACGGGCCGAACATGGAAGAGGAACAGCCCTGGCTCCGCGACGAAGATGGCTGGCGCACCGAATGGCTCGTGGGCGGTCTCACGCCCGCGACGAACTACACCGTCTACGCGATCCAGGACGAGACGAAGCTCACCGCGCCGATCCGCATCCTCACGAAATCGGCCTCCTTCGCGTGCCCGCTCCTGCACTCCGTGCCCTTCTGCCCGCGCACGGCCTACACAGCGCCGCTCCCCGCGCCCCCCTTCCCGCTCACCGCCCACACGGGCGCAACGCTCCCCGACGAGTTCACACAGCCATTTCTGAGCTACCTCACGAATCTCACGACGTCCCTGCTAACACTCGCCTGCGGGCGCGAGCTCTACTCCCCTCTGCAGACCTGCGCGGACTGCCAGCGCGCCTACCGCTCCTGGCTCTGCTCAACACAGATCCCGCGCTGTGCAGAGCCGCCGCCGTCGACCGACGCGCAGGTGCAGCCCGCGCAGGTGCCGGTGGAGGCGCAGGCGCCCGCGCGCGACGGGCTGTTCCCCGCCGCGCCGTTCGCGTACACCGCGCTGCTGCCGTGTCTCGAGACGTGCCATGCTGCGGACCGTGCGTGCCCCAATTTCCTTGGCTTCCGCTGCCCGCGCGCGGTGTTCGGCGCGAATGCGAGCTATGGCGTTGGTTATCTTGACGCGCCGGATGGGGAGAGTCCGGGCGGTGGGAGTGTGGGCGGGGCGCAGGACGTCTGGGGTGGAGTGTGGTGTAACGGGAGTTAGGTTTGTATTTAGTTGGTTCATCGGGTGCTTGGATGGAGGAGACGCGTTCACTGCTTATAAAAGGAAACCTTGGATTCCGAGGCGAGTGAATGTGCGTGCTTTTGTGCGGTGTTGATGACATCTACTGACCGGTCTTCGTAGGTATCGGGATGGACACATGTTCTATTGTATATGACTATACCCATGATATCAAGCTCGGGCGTGCAGATCTCAGGTTCCCGGCGGCACGTACCCCCAATGACGCGTGAGACTTTCTTTTGTCTCGCCGTGTGACGTTCAGTGATCTGTGACAGCACCGTCGTGAACTTCATCGCCTGAGAAATGGGCTTCTATATTCTTGGACAGCAATTAGGTCCATCTAAATGTTCCTCCTGCTCAAGGGCACCCAGATTGTTCCCCAGCTTTCAGACCTCATGTCTTAGTCAAGAGTGCCACCCACCGAGGTCCATGCGCCCTCGAAATGCCTCGTGTTCCAAGTGGCAAGTGGCACTCTACCTCTAATCAGCGACACGTGCCATATGGCAAATCAGCTAGGCATGGGCTACGACGCCAGAGGCAGAGTGCCACTTGGGACACGAGGCATTTAGAGGAGGCATGGGCTACGACGCCAGAAGTGCCACACGCTCCTGGGGCTATATAGTGTCGCGACGCCTGCCTGTCAATGCGCCAACCTTCCCCACGAATCATCCCCTCCGCATTGAACGCATTGCACAATCTCCGTGATCATCTACTCCCAACCATGGTCCCCCACACTTTATCCCACTATTTCGCGAATGATGCGCCTGTCGATTTTGCCTTCTGCGCTCGAGGCCTAATCCCGTGCGCAGTGCTCGACGCGTGTGCAGCTCGCAAAGTCCCTCGTTCGAAATCTGCGAACGAAGAGGACACACATTCTGCAACTTCACGATCGTCTTCTCAGCGGGGCGAGTGGCTACGCTCACCGCCGGGAGAGGGCGAGAGGCTCGGTAAGCTCTCTCCCACCACCAGATGCCCCCGTCTCTGAACGGTAATCTGCAGAGCCCTCGGAATTCCAATCGCAGCCGGGAGCGAAGAGGTCCCGACGGCGCAACTCCAAGAAACGGGTGCGCCACGACCCGATGCGCGGCGATCGACACGGACAGCCGGGGTACAGTCCCGCATTGAGCAATACGAGCGCTCTTACTTCTGAAGATATCGAAGGATGGGTGTTGGATGTGTCTGCCGCTACCGGTGCAGCGCCGTAGAGCCGTTTAGAATCTGAAAGCGGTGGGAGGATGTTTGGCGACGCGTCGAGCAGATGTTGGGGCTGCGAAGGCTGTCTGGTTCTGGTTTTCTGGTGTTTCTTCCAACCGAGTCAGCATGGACTGTATCTGTATCTGGGCCTGAGGACGTTATCCTATTATTCACTTCGTCTTCATTCGATGCAGGAAGAGCGCTGAATTAGGCCTTTCAGATATTGAATTTTATTATTTTATTATTTTTCTTCATAACATTATGATCTCGACTCGACGATTCCGACTCGAACTTCAACCACTCCATCGTGCTTTCTTCTCCCGATTGCAGCCCTACCAATGGAAGGCTGGAAGAAGCCGAGCACAGATGACAGACAATGCGACTCGAGCGAAGGGCCGCCTCTTATCGATAGCATTGATGCGCCGCACTACCGTCTACTGGCCAGTCAAATTGTGAGTGGTTCCCAGTTCTGACCTTTCTTTTGAGAAATGAGAGCTATCTCGGAACTTTCTTTTTTTTTTTTTTTTTGAATAGCCATATATTAGGGTTCACTATATCGTACAGAGCGTAACTAGTTTAACTGGCTACGATTATACAACTCGAGCTGCACCTAAAAGCTTAGACCACCGTAATTCATAGCGGATGACAGTGTTTTGAGGAGAAAATGCGCAAACGCACGCCTGATGCATTATCAGGCAGTGTGGGGTTTGAGACCCACTAAAACCTCGGGACGGGTATGCCAGTCGCTGGGGGGGTCAGCGAGGGTGTTGTGCCAGGTATTTTTAACCAGCTTCATCATGGCCGGTTTCTTCTTTAATTTGCATGCTATTATTCGGTCTGAAGCTATTCTTATGCTTATCGCTCTTGTCCAGCGTGTCTTAATCGCGCGCTCGGTGAGTACTTTGTTTTGGAAGGTTCGTTCGCATCGTAGCACCCAGATGAGGTACGCTGATTTGGAGATAAGGATACGGAGGAGCCTCGAGGCTCCTCGTTCTTTAGGGTTAGGTTTCTTATTTGTTGCGGCGTCCTGCGATATCGATGCGGTTTGGGGGGGCGGCTGTAGGGATACGGCAAGTTTCCCTGGCGAGAGGAGGAGTCCATAGTTGAGGTCAGGCCAAGTTTCGTCGCTATGGGGCCATATGGCTTTTGCCATTTCCCAGATAAGTCCGTTTGTCTTGTCTGAGCATTCGAGGAGGATGTGCTCCATTGATTCGTCTTTGCCTGCGCAGCAGGGGCAGATTGCCAGGTGCGCTAGAGCTGGTATCTTTCGCCATTTGTCCCCTAGGACATAAACACCATGGAAGTTGCGCCAGAGCCATTGCTGGGTTTTCAGGCTTAGATCTTCGTGTCGGCAGGCTTTCCATATCGCTGCATCTGTTTCAAGCGCTTTGGTTAGCGTTTGTAGCGCGGCTCGGGCTCTGTTAAGGTTGAGTTGCGTTGTTCTACGCGTAGCAACTGTTTGTGTATCACTGATGCCATGGTATCCCAGCGATTGCGTGAGCGTTTCTATTTTCGCTCCTGTGAGGTAGAAGGGATCGGGTATGGTGAGGTCTAATTCGTCTGGGGTGGGTTTTTCTACACCTGCTTTCGCTAATTTATCTGCTTCTTCATTTCCTAGTTCGCCGTTATGTCCTTTCACCCACTGGAAGTCTGTTTGTGCTGAACGTCGTCGTAGCTGATATGCTGCTGCTTGAAAGAGGCCGCTGTTCGCAATGCCGATCCAGCCATTATTTTCCCAGTTGGATAGATGTATGGTGAGTCCATCTTTAACATATTGGGAGTCGGTTTTAATAAGCATTGGAGCACAGTTATCCGTGGTTTGTAGCGCTCGTATTACAGCCACAATTTCCCCCACTTGGTTTGAGTGGTTGTCCCCTGGTACTCGGAAGGCTTCGTTACCAGGGTGCCCATCTTGGATCCAAATTCCAGCCCCACTTATTGCGTTACGCTTCCCGTTGTTGAAGCAGGATCCGTCCGTGTATACTGTTCGTTTTAGGTGAGGGAGGTTCCATCCACCTTGGGGGGTAGATAGGCGGTAAGCTGGTTCGTTAGATATCTTCTCTGGGTTTGTAAAGACTCTGAAGCATTCGGCTACGGTCGTTTTACAGGTTACCGTTGGGTCAAAGGTGGTGCAGCCATCTGTCGCCTGTGCTGTTATATTCCTTTGGTGGCGTCGTCTCGTTAGGGTGAGTCCATCGCACGGCTGGGCGACTTTTGGATTATACTTAGGTTTCAGTCGCGCTATCATGGTGTTCGCTTCTGTGGCGCACTGGTTCGGATGCGGGCATCCATTCTCGCGGTCGTTCTTGCAGTCGCGACATCTGCAGTTCGTACGGTTGCTATGTGGGTGACCCGTCATTGGGTTATTAAGGCGTCGCGTCATTATGAGTAGGTCTGCGACCGAGCGTACTCCGTGGTTGTCCATAAGACAGAGTGGTTTCTCTGTCATCTTTGTTGTTTTAGCTCCAAAGTGGTAGAAAGCCGGTAGTTGTTCTTTTATTTCCTTCGTCAATTTGAGGGTGACGAAGGCAGTATTGTATTTCTTTGCTACTTTTAGCATCGTGGTGATCTCATGCGGGAGGTATTTGCTTCGCTGACCCTGAAGGGGTGGGTACCAGTTCTGGAGGAAGGCGTTTATTGTGGCTGGCCCATAGAAGTGCGCAGGTGCCAGTTTATTCATGAGAATGTCGGTTATGTATGCCCATGTTGGGCGTGATGGGCTGATGTTGAGGTACGATTTAAGCCACGTAAGTTCTATTGCTTCATTTCTGGCTTTCACGTTGAGGAGGTTGATGCCTCCTTCTTCTACAGGTCTGTATAGTGTTTCAATAGCGACTGGAGCACGTCGTTTGCCCTCCCATATGAAATTATGTATTATCTTCAGGAGGTCAGTTTCGATTTTTTCTGGCATGCCGTGGACTTTCGCGAGGTACTGCGTCTTTCCGCCTACCACCATCTGAACTATATGTCGTTTTCCTCGTAGGGTGCAATGGCTTCTAGCCCATCTGTTAAGGATGGTTCTTATTTGGTCGAGAATTATCTCCCATGGTGTTGCGTCATCCACGTCAATGCCTAGCCAGGTTCCTAGGTATCGTATAAGTGCTCTGTCTCCTGCAATCTTCACTTTCGGGTCAAGGGCTTGTTCGTCATTCTGGTTTATCTTTCGCGTGTTGCGTACTAGGTCGCGGTGTTCGGGTGTTCCGATAGGTAGGATTTCTGTTTTATTAATGTTGAACTTTGCACCTGATGCGGCGCACCAACGTTGCAGGATATCATGGACATCGTCATAGCGGTCGCTCTCGTGGAGATAGAGCACCGTGTCATCGGCGAAGAGGCTTACTAGTACTTGCCTTGTAGTCCCTGGTATTCGGTAGCCGGTGAGTTTGGGTGAGTTTCGTAGCATGCTGGCTAATGATTCAATTGCAAGGTCGAAAAGTAGACATGAGAGGGGGTCGCCTTGTCGTACTCCCCTCGAGACTTGGTAATCGTCACTGAAGTGCCCATTTATGGCTACTTTCGTGTACGCGGATTCGTACAGGGACCTTACGGTGTTGATAAATCTTTCCGGTAAGTTGAATTTCTTTAGGATCTTCCAGAGGTATTCATGTTCCACCTTGTCATATGCTTTTTCTTGATCTAGGGCCATGATCACGCCATTTTCTTCTATTGCTTCAGCAAATTTGATCATCGTTTTGGCGAGTCTTGTTTGGTCGAAAATCGACCTTCCTGGTATGAATCCAGCTTGGTCCTCGTGAACCATTGTGTGTATTGACTCCGCTAGCTGAAACGCGAGGATCTTCGTGAAGATTTTGTAGTCAGTGTTGAGCAAGGTGATTGGGCGATAGTTTGCTATGTCGGTCTTATCGTTCTTTTTATAGATTGGGCACATCCAGCCAGCGCTCATAGTTGATCCTGGTATTACGCCGTGTTCCTGTATGTCATTGTAGAGGTCGGTAAGCGTCTTGACAAGGTTGAAGTATATTATTCCTGATTTTTTGTTGCTGCGGTATAGCGCATGCAATTTTTTCCACAGTTCATAAGGGAGACCATCCAGTCCAGTTGCGGTGTCATTTTTCGACGCTTTCAGGGCTTGAGCAACATCTTTAGGTTTAATTGGGTCTTGCAGGTGGGATGTATGTGATTCCGGCAGGGTCTGTGTCTCGGGTATTGAGTCTATGACTTCGGTGAGGTTCTGAAGTGTTTCTTCCAGAGAGCGCGAGGTATCGCGGCCTGCGGTTTGGAGTTGGTTGTGATATTCTCCCGCTAATTTTGCCATTTTCTTCGAGTCTGTCTCGTATTCAGGTGGATTTGTTCCTGGTTTCCGTAGGCGTCGTATTGGGTCCCTTGCAGTCTGTTCCTTGTTCGTATTTATCCAGTATTTGTTAACCTTTTCGCCTTTAAGGTCCCACGTTGCCTTTGCTATTACGCTGTCATGTCCAGTCTTTTTTGCCTGTAGGCGTGCTTTTTTGTCCTGAATTAGGGCTTCCTGGGCTTTAGCGTCTTCGTTCGAGGCAAAGTCGGGTAGCTGGCGCAGGTGAGTCGCGTCCTTGTTAAGTTTTTTAATTTCTGTCTTAAACTTTCCTTTCTCCGTTTGGGCGCGTTTTTTTATGTGTACGGCGATTCTCGATTTGAAGCTTGCCCATTCAGTTTGTGGGTTGCACTGCTCAGTGCGTTGATAGGTTGCGGCATGAAGGTGTTCCTCCATCAGAGTTCCTTCTGCTGCGATGGCATTAACAAGGTCGATGTTGTTTGTGAGGTATACAGGCATGGCCTTACGGCCAGGCCCTACTAGTGGTGCGTTTTCTGGTGCATATCGGACCGTAACTAGGAAATGATCCGTGGGGATAGGGCTTAGCTCATGGGTCCATTCAAAAACAAGATTGGCTATCCTCGGGGTGGTGTATATGCGGTCGATGCGTGAGAGTGAGAAGGTGTTCTCGTGATGACTACGGTAGGTGTAGTCCCTTTTGTCAGGGTACGTGTGGCGCCATGTATCCTGGACGCCTAGCTGTTGACGGGTCGCGATCATATCATTGACTTCTTCCAGTGTATCTGGGCGCGCTGGTGCACGATCAATTATCTCTTCTACTAGGTTGAAATCTCCCAACATAAAGTCAGGATGTCGTAGGCCTTTTGATTGCCATGTCTGGGCGAGTGCTTTCCAGAAGGTGGACTGTTCAGTCTTTTTCGTCGGAGCATACACATTTAGGATGAGAAGTTTGTTCCCGCCTTGCCACTTGATTTCCATGGCGATAGCTCGTCCGGGTATTATTTCGGTGAGTGTGTGGTTTTCGTTCTGCATTAGAGTTTTGTTGATAACAAAAGCGACTCCGGCAGATGCTCGTGGTCGTTCTGGGTCACTCGAATGGAGGACCGTTAGTCGTCGATAGTATAGTTGGTCTATTTCATTCAGGTCGTCTTCGTGGAGGTGGGTCTCTTGCAGCGCGAGTATGGCGAGTTTCTTTTTATTCATTATTCGATTTACGTCAATCCATTTGGAGACCTTTTTACCGTGCCAGTCTTTAGTGAAGTGTCCGTTCATGTTGAGTGATGCGAGCCGTATATTCGCACGTTGAGCTAAGTGCTCATTCCTTGTAGGATTTAGTCGTGTTGCCTGTGGTGGGGGCATGTTCTGTTGAGTCAAATCGCCACCATACTCCCTAATCTCTTCATCTGGAGGGGCGCCGGCGATAATAGCGCGCCCTCCTCCGAGATCAGGAAGGCTCGAACCATTCACCGAAGAAGCACCCATTGAATTTAAAGTTGTAGAATTTAAAGGGTTGGTAGTCGTCTTCCAAAACCAGCTTACGACTGTGGAACTGGTTGGGGCAGCTTTAGCCGGCTGCCTCGACAGGACGTATGCTAGGGTTCGTTGCCCGATCTCACCCTAGATATGATGGTCGGGCTACTCACAGTAGCTTAAGCCTCTCGGTGCGGCGTGTCCTCGGCCTAAATAGGCCTCCGCTTTGGCACTTTGCCAGTCGATGGGTTCCGTACAGCTTTCCTGTCCCGCGTGAACGGCAGTATATTTGGGCTGTCGGAAGGAGGGTGATGCAACATTTCCCAAGCATCGCATCGGAAGGTGCGAGCCAGTATCTAGGCCTTTCTCGCACTGGGTTTAGGATCAGGTATTCCTTCGCATGCTCTCGGATTATAAGCAGGAGGAGGTACATTGTTACAGAGGAAGGTTTACATATTTGTATATGACGACAAGTTTAGGCAGTCATGACGGTAATCGTAATTTAGAAGGAGCGCTTCACCCCGCGGCCGTGCGGAGCGCCTCTCAAACTGCCTCGCATCTGGGATTTCCCACCTCGGAGAGTCTTCGTCTCCTTCGCCGGGTAGCGGGTGGGCCCGTTCCAACCCGGGATGTCCGAGAACGGGCACATGCCCTTAGGGTGGTCGATGCTGTTGCAAAGGGGACAGTCCCAGTCAGGTTCCGGTATGCCTGAGCCATCGTAGTGCGTAGGGTACTTGAGGGTCCGCAGATGGGCGCGGAGCGCATAGAGGTGGTGATCGGACTTCAGGACGGTGGGGTCAACGTGGATACGGTGGGTGGGGCGAGCATAGCCACCACCCGCTTTGGTCCCGAGGCGGGAGACCGAGTGGGATTCAATTAGGGCAACGATGTCCTCCTCTGTGAGGGGTTCCACGCTGGTCGGGAGGCCGTTGAGGTGCTCGATGATGTCCCGGAAACCCTGAATGCTGTCAGGTGCCAGCCAGCGCTCTTTGAGGATTGCTCGGACCGTGTCGTCGGACGTTTTGTCCACAAAGCCCGAGACCGGGAAAAGGTAGGTAGGGAGCGCTGGGTTCAGCTCCATGGCTTGGAAGGTGATGGCGGTCGAGGACCATACGTTGGCCACAACCATCGCCGCGGCGGCTTCGGGGCTAATGTCGAAGACCAAGAAGGAGTATGGAGTCGCATTGGGCCTAGGGTTAGGATATTTGGGGATCGGAGTGGCGACCCTCGCCTGAGGGGAATTCGTGATGGACGCGACTGCCTGCTGGATGATCGCAGCGATCGTTGCATGTGGCTTGTGTTCACGCGCTGGGTCGAAGAGGCGGGCGATGAACTTGCCGCCTTGAATCCTGTTCCAGCTCAGGACTTGGGATTCGTCAATGAAGGCAACAGTGGCGCGGACCGGGTTGGGGTCATGGATGGTGGGGAAGGGACCTGGGGTATATTCGGCCTCGTTCAGGGTTTCCTGGGCTGGGGTCGGGGTCGGGGCGTATGCAGCGGCGAGCTGCAGTCTGCTCAGGAGTTGGGCGTCGGACGCAGAGGTGGGAATTGGGGGGGTGGACGCTGTCAGGCCCTCGTTAGTTGAGGAGGAGGGGTGCATCTTTCGAGCAGCGGATCCGGGGTGGAAGAGGTCCTGGACGCCCTCTCCGTCGTAGTCAGGAGTCGGGGCAGTGAAGGCGACCCGGTTCGGGCCCGTAAGTCCCACCTTTGCGGCAGACTTGAGATAGGGGGAGCTGTTAGGCGGGGACGAGAAGGTGATGGATTGCGCGTGGCGACGTACAAAGCTGTCCAGTTCTGCAGCTAATTCTCTTGGTCTGGTATCCTTCTCTCTCACTTCCCCGTGCTCGGTGAGGCGCGTGGGGGTGGTTGGAGGTGCGGGAAGAGGAGTCTCCTGGTGTGATTCCGCCGGCAGTTGTTCGTTCGCCTCCTGGATCGACGCGTCTTGAAGTGATGCGTCCTGGGTCGACGCGTCTTGACGCGATGCGTCCTGGGGTGACTCGTCCGTGGTCATCGGCTCGTGGGGGTTGACCGGCTGTTGACTGGCCTCCTGCAGAGGGGAGAACGGGTTGTTGGACCCAATGGCTAGGCGAGGGGGTTCCCCGTCAGAGATCTCCATGTCGGAGGGCGGGAGGTCTTCTTCATCCATCTCGTGCAGGGTGTCCTTCAGTCCCTGCAGGGTAGTCGCACGTATGGTTCTCTTCTTCCCAGCAGCTTTACGGCTAAGCTTGGCGGCCAGCGCCGCCTTATCTGTAGGGCATTGTTAATGAGTCGTATTCGACATGGGTCCACGCGCATGAGCGTACCATTGGCCGTTTTCTTCTTAGCGTCTTTCTTCGCCTGTTCGGCGATCGCGGAAGCGCTACTGAGTGCAGATTTCTTCGGACCAGGCGGCGGGGCCTGGGTTGGAGCCTTGGGGGCGGGGTTGGGTTGGTTGGCGCCGTTCGGGGCAGAGGCGTCGTTCAGGACAGAGGTGTCGTTCATGATAGAGGACATGGTTAGGATGCGTGAGCGTGAGGTACTACTAGTGCAGATTCTCGGTATTGAACGTACGTCGTAGGGTTTGTTTTATATGGGATTTCCCTGTGCGGGATGCGGTCTCGATCCCGTATCTTTTGGTCAATGAGGTGAAAGGCGTCTTTGTTGGTTGTCTTTGTGCAGTTCTGTGTGAAAGGAGGTGGTAGTCTTGGCAGTCAGTGCGTGTTGCACTATCGATGAGGTGGTCAAAGGGACGAAAGGCCATCGTGGCATTCTTTGTGCAGGCTTGGCACGACATCAGTATCATTGCCGGTGTCGTCGTCGCTGTCGTCGTCGTTGTCGGCGGCGGCGGTGGGGGGAGTACGGTTGTTTTCTGCAAGGGTGTTTTTCTCGATGTGCATTTACTCGTATCACACATCTTACGGTATAGGTTGGCTTGACGAGTTACGTCTCTAGTTGGCATTAAGTGCAGTGGCTTTACAGGATGCATGAGCAGTGGCTCGTAGGGGTTGTCTACGTCGTCAACTCACTCCGCGCCCCTCAGGACTGCCGGCGAGGACTAGCGGGGGGCCAGATGTTGTCTGAGAGCATCGCATCTCCGTCAGTCAACGACAGAGTCGTCCTGGACAGTAGTCGCAAGCTCATCCTTGCCCACGCAGAGCGTGGGAAAATCTCACCATGGTGGTGGTTAGAGATCAAGGAGCCCCTCGGAACTTTCTCTTATATTGTAAATTGGCTAACGACGACAGGTATATATTTTGAGGCGGGGTTTATTTCTATGGGACGACTCACAACCCGCTCTTGCTTGTGAATGGGCATGATCGCGCAAAATGAAAACCTCTACCTCTTCCGCTGTTCTGAACAATAACAGCGACCGCTTTGTGGCTAAAGATCATGAGTTCGGGCTGGCTTGGGTGAAGTCAGTGTCTAAACACCGTGAGGCGGTTGCCCCGTTCACTCTTTGTTGTGGCGATCTTCGTCGACAATAGCCTCGTGTGCCACACCACCAGTCTATAAGGATGGCGCACCCATTCTGCTTCTCAGCACCAGCTCTCGCTCTCCTGCACTTGTATCTCTGCTACTCATACCAATATGCCTGCTCAACGCCATGCCACGCCGCCCCCTGTCAAAGAGCAGCGCAAGACGAAGCCCGAGGCTCCTCTCCCTGCGAAGAACGTCAGCGAGCCCATCATCTGCATCCGGCCTCCCACCCCGCCAAAGCTTGTCAATTTGACCGAACTCAACGATCGCAATAGCCTCCCGGGGCCCGCCGATCTGCACAGGCAAAACGGACTCAGGCGCCTTTCTCCAAAACATGCGTGTATCTCTGACGGCCTCCAGCAGCCATGGGCTTACCCCGTCTCGCCCACAGCCAAGCACAGGCTGGCGGTCCCTAAGCACTCCCGGGGCAAGGCCGAAAAAGGCAGGCGGTCCAACGAGGAGCTGCCGTTATCCGGCATGCCCAAGATAAGCCAGAAGACCAAGGAGCGGCTGGGCGCCGAGCATGCGCAAAATGCCAACGAGCGGGGACCTTCAGCGAAGGCGACCGAGACGTGGAAAGTCCAGGGACATCATCTGGTGCCCAGCATGCGGGCCTCCAGCGTATCGCGCAGCACCCAGTCTGTGCCTGCGGTGTTGCACGGGGCACGCGGGTCGCGTCTGGTATGAGTGCTCCGGAGCCCGCGGCGGAGTGTGCGTGAATTGTGCACGAATCGTGCGGTGTGCCGTCAGAAGGTTATTTGGTTTTGATCCAATATACGCTGCTCCTTGTCGAATATGTAGCATAGCTTGTAGATTTTGCATTAACCACGCACAGGTGTCCAAGTGTAAATTTCGTGAGCAAGACTCGCTTTTTAGATAAAGTAGAGCTGTGGAAGGAAATTTGCACCATTCAAGCTTGCATATAACCATTGCATCTATTCCAATCCTTCTTGAAGTTCTAACCCTACCGGAGCCAGCTTCCTGACTGCAGAAGAGACATTCAAGCTGCGTGACGACTTCAGGATCGTCTGTCTGATGTCTCCTTCGGACCGCGTTGCGAACCATGGATGGGCTGGGGTTGGGAGTCACTGGCGTGGATAACAAATTGAGGCACAGGAATGACGAAGGATGCCACAATTATCTAACCATAAAAGCCAAATGCATAAATCTCGGATGTGGGCGACTGCATAGGAGGTCATGGTGACCAGTCAGATGCCTACTCAACATTGTCGGGGGAATCATAGAGCAACCTGAGGGTCTCGCCACACTTGCCAGGTCTGTCCACATCACGGTACCACGACTTGAACAGTTCGCCTTCCGCCGGGACGCTGACACCATCTGTCTGTGGCAGCTCAGGACAACGCTTCAGCGGATGGAGTATCTTCAGCAGGCGCATCAACACGATGCGTCGACCCGCATGTTGCGGGAGGGTGGAGCGCTCCAAGCGACACAGCGCCGACCCCCCTAAGGAAAGCGAGCATGAGTGCTGCCCCTCAAACGCGGAGGACAGAGGCCATACCTTCGCAGACCACAGACTCTTGGGACATGAGCGGCCCGCTTGTCTTGTACACCCGGTCCTGACCAGCGACGCGCACGACAACATGCAGCTCTTTCGTGTTGAACTCCATTGTGAATGGGTGGCCGAGAGTGTTCATCACACGCTTGCGGCGCTTATTGACTCCCGAGCGCGCCTGTAGCTGCGAGAGGAGCGCGTCGTCGACCAGCCCGCCGCGTAGGAGCATCGCGCACAACGCGGGATACTTCGACGTGGCGTTCGCGAGCAGGATGCTCCAGATGTACCCGCTACCATACGTGAGATCATGTCCGGAGGCGAAGCTGTGTGTGGGGTCGCGGTCCTGCGTGACGCGGAAGCGAATCTGCGACTGCATCGGATTCTGTGTCTCCTCATAAAAGTAGAGGAAGCCGCGCGTGTCCTGCGGGAAGCGCAGGTGAACCTCACGCTTGTTGGAACAGTAGTAGACTTTCAGGAGGCTCTGTTTCGGGGATTTGGGGAAAGCGGCATCGTAGACGTAGAAATTCCGGAAGCCCGAGATGTCCATGAAGCAGCTGGAGTCGAGTCGTGCAGGGTCAAGCGTCGTGATAAGACGTCGCGGATATCTACCCCTTCGCCTGCTTGGTGCCAATTTGACGGGTGCGACTGTTCCAGCATTTGGGAGATCCTGAGGTGGAGAAAAGGTGACAGGACGTTCGGCAAGCCGCGATCCTTGTTTGGTGGTGGGAGGCAAGTCGGAGTTGATAGGGCACGACTTCGTAGTAGATACTTGAAATGTGGAGATTAAGCGACTGTTACTTGTGAACCAAAACTTCTGCGACCCAATTTTGCATCGCTTTGAAGTTGAATTGCTAGAAAGCAGGCCTGACAGCCACTGAGCTCGTCTAAGTGATGGCCTCATATAGCGTTTTACGCGGCGGCTCGCGCTATGTTTAAATTTGTTCAGACACACTTTGGTAAAGAAGGAATTAGATGTACCTGGACGTCGAAGGCTGCTACTCAGCGAGACAGACAGAGACGAATTCGCGCGTTGAATGACGATGTCGAGGGCGTTCGACGCTGAAGACAATTATTCGTTCTTGTGTGCACTGTGGAGGATATTCCAAGTTCATATTACTGTAGACGCCTGCCCTGCATCATGTGTCTTACGTCAGTACTTTAACTTCAACTCACTTACAAGTTACTCAAGAGTACTTACTTATACGTCGATCCTGAGGCGCGAAGGTTGAGTCAAGTATCTACTCTGCCTCTGGAAGACTACCGCAGACGTCAGAACGATTGTTTTCACTGCGATTCTTCAGTGTCGGACACCCTCCACAAGGTTATCCAACTCGTCACGAGTCCCTCTTCGTCTCGCTGCGTAGCCACATTTAATGTCGAGGTACGTTCAACTCTTTCTGTACCATAGTGAGTCTCAATGAATTTATCGTAGCAGTGCCAAGTATTCCGTTCTATGAGGCCATCATCTGTACGAGCTCAATGGCCCAGAGGCCTGCTTTCTATCACTTCAAATTCAAAGCGATGCAGGATTGGGCCGCAAAAGCTTTGGCTCACAAGTAGCAGTCATTCAAACTCCACACCTCAAATTCAAGCATCTACGAATTCGCGCGATGTCAATGCAGTATTGCGTCCGACCATCAGACAAGGATCACAGCCTGCCGCACGTCCTGCAGCCTCTTCCCTACCTAATGGAACAGGCGCACCTACCGAGTCGACTCCAAAAAGGCGAAGAAAAGGATCACGACGACGTTGCACAATAACGCTTGATCCTGCGCGACTCAATTCCAGCTGCTTTCTGGACGTCTCTGGCATCAAATATCTCCGCATCTACGATTCCGCTGCTCCCGAATCCCGGAGCTTGCTGAACATGACATACACTTCCAGCAGGGGCGGTGTGCAACTTGTGCACGATCCCTTTCCGCCGGACACACGCGGCTTTCTCTACTTCCAGGCGGACGCGCATAATCCGCTGCAGTCGCAGATCTGCTTCCGGGTTACGCGAGACCACGACGCCGCACGGAGCTTCAGTTGCGGGCAGGACCTCACGTACGGCAGCGGCTACACCTGGCACATCCCGCTCGTGAATGCCGCGAAGAGTCCCACGTTGTGCGAAATGCTCCTGCGCGATGGACTTATCGACGACGCCCTCCATGCGCAGCTGCAGGCGCATCCGCCATCCGCCACGGGCTCCCATCGCACAATGCGCCTCAAGCGCGCCATGAGCGTGCTCGACCAGCCGTTCATACTCGACTTCGCAAAGTGGACATTGTATCTTGTCGTGCATGTCGCGGGGCGGGACCTGCGATACGATACAGGCGGGCCGTTGACATACCGCACGGGGAAAGGCAAGTACCTGGTTTATGAAGGTGAGATCTCGATGTTGCATGTCCCGCGGGCAGTGCTCATGCTCGTTCTCCTGCAGCGGGGTCGGCGCTATGCCGCTTGGAGCGCTCGAACCTCCCGCAACATGCGGGCCGACGCGTCGTGGTGATGCGCCTGCTGAAGATCGTGCGACCTCCGAAGCTTCATCCCGATCTGCCGCCGACGTGTAATGTGAGCATACCTGAGGAAGGCAAGCTCTTCAAGTTTGGTGAACGCGTATGGTACCGTGATGTGGATAAACCTGGGAAGGGCGCAGAGATCTTACGATTGCTCTATGATGTCCCCAACGATGGTGAGCCGGCGTCCGGCAGGCCGTCGTGGCCTGCCATGCAGTCGGCCGCATCCTAGATTTGTGGATCTGGCTTTCATAGTCAGCTAAATGTGATATCCTTCCTCGTTCTATGCGACAATTCGCTAATCCGGGTCGGTAACTACCATCACCAGCCCGTGAAAGGCTCCAATGCGTGCCACAGCTTCGCGCCCCAAGCATACGAACATACCTTGGATCGCGTACTATCCCGAGCCGAAATTAGCAGGCTATCATGGCGAAAAGCAGTCACTAATTTGCCGTATGAGATGCCTTCTGTCAAAGCAAACAATGATATTAAAGATCTGAATGAAGGATAACAACAACTAGATAATGTCTTCCACCCCGTCGTCGATCATCTTCGCATAATCCTCATAGCTCGCAAACGTCGGGAGGGACCTTAACTTCTTCCTCTGGTCCTTCTCGCCGTCGTCCTTGCCACGCTTCCTCTTTGTTGCTGTCTCGCCTCCGAACCCTGTCCACTCTTCAGCTTCTGCATCACTGGAATCCTCTTCGAAGTCGATGAGACCGTCAGGCGCGTCTGCATACAGATCGATGAGGTCCTCGGCATCGGACGCTTCGACGAGTGAGAAAGCGTCGGCGTCGGCGTCCGCACCGTCAGTATCCTCTTCTTTGTCCTCGTCGTCTTCGGGCCCGCCCATGCGCGGTGACTGTGCGTCTACTGGGCCGGACAAATCGCGCGAATTGCCTCGCACTTAAATGCTCCGATGCGAGATATTGCCATGTATATTTGATTTCAGGGTATCCTCGTGGTGCCTCTTCGGAAGGTTATTTACGAATCTTGATCCAAATTGCGACACTCCTTCTTGAATGCGTAGTAAGTGTATCTGGTATACTTTTATCCAACTTGCGACATTCCTTGCTGCATCTGGAGTGTACTTATACATTTTGCATTGCGATTATGCGTGTTGTATCCCTGTCAACACTCTGGCAGCAAGAGCTTGATGTAGCCGACCCGGACAAAGTTATACAGCATGAATTGGTGCGAATGATACGTCTATTCTCACCTGGGCCTGTCCCAGTCAAACTGACTCATGATCACCTGGATATCCCTTGTAAAGTGTTCTCCGCGTGGGGGGGTGCCGCGCCGGGGTTGGCGGCGGGCGGTCTGTCCACGGCCTGCGGAAAAAAGACGTTATGCCCCTGCATCTGCACTAGGCATTCAGTGTCAGCGACGACGATGGCGCTGCAGAGAACCTAGTCCAGGTCGTTCTGAAGGGCCGGTTGTTTATGAGCATTCTTACGAGGCAGAAAGAAGACTAGGGTATATACATAGAGTAGATGAAATCGGAGGGTCTGGTGAGAAAGTGCACCGAAGCGCTGCTCTATCTCATCACCCCGCTGCGAGAAAGCCGAAGTAGATGAAGGCGGCGAAGAAGACAGCGGGAGTAGTGTATCAGCCGAAACCGTCGACCAGCTCTACAGGGAGAAAGAAGAGATAAGTAAACCCACAGTGCTGTAAGTGAATGAGACGCAGATCAGCTTCGCGTTGCGGTTAGCCAAGCAGCGAAGGGTCAATTGAGTGGTTTTCTCCTAGGTCAGATCTTCGGTACGCAAACCAAACGTAACTTAGTCGCATCTGGGCGGGTGGTCATTTCTCGAGAGGAGCAACGTCCTGCGTGAATGAGGAGGAAGACAGCATTCGGAGCCCAAGATAATTGGGATTCCGAACAACTGGATTGTAATCGGAATCAAATATTGATTGAGCCAATCACTTGGATCAGCGCACTAACATTGGAGAGAACAACTTCAGAAACAAAACGCATATCTAATAGTACATGCAAGTTCACGGAAAGCACGGGAGCAGAACGAAGCGAGATATACAGAGTAAAATAGACGTGGATAGACGTCAGTGGTCAGATCGCGGGTATTGTCGTTGCAGACATCATCTCGACCTCAGGAAGCGCAAACAGAAAACAGCGCAAGATGCCGCCACTCGTCTTAGCTCTCACCCTCTTCGTGCTTCTCATCCGTCACCCCCAATACCCCCTTCTCGTTCTCCCCATCATCCTTCACCACCTCTCCACCATCGCCCTCATCGACCCTGCCCACCGCCGTCCCGCGACCCCCACTCAACGGACTGCTCTTGAACCGCCCGCGCGTGCTCCCCGGCGTCGGCGCCCGCGAGATCGTGCCCCCCGCGGCCGCCTGCGCCGGGCGCCGACTGCGCAGCAGCGCCTCGAGCGACGGCGCAGACGACATGCGCGCAGTGCCCGTGCCCTCGTCGCTCCCGTCGGGCGCCGGGCTCAGGCTCGGGCTCACGACGATGTTGGGGACGGCCGCGTCTTTCGTCTCGGGCGCGGGCGCGGGCGGGGCTTCGTCCGCCGGCTGGCTGTCGCGCGGCGTGGGCGGCGCGCTCCTGCTGCGGCCCGTGAGGAAGCTGAAGCCCATGAGCACGGGCGGCGAGGTCAGGCGGAGCATCGGGGACGGCGACGCGAACGGCTTCGGGGCGGAAGCGGGCGTCGTGCTCGATGTGCTGGTGCAATGTGTCACGTCTGCGCCTGTCGAGGAGAGCTGCGGCGCGGAGACCTTGCGCCTGAGACTGGGTAAAGACAGGCCGGCCATTGAGGACTTCTGGTGCGAGGGGGGCAGGTAGGACGAGACTTCAGCACAGCGGGCACCTTCGGGGTCGAATTCGTCGTAGATCTCTTCGCCGATCAGTTCTGTGAACCGGTCAATCAAAAATACATCACGAGAGTAAAAAAGCACAGACCTTCCAGGACATCTTCCAGAGTGATGATGCCGAGCGGGGCCACCAAAGGATCGTAGCCCATCAAAAACTCGTCCACGCCTTGCTTGCCGAGGACGGCATCCGCGGGCATGCTCTGCTCAAATCCAGACGCCAACTTCGGCAGCTGCACAAAACTCCCGAGCTTGGTCCTCGCCTGCTGCTCGCCGATGACGGGTGTCTCGATCACCTCCAGGCCCGTGCTCGACTCCTGCGTCTGCACGGGCTCCGCGTCGGCGTCGGGCTCGATCGTGCCCATCTCGACGTCCTGGATCTTGACGCGAGTTTTCCGCTTCTTGCGGAATAGCGAGCGGCGGCCCGAGTCCTCTACGTCGTCGGGCTCGCCCTTGAGCGTCGCATCCTGGTCGGTCGAGCTCGAGCCCGTGGACTCGCGGTCCGAGTCCTTGCGGCTCCTGCGCTTCGTCTTCCACGAGCGGCGCGTACGCTCGGCTTGCGGCTCCTCGTCCTCGTCGCTCGACGAGCTCGAGTCGCTGATGCCGACGCGGTCCTTGAGGCGCTGCGTAAGGTTCTTCTTGACGGCCTTCTTGACAGACGCCGCTTTGCCGACGCTCATGCGCGAGACGATCGCCATGTGCGAGCGGCCTTCCTGGAAGCGATCGAGGATGCCGAGGAGCGGCTCGTTCTGCGCGACGCATGGGACCTTGTTGAGGGTGATGCTGCGGACGGGGACGGCGTCGTTCGGATCGAGGAGCACGCACTGCTTGACGAGCAGGATACCGAGGATCTTCTTCGCTTTGATCATGCTGCCTGTGCCGTCGGGCATCTCAATCTCCTCAAAGACGGGTATACGACTGTGTCCAGTCCTGCAGACTTTCTTGAGCGTCTCGTAATCTAACTTGGCATCTATGGACAGCATGAAGACATCTTCGATCTTCGTCATGGCCTAGAATAACGCCAATCAGTATTACAGCTGAAGAAGAAATCAAAAATTCATACTTGTTTCGCAGTCTTCTCTTGCAAGTCTAAGGTTGCGCCGATGATAGTAACGGTATCGGACCGGAGGTCACCGCCAAGTTCACCGACAGACGAGTGCATCGCGATAAGCTCCTTCAACTCGGCACGACGGTAAATGATCCCGTGGTGAGGGCCGAGCAGATACTCAAGCAGCTTGGCGATAGGCCAAGAAACGATACCCTGGACGCCGACAAACATGAGAAGGTACAGAATATCGAAGAAAAACTGAATACTGACAAGGCCCCAGATAAGGACGCGGACGAACGGTGCCATCTTTGCGCCGATGTAAAGTCCGTGACGCGTGCATATTGACTGGGGGATGATTTCGGAAAATCTGTGAATTGAGAGCACGATCAGTACAGAGGAATTGAACGCGCCAAAGAAGTAGAACAGGGAATGATGCGGACACAGAAGTCACCGCGCATCCCGAGCGCAGCAACACGCCATCTCTTTGCGCCCTTGACTAATTGCTGCGAGCCGTAGCCATCGCCAAGAGCTGACTCCATGACGACATATGCCCAGAACCTGGAGCTGAAATGCAACCGTTGCTGGCCGATGCGCATATAGCCACCTAGATGCGCAGACGATCGCCAAGAATGCGTGCATATCCATCCCGATGCGCATACAGCCGCCCAGACAACAGCAACAAGTCGACTTGCGCATATAGTCACCATATATCGCGCATATAGGCACCTCGCTGGATCCATAGGCCGACAACTGTCGGGCCCACGAGGCAGGCGCTCGCCATGCATTACGTCACATGTGAATCACTCGGCGAAGGTACCCATCAAACGCGATCGGAGACGCGACAAAACCACGACGCGTACCGCGAGAAAACGAAAGAGACTCACGTAACAATGAGAACCGTGCTGACGACGACACTCTGCACTCCGCCACCCAAAACGGGGTCGGAAATGACGGGGAGCGTCTCATTCACGATCATATTCGCGAGGAGGAGGGTGACGAGGAGTAGATGCCCATTATGGCGAATGGGCTTGATCTTCTCTGCATACTTGCGCTGTTCGCTGCGGAAACTCCGTGAGAAAATGCGCGCATACCGTTGGAGACGGACTTTGACTTACGGGGTGCCACTGATGCTGAGAACATGCAGTTGCGTCTCGTCGAGCGACATGTAGCCCAGTGTCAGACCGGCAAAGACACCCGACAGCAGGACAAGAATGGGGATGAGCGCGGCGTACACGGCGAACTGGGCACTGTGCTTGTCGATTTCGCGCTTCGCGAGCTGGTGCATGCCAGCACCGGCCACGCCCTGGAGCTGGGATATGCTGGGCACATGTTGGGAAACAGAGGCGGCCAGGGAGAAGAGAAGGGGAGGGGATGGGGAGGATATGGAGGATAGTAGCGGCGGAGGTACCATTCGTGGCTGCGCCGAGGGATCGGTGCGAGTTGCGGGTGCTCGGCGCGGCGTCTCCGTCGACTCGTCTCTACAGTCTCTCAGTCTCTCTTAGCTCGCCTCTTGTCCCTCAGTCTGCCTGCTCTCGCTCATGGCACCGAGGACAAATGTGAAACTTAGTCGTTTTGCTACTCACTAGAGCACACCAGGGGCTCCTTTGTGAGCTCGACTTGTCGTTTTTCTCGTATCTAAAGCCCCAAGGCAGCTCGACTTGGTCGTTTTTGCTCCCCTTGGTGCATCCGAGTTGGTCATTTTTCTCGCACTCCCGGCTGCTTCGTCTTTCGTACTACGATCTAGCTTTCGCTTTTTTCAGGCTTTCCCTCGCTTTTTCTCGCCATATTCCCCCTCCTCCCGTCTGAAATCGCGTTCTACCGCCCCGGAAGACTCGCCAAACGCGTCTACCATCCTCCTTTTCGCTGCAAACGCGCCCCCACAGCAGCAACGCGCAACGCCATTCCACCGATCTACCCCGACGACAAGACGAGAGGACCGCAGAAACGCGCCGCACGATCCGACGCGGCAGACTTGGCGCGCCCTCCGGATGCAAAATCGCGGGTCCAGAGTTGGCGCTCCCCACTCCAGCGTGAAGCCCGCGGAAGGAGCGCGTTGCCTCTAACTTAGCGATAACGCCCCGCTCGCCGCGCACGGGCGGCAGTCGTACGGACGCCCAGGATCAGCGCGCGAGAGGGCGACGAGAACGGCCGGCGCGAGAAGGCGCGCGGGAGGTCGAAGGGGACGGAGGAAGCGGATGAGATGGCCCGCTGGAACGACTGCGAGCACAAATAGGGTGAGTAAAGTCAATGTCCGAGCAGGAACGCCGGAACTCACCTCGCCAGCCGATGCGGACCTCTGCGCGCTGCCCGTCACGATGCCCATCCAGCATCGACGTCCCCTCGCATGAGCAGACTCGAAGAGAGAGCATGCCCGAACGCGCAAATGGTCCGACGTTGACACCCCTTCCGGATCCGACAAGGCACGCAGCGTCGACGGCGGAGGGAGAATGGAAGGACGCGGCAGGATGGCGCATGGCGCCGCAGACGAGCCCCGCGCCTCCTTCAACTTGACGATGACGCCAGCTCCCACGAGCGTGCAGGACACGAGGGCGACGAGAGGAATCTCGCTGCAACGAAAACGTGCGTGAGCGAGGGGAACTGCAGGGACACAGGTAAGTAAAGTGCCGATCGAAATGTCACAGTAACACACCTCATCCCCCCGTCCAGCGCACGTCCGACGCCCGTCACGATGCCCATCCGCCAACGCCGCTGAACATGATCGCGTGCGACGAATGCGCCCAGTCCGGTCATCCGACAGCAGACGAGCGGCACCAGGCGCAAGCACACACGCAGCCAGCACACGGACACCGAGCGAGCAAGATCGGGTCAAGCGGGCAATCGCGAGCATCGAGGCGGGAGATGGAGATGAGGTTGCGAGAAGAGCGCCGGACGGAGGGACGGAGCGCGCTGCGGGAAGTGCGTATGATTAATACGACAGCCGTAGCGCAATAAGACGGAAAGCGCACCAGTCCGGCGACACCGACTACGGTGTCATACGCATCTTCACGTCCCTGCGACTCCGCATCACCCGCGATATATTCGAGAGCGAGGGATATGATGGGGGCATGGTGCGATTGGCCGCGAACGGATCCTCGAAGGTTAAGACCTGTATGTCACGACATCCGAGTGAGCCTTCGTCGGATCCGGCAGTGAAGACGAAGAACTGACCTGCGAAAGGAGATACACGACCGCAGCCTCTGCGCCCTCACATCCAGGACAGACACCTTCCATGTCCCAAAGGCGTCCGTCGGGCTCCGCCCGACTCCCGCTAACGCGACGCGCTCCTCGTGAGCTTTGCTCTATGGACCCGCTCGCCGCTCGCCGCGGGGCACCGGATCCTGGAAAAAAGACGCCAAGAAACATGTTTTCCGCGGGCCTCGTGAGTCCCGCCTCGACTCGGCTAATTTCGCGTTAAAAGACTCACTGAGCAGCGTCGCGCGGATGCTAGAACGAGTCCGCAACGCAGAAACAACTTCGCAAGCAAAGAGCGTCAGGCGGGCTGCGCCCGCCTTCCGCGCGTGCGATGTCAGCATCGACGCGCCGTCGACACTGACGACGGAAGCTTGATCTATGGGCATGCACGCCGCTCGCCGCGGGGCATCGAAACCCGGAAAAAAGGTGCCCAAATCCGAGCTTTCGAAAGGCCTGGTGAGTCCCCATTCAACTCGGCTAAATTCGCTCTGGACGGCTCACCGTAGGACATGCTACACCTGCCGCAATATCTCCCGCGCCGGAGAGGTGAAACCCGCAGGCGAAGAGCATCAGGCGGGCTGCGCCCGCCTTCCACGCGCGCGATGTCAGCATCGACGCGCCGTCGATGCTGACAGAATGGAAGCTTGGTCTATGGGCACGCCTCGCCGCTCGCCGCGGGGCGTTGGATCCTGGAGAAAAGGCGCTCAGAAACGACTTTCTGGACGGCCTGGTGAGTCTCATTTCGGCTCGGCTAAATGGACAACAAATGGCTTACCTTAGGACCTCTCAGCATCTCCCGCGATACAGAAACAACCCCCGCGAGTGAAGAGCATCAGGCGGGCTGCGCCCGCCCTCCAAGCGCTTGATGTCACCATCGACGAGCCGTCGATACTGACAATGGAGGCTTCAACTATGTGTATGCTTGCCACTTGCAGCGGGGCACCGAGTCCTGCGGAAGAAGTGCTCAGAAACGACTCTGACGAGGGTTTGGTGAGTCTCATTTCGACTCGGCTAAATCCATTGCAGACAACCAACCATGCGACATCCTACGCGCTCTGCGACGTTTCCCGCGGCGCAGAAACGACCCCCGCAGGCACAAGCATCAGGCGGGCTGCGCCCGCCTTCCGTGCGCGAGACATCAGCATCAACGAGCCGTCGATGTCGACAATGGAGGTTTGATCTATAAGGACGCTCGCCGCTCGCCGCGGGGCACCGAGCTCTGGGGGAAAAGTGCTCAGAAATGACTGTGCTGGGGGTTTGGTGAGATTCATTTGGACTCGGTTGATTGTGCTGGGAATGGCTTACCGTAGGACGTCTGACGCGTTCTGAAGTATCTTCTGCGATACAGAAACGACCTCCCGCAGGCGAATAGCGTCAGGCGGGCTGCGCCCGCCTTCCGCGTGCCCCGCGCTCGAGGTCAGCGTCGACGGAGAGCCGCCGACGCCGACTTCGAAGCATTGACCTATGGATCCGCTCGCCGCTCGCTGCGGGGCATTAGATTCTGGAAAAAGGGCGCTCAGAAACGGCCTAATGAGTGTTATTTCGACTGGGCTAATTGTGCTGGGAGCAGCTCACCATAGCACCTCCCGTGCCCTCTACATCACCTCACGCGACACAGAAACGAGCCCAGCAAGTGAAGAGGAACAGGCGGGTGCAGCTGGCCTCGTGCGTGCGCGATGTAAGCGTCGACGGGCCCCCTCCGGCGATACAGAAACGCTGCGCCCGCCTCCCGCTCGCCCGATGTCAGCAGCGACGGATATTGACAACGAAGGCTGACGTGCGTTTCCATTCACCGCGGCTCTTTGAAGCCGGAGATACTTCTGGAGGCCTGGTGAGTATCTACTGGACTTGGCAAATCGTACAACTCACCAGATGCTCGCCAGCGCGCGAAACACGTGTCCCGAGCCCCTGCCCGATGCGAGGCCAGCACGGACGGATCCCATAAGGACTTTGACGAGCTGCTTGGCTGCGTACACAATGCGTGGTGCCTGCAGCCTGTACAAGGTAAGTTCAAGACATTGTGAATATATATATAAACTGCACCTTTTCCACATTCGAAGCGCAGTTGTACGACGGAACGAGCATGGTAAGACTGGAGGCGACGCTGTGCGTACCCTATCGATAGTCGACAGTCTCGCTTTCATGCTCGACTCAGAGACGGAACCCCCTGGAGCACGTATCGACTGGGTAGGAGGCGTCGCTATTATCATCGCTATCCTGATAGTCGTTGACAATTGCGGTGGGCGGCAGCAGCAGATTTAATGGACAGCGGAAATGGGGGAGGGGGAGCGAAAAGGCGGAGGTAAGTCCCAAAGGCGAGTGCTTATATCGGCTTGCACGGAGGAACCCTCTTCCTCCGCGCGTGGTGCCGGGGCCTTGTCTCCGGTCCCTCTTCCGTGCTTTCGTATCGTTTACGTTCACTTTTAGGCTGCCGAACTCCGATCACATCAGTTTCGTAGATAGTATTCCCGTCGTCTTCGGGAGCCCGCTTCATGAAGCATCTACGATGAACTAAGGCTTAGAACGTACATGTTTCCTCTAGATCTCAATACTTTATACAATGCTCCTTTCCAAATTCTATGTAGTGTGCATAGCATATGTCTAGTATCCCGTGGTCAAATTTCATAGGTGTAAATAGATGTGAACACTGAGGCCAGCCGAAATTCGAAGTCCAAAAATATTGATAACTGCTCCGCCCGATGATTTGTTCAGTTATACCTAAGACTTTCAATTGTAGAGCTCATAAGATGGTTTATCAAGCTACTTCACGTCAATGAGAGCAAGATGTGCTGCTTCGAGTTGCGCTGCGAGAACGAGAGAACTGGATGCCGCGGAAGGAAGGAAGTGGCGCAATGGGGTTGGTCCATATCAGGCATCCTAGATTCTTGAACGCAGCCACGCTTTATTCACGCTGAAGATCTCAACGCGCAACTAACACTATGACAGTTTCTGCCACGATAACAAGGAAAGGGCATCCTATAGGAAGAGGTCAGTATCTATTTTTCTGCAGAGAGAAAAACAGACATCGTTCGAGCACACCAAGATGCCGTCGCAAATCTGACACAATACCGGGCGTAGCCATAGCGGCCGATCCACGGCTAGGTGTCCATTTTCTCCATCGGACATCTTGACTGATTCCCAGCTACAGGAATAGATTTCTTCTGCCAAGCCCTTCAGAATTCAGGGCTGGATGTCCCTCAATTATTCACATCCTGTATACATTGAATTCAGCTGAAGATCCCGGGGACCTGAGGTTTTCAGAATTTCCTTTCAAACGGTTTCTATTTTCTAAATTATCCAGAGCTCAGATTCTCATTGCATGATCCACCTCCATGAGATGGCCTCCGTGGAGAAAATCCCTGCCATCAAATTACAAGCGACATTTAGCCGTAAGCACATAAACCGTGTGAGAGGCCAAGCCTCGCATCGGAGGTCCTTACGTTGTGTTCCATTTTAGCCTGAGAAATCAGTTTATTTGCCACGTAGCCCGGAAAATCATTCTGAGTGTTTCAGGATTGTGTCAGCAGCATCTGCATCGGACGACTGGTCCGTGCCATGCCTGTCAATTTCGTACTTAATCACACCTGCAATCATTGCCTGTCCTTATCCTCGTCTTCGAGGCCCTTCCCCTCCTCACTAAACTTGCTTTCTTGCTAGGCTGATGTACATTCGAGGAAGTACTGTAATGGTATGTGATATTTAATTCTTGTCTTCATTTCAAACTTACCTTCGGTGTATCAGGGTTGGGCAGAGGTAGATATGATAGCTGTTGTCGTACTGTAGTCGTAGATATTGTTTTGGTGGCCGTTGCACAGGATGGGTCATTTTGATCGAGATCACCAGTGCGATGCATGGGGTGATTCCGAGCAAGGGGTGGCAAAGCAGTTGCTGTGGCCGATGTGTAAGTATCTCGAGCCATGCGTGAAGACGTACAGTGCTAACGTTGTGACATTCAGGACTCAATCTGAATGATGGCAGTGGAAGCCATGCTCCGTGATGCGACGTGGCATCGAGGCGAGTCGGGATGACAAGATTGGGTGAGTCACATTCTGTCAATCACTGCTCACTCTTCGGCAACTCACAGGGTAGGCCAGATCACCAATTTGGAACGACACCTCACTGCGCCAGTGTCGGCGAAGTCCATGACGGTATGCTGCTATTGTTTTTAACCAGCCGATGCAATGTACTAAACCACATACCTGCTTGCAGCTTGCTACAGTGTGTGATGCACGGTGTCGTGCTGGATCATGGCTGCGAAGGTGAATGTTACCTCGTACTGGCTGGTGCTGCACCGAGTTGTATTGTACTTACCTTCAGTGGACAGCAGGCAGTAGCCATGTGCGGCTCGGCAGGATCATCATGGGGTGAGATTCATACATCGTTCAGTCTACGCTAGAGGACTGATGTATGACGAAGTGCAGCCAGGTCGCCACAATAGGACGTCATCGTCAAGTTAGAGTGATGCCCGCTAAGCATCCCGATAGGGCGGCACAGTCCGTCGCTTTCTTGCCATCCAGCGCATGCACTTACCTTCTGATTTCCAGAGCATTGGCCTCAAAGGTTTGAATGGCGTAGACCAATGGTCTTGCGGTTGACATGTCTAGAGACGGTAGGCGCGGCGTGGCGCGAAGCGCGTCTCGATCCGCCTTTGTGTGATGGTAGAGATGCACATCTTGCACGATTGTCGTCGCATGCGCCAGCTGCGAGATGGCTGCCGGTGAAGCCCGTCTTGACATGTGCATGTGCGTGTAATGTTCTATTGATCGCTTCTTCGATCTGACTTCCTTGAAAATATTCATACAGGGCTCATCGCAAAGTGCGTCAGCGCTCGGCGGCGTGTAATATCGCGGGGCAGCGTGGAGACCACGTGGACACGTGAATTTGAGACATGGGAGCATCTCTACACGAATGTAATGTTGGGTAATTCTTAGCTAGAAGAAGACGGCGGCGAGCGGTGTGGCCGCAGAGCGACGGCGGGGTTTTGTGGATCGCACGAGGGGCAACACGACAGCAGCGAGGTCGATCGACTGGAAGACCGCCAAACGGCGATACGATGGAGATGACCCTGATCTCGCAAGCATGGCGAAGGGATTCATTTAGAAACAAGCCTGCAGAGGTGCAGAATTTCCAAGCCCGACATAACTCGGCGATGTCGACAGCCCGGGCAGCGCGAACAACGACAAACCCGGGTGTAGCGCAGTGTACTCCGAGATCACGGCTAGCGACGGGGCGGCGTCACGTATCTGGGCCACATCAGAATTGTCGGAGGACATTGAGGCGGGGATTGTGGTGCTGAGAACCGAACAGTGAGTCTCGGTTCATCGATAGTACAGGCAGACGCTGACCACCGATTATATTTCCCATGTCGTATCCAGTCGCACGATACACAGGAGTCGATTTTCGACTTCCTCACATCTACGCTGCCGATTTGACCCAGCGAGGGCGTCATCGTCAAGTTACCGCCTACGATCATGGTGCGCTGTTCGCGTTTGCGCTACAGCCTGAGTCTAGAAAGTGAGTGAGCCATATTTTGGTACGTGTTGTATATGAGCTTACCATATTCTTGTGTTCCGCAGTACCTGCTCGCCCGTCGTTGCCCAAGGGCGTCATCGTCAAGTTACGCAGATTTCCACCTCGTCGACTTGAGGCTGACTGTCCTTTGATGAGACGGTGGGGTGACGCAAGCCCAGGTCTTTCGCTTGGGACAGGACCTGCCCCTGCGCTTCTGGTGAGAAATGCGGAAGGCGTCATCGTCAAGTTACCTCCTACGGTGACAGTGCGCTGTTCGCGCTTGCACTACAGCCTCAAAACTAAAGGGTAAGTGGACTGTCTTCCATCGTATTTCGCATATTTGCTTACCGTTTGCTTATGTCCCTCGGTACCTCCTCGCCCATCGCTGAAGGGGTGAACGGCATCTCCTACCATGAACATCCAGAGGCCGTGCTTCAGCTACACGCCGAGTCTAGAGAGTGAGTTAGTTATCTCCCATAATGTGCTGTATGCTTGCTTACGACATAGCTGTATTCCTCGGCACTTGCTCGTGCGATGCCCGAGGGCGTCATCGTCAAGTTACCCTGCCGCTTCAAGTCGACTTGATTCAAATGTACAAGCCGGCGGCGCAGGGAAGGGCGAAGTGGGTGGGTAGGGACCGCGGAAGCGGCGAGAGATCGTCGGTGACGGGTGACAGCGGCAGTAAGTCCGCAAGGATGCCCATGCGACGGCCTGCGATGTCCCCACGAGACCGATTTCTCGTAACCAGTTCCTTATGACTGGCGTCGGCATGTGCTAGACTCATCCCTCCCTATGGGTGTGCTCATAGAGGGCGGGAGAAGAGCGAGCTGGCTCTGGGCGGGTTTGATGGAAAGAAGGCACGTCGCGGGTGACGCTGAGCTTGGATCAGCAGAGACCGCGTGTGGTGATGTGCGTTGGCGCCATTTGCGACGCAGAGGGTGAGGGCGACGAGTAACGCACTCCTGTAATTATGTAGGTACCGCGTTGAGTGAGGGTGTGCGGGATGAGTCGGCGTGAGCATAATGCCGCCGGACTCGAGAAGTGGCGACATGAGGTCATGGCGGGCTGAGAGCGCTGCCTCATGCGATGTCCACAAGACTTGTTATCTCTCTGGGAAGTTTGTCACGACGACAGTCCGTCTACGTCGTGTTTTCGGTGCTCGTCCTAGCCCGGCGGCATCTTCGCGGTCCGGTGGTGTCTGCGCGAATCAGCGCCTCCCAGGAGCAGCAATGCTGGTGCTGGAATGGGTCATTGTGGGGCATGCGAGCGCCGCGTGCCTCGTGCTCTGGATCTGAGCATCCGCCTCGGGGATCGGGAAGTGTCCTGGCCGCGGGTGGTGTGGGGGAGAGCGCCCGATTTCACGCGAGCATTCAGGATTCAGAGGATCGAGGTTCTCGTGGAGTCGGACAGGCGGCACACGAGTGCACACGATAGCCGACGTCGTCCAATGCTGCACTCGTCGTGGGGTATCCACCGAGTTGACACGATGGGCCGTCGTGGATGCGACACTGGTCGACATCCGCCGTGGCCATCGTGATCTTCGAACTGGGCGACTGTACCACCTAGTGCGCGATGCTGGTGTGCTGCAAACGCGGTCGGTGACCGCAGCATCGAACGAAATGTTTGGGCGCGGTGAGATCTTGCGTTGAGAACGGACATTGCACGTCTCCGCCCGAGATAAGAGCGACGCAGCGGCCGAAAACGGCTGAGAGAGCTGCATACGATATGCTGAAGCAAAAATGAGGTACTTGTGGTCGATGTTCGGCGGGTCTGAGCACCGTCATCGTCGACGACGAGCAAGTAAGTATACTTCAAGTCGCCGTGCGGCGTTGAACGACTCGGCTAGCCTGCCGGTCGGAGTGCGAACGGGCCAACGACACGGGTCGTGCAAGCAAGATTCAAAATGCCTTCATAAACCGAGCACAGGGTAAAAGTACAGATATGTTCACGAACAACACGACAGCGGGACCATACGTGATATACAGAGGACGAAATAAGCGTGAGTAGACAAGTCGCGGGTATTGTCGTTGCAAGTGTAGAGATCATCTTGACCTCGGGGGTGGTAAAGGAGATTACGGCGCAATTCGTCTTAGCTCTTACCCTCTTCGTGCTTCTCGTCCGTCACCTCCAACACCTCCTTCTCGTTCTCCCCATCATCCTTCGCCACCTCTCCACCATCGCCCTCATCGACCCTGCCCACCGCCGTCCCGCGCGCGCCCGCACCCCCACTCAACGGACTGCTCTTGAACCGCCCGCGCGTGCTCCCCGGCGTCGGCGCCCGCGAGATCGTGCCCCCCGCGGCCGCCTGCGCCGGGCGCCGACTGCGCAGCAGCGCCTCAAGCGACGGCGCGGACGACATGCGCGCAGTGCCCGTGCCCTCGTCGCTCCCGTCGAGCGCCGGGCTCGGGCTCGGGCTCACGACGATGTTGGGGACGGCCGCGTCTTTCGTCTCGGGCGCGGGCGGCGCTTCGTCCGCCGGCTGGCTGTCGCGCGGCGTGGGCGGTGCGCTCCTGCTGCGGCCCGTGAGGAAGCTGAAGCCCATGAGCACGGGCGGCGCGGTCAGGCGGAGCATCGGGGACGGCGACGCGAACGGCTTGGGGGCGGAAGCGGGCGTCGTGTTCGGTGTGCTGGTGCCGGTTGTCACGTCTGCGCCTGTCGAGGAGAGCTGTGGCGCGGAGACCTTGCGCTTGAGACTGGGTAACGACAGGCCGGCCATCGAGGACTTCTGGTGCGAGGGGGGCAGGTAGGACGAGACTTCGGCACAGCGGGCACCTTCGGGGTCGAATTCGTCGTAGATTTCTTCACCGATGAGTTCTGTGAACCGGTCAGTCAAAAGTATATCACGAGAATGAATGGGCACGAACCTTCCAGGACATCTTCCAGAGTGATGATGCCGAGCGGGGCCACCAAGGGATCATAGCCCATTAAGAACTCGTCCACGCCTTGCTTGCCGAGGACGGCGTCCGCGGGCATGCTCTGCTCAAATCCAGACGCCAACTTCGGCAGCTGCACGAAACTCCCGAGCTTAGTTCTCGCCTGCTGCTCGCCGATGACGGGTGTCTCGATCACCTCCAGGCCAGTGCTCGACTCCTGCATCTGCGCGGGCTCCACGTCGGCATCGGGCTCGATCGTGCCCATCTCGACGTCCTGGATCTTCACGCGAGTCTTCCGCTTCTTGCGGAACAGCGAGCGGCGGCCCGAGTCCTCTACGTCGTCGGGCTCGCCCTTGAGCGTCGCATCCTGGTCGGTCGAGCTCGAGCCCGTGGACTCGCGGTCCGAGTCCTTGCGACTCCTGCGCTTCGTCTTCCACGAGCGGCGCGTACGCTCGGCTTGCGGCTCCTCGTCCTCGTCGCTTGACGAGCTCGAGTCGCTGATGCCGACGCGGTCCTTGAGGCGCTGCGTGAGGTTCTTCTTGACGGCCTTCTTGACAGACGCCGCTTTGCCGACACTCATGCGCGAGACGATCGCCATGTGCGAGCGGCCTTCCTGGAAGCGATCGAGGATGCCGAGGAGCGGCTCGTTCTGCGCGACGCACGGGACCTTGTTGAGAGTGATGCTGCGGACGGGGACGGCGTCGTTCGGGTCAAGGAGAACACACTGCTTAACGAGCAAGATCCCGAGGATCTTCTTCGCTTTGATCATGCTGCCTGTGCCGTCGGGCATCTCAATCTCCTCAAAGACGGGTATACGACTGTGTCCAGTCCGGCAGACTTTCTTGAGCGTCTCGTAATCTAACTTGGCATCTATGGACAGCATGAAAACATCTTCGATCTTCGTCATAGCCTGCAAACTGATCAGTCTCATAAAAAAAGCGACTATATGCGTCAATTCGAACCTGTTTAGCTGTCTTCTCTTGTAAATCTAGAGTAGCGCCAATGATAGTAACGGTATCGGACCGGAGGTCACCGCCAAGTTCACCGACAGACGAGTGCATCGCGATAAGCTCCTTCAACTCGGCACGACGATAGATGATCCCGTGGTGAGGGCCGAGCAAAAACTCGAGTAGTTTGGCGATGGGCCAAGAAACGATACCCTAGATGCCGAGAAACGTGAGAAGGTACGGGATATCGAAGATAAACTGAACACTGACAAGACCCCAGATGAGAACGCGGACGAACGGTGCCATCTTTGCGCCGATGTAAAGTCCGTGACGCGTGCATATTGACTGGGGGATGATTTCGGAAAATCTGTGAATTGAGAGCACGATCAGTACGGAGGAATCGAATGCGCCAAAGAAGTAAAGCTGAAATGCAACCGTTGCTGGCCGATGCGCATGTAGCCAACTAGATGCGCAGACGATCGCCGAGAATGCGCGTATAGCCATCCCGATGCGCATACAGCCACCCAGACAATAGCAGCAAGTCGACTTGCGCATACAGCCACAATACATCGCGCATACAGGCACCCCGCTGGACCCATAGGCCGACAACTGTCGAGCCCACGAGGCAGGCGCTCGCCATGCATTACGTCACATGTGAATCACTCGGCGAAGGTATCCATCAAACGCGATCGGAGACGCGACAAGACCACGACGCGTACCGCGAGAAAGCGAAAGAGACTCACGTAACGATGAGAACCGTGCTGACGACGACACTCTGCACCCCGCCACCCAAAACTGGGTCGGAGATGACGGGGAGCGTCTCGTTCACGATCATGTTCGCGAGGAGGAGGGTGACGAGGAGTAGATGCCCATTATGACGAATGGGCTTGATCTTCTCTGCATACTTGCGCTGTTCGCTGCGGAAACTCCGTGAGAAAATGCGCGCATACCGTTGGACGATGGACTTTGACTTACGGGGTGCCACTGATGCTGAGGACATGCAGCTGCGTCTCGTCGAGCGACATGTAGCCCAGTGTCAGACCGGCAAAGACACCCGACAAGAGGACAAGAATGGGGATGAGCGCGGCGTACACGGCGAACTGGGCACTGTGCTTGTCGATTTCGCGCTTGGCGAGCTGGTGCATGCCAGCACCGGCCACGCCCTGGAGCTGGGATATGCTGGGCACATGTTGGGAAACAGAGGCGGCCAGGGAGAGGAGAAGGGGAGGGGATGGGGAAGATATGGAGGATAGTAGCGGCGGAGGTACCATTCGTATGCACTTCGCCGTCGGCGCGCCCAGGCTTATAAGCCAATCCTAAGCGCGGCTCTGCTAAGCGTATTACTTATGTAATCGTAGTCACCAGCCTTATCGGCAAGCGTTTCTAGCCTTCCTTAAAGTCTAAAGCTTCCCCACAGCTCGGCAAACGGCAGCAACAGCTCAGAAAAATGGTAGATTTAAACGCAGGCTCGCTGGAATCAAGCTTTATAACCGTTCACAACAGCGCTTTGACCCTCTGCAAAAGCTCGCATTGTCCTCTGACCGCAATGTTATTGTCATTTCCAGATCAATTCAACTCTCCCCATGCAGATAACGACTGTGCACTGCAATTGATGCCGACCACGGCACGTACAACACAATGCCTGCGGGATACGGCTCCACGTCCGTACGTGCACCTGTTGTGACGCTTTCCACAGGCCTCGTTCATGCCCTGCAGGCAGATTTAAAGCGCGAGATGAAAGACCACTGAAAGACCCGGTATACAGCCACCGGATACACCGCCTTCCACTGCCGCACAGCTTCCGCGTCCCCCTCGAGGCTCCGTTGGTTTTGCGGGTTGAAGTGAGTCGTAGTATCTCAGACCGACCAAAAAATCGAGAGTATCTTGGGCGCGCCGGGCCCCGAGTCGTAAGGTCTCGAGCGTACGCTATTTGTGGATTCCTAGGCCTTCCCAGGCGTCGCTCGAATGGCTCGTTATGGGCGTGCTAGATCATCAGCAGACCTTGCCATGGACAAAGTCTGAACTCCAGCGCTCCGGCGTACTGGGCGTGTCCGATTATGTGTGGAACGTACCAGTCATAGCGCAGTACACACGCAACTCCATCGATGGAATGACGCCAGAGGAGCTCGGACATAAATTTGGAGAAGTCAACGTGACTGCCATTCCTGCAATCGAAGTCGTCATTTGGGCAATCGGGGGTCTTGACATACCGCATAGACTTGGAGATTGCCAGTTCTTCATTTGCGTCACTGGCAACGCGATAACGACTTGTTGTAGGAGCCAAAGCTATGCGTGTCCGAGAGTCCATTCCTGAATGTGAAAAGTACCACACTCACCATCCAATCAACCCAGACCTAGACCCCGGAGCAGTATACGTCGCCAGAAATCAACGCACCAATCATGAGCTCCCTTTCTCCAGTGCTCTCCACAGCAGAAGGACTTCCACGATACACCTGCATGCCCGAGATGTCTCCAAGAACCAGGCAGGAGCGGTAACGAGCTCGCGATGCGCACCCTCCCTCGGTCGAACGGGACGAACGCAGCACCTCAAAAACGCAGAAGCACGTCCGTCAGGACGATACGTGTGACTGAGGTACAGAGAGCATGCTGAGAAAGGGATCGATAGAAGTCCAGAATGAGAGCGCAAGTTCTTGCATTGCCGATTTACAAGCCGATTTAAACCGTATCTTCATCTCCGAGGGAAACATACCATGGACGGATGTCTTCGGACCGGCGATCTGGTGAAAGCTTGATATTTGATCCTCATGTTTTGTTTCGAAGCTGCACTGGCACTGGCAGTAGCAATCGAGTGTTCTAGATGAGCGATACGACGAAGGAGATCGTCCCGAAGAAGAGATGCATGCAATCGGGTCACTCGCACCGTGAAAGACAGCGGAATCACCACTTCAATTGAATCCGGCCACGTTCTGTCCCTGCCTTCTTCTTCGACCAAGCTTCACAAGGCACGACCTTGCATAGGTCTGGGCTGTAGGGAAGTAAGCATAGAAGGAACACGGCCGTTTTCAGAATCGAGGGCATTCGCCGTACCCGTCCCGCAAGGCGGAGCAGGCCTGGGCGGATGTCCGATCCATAGGCGAGGTGTGTACCGTGGACACTCGACAGAAACAATTCCAGAAAAAAAAATGGCGGGCCGATCAAGAGTCCATAGTCCATGTACACATACCGAGAACATCTACAGCTGCGTCCGTCAACCGCCCAGCCATAGCAAGCGCTTCAGCCCATACTCCATCTTCGCATACACGCTCGTCATCCTCTGCGCCTCCGCCCGACTGCACACAACCCCGTCAACGCCAGCAATGCCCAAGAAGTAGATCGAGACACACCTGACAATATCCTCCTCCTTCACGAACTCGTCGCTCGTCGTGCCGCCCGCGTCCTCGCGCGCGCGCCGGATCGCATCTACCATCATCGTCACGACGTCGCGGCACGTCTCCGCGCCCGTCAGATCGTCCGCGGGCTCGCTGAACGCGCTCCCATTTCCGCGGCGCGAGCGCGCGGGGTCGACCGGCAGCGCCTTGAACGCGACGAAGGAGATGTCGCTGGTGGCCGGCAGCGGCGCAGCACGCGAAAAAACGCGAGCAAGGCCCGGAGCGTAGGACTGGCGCTTCGTCAAGGACGCGGCGACGCGAGCGGCTGGACTGGAGATCGCTGGGGCGGCCGTGATTTCGGAGGGCAATTTGGCGGAGGTGGGAGTGGGAGTGGAGGGCTGGGTTTCGGCATCGAAGTCTTCGATGTCGAGGCTGTTGCGCACGCAGTAGCTTGTGATGCGCGTGACCTGGTGCGAATTGCGCCAACGCACGATGAAGCCGGCGTTTTCGACTGGATCGCAGGAGGCTTCTTCTAAGGGCGACAGAATGTATGCACCTGGATGCGAGATTAAGACGTGAGAGCTAAGGCAAATCTGGACAGGCTGCACCTTTTGAGATGCTGGTGATATCTTCTAACGGAACTCGGGTATACATACTCACTTTCTCCAGGGTATAATCATAACTCTGAGGATGCAGTGAGCATGGTGTAGACAGTCAGGCTGAATTTGACGTACTATGATATAGAGTGCCTTATACGACTGACATGAGCAGATTCATAAGTTAATGCTGTTGAAAGATAAGAACGCGGTAACCCACCAGCAGTAACACCTTCTCTTCGAACTTCTGGCCGATCTTCACATTCAGTTCTGTCGGCGCAAAAACTGTCCACCCAGACAAGAGTCTCTCGCCATCCTCGAGCACGCGCGACACGGACGTAGCGATGGCCTCTGCCCGTATATTCGACAACCGAATGAGTTCGCGAGGATCGGTCGACTGCAGTTTGGTCAGAAATTCGGAAAAGACAGCGATCGTCCGGTAACCGAGCATATAGTCGATCACGGCTTGCGAGAACCAGTCGCTGAAGGTCGACGTGTACATTCTGTGTTACGCGGCGTTATGAGATCATTATTACGAGCTTCATCATAGAAGATCAGTCTCACCGTGCTAATGAATTCATCCCGTCGTTTAGCAGCCCTCCAAGGTCTCGTTTGCCGGTCCTGTATGCAGATCGTGAGTGTCAACGAGGAAGTATCTTCCAATTGATGGTCTTACCTAGTAAAGTCGCCCTAAGGACAGCGTTAGCAGTGGCCAAACCTCGTAAGATAAGAATATTCACCTTCAGCGCAGAAGTGCCAGCGCTAAATGGTAGATTAAGTATTCTTCACATCTCAAGATGGGTAGTTCACGTACTAAGCCCTGCTGATAGCGTCTCCGTTGTTTGCCCACACTAGATAAGATAGTCAGAGATATGGAACACCAAATGTCCGACGACAGCGCCTACCGTCATTGAATATCAAGTCGAGATCGTCGTGCCTCTCCGGATGCAACAGGGCTACGGCTAATAGTTGACGGGTCAAAACATGTCGAGCAAATGCAGACTACAGAGGCATTGAACATCAGGGAGTCCACACATTCATGGTGAAATCTCACCTGAACGACGTTCGTCCGGTCTAAGCAGTCGATACAATTGACGCGGAAAACGCCCTTCTGTCGTGATAGCACTACCTGATCCGCGACCCAAAAGAATCTATGAGATTCGTCAGGGTGTGCCAAAAGCGATGGCCTGTGTCCTTACCCTTGCGAATCAAAGGTCCGCTCTAGCTGGTCCAAGAGCTTCGATATGTTCTCATACCTGACGAGACTGATGAGATTTTTACGGTGAAGCAGCGGACTGCCTACGTACTTCATGCCCTTCGTCTCGGCATGGAAGTCATATTCGCAATACCTGTATTACCGTTAGAAAGGAAGCAACTCTCGCTTTAAATAATGCGTACTGCACGTCCGGTAACGCCATTTCTTGGATGTAATCGTGGTAGGCGTTCGTTACGACCGCTTCTTTGCCATGCTGTTCAGCAAGGTTAACGATAGTCTGTAAGGCACATGAGTTCATCTGGAGTCCGAACATGTGAAGTCAAGAGTTGCGAACATGGGGACCATACGCAGGCAACGTATTCTTGAAATGACGTTTCATGGCATTCGCATTCTGCTCGTGTGTGCGTTCTGGGGATAGAGTCGGAGGAGGCTTGAGACTATAGCCTGACTGCGTCCAGAAGAGCGGAACTATAGCGACAAGTGAGTAGAGGTCGCCAACAACAATGAAAGAGAAATGTACTTGAGCCACGAATCTGGACATAGCTGAAAACATTGGACACATGTTCTCTCTTACGAGGCATTCATGTCAGTAGCTGCATATGGGCGTCGCGGATCAGACACTAACCTCTACTCGCCAGATAACTTCCGTCTCTACGAAATTGGCGACGTGTGCATCGTCGTCTATGCCTCGACGCTGATATCGTAGTCCAGCGCGATCTCTAGATCTTCGGGACATGATAATGTAATCAGTCATTGTGGTATCTTCCGATCCATGTGAACCAGATTCTTGGGACAATGGGATTTTGGTGAATTGAAAGTAGCCTTGGATGATGGGTAGGACATATGAATGAAGCTGCGGCGAGCGTTGAGAATACAGAGCAGACAAGACGGGACAGGAGAAGAGCCTACACCAGCATCTATGAAGGGCTTGGAAAGCCATTCGTTCCACCAAAATTGACGGTCTACACGGCGCCATAGGGGAAGAGTCGGAGAAGGCTCGGCCAACACATCAATTTGCTCCTGAGGGCGAGGTCGTTTCGACTCATCTAGCGCCTGCAGGTCGGCGAGTAAGGAATCGCGCTTGCGAGCCTGAGCAATCTGGTCCTGCTTATGCTGTAGTGAACGCGTCATATCTGCCAATGTGACGATCGTTAGCATGTATAGTCTCAATCGTCGAGGGGCCTGACCGAAGTTGTACGCAAAATACATCTCGTTCTTGGCAAACTCCTTGATACACTCTCGGAGGACCTTTGCTTCAATCTGCTTGTGTCGTTCTTCCACTGTAGCAGGCGGAGGAGCTGCATGGGATAGGATTTCTGTCAGAACCTCCTCAGGAGGTTCTTGGCCATCAGCCGGAGTGGAACCCAACAAGTCTTGTTCATTGAGCATTGTGTCTTCAATGGCTGGAGGGGCTACAGGCGCTCTTTTTGACAGCATCTGCCAAAAAGACAGTCGCTCAGCAAGAGTCTTTATGACTGGTGACGCCTCGGGAGATTGGTCCGACGGCTGGGTGGATGCCAAGGAAGAAGTAGGAGAAGATGGTCTGTCCTGGATACTGAGACTCTGAGCAAGAGAGGCAGATGACGCATTCGCTGATTCTACGTCAACGAATTTGACTTTGGGTGTCTGTTTACTGTCGGAAGCCTTGACTTCCTCGTCGATAGATTGGCTGTCTTGCCGCGGATCGATGTCTGACCGTACAGGTGCAAGCAGGGACACGCGAGCTTCGGCTGCATTCCTAGTGGCCAAGGAGCGAATGACGGCACGCGCGCGGTCTTCAACCAAAGGAATACTAGTCACGCCCTGAACACTGTAGATGGTATGACTTTTTTCGAACACTATAATGAGGATGAGACATGAATAAATAATAAAGGGGAGGCGCAGCAGGCTTACGATGTCCTACTTCAGAGATCCTTGTGACCACCAGCAGATAAGACGCTAGTAACCAGCCTTCAGCACACATCGCTAGCAGTTCGAAGGAAGGGCCAGCTACCCGTATATAGTTCTAAGACTCCGACAAGTCCATACACGATCACAGCATCTGCCCATGGGGTATCCGCGTTAACTCCGTCTCCGGTCATCTCTTCGATCTTGGCTTCCTTCGTCCACGACATGCGCACATGCGCCTCGGTAGATGTATCGTCTGCATAATGAGGTCTTAGCAAAAGACCATCCTTTGTCGGCAGGATAGCGATGTGATCATAGGGTCGAGGGTGAGGAACGGCTGGAATAGTGTCTCTGGGCTGCAGGCCAATTGAGTGCACTGATGTGCTTGCCGCAGACGGGGGCGTGATCTTATTCTGCGATGGTGCTTTAGGAGTATTTTTTGAAAAGAGACGTTTCATGGTCGTCAGGAAAGAAAGGTGCAGCAACCCAGGACGGCCCGGGCAAGGGAAGTAGCAGACGGCACGTGACCGAAATAATTGAGAACGCGCGCTTCATTTCTTGGTCGAGCACTCTGCTCTTACCTTCACTATCTTCACTATGGGTCGTTTGCGCAAGGAGAAGGGCGAATCGCTCAAGACTGTGGCCTCAGCGTCCTCAGATGCGAAGAAATCCAAGCAGAAGTCCAAGAAGGACGGCAAGGACTCGGATGTCCTAAAAAAACAGGTTCTTGCGCTCGGCGGGGACGAGCAGGATCTCGAGCTACTCAAAGACGTCGATGACGGGGCTATTGACGAGCATGTCAAGGCGGATGTATGTATCCTTGTATTGATGTTTTGGAATTAACATCTTGAGACGACTGCAGAAAAACCTGTCGAAGGACGTATCGAATTTTCTCAAGGACTTAAACTTCACGTCCGCGTCACATCCTGTCGCGACGGACAAGCCCATCTCTGCAGGCAAAAAGGAGAAGAACGGTAAAGTTAAAGAAAGCACAAATGCGGCTTCCAAATCGCAAATCCGTCCGGACGCAGTGTCTAAAGTACCTGACACGAACAACGAACCCGCCTCTGCACGGAAAAAAGCCAAGAAGGGAGAAGCCAAGGAAAGCGTCACCACGGCTTCAGAAGCAGGATCTAGAGTAAAGTTCAAGGTAAAGACAAAGCAGGCTGCCTCCGAGCCTGCAGAGCCAGGCCCTTCCTCGAAGCAAAACAAAAAGTCCCATAATGCTGAAAAATCTAAGGCTGCCAAAAAGCCCGAACCCACCCCTTCGATCTCGACTTCTACCCTCCTTACCGCGCCTCTGCCGGCCGCAGGTAGCATCAGCACCAAATCCCTCCTCCCGCCTTCCCCGCACTGGTACACCCTTCTCCCCGCCCTTCCTGCTCCCGCGACGGCATTGTCAGTCCCTACATCGGCTCAGATCGCAACTTTTACGACCCGAGCGTCGACACTTCTCAGCTCTCTCAATCCTACGTCATCCCTCTCTTCAACGACAACGACCTCCGCCTCTGATGCTGCCTTCCTGAAGACCGTCCTTGCATCCGGAACGCTCTCCGACAGGCTGAGCGCGCTCACTCTGATGGCTCAGAGCAGCCCTCTGCATAATACACGTGCGCTGGAAGCGTTGAAAGGCATGGCAGAGAGAGGAAAGGGAGGGTCTGGCAAGGCAAAGGACGGAGAGAAGGCGGGTGCTGCTGGTGCTAGAGCTGGGGGAAGAGATGAGAGGCTGAAAGCCGCGCGAGCAATTGTCGATTGGTGGGTGGGCGGCGGCGCGCCGGATCGGAAACTCAAGTGCGTTGTTTGCTCTATCGCAAGCAACGGATGCTGAAGTTATGAGAAAGGTATTTCCGCGACCAGCCGTTATTGCATCCTTCTGCAACCGATCAGCACCTGGTGCTGTGGTTCTTCGAAGATTGGCTCAAGAAGTATTTTTTCTCAGTTCTCCAAGTCCTCGAGGTGCGTTCCGTTCTTTTTTCTCGTCCAGCCCTACCAATCATTGCTGTTGTGTCCAGGCTCTTTCACTTGACCCCCTGCCGTACGTTCGCACTCAAGCAATCTCGCTCATTGCAACACTCTTGCGCGATAAGCCTGAGCAAGAGCACAATCTGCTCCGGCTTCTCGTCAACAAGCTTGTGTGTTCTGGTCTTCTATTTATTGTGCATGCGTCTGACCGGAACAATAGGGCGATACCGAAAAAGCGATTTGCTCCCGTGCGTCGTACCATCTTCTGCAGCTCCTGCAGGCGCATCCGCGTATGAAACAAATCGTCATCCGCGAAATGACCGCGCTTGTTCTCCGTCCGACCGCCAGTGCTGGCAACCTCTCTATGCCGTCCACCAGCTCGGACGCCAAGCCCAAAATACACATCAAGTTCACTGACGATGCGCCTGCCAAGTCTGCCCCTAAGGAGAAGCCGAAGGTCTCCGCAACGCATGCTCACGCGCGCTACTACGCCTCGATCACGTTCAACCAGATCGTGCTCGGGACGGAGGAAGTCGACCGCGCGGCGGCGCGTTCGCTCCTCGACGTATACTTTGCTTTGTTCCGCGAGGTTGTGGGCGAGCGTCCCGACGAGGTCGCCCCTGTACAAGAGGTAGTCGAAGAAGATGAGGCAGAGAAAAAGGGCAAAGGCAAGGGTAACGATAAAGTGAAGAGAGACTACGTTAGAAAGAAGGCCCAGAAGGTGAAGGAGATCCGCGGTGCAGCTGGGTTCGCAGAGGTGCAGGATGAGCACTCTAGACTTGTCAGTGCCATCTTGACAGGTGTGAATCGCGCGTTGCCCTTTGCAAAGCTCGGTGGTGGCGATGTTGAGTACGTTTCTCCATATTAGCACTCCATCTATTATTCGCAGCGCTCATGCTTTCAATATGATCCAGGTTTGACCGTCACATGGACACGCTCTTCCTCATCACGCATACTTCAACATTCAACATCGCCCTTCAAGCGCTCACGCTCATCCACCATATCGTGTCAGCTCTTCCAGCCTCCGCACCCGCCGTCCCCCGCTACTACCGCACGCTCTACGAGACGCTGCTGGACCCGCGACTGTACGGCTCTTCCAAGCAGGCGCTGTACTTGAATTTGTTGTTCAAGAGCATGAAGGATGACGCCGATGCCGAGAGAGTGCGTGCGTTTGTCCGGCGATTATGCCAAGTCCTCGTTGGCGGGTTTGGCGGCGTCGAGTTCGTCGCTGGAGGGATGTGGCTACTTGGCGAGGTTCGTGTGCGTCTTCTGTTCAAGGAAATTACTGAAATCCCTCGCTTCGAGTAGCTATTCAATTCAGTTAAAGGTCTACGGCAAATGGTGGATCATGCCCCGAATATTCCATCTCCAGAAAAAGGTGCAGACGAAGAGCAAAGCTATGATCCCCGCAAGCGCGATCCCCAGTATGCACATGCATCGTCATCACCTCTCTGGGAACTAGTAAGTCCCTCCACCATGCTTTCTCACTGGTTGCTGAGTCTGTCCAGACGCCCCTCCTGAACCACTACCACCCTACGATCTCGCTCCTCGCGCGCCAGCTTCTCACTCACCAGCCACTAACAACATCGCCCGACCTTGCGCTGCACACGCTTACACACTTCCTGGACCGCTTCATATACAAGAACCCCAAAAAGGTGAAGCCGAAAGGCGCCAGCGCCATGCAGCCTGTCGCCGCGGTTGAGGGCGAGGGTGTGCGGAAGGTGCGGGGGGAGGCACAGGAGGGACCTGTAAACGTCGAGGGATGGTGGAAGAGGAGCGAGGGCAGCGTGCCTGTTGATCAGGTACGTTTACGAACTATGGCTTTTGTAGGAAGCCCGGCTAACTTTGGGGTTGGTATGTTCCAGCTGTTCTTCCATAGGTATTTCTCGCAGAAGCATCAGAAAGAACAGGCTATGGCAGCGAAGGTTGGCAAGCGGAAGACCAAGCATGGCGAGGATGATGAGGACATGGACTCGGATGCCGATGAGGATGGGGAAGGGGAGAAAGCAGGTGAGAAGGAGGATGAAGAGAGCGACGCCGAAGAGGCTGAGATTTGGAAGGTAAGAACTCAGAGCCATCCTTTTATCTTGTCTCGAATACTGACGACGTCTCAGGCCATGAAAGCGTCGATGCCAGAGCTTGCTGGTGGAGATGGCGACGACGATCTCATGAATAATAGCGACAGCGACGACATCCCCTCGGGCCTTGACGAAGACTATTCCGATTCTGAATCGGAACCAGATGCTAAGGGCATGTCCGAAGACGATGAGGACGAAGAGGATGCTGATGGTGCGGACGCCGACGCCGACGCTTTCTCACTCGTGGAAGCGTCCGATGCCGAGGACCTCATCGATCTGGATGCAGACGCGCCCGACGGTCTCATCGACTTCGAAGAGGACGCCAGCGATGCAGAAGCTGAAGAGTGGACAGGGTTCGGAGGCGAGACAGCAACAAAGAGGAAGCGTGGCAAGGACGACAGCGAGAAGGACAAGAGGAAGAAGTTAAGGTCCCTCCCGACGTTTGCAAGCTATGAGGATTATGCGAAGATGATCAACGACGGGGTAGAAGACATTATCTAGTTGTTGTTATCCTTCATTCCGATCTTTAATTTCACTATTTGCTTTGACAGAAGACATCTCATACGGCAAATTAGTGAGTGCTCTTCGCCATGATAGCCTTGCAAATTTCGGCTCGGGATGGTATGCGCGACCCGAGATAAGTTCTTGTGCTTGTGGCGCGAGGCTATGGCACGCATCGGAGCCTTCCACGGGCTGATGATGGTGGTCACCGACCCGGATTAGCGAATTGTGGCATAGGAACGACGAAGGATATCACATTCAGCTGACCATAAAAGCCAGATCCACAAATCTAGGATGCGGCCGACTGCATAGCAGGCCCCGACGGCCTGCCTGACGCTGGCTCACCATAGTCGAGGACATCATAGAGCAATCGTAAATTCTCTGCACCCTTCCCAGGTTTATCCGCATCACGGTACCACACGCGTCGGCCAAAACCCCACGTGAACAACTCGCCTTCCGCCGGCACGCTCATGTCACACGTCGGCGGCAGATCGGGATGAAGCTTCGGAGGCCGCACGACCTTCAGCAGGCGCATCACCACGACGCGTCGACCCGCATGTTGCGGGAGGTTCGAGCGCTCCAAGCGGCATAGCGCCGACCCCGCTGCGGGAGAACGAGCATGAGCACTGCCCGCGGGACATGCAACATCGAGATCTCACCTTCGTAAACCAGGTACTTGCCTTTCCCCGTGTGGTATGTCAACGGCCCGCCTATATCGTACCGACGGTCCCGCCCCGCGACGTGCACGACAAAATGTAATTTCCACGTTGCGAAGTCGAGTATGAACGGCTGGTCGAGCACGCTCATGGCGCGCTTGAGGCGCTTTGTGCGATGGGAGCCCGTGGCGGATGGTGGACGCGCCTGCAGCTGCGCGTGGAGGGTGTTGTCGATCAGTCCATCGCGCAGGAGCATCTCGCGCAACGTGGGACTCTTCGCGGCATTCACGAGCGGGATGTGCCAGGTGTAGCCGCTGCCGTACGTGAGGTCCTGCCCGGAACTGAAGCTCCGTACGGCGTCGTGGTCTCGCGTAACCCGGAAGCGGATCTGCGACTGCAGCGGATTATGTGCGTCCGCGTGGAAGTAGAGAAAGCCGCGTGTATCCCGCGGGAAGCACTCGTGCGCAGCGCCCCTGCTGGAAGTATATGTCATGCATAGCAAGCGCCGGGATTCATGAGCAGCTGGATCGTAGATGTGGAGATATTTGCTGCCAGAGACGTCCAGAAAGCAGCTGGAATTGAGTCGCGCAGGATCGAGCGTAATTGTGCAACGTCGTGGTGATCCTCTTCTTCGCCTTTTTGGAGTCGACTCGGTAGGTGTGCCTGTTCCGTCAGGTAGGGAAGAGGCTGCAGGACGTGCGGCAGGCTGTGATCCTTGTTTGATGATGGGATACAATACAGCGTTGACATCGGGCGAATTCGTAGATGCTTGAGTTTGAGGTGTGGAGTTTAAATGAATGCTACTCGTGAGCCAAAGCTTTTGCGGCCCAATCCTGCATCGCTTTGAATTTGAAGTGATAGAAAGCAGGCCTCTGGGCCACTGAGCTCGTATAGATGATGGCCTCATAGAATGGAATACTCAGCACTGCTATGATAAATTCATTTAGACTCACTATGGTGAAGAAAGAGTTGAACATACCTCGACGTCAAATGTGGCTACGCAGCGAGATGCAGACGGACTCGCGACGAGGTGGATAACCTTGTCGAAGCTGTCCGACACTGAAGACAAATATTGTATTGAGGAGAGTTCAAGTTCATATTAGACGCCCGCCCTGCCACATCGTGCGTCTTACGTCAGTACTTCAACTCCATTGAACTAACTTACTCCAGAGTACTTCAATACGTCGATCCTGAGGCACGAAGGTTGAATCAAGTATCTACTCTGCCTCTGGAAGACTACTGTAGACGTCAGAACGATTGTTTTCGCTGCGATTCTCCAGTGTCGGACACCCTCCACAAGGTTATCCAACTCGTCACGAGTCTGTCTTCATCTCGGCGGATGATCTCGCTGCGTAGCCACATTTGACGTCGAGGTACGTTCAACATTTTCTGTACCATAGTGAGTCTTAATGAATTTATTGTAGCAGTGTCAAGTATTCCGTTCTATGAGGCCATCATTTATACGAGCTCAATGGCCCAGAGGCCTGCTTTCTATCACTTCAAATTCAAAGCGATGCAGGATTGGGCCGCAAAAGTTTTGGTTCACAAGTAACAGTCGCTTCATCTCCACATTTCAAGTGTCTACTACGAAGTCGTGCCATATCAAATCAGACTTACCTCCCACCACCAAACAAGGATCGCAGCCTGCCGAACGTCCTGTTGCCTTTTCTCCACCTCAGGATCCACCAAACGCTGGAACAGTCCTACCCGTCGAATTGGCATCAAGCAAGCGAAGGGGTAAATGGACGCGACATCTTATCACGACGCTTGACCCTGCACGACTCGACTCCAGCTGCTTCATGGACGTCTCCGGCTTCAGGAATTTCCGCGTCTACGATGCCGCTTTCCCCAAATCCCCGAAACAAAGCCTCCTGAACGTCTACTACTATTCCAACAAGCGTGCGGATCACCTGCGCTTTCCGCAGGACACGCGCGGGTTCCTCTACTTCTACGAGGAGACACAGAACCCGCTGCAGTCGCAGATCCGCTTCCGCATTGCGCAGGACCGCGACCCCACACATAGCTTTGCCTCCGGACATGATCTCACGTATGGGAACGGGTACACCTGGAGCATTCTGCTTGCGAAATCCACATCAAAGTATCCCGCGCTATGCGCGATGCTCCTACGCGACGGGCTGGTCGACGACGCGCTCCTCGCACAGCTACAGGCGCGCTCGGGAGCCGGCAAGCGCCGCAAGCGTGTGATGAACACTCTCGGCCACCCATTCACAATGGAGTTCAATAAAAAGATCTTGTATTTTGCCGTGCACGGGGCTAGTGAGGACCAGGAGTACGAGACACGTGGGCCGCTCCTGTTCCGAGACTCTGTGGTCTACGAAGGTATGGCCTTTACCCTCCGTGTTTGACGAGCAGCACTCACGCTTATTTTCCTGTAGAGGGGTCGGCGCTGTGTCGCTTGGAGCACTCCACCCTCCCACAGCACGCGGGCAGACGCATCGTGGTGATGCGCCTGCTGAAGATACTCCATCCACCGAAGCGTTGTCCTGAGCTGCCACCGACAGATGATGTCAGCATCCCGGCGGAAGGCGAATTGTTTAAGTCGTGGTGCCGCGATGTAGACAGACCTGGCAAGTGTGGCGAGACCCTCAGGTTGCTCTATGATGCTCCCGGCAGCATTAAGCAAGTCTCAGACTGGTCGTCATGACCTGCTATGCAGTCAACTGCATCCGGGATTTGTGCATCTGGCTCTTATGGTCGGATAATTGTGATGCCCTTCATCATTCCTGTGTCTCAATTTGTTGTCCACGCCAGTGAATTCCAGCCCCAGCCCGTCGATGATTCGCAACGCGATCCGAAGGAGACATCAAATAGACAATCCTGAAGTCGTTACGCAGCTTGAATATCTCCTCTGCCGTCGGGAGACTGGCCCCGGTAGGGTTAAGAAGATTGGAATAGGTGCGGTGGTTATATGCAAGCTTGGACGGTGCAAGTTTCCTTCCACAGGTCTATTTTATCTATGGACCGGGAATCTTGCTCACGAAATTTGCACTTGGACATCCGTGCGCCGTACATAATCACAATAATGCAAAATCTACAAGTTCTGCTACATATTCAACAAGGAGTAGTGTAAGTTGAATCATAACTAAATAACCTTCTGATGGCAACACGATTCGTGCACAATGCACACAAACCGTACCCGGGCTAAGGAGCACTCATACCAGACGCGACCCGCGTGTCTCGTGCAACACCACAGGCACAGACTCGGTGCTGCGCGATACGCTGGAGGCCCGCGCGCTGGGCACCAGATGATGTCCCTGAACTTTCCACGTCCCGTCCGCCTTCGCTGAAAGTCCCCGCTCGCTGGAAGTCTTTATGCAGCAGCAGACACGCCAGGAACCGAACGCGGAGATAATCAACTCTGCTTGGGCTGGCATCCGTTGCACCGCTGCGGGGGTGAGGTATCCATTTCGGTTCCTTCTGAAAGGCCTGTGAGTAGCGATAATAAACGGATTGAGAATGCGAGACGGACCTTGAAGAGACGTATGGTCCTGATTCGGTTCGGTTCGTCAAGCCCGAAACGGTGGTAAATTCCGGTGGGGACGAGGAGCATGTCCCCGGGAGTAACGTGCATGCGCATCCAGTTGTCTGTAGGATGCTCTGTGATGTAGAGATGTCATTTTGAATATTAGAGAAGAAGCAGTCATTACTCAAAGGCGAAAGGCAGACTTACCGCGGACAAGACCGCGGATGTCCAAGTATCCCGCACCGTCGAGGATGTAGCGGATCTCTCCATCCTCGTGAAGATGTCTTTCATGAAACACCACCAGTCAGTGGCACCATCCACGTCTACAGCCCTGGCCTACTTACTCCTCATAAAAATCTGAAGCTTCGACTCATACGCACTGCCGAGTCCCTCCTTGGTAATATTGATCACATCCCAGTTCTTCTAGCCGCTTGCGAGACAAGTCCGCCCTCCATGGGTAGCAATTGTTGAATTCAATAGACCACGCTTCGACTGATCAAAGTCACTTACTTGCAACGACCGTTGACATCGGATGTTGTCAAGTTACGTCGGAAAACTGCCAGAAATCTGGATTCCTTTCTTTCCCTCCTCCTCCTCCCCTCCTTCCTTCACACTTTAACTGTCGTCTGCGAATGGTTTCGCTTCCATCGCGCAGATTCGCGCTAGATGTCCTGGTGTGAAAGTCAGTGCCAAGACTATGGCTAAATAGGCAGGACTTGTTGAAGAAGCTTACGCCGGCCGCGAGCGCTAACCGCTTTTCGCCTAGAAACGCGTATCCTGGTGTCGAGCACAGCTTGCAACCACTCATTCTTCAACGTTTGCACACCCACAACACTGGCAGGCAAAGGCCATTTCGCTCTCTGATCACAACTGGCTTGAGGAAGAGAATTATCCTTATTTTTTCTCGTTCATGTCGTTCTGAACCACTCTCATTTCGCCCCATTCGCTAAGCCGGCCCAGCTGCCAATTTCCATTCATTCATCCTCTTGACAACGCATCTCGTGCATTGCACGATTTATCATACTCCAAAGCATGGCTGCTTCTCCGAATTCGCCCCAGCCGCGACTCCATGTCGCCAAAGCCGACACCAGCGAGACGACTCGCAACTCTAACTATCTTCGTGCCTCTGTGCTCGACGCAGCGCTGCAGCTCGGCTTTGGCTCGAGTCGTACTGTCGAGGATTGGATGTTCAATTCGGTCCCAGAAGGACAGGACGAATCCGAGGTACGCATTTCGTGATTGACATGCGAATCATGCACTCACTTCCCTGCAGAATGTCGCATCGCCCGGCCTGACGTCCGCGTCGACTGCGACCTCTGATGAATCCTTCTTGTCACCGGGCCAGAACTCGCCTGCGACGCCATACTCTCCAATTGGCAAGTCGGTGCACATCGTTACCGGCCGGCCCGATCCAGAGTACGCTGCAGAGTGGAGGGAGCACGTCGGTGCATTGCCTATGCCGTCTGCCATCTCGTCACCTTCGGCATCGCCAGCAAAGGTGCCTGCGAAGCCGAACAAGCTGAAGAAACAGCGGAAAGCGGACGGGTACGAGAGCGACGCGGGATATATTAGCGAGGGGGTTGGGAAGAAGGGCAAGGAACGGGAGAAGGACGAAGAGAAGGCGAGGAAGAAGGAGCAGAAAGAGCGGGAAAAGAAAGAAAAGAAGCAGAAGAAGAACAGAAAGGGCACGGCGACAGAGACAGAGCACGAGCACGAGAGCGATGGCGGGTATCTGTCTGACATGCACAAGAAGAAGCCAAAGAAAAAGGTCAAGGGCGACAACGATTCAAGGAAGGCGAAGGAGGACACGTACGGTGGAGACACGTCGGACGGCGGCTACCTGTCTGAAGCGTCGACGAAGAGGAAGCGCTCGTTCTTCCGCCTTGGAACGCGTTCGAGGAAGGCCAGTACGGGCCCCGCAGACGCACCCACTCAGCCGCTCTTCATTCCACCTGTCCCCGCCATGCCCGATTTCACATTGCCCATCGCTGAGCGCTTCACACGCAGTCCTGCGCCGTCATCAGTGGATATCGACGACTATTCCCGCAGTGTGACGCCTGTGCTGAGTACGACGCGCACGAGTTACACGACGGAAGGACGTCTGTCGTTGGCAAGTAGCAGCAATTTTACCCCAACGACGTCGATACCCCACGCACCAAGCATCGCATCGCTAGATACCAGCTCTTCGAGTGTTCAATCGCCCCCGTCGCCCGTGTCTGCGCCGACGCAGACCATTCCCCGTGTGCGCTTCACACCGTCGACAGTGTTCGACGCGCCGCCGACGCCAACGACACCGACACCCGCGTCTCCTATATCTCCTCGCGCCCCTTCACCTGCACCCACCCGCGCCGTCTCGCCTGCACCTCCCGCGACATCCGCAGAGCTGCCTCGGCGCCCGCCCATCTCCCTGCCGCTCACCTCTCCCGCCGCTTCGCCACCGCCGCTCTCCATTCCAAACTCGCATTCGCCATCCTCACGCTCCCCCTCGCCCCAACCCTTCCTCTGTCGCATAATGCGCCCATCTCCACTTTCCTTGGCCCCGTCCCCATCGCCCGCACCTTCGTCGGCCGTGTCCGAAACGTTCACGATCATCTCGTCCAGCGACTTCGTTGTGCCCTCTCCCTCCTTCCCGCGGCGCAGCGCGCTGCTCAATCCCCCACGGGGACATCTCGGACAGTACGATCTGCCCCCGCCGAGTCCTCCGCCGCGGGGTCCGCTCCCCTCCGTCCCGGGCGCCGGCAGCAACGAGCTCAGCTTCCCCATGCCGCCACCGCGCGCAACACCAAGCCCGTCGGGCCTGTTCAGCCAGCCGATCCCGCCGATCCAGCGCGGGCGCGAGATGCCGTTCCCCGCGCGGCCGGTGCTCCCGGCGGCGGAGTCGTCGGACCTCGTGCGGCGGACGAACACCTTGTGGCGGCAGCGCGTGCCGAACATCACGATCGACGAGCCCGACGCGCGATCGAGCGCGGAGAGCGGGGACGCGGAGGCTGAGGGGAGCGCTGAGGCGGAGGGGAGCGCGGAGGCGGAGGCTGAGATGCGCCCGGACATCGCGCGGTTCTACTTCAACAACGCGAGCTCGACGCCGGGGACGCCGACGACGATGGGCGCCGAGACGGAGGTGGTGGACGAGGACGATGACCGGTCGATGTACCCGCCGACGCTGGCGACGCGGCGGACGGGGTCGTACATCGACTCATACTAAGTACTTCGACTCGGAGGATGGGCAGTTGCACGCTGCTGCAGACGTTCCATGCGACTATGGCGTTCCTGATCGCGCGGCTGAAGACGTACTTGCCGCCCGCCCAGGACTGCCAAGCATACGATCGTCCTCGTGCTAAAGGACCTCGCGTCATTTGATCTGGGCCCGCTCAGCTCGACCGATGCACGGTTTGTGAATAGCTGTCGAAGGTGGGTGCATGGCGCGGGTGTGCGGGCAACCGCGACGCCTCGAAAGTTGGCCCGGAGCCAATCCGTTCGCCTTATACCATCCTCGAGGTCAGTGTCACCCCGTTTCTCCGCATGCACTCTACTTGGCCCCTCCCACAGCGCGCCCTCCTCTCCTGCCCGCTCTCGCAGCTACTCCACCATCAAACTCTGACGGTGAGTGAATCATGTTGCCCACAACGTGCGACGCTGCGGGCGGCATATCGACTTGCGTGAGTGCCCGACGGCCTGCATGCCCTCGACGCGGTCGTCCCGTTATCTCCTTTAGAGATATTGTAGTACACACGAAACTGTATAGTAGAATTGAGAATATAATGGAGTCCCGCATGGTTCGCAATACGCAGTGAAAAATGACGCCGATGCCGACGACGGTCAGAGATGTCGGAGTACGGAAGCAAGGCGGAAGCAGCACTCGCCGCGCTTCGGGAGTCCGAACCGCCGCGCGCGCCCACTAGCCGCTCACTGTCATGTCCGGCGTCCAGTCAGCTCGGACGTAGGCTCAATCGCGTCACAGCACTGTGAGGCATCGACTGCGATGTCGCATGAACAGCGGCGAGCCATTCGTGTGAAAGCTGGGTATGTTCACGCGGTTTCTTCCCTTCAACCTCGCAGAGTTCGCCGCTCAAGCGCCGTGCATCCATTTGCCTCTATCACGCACAGCGACCAACAATGCCTTGCGGACTGTGGTTGGCGTCGTCATGCACCGCGTCACCAGGCGCGTCTCGTCCGTTTCGAATGTGAGTGAGAGCTCGCACAACGGACATCATGATATGCGCTTCTCCGGCTCTAGCGACCGATGGAATTGCGTTCCATCGACGGCGCTCACCACGGTGTCGACATCAGGTACGTCTGCTCCCCTTTTGCTGCCATGCAGGTATATGCTCAGTGGGTTTTTCGTGCAGCCGTGGCCTCTCACACCCCGCGATCGCCGTGGCTGCACTGTCAGAACCACGAAACCGCCGAGGCAATTCCCACAAGCCATGTCGAATCCAGTGGCATGCACAGAAAGGGACCTTGCGGGTCCTCACGGGCTCGAGCTCGTAATTGGCTGGCCGTCCTCTCGATCGCTTGCCCCGTCGGTCGTCAACATCGATCATCCACCCGACAATGCTGTCGGCAATCGCGACATGACGCCGCCGCATCACATCAACGCCAGGCGCAATTCAGCAAAGGAGAAGCCATCTGAGCGGACCAGCGAGCCGTCACGCAGGTCTCCTCATCCCCGTTCTCTCGCCATTAGGGCATGCGAGGAGATCACCTGCATGCCGGTTCGCTGCAGCTTGACTGCGACAGTGCGTAAGGCGAGCATCGGCAGCGCCTTGCATGCGCTGGGGATCTGCTCGAGGTCGAGACCAAGGCGCCACTCCCAGTTCCAGTTCCACAGCCGTCCGACGCACGGCGGTAGTACACCTCACTGCCCGCCTTGCTCGGCCTTCCCCGCAAAGCATGCGCCTTTGCGGGAGTGTCGCACGCCATCACACGTCCTTGCGGGCTTACAGCCGCCGTCATCGTTGGCTGCTTCCTGCGGCTTCACCTGTCCTTCCCCGCCGCTTCGCCCTTGCCTTCCCCGCCGGCTCGTCTGCCCTTTTCCAGCCGGTTCTCCTTCCTCAGCCCTGTCGCATTCAGCATTTAAGTCACGTCAACAAGAACAGTGCGACGTAACTTGACGATGACGCCCTTGGGAAACAAACAAGCAGGTTCGTGGTTAGAATCCACACAGTGATTTATCGAAAACCGCTCACTTACTTTCCAGGCTCAGTCTTCAGCACGACCGCACACTGACCACGGACGGTAGCTTGACGATCACGTCCTCGGGGTACCAAACAACCTAAGCAAGCGGTAAGTAGTTTAAATGATACAATGGAGAATGTATCACTTATCCAAAAACTGCAGGTATTGCGAGTGTGGAGAGCGCTGTTTCACCGGAGGACTTAACTTGACGATGATGCTCTTGGGTGCAAGGGCGACTGATGACCAGGTACCGGGGGATGCAAACATGTGGTAAGCGACTGTACGACTCGTTTTGAAAGATAGATCACTCACTGTCTAGACTTGGCTGTAGCATTCGGGCGACGCGCTGTCACCGTAGCAGATAAGTTGACGATGACGCTCTTGTGCGTCTCGTCAGCGCACTCTAGATCAGGCGTGCAGTCGGTGCGCGATTCGGAAAGGGAGCTAGGTCTGAGGACGGCGTTCTTCCCGACTCGCGCACCCGGACGGTTGAATCTGCTGCCATGCACTCGTCTGGTGCTAGCACGCAGCACGACATCTTCGCGAGAGGTGACTGCATCGTTGCATCGATGCTGTCCTGCCTTAACCCGATCCCAACGAGATACATGCGAGCATCGGCAGCATCACACGCTACTGACTGTTCGGTACCTTCATAGGTGCGTCGCTCAGCCGATGCATGTCTCTCCCACCTCATTGCACTCATCTCAGGCCGAACTTCACGTTCGCCTGTTCAAGGTGGGAGCGATGCGTGGCGGAGTACGGCAGCAATGCCTGCTGCCGAGCATGACTTTGAGGGTCTTGTGTCCCCCTCTCAGCATTCTCAGCACGACGCTCTTGGAACGGCGCCCCCACTCCGCAGCGGTCTCATGGAGACTTCGTGTGCCGTCACACGCCATCTTCGCGGGTTTACTGCCGCTGCCGCCAATGGCCTCCCGCCGTTCACCATTCTCTGCCCCGCCACTTCACCCTTCCCTGCCCCGTTACCTCGTACATTCGAATCAAGACAATGCCCTGCGGCATGGCGTGAGCAGGTGCTGAGAAACACAAGCACGCCATAAGCGCTATAAGCAAAGAAAGGACGCATTATGGGAGACGGCTTACTTACCCCAAGGCTTCGCTTGTAGCTTGAGTGTGAAGCCGGCATGGGAGGTCACTTCACGATGACATTCTCAAGCGCCGGACGAGGCAGCGAAAAATAGAAGCAAATGGTAAGCAAATAATATGCGAAATACAGTTAACAATAGCTCACTTACCTTGGGTAACAGCGTAGCTTGACCGTGGCGGGTAACTTGACGATGACGCTGTCAGTTGTGCGCCCGTCTCCTCGGCACGAAAATAACAGCGCACCAGGGGCGAACACATGGAAATGCAAGCCCTGTCGCCCAGCCACTCAGCAGCAAGACGACACGGAATGCGCGCAAGTGCACATGCGACAATGAAGAGCTCCGTCGCGGGGATGGGATCCGAGCATCGGGCAGGATAACACCCTTGGCGTTGTCCTCCGGCGTGCGAGACACGGATCCGTCATGGTGGAGGGCGGCGAAGCGGGGCACGCGGTCCACATGCGAGAAGGACTGCAAGAAGGACAAGGTGAGTTTCCATCCAATCAGGCATGTCTGAAAGACTGACCTGCGACATCCACAAACTGCTACCATCCCCCGCATCAGAAGATGCCAGTCCAGCAGATGCGGAGTCATACGCATCTTCACGTCGCGTGTGCTCCCTCCGGTGCGATGCTGCCTTGTTACAGCAACGGCCGTATCGGGGCGGGAAAAGTGACTGCAGCGGCGGGATTTGACAGAGGTGACTAGAAGGTGGCAATGGCGATATGGAGGGGATGCTGCCGATGAGAACCAGATGGAAGCAACAGAAGCATAGGGAACCCTAAAATTATGAACGTAAGCAAAAAAAGTCGGGTTAACAGCGAGTTAGCAACATCGAACTTACCTTGCCCGCACCAGTTCGAGCGCACCCGAATCCGGCGCCCGATGTATATCTCCAGCACCGCGAAGACGAGAATGAAACTACCATATGCCACGAACAGAGTCGCCTGCATCTTCAAGTTCCCTCCTCCCGCATGCCATGCTGCGGGGAGACCAGAGACTGTGCAATGTAGTCTGTGACCAACATAGCCGGAGGTTGACACCTACTACGTGAGACTAGAGCTTCGGACCTGTAGGCCGCTCGCTGCGGGGCATTGAAGGTTGGTCGAACTGCAAGGAATATCGAGTGTCTAGGCATCACGGTGAGTCTGAGTCTGCCTCGGTTAATGTGAAGCGAAAGTGACTTGCCGGCTGCCCCAAGAACCAGCACAATGCATGCAACAAAGACGTACATCGGGCTGCGCCCGATGCACGCAGCGTGGGGGTGAACATCGACGGGAACTGTCGACACCCGGATTGGAGACTTTATCCTAGGGACGTGCCCGCCGCTCAGCGCGGGCCCTGAATGCTGGAAATTTGGGCATGGGAAAGAGGTTTTCTGGAGGCCACAGTGAGTCCAACTTTTTGTCAGCTAATTTCGATGTAAACGGACTTACTAAGATGCCAGAAATGCGAAATACAGGATGTACCACAGGCTAGACACGTACAAGAATGGCTAAAGAAGTGGCGCAGCATCAGCGCAGGAACAACATGTATCGGCCCAATCTCGACGTACCGACAGTCTTCGAGAACAAATAAGTAGTACCCACAGATTATATTGAGGTCTACAATCCTGAATGTCAGCACGGTATGTCCTCACAAATTGCTTGGGCCGTTCACACGCACTAATATATCTGGGGACAGCAGAACCAACCCTCGGAAAGCTATGCTACGCCGGATGCTACAATATTCATGTAATCCTATTACATCGAAGGTAAGCTGAAACTAAGATCAGAAATAAATATCACATACCATTGCTGTCTCAATGTACATTAGAGCAGAAAAATCAACTGAGAGGAAGGGGAAGCCTCGCAGATGAGGATGGAGATGGGGGATGGTGGTGGGTGTGATTAAGTACAAAAGGATGGGCATGGCACGGACCACCTGTCCGGTGTGAATGCAGCTGACACAACCCTGAAACGCTCGGAATAATCTTCCGGGATACGTGGCAAATAAGCTGACTTCTCGGGCTGGACTGGAACACAACGTAATGACCTCCGACGCAAAGCTTGGCCTCTCACATGCCTTACGACAGGATGTCACTCATACTTTGATGCTGAGGACATCTCCCATGGTGTCCATGTCTTGAACACTAATCATTCTGAAATAATTTGGGCTCTGGATAATTAGGAATCTGAGTGCTAAGCTCCTTGAGATCTTGAGCGAAATTTGAAGTATTATTAGATGGAATATCACCAGTGAGAAGTCCTTAGACGGCCACAAAACCCGAAGGGCTTGGCAAAAATCTATTCCTGTAGCTGGAAATCAGTTGGGCCATCCGACGGAGGAAACGGACACCTAGCCGTGGATCGGTGGTCATGGCTATGCTTGACGTCGCATCCGGCTGAACGGGCTATCGATGACTTCTTGGTGTGCTCGAGCGCATGTCCCGATTGTCTGTCCGAAAAAAAAGTAAACACTCACCTCTTGCTTTAGGAGAAACATGACCTTTCTGTCTTCGGTTTGGTTGTGCTGTTCAGAGCGACAGTTTTTGGGCATTGTGGTGTCCTGACCGAGGCGGCGAAGCTGAGGAAGACCGCCCGATATGGATTCTGTGCCGCGACATCCAGTTCTCGCTCTCATGACGGGACACTAATTTCGACAAGCTCACCTTGCCTGCTATCGGCGGAGGATAATTTAGCTGTTCATATCCCGGGCTCTGCATATGTTCGGGCACTCGAGAACCGAGTCAACGAATTATTCAAGCATCTCCCGAAATTTTGGGGACATTGCCATTGTCCAGCTTTACTTAGACTCCGAAACTGGCCATCCTCAATGTTCGTAAGCTGTTTACATCTAAGAGACCTTACCAGAGGAGCTTTAAAGAAGGAGGGATACTACATGGAGTCTGCAAAGGAGGATTACATTGTAGTTCAATACCTACAACAAAACATCTATGTACCAATGGGCCTTCGTCCGTAGAGTCTTCAGAAAGCAGCATTCGAATGGAGCAGAAATAGAATCTACGTACCTGATATGATCGGAATTCGGCACCAGAAATGCAAACGTAAACAGCACGAGAGCGCGGAAGATGGATCCGGAGACAAGGCCCCGGCACGATGCGCGGAGGAACAGGTGTTCCTCCGTGCGTGCCGATATAAGGACTCGCCTCTGGAAATCACCTCTGCCTTTTCGCCCCCCATCCCCCCTTTTTCGCTGTCCGTTATATCTGTTTCCGCAGTCCACTGCGACTTTCCACAACGAGCAAGATAGCGATGATAATAGCGATGCCTTCTACCTAGTTGACACGCGATGAAGGGGCCACCTGCGGATCGAGCTTGAAGGCGAGACTGTCGATAGCGGTGCACAGCGCCGTCGTCCAGTCTGACGATGTTCACTCCGTCGTCTGACCGCGCTTCGTGATGTGGTGATGGTGCGGCGAATTTGGTTTCGAATTCACAACGTGCTGTGCTCACCTGTAACGGCCCATAGATTGCCAACGGCGCAGGCCCTGTGGGTCCTCTGTGACGTCGCATTGATAGACTAGCGGCGCTTTGCGTCGCCGAATCTCGTTTCGCTCACGCTGGCGTCACGGAGCGCGGAACGTGCGCGCGGCTCGTCGATGCTTGCCTCGCGCGCGTGCATGTCCTCTTCACCTGCGGAAGCCGTTCCTGCGTCGCGAGCTTGGAAAGGGCATGAAAGGTCCTGCGGTGAGCATTCCCAGTGCAGTTAGCCGAAGCGAAATGGGACTTACCAGAGTGTCAGAAAAGTCGGTTTTGCTCGTGGATTTTCCAGGATCCAGGGCGCCGCGGCCAGCAGCGTGTGAGCTCATATGCTAAAGCTTCGGGGTCAGCGTCGACGGAGACCTGTCAACGCTGACATCGCGCGCATGCCCGAGGCGGGCGCAGCCCGCCGATCCACTTCCCGAGGACGTGCTTCTAGCACCTATACAACGCCGTTCGGTGAGTTTTCTAACGCGAGATTAGCCGAGCCAGAATGTAACTCACAGGCTCGCAGACAGCCATTTTTTTGCTTCAAGTTTTTGAGCCTCAGGCCTCGCGGCGAGCAGCGCCCACGCCCATAGGACTAGGCATACGGCGTGGGTGTCGGATCGACGCTCAAGTCGTGCGCGACGAAGGCGGGCGAAGCCCGCCGTTCCCCTTCGCGGGTGTGTTTCGCATCTTGGTAAGTAGGTTTCGATTGCCTTCAGTCGAGGCTCCCCGGCACTCACCCGTACTTGCAGAGCACCGCGTTTTGGCGCTGGAAGTCCAGCAGGCCGAGCCCCGTGGCCAGCGGCATGCATGCTCACAGGCTAGAGCTGCGACGTCAGCGTCGACGGTCTCCGTCGGTGCTGACATCCCGCACGCACCGGAGGCGGGCGCAGCCCGCTGGCGACACGTTCTGGTACCTGTACGACGCCGTTTCGTGAGTTTTCTAGCGCGCTACTAGCCGAACAAGACTGTAACTTACCGGACTCCCAGAAACCCGCTTTTTCGCTTCAAAATTATGGGCCTCAGGCCTCGCGGCGAGCAGCGCCCACGCTCATAGGACCAGGCGCACGGAGTGAGCGTCGGACCGACGCTCACGTCGCGTGCGACAGAGGCGGGCGGAGCCCGCCGTCTGCCTTCGCGGGCGTGGTTCGCATCCTAGTAAGTGTGCTCCGGCTGCATTCAGCCGAGGTTTTCTTGAACTCATCTGGGCTTGCAGAAAGCCGGTTTTTGATGCCCAGATTCCAGGAATCCGAGGCCCGCGCCGAGCGGCCTACTGGTCCACAGGGCAAAACAACGCGAACGCGCACTGCCATTGGCATCGCCGCGTGCTGGGTGAAGCCCAGCATGCGGTTCTACGCTTTCTGGTGAGTTGTCTCGACATGAGTTAGCCGAGTCAAGTTGGTACTCACCCAGGCTCTGGAAAACAGAGATTTACACTCGAAATTTCGGAGGTCCAGGCCCCCGCGGCAAGCGGGAACGAGAGCCTGAAGACATGGTATCGAAGTGAGCGTCAGTTCGATGCTGATGGTGCCGCCGCGCGGCTGGGCGCAGCCCAGCGCGCGATTCTGCGCTCCCTGGTGAGTTGCTCCGGCGTGGATTTGCCGAATCGAGAGCGTACTTACTCAGGCTCTCAAAAGCCGCCTCTTTCACTGGAAATTTCGGAGGTTCAGGCCCCCCGCGGCGAGTGGGAATGAGGGTCTGAAAGGCAAGCTATCGGAGACAGCGTCATCGCGGGGTTGGGCGCAGCCCAGCGTGCCTTTGCCCCGTCGTCAGCACATCGCGTTTGCGGTGATGCGGCGCTTAAAGCCCGTTGTCACGAAGGCTCTGCGCCTCGAGCCCAGCGGCGAGCGGCAATGAAGGTTGAGCGGGCGGCGTCGGTCACAGCGATGGATGCTGACGCCATCACTACGCGACGGGCGAAGCCCGGCGCACCATTCGTTCGTGCGCGCAGACCGTGGGTATGTCATTGTTCATGCTACATTGTGCTCATCTCAATCTGCTCGTATAGGCTATACTCACTCCAAAATCTGGGATTCAGACCCCCATGGCCGAGCGACGAGGAGCGGGGACAGGACGAACAGACGGGGCGAGCGTCCCTCGGACGTTAGAGACGCGCGATGGACTCGGTACATGGTCAAGGCCCGGAGCAGCGCGCTGGTGTGATAGGAATCTGCGACACTGACTGGTGAGTTCACGCGATAAGTGGAACGGGAGCAGGAACTCACCTGCAGCCCTTCCCGCAGCCATTCATGCTTCCCAACGATGTCTGCATCCCGGACTGCTTCCTATTCCCACCCGACCTGTCACTTCCGCCTGACCTTCTCCACGGGGCCTGGCCTCCATCGATGCAGAAGGCCTCGCGGTATTGGCGTGTTGCCGACATCATGTGCGCCGCGTCTTCGTCGTAGCCGCGGCGTGGTGCGCCAAACCTGACGCCCGACGTCGTTCGTATCCTGGGCGGGGGTGACGGCCGGAGGCGCCTCGGCCTCCTGCAGATCGCAGCGTGCGCCGTTCGAAGCGTGGACGAGCGGCTTGAAGATGCGTATGACGCCGCTGGGGCATCCGCCGGGCTGCTGCCTTCTGTCGGGAGTCATAGCCAAAGCCGGCATGGTTCTACGGACGTCACAGCGCACGCTTCCGGTCAGTCTTGGAGGCATACGAGATTGCGTGGAAACTCACCTGCTGTGCCTCGCAGGGTCCCTCACATAGCCCACTTCCCCGCACCATTCCCGATATCTCTTCGCGATGCATCGGCGCTTGCGCTGTTCAAGCTCGTGAGCGATTCAGGAGGTCTGGAATGCGCCGGAGGACGACCACAAGGGCGTCATCGTCAAGTTATTGACGCGCGGTGATTCATTCTGCTGTGTCCGCGCGGTGCTGCGAGCCCTCCGAGCACTTCCCAGCACTCCCGACATCTCCTAACGATGCTCGTACGCCTCCCATCCCACGAACTCACGCGTGCGTCCCATCGACGGCGCAGGACCACAAGACCGAGGGCGTCATCGTCAAGTACGACGCGCCGTTGGCGGGTGTCTTGCGTCCGCCTGGTGGCCGCGCTGCACTCCCTCGTCGTCGCCGTCGCCTGATCCCGCGTGGTCAGACTCCTCCGGGACCCTGTCGCATTCGCTGTCGGATGCGGCGCACGGAGGGCGCCATCGTCAAGTTCGGCGCGTGGACGCGGCATTTGGGTGTGTCCTGGCGGTGTCGAGAGCCCTTGCGGGGAATTGGAGGATGGAAGGGGAGGGGCTCGCGGTGGAATTTGGGCTGGACATCGTGGTAAGGTCGCTTTGGACATGGATGGGAACAGAAACTCACGATTTTGGCTTGCAGGCGCTTCCACTTATCATCCTGCGGTTCGCAATGTCCCACGCATTCGCGCCTCCACTTGTCCACACCGCTTCCTCTCCTCGCGCCGATCGAAGATGCGCATGTCGCGTCTCGGGCGATCTGCGGGCGAATGGGGCGGCGAGAACACCTTGACGGGTGGCACACCGACGGCGTCAAGACTGCGCAAAGCGCGCATGTCGGTTAATTTGCATTGAGGGTGCTGGGTAAGCTTGCGCATGCCGCGCCGGCGACGAGACGACGGCCCTCTGGAGATGGTCACCGCTGATTGTCCGAGTCAAGATGAGAGCCTTGGGGAAGAGTCATTCTTGCATAAGGAGCGGCACGAGAGCGTACGATTTCCGAGATGCACGCGCCTCTATCGACGTCCCCGCCCCTCCAGCGCCCTTTGCGATTCCCGCGTAGGTTATCACGATCGAGTCTGGCGCGTCGGGAGGACGTTTTCGAGCGTCCGAACGCATTGAGCGCACATGTAGCCGTCCGCCTTTGTGTTCTGGGGATGGGTGGAACGGGAAAGACCTGGAAATAGCGGATAACGCAGCATACAGTTGGCGCAGATGCGAGTTAGCCATAAAAAGAGGCGAAGTCTCGTTCACAAGGGAGGGGGCGTGAAAACGGCGAAGTCGCACTTACAAAGGGGAGCAGCGTGAAAACGACCAAGTCGGACTCCCCTTGGTGTTCTAGAGAGTAGAAAAAGGACTAAGTTGCAGAGTTATCGGCGGTGTCGATCTGAGGCTTTGGGGCAAGCGAGAGAGAGTCACTTACTTGCAACGACCGTTGACATCGGATGTTGTCAAGTAACGTCGGAAAACTGCCAGAAATCTGTATTCCTTTCTTTCCCTCCTCCTCCTCCCCCCCTCCTTCCTTCACACTTTAACTGTCGCCTGCGAATGGTTTCGCCTCCATCGCGTAGATTCGCGCTAGATGTCCTGGTGTGAAAGTCAGTGCCAAGACTATGGCTAAATAGGCAAGACTTGTTGAAGAAGCTTACGCCGGCCGCGAGCGCTAACCGCTTTTCGCCTAGAAACGCGTATCCTGGTGTCGAGCACAGCTTGCAACCACTCATTCTTCAACGTTTGCACACCCACAACCGCCCAGGCAAAGGCCATTTCGCTCTCTGATCACAACTGGCTTGAGGAAGAGAATTATCGTCATTTTTTCTCGTTCATGTCGTTCTGAACCACTCTCATTTCGCCCCATTCGCTAAGCCGGCCCAGCTGCCAATTTCCATTCATTCATCTTCTTGACAACGCATCTCGTGCATTGCACGATTTATCATACTCCAAAGCATGGCTGCTTCTCCGAATTCGCCCCAGCCGCGACTCCATGTCGCCAAAGCCGACACCAGCGAGACGACTCGCAACTCTAACTATCTTCGTGCCTCTGTGCTCGACGCAGCGCTGCAGCTCGGCTTTGGCTCGAGTCGTACTGTCGAGGATTGGATGTTCAATTCGGTCCCAGAAGGACAGGACGAATCCGAGGTACGCATTTCGTGATTGACATGCGAATCATGCACTCACTTCCCTGCAGAATGTCGCATCGCCCGGCCTGACGTCCGCGTCGACTGCGACCTCTGATGAATCCTTCTTGTCACCGGGCCAGAACTCGCCTGCGACGCCATACTCTCCAATTGGCAAGTCGGTGCACATCGTTACCGGCCGGCCCGATCCAGAGTACGCTGCAGAGTGGAGGGAGCACGTCGGTGCATTGCCTATGCCGTCTGCCATCTCGTCACCTTCGGCATCGCCAGCAAAGGTGCCTGCGAAGCCGAACAAGCTGAAGAAACAGCGGAAAGCGGACGGGTACGAGAGCGACGCGGGATATATTAGCGAGGGGGTTGGGAAGAAGGGCAAGGAACGGGAGAAGGACGAAGAGAAGGCGAGGAAGAAGGAGCAGAAAGAGCGGGAAAAGAAAGAAAAGAAGCAGAAGAAGAACAGAAAGGGCACGGCGACAGAGACAGAGCACGAGCACGAGAGCGATGGCGGGTATCTGTCTGACATGCACAAGAAGAAGCCAAAGAAAAAGGTCAAGGGCGACAACGATTCAAGGAAGGCGAAGGAGGACACGTACGGTGGAGACACGTCGGACGGCGGCTACCTGTCTGAAGCGTCGACGAAGAGGAAGCGCTCGTTCTTCCGCCTTGGAACGCGTTCGAGGAAGGCCAGTACGGGCCCCGCAGACGCACCCACTCAGCCGCTCTTCATTCCACCTGTCCCCGCCATGCCCGATTTCACATTGCCCATCGCTGAGCGCTTCACACGCAGTCCTGCGCCGTCATCAGTGGATATCGACGACTATTCCCGCAGTGTGACGCCTGTGCTGAGTACGACGCGCACGAGTTACACGACGGAAGGACGTCTGTCGTTGGCAAGTAGCAGCAATTTTACCCCAACGACGTCGATACCCCACGCACCAAGCATCGCATCGCTAGATACCAGCTCTTCGAGTGTTCAATCGCCCCCGTCGCCCGTGTCTGCGCCGACGCAGACCATTCCCCGTGTGCGCTTCACACCGTCGACAGTGTTCGACGCGCCGCCGACGCCAACGACACCGACACCCGCGTCTCCTATATCTCCTCGCGCCCCTTCACCTGCACCCACCCGCGCCGTCTCGCCTGCACCTCCCGCGACATCCGCAGAGCTGCCTCGGCGCCCGCCCATCTCCCTGCCGCTCACCTCTCCCGCCGCTTCGCCACCGCCGCTCTCCATTCCAAACTCGCATTCGCCATCCTCACGCTCCCCCTCGCCCCAACCCTTCCTCTGTCGCATAATGCGCCCATCTCCACTTTCCTTGGCCCCGTCCCCATCGCCCGCACCTTCGTCGGCCGTGTCCGAAACGTTCACGATCATCTCGTCCAGCGACTTCGTTGTGCCCTCTCCCTCCTTCCCGCGGCGCAGCGCGCTGCTCAATCCCCCACGGGGACATCTCGGACAGTACGATCTGCCCCCGCCGAGTCCTCCGCCGCGGGGTCCGCTCCCCTCCGTCCCGGGCGCCGGCAGCAACGAGCTCAGCTTCCCCATGCCGCCACCGCGCGCAACACCAAGCCCGTCGGGCCTGTTCAGCCAGCCGATCCCGCCGATCCAGCGCGGGCGCGAGATGCCGTTCCCCGCGCGGCCGGTGCTCCCGGCGGCGGAGTCGTCGGACCTCGTGCGGCGGACGAACACCTTGTGGCGGCAGCGCGTGCCGAACATCACGATCGACGAGCCCGACGCGCGATCGAGCGCGGAGAGCGGGGACGCGGAGGCTGAGGGGAGCGCTGAGGCGGAGGGGAGCGCGGAGGCGGAGGCTGAGATGCGCCCGGACATCGCGCGGTTCTACTTCAACAACGCGAGCTCGACGCCGGGGACGCCGACGACGATGGGCGCCGAGACGGAGGTGGTGGACGAGGACGATGACCGGTCGATGTACCCGCCGACGCTGGCGACGCGGCGGACGGGGTCGTACATCGACTCATACTAAGTACTTCGACTCGGAGGATGGGCAGTTGCACGCTGCTGCAGACGTTCCATGCGACTATGGCGTTCCTGATCGCGCGGCTGAAGACGTACTTGCCGCCCGCCCAGGACTGCCAAGCATACGATCGTCCTCGTGCTAAAGGACCTCGCGTCATTTGATCTGGGCCCGCTCAGCTCGACCGATGCACGGTTTGTGAATAGCTGTCGAAGGTGGGTGCATGGCGCGGGTGTGCGGGCAACCGCGACGCCTCGAAAGTTGGCCCGGAGCCAATCCGTTCGCCTTATACCATCCTCGAGGTCAGTGTCACCCCGTTTCTCCGCATGCACTCTACTTGGCCCCTCCCACAGCGCGCCCTCCTCTCCTGCCCGCTCTCGCAGCTACTCCACCATCAAACTCTGACGGTGAGTGAATCATGTTGCCCACAACGTGCGACGCTGCGGGCGGCATATCGACTTGCGTGAGTGCCCGACGGCCTGCATGCCCTCGACGCGGTCGTCCCGTTATCTCCTTTAGAGATATTGTAGTACACACGAAACTGTATAGTAGAATTGAGAATATAATGGAGTCCCGCATGGTTCGCAATACGCAGTGAAAAATGACGCCGATGCCGACGACGGTCAGAGATGTCGGAGTACGGAAGCAAGGCGGAAGCAGCACTCGCCGCGCTTCGGGAGTCCGAACCGCCGCGCGCGCCCACTAGCCGCTCACTGTCATGTCCGGCGTCCAGTCAGCTCGGACGTAGGCTCAATCGCGTCACAGCACTGTGAGGCATCGACTGCGATGTCGCATGAACAGCGGCGAGCCATTCGTGTGAAAGCTGGGTATGTTCACGCGGTTTCTTCCCTTCAACCTCGCAGAGTTCGCCGCTCAAGCGCCGTGCATCCATTTGCCTCTATCACGCACAGCGACCAACAATGCCTTGCGGACTGTGGTTGGCGTCGTCATGCACCGCGTCACCAGGCGCGTCTCGTCCGTTTCGAATGTGAGTGAGAGCTCGCACAACGGACATCATGATATGCGCTTCTCCGGCTCTAGCGACCGATGGAATTGCGTTCCATCGACGGCGCTCACCACGGTGTCGACATCAGGTACGTCTGCTCCCCTTTTGCTGCCATGCAGGTATATGCTCAGTGGGTTTTTCGTGCAGCCGTGGCCTCTCACACCCCGCGATCGCCGTGGCTGCACTGTCAGAACCACGAAACCGCCGAGGCAATTCCCACAAGCCATGTCGAATCCAGTGGCATGCACAGAAAGGGACCTTGCGGGTCCTCACGGGCTCGAGCTCGTAATTGGCTGGCCGTCCTCTCGATCGCTTGCCCCGTCGGTCGTCAACATCGATCATCCACCCGACAATGCTGTCGGCAATCGCGACATGACGCCGCCGCATCACATCAACGCCAGGCGCAATTCAGCAAAGGAGAAGCCATCTGAGCGGACCAGCGAGCCGTCACGCAGGTCTCCTCATCCCCGTTCTCTCGCCATTAGGGCATGCGAGGAGATCACCTGCATGCCGGTTCGCTGCAGCTTGACTGCGACAGTGCGTAAGGCGAGCATCGGCAGCGCCTTGCATGCGCTGGGGATCTGCTCGAGGTCGAGACCAAGGCGCCACTCCCAGTTCCAGTTCCACAGCCGTCCGACGCACGGCGGTAGTACACCTCACTGCCCGCCTTGCTCGGCCTTCCCCGCAAAGCATGCGCCTTTGCGGGAGTGTCGCACGCCATCACACGTCCTTGCGGGCTTACAGCCGCCGTCATCGTTGGCTGCTTCCTGCGGCTTCACCTGTCCTTCCCCGCCGCTTCGCCCTTGCCTTCCCCGCCGGCTCGTCTGCCCTTTTCCAGCCGGTTCTCCTTCCTCAGCCCTGTCGCATTCAGCATTTAAGTCACGTCAACAAGAACAGTGCGACGTAACTTGACGATGACGCCCTTGGGAAACAAACAAGCAGGTTCGTGGTTAGAATCCACACAGTGATTTATCGAAAACCGCTCACTTACTTTCCAGGCTCAGTCTTCAGCACGACCGCACACTGACCACGGACGGTAGCTTGACGATCACGTCCTCGGGGTACCAAACAACCTAAGCAAGCGGTAAGTAGTTTAAATGATACAATGGAGAATGTATCACTTATCCAAAAACTGCAGGTATTGCGAGTGTGGAGAGCGCTGTTTCACCGGAGGACTTAACTTGACGATGATGCTCTTGGGTGCAAGGGCGACTGATGACCAGGTACCGGGGGATGCAAACATGTGGTAAGCGACTGTACGACTCGTTTTGAAAGATAGATCACTCACTGTCTAGACTTGGCTGTAGCATTCGGGCGACGCGCTGTCACCGTAGCAGATAAGTTGACGATGACGCTCTTGTGCGTCTCGTCAGCGCACTCTAGATCAGGCGTGCAGTCGGTGCGCGATTCGGAAAGGGAGCTAGGTCTGAGGACGGCGTTCTTCCCGACTCGCGCACCCGGACGGTTGAATCTGCTGCCATGCACTCGTCTGGTGCTAGCACGCAGCACGACATCTTCGCGAGAGGTGACTGCATCGTTGCATCGATGCTGTCCTGCCTTAACCCGATCCCAACGAGATACATGCGAGCATCGGCAGCATCACACGCTACTGACTGTTCGGTACCTTCATAGGTGCGTCGCTCAGCCGATGCATGTCTCTCCCACCTCATTGCACTCATCTCAGGCCGAACTTCACGTTCGCCTGTTCAAGGTGGGAGCGATGCGTGGCGGAGTACGGCAGCAATGCCTGCTGCCGAGCATGACTTTGAGGGTCTTGTGTCCCCCTCTCAGCATTCTCAGCACGACGCTCTTGGAACGGCGCCCCCACTCCGCAGCGGTCTCATGGAGACTTCGTGTGCCGTCACACGCCATCTTCGCGGGTTTACTGCCGCTGCCGCCAATGGCCTCCCGCCGTTCACCATTCTCTGCCCCGCCACTTCACCCTTCCCTGCCCCGTTACCTCGTACATTCGAATCAAGACAATGCCCTGCGGCATGGCGTGAGCAGGTGCTGAGAAACACAAGCACGCCATAAGCGCTATAAGCAAAGAAAGGACGCATTATGGGAGACGGCTTACTTACCCCAAGGCTTCGCTTGTAGCTTGAGTGTGAAGCCGGCATGGGAGGTCACTTCACGATGACATTCTCAAGCGCCGGACGAGGCAGCGAAAAATAGAAGCAAATGGTAAGCAAATAATATGCGAAATACAGTTAACAATAGCTCACTTACCTTGGGTAACAGCGTAGCTTGACCGTGGCGGGTAACTTGACGATGACGCTGTCAGTTGTGCGCCCGTCTCCTCGGCACGAAAATAACAGCGCACCAGGGGCGAACACATGGAAATGCAAGCCCTGTCGCCCAGCCACTCAGCAGCAAGACGACACGGAATGCGCGCAAGTGCACATGCGACAATGAAGAGCTCCGTCGCGGGGATGGGATCCGAGCATCGGGCAGGATAACACCCTTGGCGTTGTCCTCCGGCGTGCGAGACACGGATCCGTCATGGTGGAGGGCGGCGAAGCGGGGCACGCGGTCCACATGCGAGAAGGACTGCAAGAAGGACAAGGTGAGTTTCCATCCAATCAGGCATGTCTGAAAGACTGACCTGCGACATCCACAAACTGCTACCATCCCCCGCATCAGAAGATGCCAGTCCAGCAGATGCGGAGTCATACGCATCTTCACGTCGCGTGTGCTCCCTCCGGTGCGATGCTGCCTTGTTACAGCAACGGCCGTATCGGGGCGGGAAAAGTGACTGCAGCGGCGGGATTTGACAGAGGTGACTAGAAGGTGGCAATGGCGATATGGAGGGGATGCTGCCGATGAGAACCAGATGGAAGCAACAGAAGCATAGGGAACCCTAAAATTATGAACGTAAGCAAAAAAAGTCGGGTTAACAGCGAGTTAGCAACATCGAACTTACCTTGCCCGCACCAGTTCGAGCGCACCCGAATCCGGCGCCCGATGTATATCTCCAGCACCGCGAAGACGAGAATGAAACTACCATATGCCACGAACAGAGTCGCCTGCATCTTCAAGTTCCCTCCTCCCGCATGCCATGCTGCGGGGAGACCAGAGACTGTGCAATGTAGTCTGTGACCAACATAGCCGGAGGTTGACACCTACTACGTGAGACTAGAGCTTCGGACCTGTAGGCCGCTCGCTGCGGGGCATTGAAGGTTGGTCGAACTGCAAGGAATATCGAGTGTCTAGGCATCACGGTGAGTCTGAGTCTGCCTCGGTTAATGTGAAGCGAAAGTGACTTGCCGGCTGCCCCAAGAACCAGCACAATGCATGCAACAAAGACGTACATCGGGCTGCGCCCGATGCACGCAGCGTGGGGGTGAACATCGACGGGAACTGTCGACACCCGGATTGGAGACTTTATCCTAGGGACGTGCCCGCCGCTCAGCGCGGGCCCTGAATGCTGGAAATTTGGGCATGGGAAAGAGGTTTTCTGGAGGCCACAGTGAGTCCAACTTTTTGTCAGCTAATTTCGATGTAAACGGACTTACTAAGATGCCAGAAATGCGAAATACAGGATGTACCACAGGCTAGACACGTACAAGAATGGCTAAAGAAGTGGCGCAGCATCAGCGCAGGAACAACATGTATCGGCCCAATCTCGACGTACCGACAGTCTTCGAGAACAAATAAGTAGTACCCACAGATTATATTGAGGTCTACAATCCTGAATGTCAGCACGGTATGTCCTCACAAATTGCTTGGGCCGTTCACACGCACTAATATATCTGGGGACAGCAGAACCAACCCTCGGAAAGCTATGCTACGCCGGATGCTACAATATTCATGTAATCCTATTACATCGAAGGTAAGCTGAAACTAAGATCAGAAATAAATATCACATACCATTGCTGTCTCAATGTACATTAGAGCAGAAAAATCAACTGAGAGGAAGGGGAAGCCTCGCAGATGAGGATGGAGATGGGGGATGGTGGTGGGTGTGATTAAGTACAAAAGGATGGGCATGGCACGGACCACCTGTCCGGTGTGAATGCAGCTGACACAACCCTGAAACGCTCGGAATAATCTTCCGGGATACGTGGCAAATAAGCTGACTTCTCGGGCTGGACTGGAACACAACGTAATGACCTCCGACGCAAAGCTTGGCCTCTCACATGCCTTACGACAGGATGTCACTCATACTTTGATGCTGAGGACATCTCCCATGGTGTCCATGTCTTGAACACTAATCATTCTGAAATAATTTGGGCTCTGGATAATTAGGAATCTGAGTGCTAAGCTCCTTGAGATCTTGAGCGAAATTTGAAGTATTATTAGATGGAATATCACCAGTGAGAAGTCCTTAGACGGCCACAAAACCCGAAGGGCTTGGCAAAAATCTATTCCTGTAGCTGGAAATCAGTTGGGCCATCCGACGGAGGAAACGGACACCTAGCCGTGGATCGGTGGTCATGGCTATGCTTGACGTCGCATCCGGCTGAACGGGCTATCGATGACTTCTTGGTGTGCTCGAGCGCATGTCCCGATTGTCTGTCCGAAAAAAAAGTAAACACTCACCTCTTGCTTTAGGAGAAACATGACCTTTCTGTCTTCGGTTTGGTTGTGCTGTTCAGAGCGACAGTTTTTGGGCATTGTGGTGTCCTGACCGAGGCGGCGAAGCTGAGGAAGACCGCCCGATATGGATTCTGTGCCGCGACATCCAGTTCTCGCTCTCATGACGGGACACTAATTTCGACAAGCTCACCTTGCCTGCTATCGGCGGAGGATAATTTAGCTGTTCATATCCCGGGCTCTGCATATGTTCGGGCACTCGAGAACCGAGTCAACGAATTATTCAAGCATCTCCCGAAATTTTGGGGACATTGCCATTGTCCAGCTTTACTTAGACTCCGAAACTGGCCATCCTCAATGTTCGTAAGCTGTTTACATCTAAGAGACCTTACCAGAGGAGCTTTAAAGAAGGAGGGATACTACATGGAGTCTGCAAAGGAGGATTACATTGTAGTTCAATACCTACAACAAAACATCTATGTACCAATGGGCCTTCGTCCGTAGAGTCTTCAGAAAGCAGCATTCGAATGGAGCAGAAATAGAATCTACGTACCTGATATGATCGGAATTCGGCACCAGAAATGCAAACGTAAACAGCACGAGAGCGCGGAAGATGGATCCGGAGACAAGGCCCCGGCACGATGCGCGGAGGAACAGGTGTTCCTCCGTGCGTGCCGATATAAGGACTCGCCTCTGGAAATCACCTCTGCCTTTTCGCCCCCCATCCCCCCTTTTTCGCTGTCCGTTATATCTGTTTCCGCAGTCCACTGCGACTTTCCACAACGAGCAAGATAGCGATGATAATAGCGATGCCTTCTACCTAGTTGACACGCGATGAAGGGGCCACCTGCGGATCGAGCTTGAAGGCGAGACTGTCGATAGCGGTGCACAGCGCCGTCGTCCAGTCTGACGATGTTCACTCCGTCGTCTGACCGCGCTTCGTGATGTGGTGATGGTGCGGCGAATTTGGTTTCGAATTCACAACGTGCTGTGCTCACCTGTAACGGCCCATAGATTGCCAACGGCGCAGGCCCTGTGGGTCCTCTGTGACGTCGCATTGATAGACTAGCGGCGCTTTGCGTCGCCGAATCTCGTTTCGCTCACGCTGGCGTCACGGAGCGCGGAACGTGCGCGCGGCTCGTCGATGCTTGCCTCGCGCGCGTGCATGTCCTCTTCACCTGCGGAAGCCGTTCCTGCGTCGCGAGCTTGGAAAGGGCATGAAAGGTCCTGCGGTGAGCATTCCCAGTGCAGTTAGCCGAAGCGAAATGGGACTTACCAGAGTGTCAGAAAAGTCGGTTTTGCTCGTGGATTTTCCAGGATCCAGGGCGCCGCGGCCAGCAGCGTGTGAGCTCATATGCTAAAGCTTCGGGGTCAGCGTCGACGGAGACCTGTCAACGCTGACATCGCGCGCATGCCCGAGGCGGGCGCAGCCCGCCGATCCACTTCCCGAGGACGTGCTTCTAGCACCTATACAACGCCGTTCGGTGAGTTTTCTAACGCGAGATTAGCCGAGCCAGAATGTAACTCACAGGCTCGCAGACAGCCATTTTTTTGCTTCAAGTTTTTGAGCCTCAGGCCTCGCGGCGAGCAGCGCCCACGCCCATAGGACTAGGCATACGGCGTGGGTGTCGGATCGACGCTCAAGTCGTGCGCGACGAAGGCGGGCGAAGCCCGCCGTTCCCCTTCGCGGGTGTGTTTCGCATCTTGGTAAGTAGGTTTCGATTGCCTTCAGTCGAGGCTCCCCGGCACTCACCCGTACTTGCAGAGCACCGCGTTTTGGCGCTGGAAGTCCAGCAGGCCGAGCCCCGTGGCCAGCGGCATGCATGCTCACAGGCTAGAGCTGCGACGTCAGCGTCGACGGTCTCCGTCGGTGCTGACATCCCGCACGCACCGGAGGCGGGCGCAGCCCGCTGGCGACACGTTCTGGTACCTGTACGACGCCGTTTCGTGAGTTTTCTAGCGCGCTACTAGCCGAACAAGACTGTAACTTACCGGACTCCCAGAAACCCGCTTTTTCGCTTCAAAATTATGGGCCTCAGGCCTCGCGGCGAGCAGCGCCCACGCTCATAGGACCAGGCGCACGGAGTGAGCGTCGGACCGACGCTCACGTCGCGTGCGACAGAGGCGGGCGGAGCCCGCCGTCTGCCTTCGCGGGCGTGGTTCGCATCCTAGTAAGTGTGCTCCGGCTGCATTCAGCCGAGGTTTTCTTGAACTCATCTGGGCTTGCAGAAAGCCGGTTTTTGATGCCCAGATTCCAGGAATCCGAGGCCCGCGCCGAGCGGCCTACTGGTCCACAGGGCAAAACAACGCGAACGCGCACTGCCATTGGCATCGCCGCGTGCTGGGTGAAGCCCAGCATGCGGTTCTACGCTTTCTGGTGAGTTGTCTCGACATGAGTTAGCCGAGTCAAGTTGGTACTCACCCAGGCTCTGGAAAACAGAGATTTACACTCGAAATTTCGGAGGTCCAGGCCCCCGCGGCAAGCGGGAACGAGAGCCTGAAGACATGGTATCGAAGTGAGCGTCAGTTCGATGCTGATGGTGCCGCCGCGCGGCTGGGCGCAGCCCAGCGCGCGATTCTGCGCTCCCTGGTGAGTTGCTCCGGCGTGGATTTGCCGAATCGAGAGCGTACTTACTCAGGCTCTCAAAAGCCGCCTCTTTCACTGGAAATTTCGGAGGTTCAGGCCCCCCGCGGCGAGTGGGAATGAGGGTCTGAAAGGCAAGCTATCGGAGACAGCGTCATCGCGGGGTTGGGCGCAGCCCAGCGTGCCTTTGCCCCGTCGTCAGCACATCGCGTTTGCGGTGATGCGGCGCTTAAAGCCCGTTGTCACGAAGGCTCTGCGCCTCGAGCCCAGCGGCGAGCGGCAATGAAGGTTGAGCGGGCGGCGTCGGTCACAGCGATGGATGCTGACGCCATCACTACGCGACGGGCGAAGCCCGGCGCACCATTCGTTCGTGCGCGCAGACCGTGGGTATGTCATTGTTCATGCTACATTGTGCTCATCTCAATCTGCTCGTATAGGCTATACTCACTCCAAAATCTGGGATTCAGACCCCCATGGCCGAGCGACGAGGAGCGGGGACAGGACGAACAGACGGGGCGAGCGTCCCTCGGACGTTAGAGACGCGCGATGGACTCGGTACATGGTCAAGGCCCGGAGCAGCGCGCTGGTGTGATAGGAATCTGCGACACTGACTGGTGAGTTCACGCGATAAGTGGAACGGGAGCAGGAACTCACCTGCAGCCCTTCCCGCAGCCATTCATGCTTCCCAACGATGTCTGCATCCCGGACTGCTTCCTATTCCCACCCGACCTGTCACTTCCGCCTGACCTTCTCCACGGGGCCTGGCCTCCATCGATGCAGAAGGCCTCGCGGTATTGGCGTGTTGCCGACATCATGTGCGCCGCGTCTTCGTCGTAGCCGCGGCGTGGTGCGCCAAACCTGACGCCCGACGTCGTTCGTATCCTGGGCGGGGGTGACGGCCGGAGGCGCCTCGGCCTCCTGCAGATCGCAGCGTGCGCCGTTCGAAGCGTGGACGAGCGGCTTGAAGATGCGTATGACGCCGCTGGGGCATCCGCCGGGCTGCTGCCTTCTGTCGGGAGTCATAGCCAAAGCCGGCATGGTTCTACGGACGTCACAGCGCACGCTTCCGGTCAGTCTTGGAGGCATACGAGATTGCGTGGAAACTCACCTGCTGTGCCTCGCAGGGTCCCTCACATAGCCCACTTCCCCGCACCATTCCCGATATCTCTTCGCGATGCATCGGCGCTTGCGCTGTTCAAGCTCGTGAGCGATTCAGGAGGTCTGGAATGCGCCGGAGGACGACCACAAGGGCGTCATCGTCAAGTTATTGACGCGCGGTGATTCATTCTGCTGTGTCCGCGCGGTGCTGCGAGCCCTCCGAGCACTTCCCAGCACTCCCGACATCTCCTAACGATGCTCGTACGCCTCCCATCCCACGAACTCACGCGTGCGTCCCATCGACGGCGCAGGACCACAAGACCGAGGGCGTCATCGTCAAGTACGACGCGCCGTTGGCGGGTGTCTTGCGTCCGCCTGGTGGCCGCGCTGCACTCCCTCGTCGTCGCCGTCGCCTGATCCCGCGTGGTCAGACTCCTCCGGGACCCTGTCGCATTCGCTGTCGGATGCGGCGCACGGAGGGCGCCATCGTCAAGTTCGGCGCGTGGACGCGGCATTTGGGTGTGTCCTGGCGGTGTCGAGAGCCCTTGCGGGGAATTGGAGGATGGAAGGGGAGGGGCTCGCGGTGGAATTTGGGCTGGACATCGTGGTAAGGTCGCTTTGGACATGGATGGGAACAGAAACTCACGATTTTGGCTTGCAGGCGCTTCCACTTATCATCCTGCGGTTCGCAATGTCCCACGCATTCGCGCCTCCACTTGTCCACACCGCTTCCTCTCCTCGCGCCGATCGAAGATGCGCATGTCGCGTCTCGGGCGATCTGCGGGCGAATGGGGCGGCGAGAACACCTTGACGGGTGGCACACCGACGGCGTCAAGACTGCGCAAAGCGCGCATGTCGGTTAATTTGCATTGAGGGTGCTGGGTAAGCTTGCGCATGCCGCGCCGGCGACGAGACGACGGCCCTCTGGAGATGGTCACCGCTGATTGTCCGAGTCAAGATGAGAGCCTTGGGGAAGAGTCATTCTTGCATAAGGAGCGGCACGAGAGCGTACGATTTCCGAGATGCACGCGCCTCTATCGACGTCCCCGCCCCTCCAGCGCCCTTTGCGATTCCCGCGTAGGTTATCACGATCGAGTCTGGCGCGTCGGGAGGACGTTTTCGAGCGTCCGAACGCATTGAGCGCACATGTAGCCGTCCGCCTTTGTGTTCTGGGGATGGGTGGAACGGGAAAGACCTGGAAATAGCGGATAACGCAGCATACAGTTGGCGCAGATGCGAGTTAGCCATAAAAAGAGGCGAAGTCTCGTTCACAAGGGAGGGGGCGTGAAAACGGCGAAGTCGCACTTACAAAGGGGAGCAGCGTGAAAACGACCAAGTCGGACTCCCCTTGGTGTTCTAGAGAGTAGAAAAAGGACTAAGTTGCAGAGTTATCGGCGGTGTCGATCTGAGGCTTTGGGGCAAGCGAGAGAGAGTCACTTACTTGCAACGACCGTTGACATCGGATGTTGTCAAGTAACGTCGGAAAACTGCCAGAAATCTGTATTCCTTTCTTTCCCTCCTCCTCCTCCCCCCCTCCTTCCTTCACACTTTAACTGTCGCCTGCGAATGGTTTCGCCTCCATCGCGTAGATTCGCGCTAGATGTCCTGGTGTGAAAGTCAGTGCCAAGACTATGGCTAAATAGGCAAGACTTGTTGAAGAAGCTTACGCCGGCCGCGAGCGCTAACCGCTTTTCGCCTAGAAACGCGTATCCTGGTGTCGAGCACAGCTTGCAACCACTCATTCTTCAACGTTTGCACACCCACAACCGCCCAGGCAAAGGCCATTTCGCTCTCTGATCACAACTGGCTTGAGGAAGAGAATTATCGTCATTTTTTCTCGTTCATGTCGTTCTGAACCACTCTCATTTCGCCCCATTCGCTAAGCCGGCCCAGCTGCCAATTTCCATTCATTCATCTTCTTGACAACGCATCTCGTGCATTGCACGATTTATCATACTCCAAAGCATGGCTGCTTCTCCGAATTCGCCCCAGCCGCGACTCCATGTCGCCAAAGCCGACACCAGCGAGACGACTCGCAACTCTAACTATCTTCGTGCCTCTGTGCTCGACGCAGCGCTGCAGCTCGGCTTTGGCTCGAGTCGTACTGTCGAGGATTGGATGTTCAATTCGGTCCCAGAAGGACAGGACGAATCCGAGGTACGCATTTCGTGATTGACATGCGAATCATGCACTCACTTCCCTGCAGAATGTCGCATCGCCCGGCCTGACGTCCGCGTCGACTGCGACCTCTGATGAATCCTTCTTGTCACCGGGCCAGAACTCGCCTGCGACGCCATACTCTCCAATTGGCAAGTCGGTGCACATCGTTACCGGCCGGCCCGATCCAGAGTACGCTGCAGAGTGGAGGGAGCACGTCGGTGCATTGCCTATGCCGTCTGCCATCTCGTCACCTTCGGCATCGCCAGCAAAGGTGCCTGCGAAGCCGAACAAGCTGAAGAAACAGCGGAAAGCGGACGGGTACGAGAGCGACGCGGGATATATTAGCGAGGGGGTTGGGAAGAAGGGCAAGGAACGGGAGAAGGACGAAGAGAAGGCGAGGAAGAAGGAGCAGAAAGAGCGGGAAAAGAAAGAAAAGAAGCAGAAGAAGAACAGAAAGGGCACGGCGACAGAGACAGAGCACGAGCACGAGAGCGATGGCGGGTATCTGTCTGACATGCACAAGAAGAAGCCAAAGAAAAAGGTCAAGGGCGACAACGATTCAAGGAAGGCGAAGGAGGACACGTACGGTGGAGACACGTCGGACGGCGGCTACCTGTCTGAAGCGTCGACGAAGAGGAAGCGCTCGTTCTTCCGCCTTGGAACGCGTTCGAGGAAGGCCAGTACGGGCCCCGCAGACGCACCCACTCAGCCGCTCTTCATTCCACCTGTCCCCGCCATGCCCGATTTCACATTGCCCATCGCTGAGCGCTTCACACGCAGTCCTGCGCCGTCATCAGTGGATATCGACGACTATTCCCGCAGTGTGACGCCTGTGCTGAGTACGACGCGCACGAGTTACACGACGGAAGGACGTCTGTCGTTGGCAAGTAGCAGCAATTTTACCCCAACGACGTCGATACCCCACGCACCAAGCATCGCATCGCTAGATACCAGCTCTTCGAGTGTTCAATCGCCCCCGTCGCCCGTGTCTGCGCCGACGCAGACCATTCCCCGTGTGCGCTTCACACCGTCGACAGTGTTCGACGCGCCGCCGACGCCAACGACACCGACACCCGCGTCTCCTATATCTCCTCGCGCCCCTTCACCTGCACCCACCCGCGCCGTCTCGCCTGCACCTCCCGCGACATCCGCAGAGCTGCCTCGGCGCCCGCCCATCTCCCTGCCGCTCACCTCTCCCGCCGCTTCGCCACCGCCGCTCTCCATTCCAAACTCGCATTCGCCATCCTCACGCTCCCCCTCGCCCCAACCCTTCCTCTGTCGCATAATGCGCCCATCTCCACTTTCCTTGGCCCCGTCCCCATCGCCCGCACCTTCGTCGGCCGTGTCCGAAACGTTCACGATCATCTCGTCCAGCGACTTCGTTGTGCCCTCTCCCTCCTTCCCGCGGCGCAGCGCGCTGCTCAATCCCCCACGGGGACATCTCGGACAGTACGATCTGCCCCCGCCGAGTCCTCCGCCGCGGGGTCCGCTCCCCTCCGTCCCGGGCGCCGGCAGCAACGAGCTCAGCTTCCCCATGCCGCCACCGCGCGCAACACCAAGCCCGTCGGGCCTGTTCAGCCAGCCGATCCCGCCGATCCAGCGCGGGCGCGAGATGCCGTTCCCCGCGCGGCCGGTGCTCCCGGCGGCGGAGTCGTCGGACCTCGTGCGGCGGACGAACACCTTGTGGCGGCAGCGCGTGCCGAACATCACGATCGACGAGCCCGACGCGCGATCGAGCGCGGAGAGCGGGGACGCGGAGGCTGAGGGGAGCGCTGAGGCGGAGGGGAGCGCGGAGGCGGAGGCTGAGATGCGCCCGGACATCGCGCGGTTCTACTTCAACAACGCGAGCTCGACGCCGGGGACGCCGACGACGATGGGCGCCGAGACGGAGGTGGTGGACGAGGACGATGACCGGTCGATGTACCCGCCGACGCTGGCGACGCGGCGGACGGGGTCGTACATCGACTCATACTAAGTACTTCGACTCGGAGGATGGGCAGTTGCACGCTGCTGCAGACGTTCCATGCGACTATGGCGTTCCTGATCGCGCGGCTGAAGACGTACTTGCCGCCCGCCCAGGACTGCCAAGCATACGATCGTCCTCGTGCTAAAGGACCTCGCGTCATTTGATCTGGGCCCGCTCAGCTCGACCGATGCACGGTTTGTGAATAGCTGTCGAAGGTGGGTGCATGGCGCGGGTGTGCGGGCAACCGCGACGCCTCGAAAGTTGGCCCGGAGCCAATCCGTTCGCCTTATACCATCCTCGAGGTCAGTGTCACCCCGTTTCTCCGCATGCACTCTACTTGGCCCCTCCCACAGCGCGCCCTCCTCTCCTGCCCGCTCTCGCAGCTACTCCACCATCAAACTCTGACGGTGAGTGAATCATGTTGCCCACAACGTGCGACGCTGCGGGCGGCATATCGACTTGCGTGAGTGCCCGACGGCCTGCATGCCCTCGACGCGGTCGTCCCGTTATCTCCTTTAGAGATATTGTAGTACACACGAAACTGTATAGTAGAATTGAGAATATAATGGAGTCCCGCATGGTTCGCAATACGCAGTGAAAAATGACGCCGATGCCGACGACGGTCAGAGATGTCGGAGTACGGAAGCAAGGCGGAAGCAGCACTCGCCGCGCTTCGGGAGTCCGAACCGCCGCGCGCGCCCACTAGCCGCTCACTGTCATGTCCGGCGTCCAGTCAGCTCGGACGTAGGCTCAATCGCGTCACAGCACTGTGAGGCATCGACTGCGATGTCGCATGAACAGCGGCGAGCCATTCGTGTGAAAGCTGGGTATGTTCACGCGGTTTCTTCCCTTCAACCTCGCAGAGTTCGCCGCTCAAGCGCCGTGCATCCATTTGCCTCTATCACGCACAGCGACCAACAATGCCTTGCGGACTGTGGTTGGCGTCGTCATGCACCGCGTCACCAGGCGCGTCTCGTCCGTTTCGAATGTGAGTGAGAGCTCGCACAACGGACATCATGATATGCGCTTCTCCGGCTCTAGCGACCGATGGAATTGCGTTCCATCGACGGCGCTCACCACGGTGTCGACATCAGGTACGTCTGCTCCCCTTTTGCTGCCATGCAGGTATATGCTCAGTGGGTTTTTCGTGCAGCCGTGGCCTCTCACACCCCGCGATCGCCGTGGCTGCACTGTCAGAACCACGAAACCGCCGAGGCAATTCCCACAAGCCATGTCGAATCCAGTGGCATGCACAGAAAGGGACCTTGCGGGTCCTCACGGGCTCGAGCTCGTAATTGGCTGGCCGTCCTCTCGATCGCTTGCCCCGTCGGTCGTCAACATCGATCATCCACCCGACAATGCTGTCGGCAATCGCGACATGACGCCGCCGCATCACATCAACGCCAGGCGCAATTCAGCAAAGGAGAAGCCATCTGAGCGGACCAGCGAGCCGTCACGCAGGTCTCCTCATCCCCGTTCTCTCGCCATTAGGGCATGCGAGGAGATCACCTGCATGCCGGTTCGCTGCAGCTTGACTGCGACAGTGCGTAAGGCGAGCATCGGCAGCGCCTTGCATGCGCTGGGGATCTGCTCGAGGTCGAGACCAAGGCGCCACTCCCAGTTCCAGTTCCACAGCCGTCCGACGCACGGCGGTAGTACACCTCACTGCCCGCCTTGCTCGGCCTTCCCCGCAAAGCATGCGCCTTTGCGGGAGTGTCGCACGCCATCACACGTCCTTGCGGGCTTACAGCCGCCGTCATCGTTGGCTGCTTCCTGCGGCTTCACCTGTCCTTCCCCGCCGCTTCGCCCTTGCCTTCCCCGCCGGCTCGTCTGCCCTTTTCCAGCCGGTTCTCCTTCCTCAGCCCTGTCGCATTCAGCATTTAAGTCACGTCAACAAGAACAGTGCGACGTAACTTGACGATGACGCCCTTGGGAAACAAACAAGCAGGTTCGTGGTTAGAATCCACACAGTGATTTATCGAAAACCGCTCACTTACTTTCCAGGCTCAGTCTTCAGCACGACCGCACACTGACCACGGACGGTAGCTTGACGATCACGTCCTCGGGGTACCAAACAACCTAAGCAAGCGGTAAGTAGTTTAAATGATACAATGGAGAATGTATCACTTATCCAAAAACTGCAGGTATTGCGAGTGTGGAGAGCGCTGTTTCACCGGAGGACTTAACTTGACGATGATGCTCTTGGGTGCAAGGGCGACTGATGACCAGGTACCGGGGGATGCAAACATGTGGTAAGCGACTGTACGACTCGTTTTGAAAGATAGATCACTCACTGTCTAGACTTGGCTGTAGCATTCGGGCGACGCGCTGTCACCGTAGCAGATAAGTTGACGATGACGCTCTTGTGCGTCTCGTCAGCGCACTCTAGATCAGGCGTGCAGTCGGTGCGCGATTCGGAAAGGGAGCTAGGTCTGAGGACGGCGTTCTTCCCGACTCGCGCACCCGGACGGTTGAATCTGCTGCCATGCACTCGTCTGGTGCTAGCACGCAGCACGACATCTTCGCGAGAGGTGACTGCATCGTTGCATCGATGCTGTCCTGCCTTAACCCGATCCCAACGAGATACATGCGAGCATCGGCAGCATCACACGCTACTGACTGTTCGGTACCTTCATAGGTGCGTCGCTCAGCCGATGCATGTCTCTCCCACCTCATTGCACTCATCTCAGGCCGAACTTCACGTTCGCCTGTTCAAGGTGGGAGCGATGCGTGGCGGAGTACGGCAGCAATGCCTGCTGCCGAGCATGACTTTGAGGGTCTTGTGTCCCCCTCTCAGCATTCTCAGCACGACGCTCTTGGAACGGCGCCCCCACTCCGCAGCGGTCTCATGGAGACTTCGTGTGCCGTCACACGCCATCTTCGCGGGTTTACTGCCGCTGCCGCCAATGGCCTCCCGCCGTTCACCATTCTCTGCCCCGCCACTTCACCCTTCCCTGCCCCGTTACCTCGTACATTCGAATCAAGACAATGCCCTGCGGCATGGCGTGAGCAGGTGCTGAGAAACACAAGCACGCCATAAGCGCTATAAGCAAAGAAAGGACGCATTATGGGAGACGGCTTACTTACCCCAAGGCTTCGCTTGTAGCTTGAGTGTGAAGCCGGCATGGGAGGTCACTTCACGATGACATTCTCAAGCGCCGGACGAGGCAGCGAAAAATAGAAGCAAATGGTAAGCAAATAATATGCGAAATACAGTTAACAATAGCTCACTTACCTTGGGTAACAGCGTAGCTTGACCGTGGCGGGTAACTTGACGATGACGCTGTCAGTTGTGCGCCCGTCTCCTCGGCACGAAAATAACAGCGCACCAGGGGCGAACACATGGAAATGCAAGCCCTGTCGCCCAGCCACTCAGCAGCAAGACGACACGGAATGCGCGCAAGTGCACATGCGACAATGAAGAGCTCCGTCGCGGGGATGGGATCCGAGCATCGGGCAGGATAACACCCTTGGCGTTGTCCTCCGGCGTGCGAGACACGGATCCGTCATGGTGGAGGGCGGCGAAGCGGGGCACGCGGTCCACATGCGAGAAGGACTGCAAGAAGGACAAGGTGAGTTTCCATCCAATCAGGCATGTCTGAAAGACTGACCTGCGACATCCACAAACTGCTACCATCCCCCGCATCAGAAGATGCCAGTCCAGCAGATGCGGAGTCATACGCATCTTCACGTCGCGTGTGCTCCCTCCGGTGCGATGCTGCCTTGTTACAGCAACGGCCGTATCGGGGCGGGAAAAGTGACTGCAGCGGCGGGATTTGACAGAGGTGACTAGAAGGTGGCAATGGCGATATGGAGGGGATGCTGCCGATGAGAACCAGATGGAAGCAACAGAAGCATAGGGAACCCTAAAATTATGAACGTAAGCAAAAAAAGTCGGGTTAACAGCGAGTTAGCAACATCGAACTTACCTTGCCCGCACCAGTTCGAGCGCACCCGAATCCGGCGCCCGATGTATATCTCCAGCACCGCGAAGACGAGAATGAAACTACCATATGCCACGAACAGAGTCGCCTGCATCTTCAAGTTCCCTCCTCCCGCATGCCATGCTGCGGGGAGACCAGAGACTGTGCAATGTAGTCTGTGACCAACATAGCCGGAGGTTGACACCTACTACGTGAGACTAGAGCTTCGGACCTGTAGGCCGCTCGCTGCGGGGCATTGAAGGTTGGTCGAACTGCAAGGAATATCGAGTGTCTAGGCATCACGGTGAGTCTGAGTCTGCCTCGGTTAATGTGAAGCGAAAGTGACTTGCCGGCTGCCCCAAGAACCAGCACAATGCATGCAACAAAGACGTACATCGGGCTGCGCCCGATGCACGCAGCGTGGGGGTGAACATCGACGGGAACTGTCGACACCCGGATTGGAGACTTTATCCTAGGGACGTGCCCGCCGCTCAGCGCGGGCCCTGAATGCTGGAAATTTGGGCATGGGAAAGAGGTTTTCTGGAGGCCACAGTGAGTCCAACTTTTTGTCAGCTAATTTCGATGTAAACGGACTTACTAAGATGCCAGAAATGCGAAATACAGGATGTACCACAGGCTAGACACGTACAAGAATGGCTAAAGAAGTGGCGCAGCATCAGCGCAGGAACAACATGTATCGGCCCAATCTCGACGTACCGACAGTCTTCGAGAACAAATAAGTAGTACCCACAGATTATATTGAGGTCTACAATCCTGAATGTCAGCACGGTATGTCCTCACAAATTGCTTGGGCCGTTCACACGCACTAATATATCTGGGGACAGCAGAACCAACCCTCGGAAAGCTATGCTACGCCGGATGCTACAATATTCATGTAATCCTATTACATCGAAGGTAAGCTGAAACTAAGATCAGAAATAAATATCACATACCATTGCTGTCTCAATGTACATTAGAGCAGAAAAATCAACTGAGAGGAAGGGGAAGCCTCGCAGATGAGGATGGAGATGGGGGATGGTGGTGGGTGTGATTAAGTACAAAAGGATGGGCATGGCACGGACCACCTGTCCGGTGTGAATGCAGCTGACACAACCCTGAAACGCTCGGAATAATCTTCCGGGATACGTGGCAAATAAGCTGACTTCTCGGGCTGGACTGGAACACAACGTAATGACCTCCGACGCAAAGCTTGGCCTCTCACATGCCTTACGACAGGATGTCACTCATACTTTGATGCTGAGGACATCTCCCATGGTGTCCATGTCTTGAACACTAATCATTCTGAAATAATTTGGGCTCTGGATAATTAGGAATCTGAGTGCTAAGCTCCTTGAGATCTTGAGCGAAATTTGAAGTATTATTAGATGGAATATCACCAGTGAGAAGTCCTTAGACGGCCACAAAACCCGAAGGGCTTGGCAAAAATCTATTCCTGTAGCTGGAAATCAGTTGGGCCATCCGACGGAGGAAACGGACACCTAGCCGTGGATCGGTGGTCATGGCTATGCTTGACGTCGCATCCGGCTGAACGGGCTATCGATGACTTCTTGGTGTGCTCGAGCGCATGTCCCGATTGTCTGTCCGAAAAAAAAAGTAAACACTCACCTCTTGCTTTAGGAGAAACATGACCTTTCTGTCTTCGGTTTGGTTGTGCTGTTCAGAGCGACAGTTTTTGGGCATTGTGGTGTCCTGACCGAGGCGGCGAAGCTGAGGAAGACCGCCCGATATGGATTCTGTGCCGCGACATCCAGTTCTCGCTCTCATGACGGGACACTAATTTCGACAAGCTCACCTTGCCTGCTATCGGCGGAGGATAATTTAGCTGTTCATATCCCGGGCTCTGCATATGTTCGGGCACTCGAGAACCGAGTCAACGAATTATTCAAGCATCTCCCGAAATTTTGGGGACATTGCCATTGTCCAGCTTTACTTAGACTCCGAAACTGGCCATCCTCAATGTTCGTAAGCTGTTTACATCTAAGAGACCTTACCAGAGGAGCTTTAAAGAAGGAGGGATACTACATGGAGTCTGCAAAGGAGGATTACATTGTAGTTCAATACCTACAACAAAACATCTATGTACCAATGGGCCTTCGTCCGTAGAGTCTTCAGAAAGCAGCATTCGAATGGAGCAGAAATAGAATCTACGTACCTGATATGATCGGAATTCGGCACCAGAAATGCAAACGTAAACAGCACGAGAGCGCGGAAGATGGATCCGGAGACAAGGCCCCGGCACGATGCGCGGAGGAACAGGTGTTCCTCCGTGCGTGCCGATATAAGGACTCGCCTCTGGAAATCACCTCTGCCTTTTCGCCCCCCATCCCCCCTTTTTCGCTGTCCGTTATATCTGTTTCCGCAGTCCACTGCGACTTTCCACAACGAGCAAGATAGCGATGATAATAGCGATGCCTTCTACCTAGTTGACACGCGATGAAGGGGCCACCTGCGGATCGAGCTTGAAGGCGAGACTGTCGATAGCGGTGCACAGCGCCGTCGTCCAGTCTGACGATGTTCACTCCGTCGTCTGACCGCGCTTCGTGATGTGGTGATGGTGCGGCGAATTTGGTTTCGAATTCACAACGTGCTGTGCTCACCTGTAACGGCCCATAGATTGCCAACGGCGCAGGCCCTGTGGTCCTCTGTGACGTCGCATTGATAGACTAGCGGCGCTTTGCGTCGCCGAATCTCGTTTCGCTCACGCTGGCGTCACGGAGCGCGGAACGTGCGCGCGGCTCGTCGATGCTTGCCTCGCGCGCGTGCATGTCCTCTTCACCTGCGGAAGCCGTTCCTGCGTCGCGAGCTTGGAAAGGGCATGAAAGGTCCTGCGGTGAGCATTCCCAGTGCAGTTAGCCGAAGCGAAATGGGACTTACCAGAGTGTCAGAAAAGTCGGTTTTGCTCGTGGATTTTCCAGGATCCAGGGCGCCGCGGCCAGCAGCGTGTGAGCTCATATGCTAAAGCTTCGGGGTCAGCGTCGACGGAGACCTGTCAACGCTGACATCGCGCGCATGCCGAGGCGGCGCAGCCCGCCGATCCACTTCCCGAGGGACGTGCTTCTAGCACCTATACAACGCCGTTCGGTGAGTTTTCTAACGCGAGATTAGCCGAGCCAGAATGTAACTCACAGGCTCGCAGACAGCCATTTTTTTGCTTCAAGTTTTTGAGCCTCAGGCCTCGCGGCGAGCAGCGCCCACGCCCATAGGACTAGGCATACGGCGTGGGTGTCGGATCGACGCTCAAGTCGTGCGCGACGAAGGCGGGCGAAGCCCGCCGTTCCCCTTCGCGGGTGTGTTTCGCATCTTGGTAAGTAGGTTTCGATTGCCTTCAGTCGAGGCTCCCCGGCACTCACCCGTACTTGCAGAGCACCGCGTTTTGGCGCTGGAAGTCCAGCAGGCCGAGCCCCGTGGCCAGCGGCATGCATGCTCACAGGCTAGAGCTGCGACGTCAGCGTCGACGGTCTCCGTCGGTGCTGACATCCCGCACGCACCGGAGGCGGGCGCAGCCCGCTGGCGACACGTTCTGGTACCGTACGACGCCGTTTTCGTGAGTTTCTAGCGCGCTACTAGCCGAACAAGACTGTAACTTACCGGACTCCCAGAAACCCGCTTTTTCGCTTCAAAATTATGGGCCTCAGGCCTCGCGGCGAGCAGCGCCCACGCTCATAGGACCAGGCGCACGGAGTGAGCGTCGGACCGACGCTCACGTCGCGTGCGACAGAGGCGGGCGGAGCCCGCCGTCTGCCTTCGCGGGCGTGGTTCGCATCCTAGTAAGTGTGCTCCGGCTGCATTCAGCCGAGGTTTTCTTGAACTCATCTGGGCTTGCAGAAAGCCGGTTTTTGATGCCCAGATTCCAGGAATCCGAGGCCCGCGCCGAGCGGCCTACTGGTCCACAGGGCAAAACAACGCGAACGCGCACTGCCATTGGCATCGCCGCGTGCTGGGTGAAGCCCAGCATGCGGTTCTACGCTTTCTGTGAGTTGTCTCGACATGAGTTAGCCGAGTCAAGTTGGTACTCACCCAGGCTCTGGAAACAGAGATTTACACTCGAAATTTCGGAGGTCCAGGCCCCCGCGGCAAGCGGGAACGAGAGCCTGAAGACATGGTATCGAAGTGAGCGTCAGTTCGATGCTGATGGTGCCGCCGCGCGGCTGGGCGCAGCCCAGCGCGCGATTCTGCGCTCCCTGGTGAGTTGCTCCGGCGTGGATTTGCCGAACGAGAGCGTACTTACTCAGGCTCTCAAAAGCCGCCTCTTTCACTGGAAATTTCGGAGGTTCAGGCCCCCCGCGGCGAGTGGGAATGAGGGTCTGAAAGGCAAGCTATCGGAGACAGCGTCATCGCGGGGTTGGGCGCAGCCCAGCGTGCCTTTGCCCCGTCGTCAGCACATCGCGTTTGCGGTGATGCGGCGCTTAAAGCCCGTTGTCACGAAGGCTCTGCGCCTCGAGCCCAGCGGCGAGCGGCAATGAAGGTTGAGCGGGCGGCGTCGGTCACAGCGATGGATGCTGACGCCATCACTACGCGACGGCGAAGCCCGGCGCACCATTCGTTCGTGGCGCGCAGACCGTGGGTATGTCATTGTTCATGCTACATTGTGCTCATCTCAATCTGCTCGTATAGCTATACTCACTCCAAAATCTGGGATTCAGACCCCCATGGCCGAGCGACGAGGAGCGGGGACAGGACGAACAGACGGGGCGAGCGTCCCCTCGGACGTTAGAGACGCGCGATGGACTCGGTACATGGTCAAGGCCCGGAGCAGCGCGCTGGTGTGATAGGAATCTGCGACACTGACTGGTGAGTTCACGCGATAAGTGGAACGGGAGCAGGAACTCACCTGCAGCCCTTCCCGCAGCCATTCATGCTTCCCAACGATGTCTGCATCCCGGACTGCTTCTATTCCCACCCGACCTGTCACTTCCGCCTGACCTTCTCCACGGGCCTGGCCTCCATCGATGCAGAAGGCCTCGCGGTATTGGCGTGTTGACCGACATCATGTGCGCCGCGTCTTCGTCGTAGCCGCGGCGTGGTGCGCCAAACCTGACGCCCGACGTCGTTCGTATCCTGGGCGGGGGTGACGGCCGAGGCGCCTCGGCCTCCTGCAGATCGCAGCGTGCCCGTTCGAAGCGTGGACGAGCGGCTTGAAGATGCGTATGACGCCGCTGGGGCATCCGCCGGGCTGCTGCCTTCTGTCGGGAGTCATAGCCAAAGCCGGCATGGTTCTACGGACGTCACAGCGCACGCTTCCGGTCAGTCTTGGAGGCATACGAGATTGCGTGGAAACTCACCTGCTGTGCCTCGCAGGGTCCCTCACATAGCCCACTTCCCCGCACCATTCCCGATATCTCTTCGCGATGCATCGGCGCTTGCGCTGTTCAAGCTCGTGAGCGATTCAGGAGGTCTGGAATGCGCCGGAGGACGACCACAAGGGCGTCATCGTCAAGTTATTGACGCGCGGTGATTCATTCTGCTGTGTCCGCGCGGTGCTGCGAGCCCTCCGAGCACTTCCCAGCACTCCCGACATCTCCTAACGATGCTCGTACGCCTCCCATCCCACGAACTCACGCGTGCGTCCCATCGACGGCGCAGGACCACAAGACCGAGGGCGTCATCGTCAAGTACGACGCGCCGTTGGCGGGTGTCTTGCGTCCGCCTGGTGGCCGCGCTGCACTCCCTCGTCGTCGCCGTCGCCTGATCCCGCGTGGTCAGACTCCTCCGGGACCCTGTCGCATTCGCTGTCGGATGCGGCGCACGGAGGGCGCCATCGTCAAGTTCGGCGCGTGGACGCGGCATTTGGGTGTGTCCTGGCGGTGTCGAGAGCCCTTGCGGGGAATTGGAGGATGGAAGGGGAGGGGCTCGCGGTGGAATTTGGGCTGGACATCGTGGTAAGGTCGCTTTGGACATGGATGGGAACAGAAACTCACGATTTTGGCTTGCAGGCGCTTCCACTTATCATCCTGCGGTTCGCAATGTCCCACGCATTCGCGCCTCCACTTGTCCACACCGCTTCCTCTCCTCGCGCCGATCGAAGATGCGCATGTCGCGTCTCGGGCGATCTGCGGGCGAATGGGGCGGCGAGAACACCTTGACGGGTGGCACACCGACGGCGTCAAGACTGCGCAAAGCGCGCATGTCGGTTAATTTGCATTGAGGGTGCTGGGTAAGCTTGCGCATGCCGCGCCGGCGACGAGACGACGGCCCTCTGGAGATGGTCACCGCTGATTGTCCGAGTCAAGATGAGAGCCTTGGGGAAGAGTCATTCTTGCATAAGGAGCGGCACGAGAGCGTACGATTTCCGAGATGCACGCGCCTCTATCGACGTCCCCGCCCCTCCAGCGCCCTTTGCGATTCCCGCGTAGGTTATCACGATCGAGTCTGGCGCGTCGGGAGGACGTTTTCGAGCGTCCGAACGCATTGAGCGCACATGTAGCCGTCCGCCTTTGTGTTCTGGGGATGGGTGGAACGGGAAAGACCTGGAAATAGCGGATAACGCAGCATACAGTTGGCGCAGATGCGAGTTAGCCATAAAAAGAGGCGAAGTCTCGTTCACAAGGGAGGGGGCGTGAAAACGGCGAAGTCGCACTTACAAAGGGGAGCAGCGTGAAACGACCAAGTCGGACTCCCCTTGGTGTTCTAGAGAGTAGAAAAAGGACTAAGTTGCAGAGTTATCGGCGGTGTCGATCTGAGGCTTTGGGGCAAGCGAGAGAGAGTCACTTACTTGCAACGACCGTTGACATCGGATGTTGTCAAGTAACGTCGGAAAACTGCCAGAAATCTGTATTCCTTTCTTTCCCTCCTCCTCCTCCCCCCCCTCCTTCCTTCACACTTTTAACTGTCGCCTGCGAATGGTTTCGCCTCCATCGCGTAGATTCGCGCTAGATGTCCTGGTGTGAAAGTCAGTGCCAAGACTATGGCTAAATAGGCAAGACTTGTTGAAGAAGCTTACGCCGGCCGCGAGCGCTAACCGCTTTTCGCCTAGAAAACGCGTATCCTGGTGTCGAGCACAGCTTGCAACCACTCATTCTTCAACGTTTTGCACACCCACAACCGCCCAGGCAAAGGCCATTTCGCTCTCTGATCACAACTGGCTTGAGGAAGAGAATTATCGTCATTTTTTCTCGTTCATGTCGTTCTGAACCACCTCTCATTTCGCCCCATTCGCTAAGCCGGCCCAGCTGCCAATTTCCATTCATTCATCTTCTTGACAACGCATCTCGTGCATTGCACGATTTATCATACTCCAAAGCATGGCTGCTTCTCCGAATTCGCCCCAGCCGCGACTCCATGTCGCCAAAGCCGACACCAGCGAGACGACTCGCAACTCTAACTATCTTCGTGCCTCTGTGCTCGACGCAGCGCTGCAGCTCGGCTTTGGCTCGAGTCGTACTGTCGAGGATTGGATGTTCAATTCGGTCCCAGAAGGACAGGACGAATCCGAGGTACGCATTTCGTGATTGACATGCGAATCATGCACTCACTTCCCTGCAGAATGTCGCATCGCCCGGCCTGACGTCCGCGTCGACTGCGACCTCTGATGAATCCTTCTTGTCACCGGGCCAGAACTCGCCTGCGACGCCATACTCTCCAATTGGCAAGTCGGTGCACATCGTTACCGGCCGGCCCGATCCAGAGTACGCTGCAGAGTGGAGGGAGCACGTCGGTGCATTGCCTATGCCGTCTGCCATCTCGTCACCTTCGGCATCGCCAGCAAAGGTGCCTGCGAAGCCGAACAAGCTGAAGAAACAGCGGAAAGCGGACGGGTACGAGAGCGACGCGGGATATATTAGCGAGGGGGTTGGGAAGAAGGGCAAGGAACGGGAGAAGGACGAAGAGAAGGCGAGGAAGAAGGAGCAGAAAGAGCGGGAAAAGAAAGAAAAGAAGCAGAAGAAGAACAGAAAGGGCACGGCGACAGAGACAGAGCACGAGCACGAGAGCGATGGCGGGTATCTGTCTGACATGCACAAGAAGAAGCCAAAGAAAAGGTCAAGGGCGACAACGATTCAAGGAAGGCGAAGGAGGACCGTACGGTGGAGACACGTCGGACGGCGGCTACCTGTCTGAAGCGTCGACGAAGAGGAAGCGCTCGTTCTTCCGCCTTGGAACGCGTTCGAGGAAGGCCAGTACGGGCCCCGCAGACGCACCCACTCAGCCGCTCTTCATTCCACCTGTCCCCGCCATGCCCGATTTCACATTGCCCATCGCTGAGCGCTTCACACGCAGTCCTGCGCCGTCATCAGTGGATATCGACGACTATTCCCGCAGTGTGACGCCTGTGCTGAGTACGACGCGCACGAGTTACACGACGGGAAGGACGTCTGTCGTTGGCAAGTAGCAGCAATTTACCCCAACGACGTCGATACCCCACGCACCAAGCATCGCATCGCTAGATACCAGCTCTTCGAGTGTTCAATCCGCCCCCGTCGCCCGTGTCTGCGCCGACGCAGACCATTCCCCCGTGTGCGCTTCACACCGTCGACAGTGTTCGACGCGCCGCCGACGCCAACGACACCGACACCCGCGTCTCCTATATCTCCTCGCGCCCCTTCACCTGCACCCACCCCGCGCCGTCTCGCCTGCACCTCCCGCGACATCCGCAGAGCTGCCTCGGCGCCCGCCCATCTCCCTGCCGCTCACCTCTCCGCCGCTTCGCCACCGCCGCTCTCCATTCCAAACTCGCATTCGCCATCCTCACGCTCCCCCCTCGCCCAACCCTTCCTCTGTCGCATAATGCGCCCATCTCCACTTTCCTTGGCCCCGTCCCCATCGCCCGCACCTTCGTCGGCCGTGTCCGAAACGTTCACGATCATCTCGTCCGCGACTTCGTTGTGCCCTCTCCCTCCTTCCCGCGGCGCAGCGCGCTGCTCAATCCCCCACGGGGACATCTCGGACAGTACGATCTGCCCCCGCGAGTCCTCCGCCGCGGGGTCCGCTCCCCTCCGTCCCGGGCGCCGGCAGCAACGAGCTCAGCTTCCCCATGCCGCCACCGCGCGCAACACCAAGCCCGTCGGGCCTGTTCAGCCAGCCGATCCCGCCGATCCAGCGCGGGCGCGAGATGCCGTTCCCCGCGCGGCCGGTGCTCCCGGCGGCGGAGTCGTCGGACCTCGTGCGGCGGACGAACACCTTGTGGCGGCAGCGCGTGCCGAACATCACGATCGACGAGCCCGACGCGCGATCGAGCGCGGAGAGCGGGGACGCGGAGGCTGAGGGGAGCGCTGAGGCGGAGGGGAGCGCGGAGGCGGAGGCTGAGATGCGCCCGGACATCGCGCGGTTCTACTTCAACAACGCGAGCTCGACGCCGGGGACGCCGACGACGATGGGCGCCGAGACGGAGGTGGTGGACGAGGACGATGACCGGTCGATGTACCCGCCGACGCTGGCGACGCGGCGGACGGGGTCGTACATCGACTCATACTAAGTACTTCGACTCGGAGGATGGGCAGTTGCACGCTGCTGCAGACGTTCCATGCGACTATGGCGTTCCTGATCGCGCGGCTGAAGACGTACTTGCCGCCCGCCCAGGACTGCCAAGCATACGATCGTCCTCGTGCTAAAGGACCTCGCGTCATTTGATCTGGGCCCGCTCAGCTCGACCGATGCACGGTTTGTGAATAGCTGTCGAAGGTGGGTGCATGGCGCGGGTGTGCGGGCAACCGCGACGCCTCGAAAGTTGGCCCGGAGCCAATCCGTTCGCCTTATACCATCCTCGAGGTCAGTGTCACCCCGTTTCTCCGCATGCACTCTACTTGGCCCCTCCCACAGCGCGCCCTCCTCTCCTGCCCGCTCTCGCAGCTACTCCACCATCAAACTCTGACGGTGAGTGAATCATGTTGCCCACAACGTGCGACGCTGCGGGCGGCATATCGACTTGCGTGAGTGCCCGACGGCCTGCATGCCCTCGACGCGGTCGTCCCGTTATCTCCTTTAGAGATATTGTAGTACACACGAAACTGTATAGTAGAATTGAGAATATAATGGAGTCCCGCATGGTTCGCAATACGCAGTGAAAATGACGCCGATGCCGACGACGGTCAGAGATGTCGGAGTACGGAAGCAAGGCGGAAGCAGCACTCGCCGCGCTTCGGGAGTCCGAACCGCCGCGCGCGCCCACTAGCCGCTCACTGTCATGTCCGGCGTCCAGTCAGCTCGGACGTAGGCTCAATCGCGTCACAGCACTGTGAGGCATCGACTGCGATGTCGCATGAACAGCGGCGAGCCATTCGTGTGAAAGCTGGGTATGTTCACGCGGTTTCTTCCCTTCAACCTCGCAGAGTTCGCCGCTCAAGCGCCGTGCATCCATTTGCCTCTATCACGCACAGCGACCAACAATGCCTTGCGGACTGTGGTTGGCGTCGTCATGCACCGCGTCACCAGGCGCGTCTCGTCCGTTTCGAATGTGAGTGAGAGCTCGCACAACGGACATCATGATATGCGCTTCTCCGGCTCTAGCGACCGATGGAATTGCGTTCCATCGACGGCGCTCACCACGGTGTCGACATCAGGTACGTCTGCTCCCCTTTTGCTGCCATGCAGGTATATGCTCAGTGGGTTTTTCGTGCAGCCGTGGCCTCTCACACCCCGCGATCGCCGTGGCTGCACTGTCAGAACCACGAAACCGCCGAGGCAATTCCCACAAGCCATGTCGAATCCAGTGGCATGCACAGAAAGGGACCTTGCGGGTCCTCACGGGCTCGAGCTCGTAATTGGCTGGCCGTCCTCTCGATCGCTTGCCCCGTCGGTCGTCAACATCGATCATCCACCCGACAATGCTGTCGGCAATCGCGACATGACGCCGCCGCATCACATCAACGCCAGGCGCAATTCAGCAAAGGAGAAGCCATCTGAGCGGACCAGCGAGCCGTCACGCAGGTCTCCTCATCCCCGTTCTCTCGCCATTAGGGCATGCGAGGAGATCACCTGCATGCCGGTTCGCTGCAGCTTGACTGCGACAGTGCGTAAGGCGAGCATCGGCAGCGCCTTGCATGCGCTGGGGATCTGCTCGAGGTCGAGACCAAGGCGCCACTCCCAGTTCCAGTTCCACAGCCGTCCGACGCACGGCGGTAGTACACCTCACTGCCCGCCTTGCTCGGCCTTCCCCGCAAAGCATGCGCCTTTGCGGGAGTGTCGCACGCCATCACACGTCCTTGCGGGCTTACAGCCGCCGTCATCGTTGGCTGCTTCCTGCGGCTTCACCTGTCCTTCCCCGCCGCTTCGCCCTTGCCTTCCCCGCCGGCTCGTCTGCCCTTTTCCAGCCGGTTCTCCTTCCTCAGCCCTGTCGCATTCAGCATTTAAGTCACGTCAACAAGAACAGTGCGACGTAACTTGACGATGACGCCCTTGGGAAACAAACAAGCAGGTTCGTGGTTAGAATCCACACAGTGATTTATCGAAAACCGCTCACTTACTTTCCAGGCTCAGTCTTCAGCACGACCGCACACTGACCACGGACGGTAGCTTGACGATCACGTCCTCGGGGTACCAAACAACCTAAGCAAGCGGTAAGTAGTTTAAATGATACAATGGAGAATGTATCACTTATCCAAAAACTGCAGGTATTGCGAGTGTGGAGAGCGCTGTTTCACCGGAGGACTTAACTTGACGATGATGCTCTTGGGTGCAAGGGCGACTGATGACCAGGTACCGGGGGATGCAAACATGTGGTAAGCGACTGTACGACTCGTTTGAAAGATAGATCACTCACTGTCTAGACTTGGCTGTAGCATTCGGGCGACGCGCTGTCACCGTAGCAGATAAGTTGACGATGACGCTCTTGTGCGTCTCGTCAGCGCACTCTAGATCAGGCGTGCAGTCGGTGCGCGATTCGGAAAGGGAGCTAGGTCTGAGGACGGCGTTCTTCCCGACTCGCGCACCCGGACGGTTGAATCTGCTGCCATGCACTCGTCTGGTGCTAGCACGCAGCACGACATCTTCGCGAGAGGTGACTGCATCGTTGCATCGATGCTGTCCTGCCTTAACCCGATCCCAACGAGATACATGCGAGCATCGGCAGCATCACACGCTACTGACTGTTCGGTACCTTCATAGGTGCGTCGCTCAGCCGATGCATGTCTCTCCCACCTCATTGCACTCATCTCAGGCCGAACTTCACGTTCGCCTGTTCAAGGTGGGAGCGATGCGTGGCGGAGTACGGCAGCAATGCCTGCTGCCGAGCATGACTTTGAGGGTCTTGTGTCCCCCTCTCAGCATTCTCAGCACGACGCTCTTGGAACGGCGCCCCCACTCCGCAGCGGTCTCATGGAGACTTCGTGTGCCGTCACACGCCATCTTCGCGGGTTTACTGCCGCTGCCGCCAATGGCCTCCCGCCGTTCACCATTCTCTGCCCCGCCACTTCACCCTTCCCTGCCCCGTTACCTCGTACATTCGAATCAAGACAATGCCCTGCGGCATGGCGTGAGCAGGTGCTGAGAAACACAAGCACGCCATAAGCGCTATAAGCAAAGAAAGGACGCATTATGGGAGACGGCTTACTTACCCCAAGGCTTCGCTTGTAGCTTGAGTGTGAAGCCGGCATGGGAGGTCACTTCACGATGACATTCTCAAGCGCCGGACGAGGCAGCGAAAAATAGAAGCAAATGGTAAGCAAATAATATGCGAAATACAGTTAACAATAGCTCACTTACCTTGGGTAACAGCGTAGCTTGACCGTGGCGGGTAACTTGACGATGACGCTGTCAGTTGTGCGCCCGTCTCCTCGGCACGAAAATAACAGCGCACCAGGGGCGAACACATGGAAATGCAAGCCCTGTCGCCCAGCCACTCAGCAGCAAGACGACACGGAATGCGCGCAAGTGCACATGCGACAATGAAGAGCTCCGTCGCGGGGATGGGATCCGAGCATCGGGCAGGATAACACCCTTGGCGTTGTCCTCCGGCGTGCGAGACACGGATCCGTCATGGTGGAGGGCGGCGAAGCGGGGCACGCGGTCCACATGCGAGAAGGACTGCAAGAAGGACAAGGTGAGTTTCCATCCAATCAGGCATGTCTGAAAGACTGACCTGCGACATCCACAAACTGCTACCATCCCCCGCATCAGAAGATGCCAGTCCAGCAGATGCGGAGTCATACGCATCTTCACGTCGCGTGTGCTCCCTCCGGTGCGATGCTGCCTTGTTACAGCAACGGCCGTATCGGGGCGGGAAAAGTGACTGCAGCGGCGGGATTTGACAGAGGTGACTAGAAGGTGGCAATGGCGATATGGAGGGGATGCTGCCGATGAGAACCAGATGGAAGCAACAGAAGCATAGGGAACCCTAAAATTATGAACGTAAGCAAAAAAAGTCGGGTTAACAGCGAGTTAGCAACATCGAACTTACCTTGCCCGCACCAGTTCGAGCGCACCCGAATCCGGCGCCCGATGTATATCTCCAGCACCGCGAAGACGAGAATGAAACTACCATATGCCACGAACAGAGTCGCCTGCATCTTCAAGTTCCCTCCTCCCGCATGCCATGCTGCGGGGAGACCAGAGACTGTGCAATGTAGTCTGTGACCAACATAGCCGGAGGTTGACACCTACTACGTGAGACTAGAGCTTCGGACCTGTAGGCCGCTCGCTGCGGGGCATTGAAGGTTGGTCGAACTGCAAGGAATATCGAGTGTCTAGGCATCACGGTGAGTCTGAGTCTGCCTCGGTTAATGTGAAGCGAAAGTGACTTGCCGGCTGCCCCAAGAACCAGCACAATGCATGCAACAAAGACGTACATCGGGCTGCGCCCGATGCACGCAGCGTGGGGGTGAACATCGACGGGAACTGTCGACACCCGGATTGGAGACTTTATCCTAGGGACGTGCCCGCCGCTCAGCGCGGGCCCTGAATGCTGGAAATTTGGGCATGGGAAAGAGGTTTTCTGGAGGCCACAGTGAGTCCAACTTTTTGTCAGCTAATTTCGATGTAAACGGACTTACTAAGATGCCAGAAATGCGAAATACAGGATGTACCACAGGCTAGACACGTACAAGAATGGCTAAAGAAGTGGCGCAGCATCAGCGCAGGAACAACATGTATCGGCCCAATCTCGACGTACCGACAGTCTTCGAGAACAAATAAGTAGTACCCACAGATTATATTGAGGTCTACAATCCTGAATGTCAGCACGGTATGTCCTCACAAATTGCTTGGGCCGTTCACACGCACTAATATATCTGGGGACAGCAGAACCAACCCTCGGAAAGCTATGCTACGCCGGATGCTACAATATTCATGTAATCCTATTACATCGAAGGTAAGCTGAAACTAAGATCAGAAATAAATATCACATACCATTGCTGTCTCAATGTACATTAGAGCAGAAAAATCAACTGAGAGGAAGGGGAAGCCTCGCAGATGAGGATGGAGATGGGGGATGGTGGTGGGTGTGATTAAGTACAAAAGGATGGGCATGGCACGGACCACCTGTCCGGTGTGAATGCAGCTGACACAACCCTGAAACGCTCGGAATAATCTTCCGGGATACGTGGCAAATAAGCTGACTTCTCGGGCTGGACTGGAACACAACGTAATGACCTCCGACGCAAAGCTTGGCCTCTCACATGCCTTACGACAGGATGTCACTCATACTTTGATGCTGAGGACATCTCCCATGGTGTCCATGTCTTGAACACTAATCATTCTGAAATAATTTGGGCTCTGGATAATTAGGAATCTGAGTGCTAAGCTCCTTGAGATCTTGAGCGAAATTTGAAGTATTATTAGATGGAATATCACCAGTGAGAAGTCCTTAGACGGCCACAAAACCCGAAGGGCTTGGCAAAAATCTATTCCTGTAGCTGGAAATCAGTTGGGCCATCCGACGGAGGAAACGGACACCTAGCCGTGGATCGGTGGTCATGGCTATGCTTGACGTCGCATCCGGCTGAACGGGCTATCGATGACTTCTTGGTGTGCTCGAGCGCATGTCCCGATTGTCTGTCCGAAAAAAAAGTAAACACTCACCTCTTGCTTTAGGAGAAACATGACCTTTCTGTCTTCGGTTTGGTTGTGCTGTTCAGAGCGACAGTTTTTGGGCATTGTGGTGTCCTGACCGAGGCGGCGAAGCTGAGGAAGACCGCCCGATATGGATTCTGTGCCGCGACATCCAGTTCTCGCTCTCATGACGGGACACTAATTTCGACAAGCTCACCTTGCCTGCTATCGGCGGAGGATAATTTAGCTGTTCATATCCCGGGCTCTGCATATGTTCGGGCACTCGAGAACCGAGTCAACGAATTATTCAAGCATCTCCCGAAATTTTGGGGACATTGCCATTGTCCAGCTTTACTTAGACTCCGAAACTGGCCATCCTCAATGTTCGTAAGCTGTTTACATCTAAGAGACCTTACCAGAGGAGCTTTAAAGAAGGAGGGATACTACATGGAGTCTGCAAAGGAGGATTACATTGTAGTTCAATACCTACAACAAAACATCTATGTACCAATGGGCCTTCGTCCGTAGAGTCTTCAGAAAGCAGCATTCGAATGGAGCAGAAATAGAATCTACGTACCTGATATGATCGGAATTCGGCACCAGAAATGCAAACGTAAACAGCACGAGAGCGCGGAAGATGGATCCGGAGACAAGGCCCCGGCACGATGCGCGGAGGAACAGGTGTTCCTCCGTGCGTGCCGATATAAGGACTCGCCTCTGGAAATCACCTCTGCCTTTTCGCCCCCCATCCCCCCTTTTTCGCTGTCCGTTATATCTGTTTCCGCAGTCCACTGCGACTTTCCACAACGAGCAAGATAGCGATGATAATAGCGATGCCTTCTACCTAGTTGACACGCGATGAAGGGGCCACCTGCGGATCGAGCTTGAAGGCGAGACTGTCGATAGCGGTGCACAGCGCCGTCGTCCAGTCTGACGATGTTCACTCCGTCGTCTGACCGCGCTTCGTGATGTGGTGATGGTGCGGCGAATTTGGTTTCGAATTCACAACGTGCTGTGCTCACCTGTAACGGCCCATAGATTGCCAACGGCGCAGGCCCTGTGGGTCCTCTGTGACGTCGCATTGATAGACTAGCGGCGCTTTGCGTCGCCGAATCTCGTTTCGCTCACGCTGGCGTCACGGAGCGCGGAACGTGCGCGCGGCTCGTCGATGCTTGCCTCGCGCGCGTGCATGTCCTCTTCACCTGCGGAAGCCGTTCCTGCGTCGCGAGCTTGGAAAGGGCATGAAAGGTCCTGCGGTGAGCATTCCCAGTGCAGTTAGCCGAAGCGAAATGGGACTTACCAGAGTGTCAGAAAAGTCGGTTTTGCTCGTGGATTTTCCAGGATCCAGGGCGCCGCGGCCAGCAGCGTGTGAGCTCATATGCTAAAGCTTCGGGGTCAGCGTCGACGGAGACCTGTCAACGCTGACATCGCGCGCATGCCCGAGGCGGGCGCAGCCCGCCGATCCACTTCCCGAGGACGTGCTTCTAGCACCTATACAACGCCGTTCGGTGAGTTTTCTAACGCGAGATTAGCCGAGCCAGAATGTAACTCACAGGCTCGCAGACAGCCATTTTTTTGCTTCAAGTTTTTGAGCCTCAGGCCTCGCGGCGAGCAGCGCCCACGCCCATAGGACTAGGCATACGGCGTGGGTGTCGGATCGACGCTCAAGTCGTGCGCGACGAAGGCGGGCGAAGCCCGCCGTTCCCCTTCGCGGGTGTGTTTCGCATCTTGGTAAGTAGGTTTCGATTGCCTTCAGTCGAGGCTCCCCGGCACTCACCCGTACTTGCAGAGCACCGCGTTTTGGCGCTGGAAGTCCAGCAGGCCGAGCCCCGTGGCCAGCGGCATGCATGCTCACAGGCTAGAGCTGCGACGTCAGCGTCGACGGTCTCCGTCGGTGCTGACATCCCGCACGCACCGGAGGCGGGCGCAGCCCGCTGGCGACACGTTCTGGTACCTGTACGACGCCGTTTCGTGAGTTTTCTAGCGCGCTACTAGCCGAACAAGACTGTAACTTACCGGACTCCCAGAAACCCGCTTTTTCGCTTCAAAATTATGGGCCTCAGGCCTCGCGGCGAGCAGCGCCCACGCTCATAGGACCAGGCGCACGGAGTGAGCGTCGGACCGACGCTCACGTCGCGTGCGACAGAGGCGGGCGGAGCCCGCCGTCTGCCTTCGCGGGCGTGGTTCGCATCCTAGTAAGTGTGCTCCGGCTGCATTCAGCCGAGGTTTTCTTGAACTCATCTGGGCTTGCAGAAAGCCGGTTTTTGATGCCCAGATTCCAGGAATCCGAGGCCCGCGCCGAGCGGCCTACTGGTCCACAGGGCAAAACAACGCGAACGCGCACTGCCATTGGCATCGCCGCGTGCTGGGTGAAGCCCAGCATGCGGTTCTACGCTTTCTGGTGAGTTGTCTCGACATGAGTTAGCCGAGTCAAGTTGGTACTCACCCAGGCTCTGGAAAACAGAGATTTACACTCGAAATTTCGGAGGTCCAGGCCCCCGCGGCAAGCGGGAACGAGAGCCTGAAGACATGGTATCGAAGTGAGCGTCAGTTCGATGCTGATGGTGCCGCCGCGCGGCTGGGCGCAGCCCAGCGCGCGATTCTGCGCTCCCTGGTGAGTTGCTCCGGCGTGGATTTGCCGAATCGAGAGCGTACTTACTCAGGCTCTCAAAAGCCGCCTCTTTCACTGGAAATTTCGGAGGTTCAGGCCCCCCGCGGCGAGTGGGAATGAGGGTCTGAAAGGCAAGCTATCGGAGACAGCGTCATCGCGGGGTTGGGCGCAGCCCAGCGTGCCTTTGCCCCGTCGTCAGCACATCGCGTTTGCGGTGATGCGGCGCTTAAAGCCCGTTGTCACGAAGGCTCTGCGCCTCGAGCCCAGCGGCGAGCGGCAATGAAGGTTGAGCGGGCGGCGTCGGTCACAGCGATGGATGCTGACGCCATCACTACGCGACGGGCGAAGCCCGGCGCACCATTCGTTCGTGCGCGCAGACCGTGGGTATGTCATTGTTCATGCTACATTGTGCTCATCTCAATCTGCTCGTATAGGCTATACTCACTCCAAAATCTGGGATTCAGACCCCCATGGCCGAGCGACGAGGAGCGGGGACAGGACGAACAGACGGGGCGAGCGTCCCTCGGACGTTAGAGACGCGCGATGGACTCGGTACATGGTCAAGGCCCGGAGCAGCGCGCTGGTGTGATAGGAATCTGCGACACTGACTGGTGAGTTCACGCGATAAGTGGAACGGGAGCAGGAACTCACCTGCAGCCCTTCCCGCAGCCATTCATGCTTCCCAACGATGTCTGCATCCCGGACTGCTTCCTATTCCCACCCGACCTGTCACTTCCGCCTGACCTTCTCCACGGGGCCTGGCCTCCATCGATGCAGAAGGCCTCGCGGTATTGGCGTGTTGCCGACATCATGTGCGCCGCGTCTTCGTCGTAGCCGCGGCGTGGTGCGCCAAACCTGACGCCCGACGTCGTTCGTATCCTGGGCGGGGGTGACGGCCGGAGGCGCCTCGGCCTCCTGCAGATCGCAGCGTGCGCCGTTCGAAGCGTGGACGAGCGGCTTGAAGATGCGTATGACGCCGCTGGGGCATCCGCCGGGCTGCTGCCTTCTGTCGGGAGTCATAGCCAAAGCCGGCATGGTTCTACGGACGTCACAGCGCACGCTTCCGGTCAGTCTTGGAGGCATACGAGATTGCGTGGAAACTCACCTGCTGTGCCTCGCAGGGTCCCTCACATAGCCCACTTCCCCGCACCATTCCCGATATCTCTTCGCGATGCATCGGCGCTTGCGCTGTTCAAGCTCGTGAGCGATTCAGGAGGTCTGGAATGCGCCGGAGGACGACCACAAGGGCGTCATCGTCAAGTTATTGACGCGCGGTGATTCATTCTGCTGTGTCCGCGCGGTGCTGCGAGCCCTCCGAGCACTTCCCAGCACTCCCGACATCTCCTAACGATGCTCGTACGCCTCCCATCCCACGAACTCACGCGTGCGTCCCATCGACGGCGCAGGACCACAAGACCGAGGGCGTCATCGTCAAGTACGACGCGCCGTTGGCGGGTGTCTTGCGTCCGCCTGGTGGCCGCGCTGCACTCCCTCGTCGTCGCCGTCGCCTGATCCCGCGTGGTCAGACTCCTCCGGGACCCTGTCGCATTCGCTGTCGGATGCGGCGCACGGAGGGCGCCATCGTCAAGTTCGGCGCGTGGACGCGGCATTTGGGTGTGTCCTGGCGGTGTCGAGAGCCCTTGCGGGGAATTGGAGGATGGAAGGGGAGGGGCTCGCGGTGGAATTTGGGCTGGACATCGTGGTAAGGTCGCTTTGGACATGGATGGGAACAGAAACTCACGATTTTGGCTTGCAGGCGCTTCCACTTATCATCCTGCGGTTCGCAATGTCCCACGCATTCGCGCCTCCACTTGTCCACACCGCTTCCTCTCCTCGCGCCGATCGAAGATGCGCATGTCGCGTCTCGGGCGATCTGCGGGCGAATGGGGCGGCGAGAACACCTTGACGGGTGGCACACCGACGGCGTCAAGACTGCGCAAAGCGCGCATGTCGGTTAATTTGCATTGAGGGTGCTGGGTAAGCTTGCGCATGCCGCGCCGGCGACGAGACGACGGCCCTCTGGAGATGGTCACCGCTGATTGTCCGAGTCAAGATGAGAGCCTTGGGGAAGAGTCATTCTTGCATAAGGAGCGGCACGAGAGCGTACGATTTCCGAGATGCACGCGCCTCTATCGACGTCCCCGCCCCTCCAGCGCCCTTTGCGATTCCCGCGTAGGTTATCACGATCGAGTCTGGCGCGTCGGGAGGACGTTTTCGAGCGTCCGAACGCATTGAGCGCACATGTAGCCGTCCGCCTTTGTGTTCTGGGGATGGGTGGAACGGGAAAGACCTGGAAATAGCGGATAACGCAGCATACAGTTGGCGCAGATGCGAGTTAGCCATAAAAAGAGGCGAAGTCTCGTTCACAAGGGAGGGGGCGTGAAAACGGCGAAGTCGCACTTACAAAGGGGAGCAGCGTGAAAACGACCAAGTCGGACTCCCCTTGGTGTTCTAGAGAGTAGAAAAAGGACTAAGTTGCAGAGTTATCGGCGGTGTCGATCTGAGGCTTTGGGGCAAGCGAGAGAGAGTCACTTACTTGCAACGACCGTTGACATCGGATGTTGTCAAGTAACGTCGGAAAACTGCCAGAAATCTGTATTCCTTTCTTTCCCTCCTCCTCCTCCCCCCCTCCTTCCTTCACACTTTAACTGTCGCCTGCGAATGGTTTCGCCTCCATCGCGTAGATTCGCGCTAGATGTCCTGGTGTGAAAGTCAGTGCCAAGACTATGGCTAAATAGGCAAGACTTGTTGAAGAAGCTTACGCCGGCCGCGAGCGCTAACCGCTTTTCGCCTAGAAACGCGTATCCTGGTGTCGAGCACAGCTTGCAACCACTCATTCTTCAACGTTTGCACACCCACAACCGCCCAGGCAAAGGCCATTTCGCTCTCTGATCACAACTGGCTTGAGGAAGAGAATTATCGTCATTTTTTCTCGTTCATGTCGTTCTGAACCACTCTCATTTCGCCCCATTCGCTAAGCCGGCCCAGCTGCCAATTTCCATTCATTCATCTTCTTGACAACGCATCTCGTGCATTGCACGATTTATCATACTCCAAAGCATGGCTGCTTCTCCGAATTCGCCCCAGCCGCGACTCCATGTCGCCAAAGCCGACACCAGCGAGACGACTCGCAACTCTAACTATCTTCGTGCCTCTGTGCTCGACGCAGCGCTGCAGCTCGGCTTTGGCTCGAGTCGTACTGTCGAGGATTGGATGTTCAATTCGGTCCCAGAAGGACAGGACGAATCCGAGGTACGCATTTCGTGATTGACATGCGAATCATGCACTCACTTCCCTGCAGAATGTCGCATCGCCCGGCCTGACGTCCGCGTCGACTGCGACCTCTGATGAATCCTTCTTGTCACCGGGCCAGAACTCGCCTGCGACGCCATACTCTCCAATTGGCAAGTCGGTGCACATCGTTACCGGCCGGCCCGATCCAGAGTACGCTGCAGAGTGGAGGGAGCACGTCGGTGCATTGCCTATGCCGTCTGCCATCTCGTCACCTTCGGCATCGCCAGCAAAGGTGCCTGCGAAGCCGAACAAGCTGAAGAAACAGCGGAAAGCGGACGGGTACGAGAGCGACGCGGGATATATTAGCGAGGGGGTTGGGAAGAAGGGCAAGGAACGGGAGAAGGACGAAGAGAAGGCGAGGAAGAAGGAGCAGAAAGAGCGGGAAAAGAAAGAAAAGAAGCAGAAGAAGAACAGAAAGGGCACGGCGACAGAGACAGAGCACGAGCACGAGAGCGATGGCGGGTATCTGTCTGACATGCACAAGAAGAAGCCAAAGAAAAAGGTCAAGGGCGACAACGATTCAAGGAAGGCGAAGGAGGACACGTACGGTGGAGACACGTCGGACGGCGGCTACCTGTCTGAAGCGTCGACGAAGAGGAAGCGCTCGTTCTTCCGCCTTGGAACGCGTTCGAGGAAGGCCAGTACGGGCCCCGCAGACGCACCCACTCAGCCGCTCTTCATTCCACCTGTCCCCGCCATGCCCGATTTCACATTGCCCATCGCTGAGCGCTTCACACGCAGTCCTGCGCCGTCATCAGTGGATATCGACGACTATTCCCGCAGTGTGACGCCTGTGCTGAGTACGACGCGCACGAGTTACACGACGGAAGGACGTCTGTCGTTGGCAAGTAGCAGCAATTTTACCCCAACGACGTCGATACCCCACGCACCAAGCATCGCATCGCTAGATACCAGCTCTTCGAGTGTTCAATCGCCCCCGTCGCCCGTGTCTGCGCCGACGCAGACCATTCCCCGTGTGCGCTTCACACCGTCGACAGTGTTCGACGCGCCGCCGACGCCAACGACACCGACACCAACGTCTCCTATATCTCCTCGCGCCCCTTCACCTGCACCCACCCGCGCCGTCTCGCCTGCACCTCCTGCGACATCCGCAGAGCCGCCTCGGCGCCCGCCCATCTCCCTGCCGCTCACCTCTCCCGCCGCTTCGCCACCGCCGCTCTCCATTCCAAACTCGCATTCGCCATCCTCACGCACCCCCTCGCCCCAACCCTTCCTCTGTCGCATAATGCGCCCATCTCCACTTTCCTTGGCCCCGTCCCCATCGCCCGCACCTTCGTCGGCCGTGTCCGAAACGTTCACGATCATCTCGTCCAGCGACTTCGTTGTGCCCTCTCCCTCCTTCCCGCGGCGCAGCGCGCTGCTCAATCCCCCACGGGGACATCTCGGACAGTACGACCTGCCACCGCCGAGTCCCCCGCCGCGGGGTCCGCTCCCCTCCGTCCCGGGCGGCGGCAGCAACGAGCTCAGCTTCCCTCTGCCGCCACCGCGCGCAACACCAAGCCCGTCGGGCCTGTTCAGCCAGCCGATCCCGCCGATCCAGCGCGGGCGCGAGATGCCGTTCCCCGCGCGGCCGGTGCTCCCGGCTGCGGAGTCGTCGGACCTCGTGCGGCGGACGAACACTTTGTGGCGGCAGCGCGTGCCGAACATTACGATCGACGAGCCTGACGCGCGGTCGAGCGCGGAGAGCGGGGACGCGGAGGGGAGCGCGGAGGCGGAGGCGGAGGCGGAGATGCGCCCGGACATCGCGCGGTTCTACTTCAACAACTCGAACTCGGCGCCGGGGACGCCGACGACGGCGAGCGGCACGTACCCGCCCGAGACGGAGGCGGCGGATGACGACGACGACCGCTCGATGTATCCACCGACGCTGGCAACGCGGCGGACCGGGTCGTACGTCGACTCGTACTACTTCGACTCAGAGGACGGGCAGCGGCGGATGTCGCTGTGGAGCCGGCGGGCGAGCTTCCTCGACAACGAGCGCAGTGACGAGGTGCGCCGCCAGTTCGTCGCGCGCGTCGGGGCGCTGTACGACGGCGGCGAGGAGGAGATTCCCCCGGTGCCGAGCCTGTTGCGGAAGTTCTGAGCTTGTTCTTGGGGATTATATGTGAGGACTCCACGTTGGAGTGCCATCCATTCGTTAGAGGATCCGCTTGACGTGGATCGAACTCTGCTGATTCATCTTCGTTCGTCGTGTCGCTATTGTATCTTCATGTTCTGATCGTCTCATGTGTGTTTTGGGTTTTAGCTATACCCTGGTCCAATATCCCCTCGGTCTATATGGCCGCTTTAGTCACCCCGGTATTTAGCAGTCGGTTTTTTTTGGCTCGTCTCGCATTGCAATTTATTACCCGTCCCGATCTTCGCGGCGCAGGCATTGACACCATTCACTTTGAACGCGCTTGACCCATTTGTACGGCGAAGTGCTTCGCTCCCAAAACAAGATACAGGTGGTGGCAGGGCCGCTCATATTGTCTCAGTAAGTACATATCTATGTCTCAAGGCTTAGTCAAGACTTCGAGCTTCAAGCTTCGATTCAAGCTTCAAGTTCCAAGTTCCAAGCTTGTTGAAAGAACGTCATGCTCGACGGTCTTATGCAACAGTCTCAGATAACTTTGTTTTATCCGGGCGAGGACCAATTCCTTGTGGTATGTACTTCAACAATTCGCTTTTCTCTGAATTACCTGATCACGTCGAGTAAATGCTTTATATCTGCAGGTAAGGCATTTTTCGAGCCTCACATCCCTTTTATGATCGATTGCCAATGCCACTCACCTGCATAAATGATGATAGCATGATCATCGTCGATCATGCCAGATGACCTTCAACGTCTGCAGGTCCGTCGAGATGCCGATGCTTCTGTCGGTTACAATCCTGGCCCCTTCACGCTCCATACACTAAGTTTCTGCGCTCTTCCACACATCTATCCCATCAATCTTCGTGACACCAAGTCCTACGGAAAATGCGAGCATACTACTTATAATTTTCCTGGCGATCAGCGCATGCTGCAACGTGTCGGAGGAGCATCTCATCGCCCTGAGAGTTCTGCACTTGAAGATTCCGATCGACGACGCTGAAAATTGGCAGCGTGAGATCGACAATGTCGCCAAGGAGAAGAGCTACAAGAACCGGGATGTGATTAACGTTACCAAAGAGGGACTCGGCGGTGCGTACCAGTCGAAGCTAGAGATGTTTTATGAGTAAGTGCGTGAGGAGATTCGCTACATCCCTGATGGTGTGAGATACTTTGACATCCGCGGTTAGTTTAGCCTTTCATGACTGGCTCTTCGTTAACATCCAAGACAATGATGCCTCCGCATCGCAGAGCATCCTACAGACAACTGGATTCGCATTCATGTTACCCCCGGTGACCTGCTCGTCGTTCCGGCTGGAATCTGCCACCGCTTCGGGCATGATGAGCTGGACCGAATCATAGCCATGCGCCTCTTCAAGGTCCGACTTATGATCTCTTCCCATTGTCACTCACACGCCTTTCAGGAGAAGCCGAAGTGGATACCGCATCCACGCAGCGGCGCAACGGATGCCGATTCCCGTAGAGTTGACTATCTGCGCTCGATCCCAGGCGTATCTGCTGCTGCCTCAATGCGTCAGGGCGTGTATCGGAACGCGTCAGGACGTGGGGTGGAGATACCGGTTTGCAATATCAGCTTGGTAGCTTCAACGACAAACACATCACGGGCCTGTCCATATGGTCTGTTCGAATTCGGAGGTGTTGCCTTTGCGAGTGTAGGTAAGTGACTCATCAGTTTCGGGGGTGCAATAATCCTTGCAAGCAAGGGAACCCGTGCAAGATGAAAGTGACCTACAGGAGGGGACATCTGGCGAAGCACAATTATGAACACGTGCAGAATTCTTCAGTGGTATAACATTCATATAAGCAATCATCCTAGACTGCTCGCGCCTTACAGTCCACGATAATGAGAACCCGAAGTTTGAAAACCGAGGGTCCTGGACGAGGCAATATATAGGTCACTTCAAACACTTCAGTCTCTTTTAATACCCGGAGACGGTGGGGGCTTCCTGAGCTTATTAGGCGCGGCTTTCCTCGCTTCGTGCTCTGCAACCTGAGCAGGGAGGACAGTCGTCGCGTGCCGTCTCCTCGCTTCGTCGTGATGGTGCGTAGAACTTTCAGCTCTGGCATGTCTGGGTGGATGTTCAGCTCCGGTCGGCGTCACAGGTTGGTCAACGGTAGCGCGGCGGGCATGGCGGTGAGTCCGATCCTCATGCTGAGCAGTCACAGTCTGTCAGTCCATTTGATTTGTTTGTCGCACTTCCCAGAAACAGACCTTTTGGCTTGGCTTGCTAGCAGGGTCTTTAACGCGATCCCGGCGATCCAATTGCTGCGAATCAACCGAAGTCAGCAAATCAAGCGCATGTCGAAGAAGGAAAGCGTACCTCACGACTGGAATCGCCCTGCCTGCTTGGATGTTCGGTCTGCAACCAGTTGTTATAGTCGCTGTACTGACAAGAAACGCTTGCGTATCAGATGTTATGTGTGTGCTGTATTGTCCGTGGACTATCACGGACGCACCTTGACAACCTGTATTTTTGGGACTGGGCCGGTATGTTTCGGAGCAGGATTGGCATGCTTCGGGACAGGGCTGGTATGCTTCGGAGCAGAACTGGTGTGCTTTGGGGCAGGATTCTCATGCTTCGAGGCAGGACTGATATGCTTCGGGGCAGGACTGGTATGCGGGACAGAACTGAGATGCTGGGCAGAACTGGTATGCTTCGTGGCTTGACTGGTATGCTTCGTGGCCTGACTAATATGCTTCGGGACTTCACTAGTATGCTTCGAGACTTCACTAGTATGCTGCGGAGCAGGACTACTATGCTTCGGGGCTTGGCTGGTATGCTTCGCAGTATGCTCATGTTCACGGATACCTGCTTCCGTACTGGGATAGTTCGGCCGGCGTGCTGTGTCGTCGTGATGCCGATCCTCATCGTGCGCGCTCTCATAAATATTCAGCCCGTCTTCAAAGAATCTACTTCCGTGATTGAGGGCATCCCACTAGACGGACCACAAAACATCAATTCAAGGGTTCGACGCATTATCACATGACAAAACCAGCTCACATACGGCTTACGAGCATCGATCTCCCGCTCTTGTGCTTTCCGTGTCCTGGCATCTGATTTGGAAGAGGGCCCAGGCATCATTACCTCGATGGAGGGCAAAGTCGCGTGGGTTGCAGGTGTTCGCGATGCGAAGGACGATAATGATCGTTTCGCCTGACCCATCTGCGCGCTTTTATTCTCTGGCGGAGGGTCAAGACGCCACGAGGATGGAAAAATCGCGCTCCGATCGTACACGCGGCTAGAATTGGCTCGGGGCTATTGTCCTCGCTGCTTATTGTTGTCATTGTTATTGGTGCGTACAACAGTGATTATTCACGATAAAGTCATACTGGGTTACGGCGGAGCAGATGAGCTTTGGCTTGTCTTAAGCAGAGTGAGGCCTGTAGGACTGCACAGCCTGGTGTATGCCGTGTGGGACACAAGGACGGTCATCCGGTGCTAGGAAGGGCGGCTCAAAGGCGATGTTAGCAGAAAGTGATCAACGTGGCCGGGGCGAATAGAACGCACCATCAATACCCGCCACAACCCCGAAGCAGAAAGTTGATCAGATTCAAACCGTATTTCTAGCCGCCGAAGCAGCCCAGAGCGCCATGACAAACTCGCATTGGAGCATCTCCACTTTCTATATACACATCGGATAAGTACTTACACCAGACATTACTTCTTCCCTACGCCGCAATCACTGCTTCACTGCTCGGCGACCAAGCTCGCGTTGTCGGTCAAGATCTTGTTCAGCGAGTCGCGGTGCAAGCAGTTCTCGAACGCGAAGCTCTTCGCGAGCTCGTCGATCTCCTCCGGGCTCTTCCCGCGGAAGTGCTCCGCCCACTCCTTCACGAGGAACTCGGAAATAAGGATGACGCGCGCGAGGCGGCCGACGCGGTCGCTCAGCTTCCACACCGGGTACGGGTATAGGTTCTGGAACTGCGGCGGGATCTCCTGCCGGATGTGGTCGATGAGCGGCTGGTAGATGTGCTGCACCTGCGCGACGTCCGCGCCCCAGGCGTCGACGGCGAGCCGGTGCTTCTTGGCGAGGAAATCCTTGAAGAGCTGCATATACGGCGTCTCGCGCGAGACGTGCACCATGCCCTGGAAGCCGATGTCCTTGTACAGCCAGATGCTCCAGCTGAGGCGGTCCTGTTTATGAACGCTATGAGTGACGCTGAGAATGATAGAGACCAGGCGGACGAACCTTGTTGTAGATCGTCAGCTGGTCCTTCAGAACTTGAAGCCTCGTCTCGTTGATCTCGTTCGTCTTGACGCCCTCATACTCCGTCCGCGCGTACACAGGGCCCCATTCTCCGTTCCACACGCACAGCCCATGCGAGTCCATCCACTCGCGCTTCTTCTCGTAGCTGCGTCTGAGCCTGCGCTGCTGCTCGGGGCTGCCGACGTACGGCTCGGGCGAAGCAGGGAACCCAAACACCGAATAATCATGGATCGCATACCCCACATTCTCCCACTTCTTATAGATATCCCCAAAGTGCGAAAAATCGCTCGCGAACGTGTTGCCGTCGAAGAAGATCGCGTGGTCCGGGTCGACCGCGCGGATCGCGCCGTACACGCGGTCGTAGAACTGGATGACGCGCGTGTGCGAGGGGTCCGTGGGCTCGTTGAGCGGGTTGTAGCCCGCGACCCACGTGTTCTGCTTGTAGTGCGCCGCGAGCTGCTCCCAGAGCCACACTGCACGGTCCTGGAAGTCCTTGTGCAGCCAGAAGTTCGCGATGTGCGTGCCCGCGTCCGCGTGCCAGTCCACGTTCTGCCCGCCCGGCGCGGTGTGCAGGTCGAGGATGGTGTAGATGCCCTGCGCGGCGCAGAGGTCGATCACGCGGTCGAGGTGCTTGAAGCCCTCTGGTTTGAGGACGCGGGGGTTGAGGTCGTCTGCATGGCACGATCAGATATGATCGTGCAGCAGGTCATAGAGGGGTACCTTCAAAGTGACGGTAGTTGAAGGGCAGACGGATGCAGTTGAGGCCGAGGCTCTTGAAGTACTGAGCGTCTTTCTCCTGGAAGAAGTACTCGAGGAACTGACAACGATTAGACCTTAGTACCGAGGCCAACGGCAGGGCTTGAACTTGCAAGGACATACCTTGTCGAAGAATAGATTCGACTTCTCGGCGCCAGCGACCTCCGTCAGCGCCTCACGGATCTGGAACTCGCAGCCGGGGTAGCCTGCGAAACACAGTTATTCATGATGCATGGAATGTCTTTCGCCATCTGAAGCCTACCCGAGATGAAGTTCTCCATGCTATCGGCACTATTTAGAGTCCAGTGAAGTAAGCCGCCATGAGACTCACTTCATCCATCCTCCCAAACCTGCACCGCGCAGGATGACCTCCTTCCCGTCCTTGTCAACAACTTTGGTCCCGGAGACTTTGAGATACTCCATGATAGAGGGCCTGTGTGAGAGGAATTGGACATCCCTCTCTCATATGTAGTCTTTTATACCTTTCCATCCGTCAAAGACCATGGTCATGAGATGGGACTGACTGAGCCTCAGGGCCGTCCGGTGCGGGAAAGGCGGGGTATCGATACTTATAAAGATGAGTGAAGAAGTAACACCGACGTTTGTCCCTTGTTTCTCCGGGGTGGTGATGTCAATGACCGGATTCTATAAGGTCAGAGCACCGGTATGATATGTTTTTCTAAAAATTTACATGTGAGCAAGACATGCTGGTTGTGGTCGAGGTTGTAGTCGCCAGGTGAGAACAACAAAACGATCTGTTGGTTGAATCAACTAACGCCACAGACGCGTCGTGCCTCTGGCGCGTCGCGTCAGGTCGCGTCCGACAATGCTTTCGACCTCGACCACGACTATATCATCGAAAACTCCTTCAATGTGCGGGTTTCGCTAACAATCTACAGTCAAATCATACTTCTGCGATATCTTTGACTAATGTCTGACGAGGAGCATCCCACAACTCCTTCGACTGGTGATGCTGATATTGCAATGAAGGAACCGGAAGCCCAAGAGTCGGAGACGGGGAAGGGCGATGGAAAGGGCGACGGAAAGGGCGATGGAAAGGGCGACGGAAAGGGCGATGGAAAGGGCGACGGAAAGGGCGATGGAAAGGGCGACGGAAAGGGCGCAAAAAAGGCAAAGAAACCAAAAGACCCCAACGCGGTTAAGAGAGTAATGCCGTCAGTTCGGGAAAAGGGGAGCTCATTGATACCACGTGCAAGGGTACTGAAGGTACTGGAGGCAGACGAGGTGCGCTTCCTCGCGGCTTCAAGTTTCGTGGTGCTCACAGTCTAGAATTTGATTTTCAGGAACTACCCATTATCGCGAAGGATGTGATCTTTCTCATATCAGTGGCAACGGAGGAGTTTATCATGAGACTGGCAGAAGCCAGCCAGCGCATCGCAGCTGGAGAGAAACGAGCTACAGTGCAGCAGAAAGACATCGGTGCGTGGTCTGTCGCAACAATTTTCTATGGCTTTTGACTATGAAGCACTTTCTAGCATTGGTCGTACGCAAGACAGACGAGTTTCTATTCCTAGAGGGTGTGTAACTGTATTCTCTGGGCTCCTGCTACAGTCGCACATGACAAAACGTTTGCAGAGATCATTGACATGCCAGATCCATCAGAAGCGCCGCCGAAGAAGAAAAAGGAGAAGAAATCCGACGAACATGAGAAGGCCGCTGATGAGGCGCCTGGTGCTGAGGACGCTGTCGCTGTTGCCGAACATAACGATGGGACGATGTCTGGAGGCCCTGCTGGCCAGGAGAATTCGGATGACGAACCATAGAGCAAGGCGCGATGCCCGCAGACCCATTTAATTTGCATTTTCCGATCATGACCATATGTACCAGTACCATTAGGCGGCAGCACCCACCATCCATAGCTTTGTTACAGATGACCCTTCTATCTTTTACGAGCATTTCTAAGGAATCGCCAGGTCTTCTTGATCATTAAATAATTTATTACGTTACTCGGCCATCTTTACATGTATTCATGCAGAATTCAAAGATTTATTGTCGTCTTCCTCGAGGTGTGCAGATGAAGAGACTGCCATAGCACGACAGTAGCAAGACTTGAGAGTTGCACGCTTGTGAGCGTCAATCAAGCAGAATTTCGCCGGTCTTGAAGTTGTCATCAACTCATCTTATGTAGGTCGGCCATTTCACTGGGTCAACTTGACGCTAACTGCCACATTGCCGCTTCCTTGCATACCACGACCGTGTAGCATGGACGATGCCGACCGCGACACAGTGATGGCAGACAAAGACCATACGCCATCTCAAGATACAGGAGACATCGACCTCGTAGGCGGCCCATTCGCCGTCATCGAGTCCGACCCAGGTGAGCAACCCCCCCTCCGCGGCCAACGCACTCCCATCCTTATGTCCCAAGGCGTCTTCACCACCCTCCTCCGCACCCTCGGCGTCCGCGGCCTCGAAGTCGTCGAGCTGTACGACATCGAGCCCTGGGCGATCAATCACCTCAAGCCGCACGGGCTCATCTTCTGCTTCCTCTGGCACAAGGACACGCACCGCGCGCAGGACTTCGCGGACCCCGCCGCGGAGCGCGTGTGGTTCGCGAACCAGCTCAGCCAGGACTCGTGCGCGTCGGCCGCGGTGCTGAACGTGCTGCTCAACTGCCCGGGGTGCGATGTGGGCCCAGAGCTGGAGGCGTTTAGGGCTGAGACGGAGGAGATGTCGTCGGTGGTGCGTCGGGCTCGTTTGAGATTGCGGACACGTTCTCATCGTGGAGGGGTATGCAGATGAAGGGACTTGCAATATCGAATTCACACTTCATTCGGGAAGCGCACAATTCTCTCGCCCGGTAAGCGCTACACTACATAACGCATAGCGAGTCTCTCATCATGGACAAGGCCCGCCGACATCCGCGGCGCCCTCAACGCCATCGCGCGCACGACGCTCGACGCCTCCAAGAAATCACAGAGCGTCAAGCCGCCCTCCTCAAAGCGCCGCAAAACGACCAATTTGTCCCGCGACCGCCCGTCCAAACCCGCGGCCGACTCGTCCGAGGACGACGAGGTCTACCACTTCATCGGATACGTGCCCGCGCACGGCAAAGTCTGGGAGCTCGACGGGCTGAAGTCGGGCCCGCTCGAGGTCGGCGAGCTCGAGAGCGGGATGGAGGGCTGGATGGACGTCGCGCGGCCGGCGCTGCGGATGAAGATGGAGAAGTACGGAGGGAGGGCGGAGGGCGCGGGCGATATCCGCTTTAGCTTGCTGGCGGTGGTGGACGATGGGTATATGGCGGCGAGCGATAGATTGGAGATGTTGAAGAGGGAGCGGATAGCATTGGAGAGGAGGCTGGATGCAGAATGTCCCGGGTGGAGGAACGAGGTAGGACTTGCGTTTCTCATTCTGTGCCCTCACTGAGCTTGTTGAATTGTAGATCGATCCGATGCTGAAGAATGCGTCTGAAATATTCACCACTGCGCTGCAGTCAGATGCACCTGGGCCCACCTATTCTGCAGGTTTTGGGCACGACATGATGCAGAAACAGGTGGCTGTCCTCAGTACTCCACAAGACAGACTCAGAGAGGCATGGACTGCCTGTGTGAACAGCGGGTTGCAGGCGAAAGTGGCCGTTGAAGATGAAATTTCCAAGGCGAGAACTGGACATGTGCGTACCCTCCTGCAGTGGGCTGGCCCTTTACTGACACGACTGACGATATAGGACGAAAATATCCAACGCACCCACGATTTTGAGCCCTTTATACGTGAATACATCAAGCATCTGCATCAAGAGGGTCTGCTCAACCCTCTGCTGGGCCGCGATGAGAGCGGGCGACATATCCCTGCAAACGCGAAGTCCAAAGGGAAAGCCAAAGGATGAAAGCTTTCTCGATGGTATTTATTGTACATCTCAGCATATTCTTTTCGGCACGACATATCTTATATCCTGAATTATTGACCGTATCCCGGACACGACCTTGTCAGTTCTCTTCCAATTTCGCATGCGCCCTCAGCACTTCGTTCAGCCCCTCTCGCTTCAAGCAATTCTCAAATCTGAAGCTCCTCGCCATCTCCTCCAGCTCCTCCTCGTCCATCCCTCTGAAGTACTCCGCCCACTCGCGCACCAAGAACTCCGCAACCAGCGTCGCCCGCGCGAGCCTATTTACACGCTCCTCTAGACTCCATCCAGGCCAAGGATAAAGCCGCCGGTCTGCTTCGTTCGGGACGGCCTCCTTGATCAAGTCGACGATTGGCTGGTAGATGTGTTGCACACTCGCGTTGTCGGCGCCCCACGAATCCACAGCCAGCCGGTGTTTCTTCTGAAGGAATGGGCGGAAGTGCTTTACGTACTTTGTCTCCGGCGAGACATGCACCATACCTTGGAAGCCGATATCCTTGTACAGCCAAATCGACCAGTTCAAGCGATCCTACATAGCCCTCAGTGCGAGTCCGGCAATACAGCAATGTAGACCTACCTGCTGATACAGCTCTAGCTGATCCCGCAGAACGGCATATCGCCTGGTGTTTATTTCATCCGTTCGCGCTGCGTCGCCGCCGCCTTCATACTCCAGCCTCGCATACACAGGGCCCCATTCCCCATTCCACACACAAAGTCCACGCTCATCCATCCACGCGCGCTTCCTCGCATACCCCCGACGCATCTTCTCGCGCTGCTCTGCATCTCCTGTATACACACCGCCCTTCGGGAAGCCGAACACGGAGTAATCATGGATCGCATACGCGACATTCTCCCCCCACCGCGTCTTCACGTCCTCCGGGAACGCCGAGAAATCTGTCGCATACGTGTTCCCATCGAGGAACAGAATGTGCCGGTCATCAATAGCACGTATAGCGCCGATCGCGCGGTCGTAGAACGGGATGAGCCCCGTCCGCGGGCGCGGGTCCGCCGGCTCGTTCAGGAGGTTGTACCCCGCGACCCACGGCTCGCCGCGATAGCGCGCCGCGAGCTGCTCCCACACCCACACGCCGCTGTCCATGAAGTCGCGGTGGCGCCAGAAGTCCGCGCGGTGCGTGCCGTGGTCCGAGTGCCACCCGCCGTTCTGCCCGCCCGGCGCGGTATGCAGGTCGAGGATCGCGTAGATGCCGTGCGCGGCGCACGCGCGGATCGCGCGGTCGAGGTGCGCGAAGGCGCCCGCGCGCAGCGTGCGCGGCGCGAGGGGCGCCTCGAGGTGCCGGTGCGAGAGGGCGATGCGGATGCAGTTGAGGCCGAGGGAGCGGAAGAAGGCGGCGTCGGCGTCGGTGAAGAAGTGCGTGAGGAACTGGGGTGGGGTGCGTTGGCTGTGAGGATTGGAGCGAGTGTTGCCGACGTACCCTGTCGAAGAAGAACTCGGCCTTCTGCTCACCAAGCACTTCCGCCAGGGCCTCGCGGATCTGGTATTCGCATCCAGGAAAACCTGGGATTCGTCAGAGGGACTGTTCTTGGCAAGGATTGGATGTTTCGCAGACCTGTAATGAAATTTTCCATCCTAATAGGTCAATTATATCTTCAAGATCAGAGTATTTCAGAGCAGACATTCGCGACTCACGTCATCCAGCCTCCCAAACCCGCTCCCCGCAGCACAACTTCCGTCCCCTCTTCGTCAACGATTTTAGTGCCAAATACTCTGAGAAAAGACATAAGGACAATGCGGAACAGATTTCGACCTGCGTTTCGTGTATAATTAGTAGTCTTCATGATCTTGAAGTCGGAGAAATGTGGCGGTGGCCGGACCGAGCGTTAAAAACAGCTGACGGTCTTCTGACATTCCCAGTGGGATGAAGGATATCCGTCGACTATTCAAGTTCCATGTAATACATAGACGGAATGTTGTCAATTGAACCCGCTTAGAGTCGTGCCGCGGCATTGTTAGCTGTGAAAGGGAACGATTAACCCATCCGGACAATCACCACAAACAGCATCAGTAAAACGGTCGGAAAGGCTCAAGAGCTCCAAGAGAGCTCAAGCGCTTGATGCTGCTTGAAGTTCCTTGAACGCACTTGCAAGCTACCGTGTGATTTGGTCACTTCCTAAAGAGTACGACGCTGTACGACGTCGTTCGATTTTGGTTTCATCCTAGTTTGGGCATGACGGTCTCTCTTTTCAAGCGCTCTCAAGAGACCTTCAAGATGCTTATAATAACTCAATGAAGTGTCGACTGATCTCGGGCACCTCCGAAGTTCGACGACTTGTCTTGTAAATATCTGCTCATCTCTCCTTACACCACTCACTGCACATGCAGGATCACACTTATGTTCCAACCTGCACCCGCACCCACCTACCACGAAATGATAACCCCATTCCAACTGACGACTCCCGCACAGATGTGTCAGCTCATCGGCTTCAACGAGGGATCCCGCCACGTCATCGCGTATCATGCGCTACTCTTCTTAAGTCCAACGCCTTCTCCCGCAATATCCAAAGAACTAACTTCAGCCTCTACCCACTGTGTACATGGAGATCAAACGAGAGAAGGAGATGATGCATGGGGCACTCGCAACTGGTAAGTAACTGTCTTGAATTACACTTGTTCTGACAATTGCTTAGCCTCGGCATCACGACAACGATAACAATCGCGCACATGGCCACGCGCCGCGCCGCTCGCCCGCTTTCCGTGCGCCGTGCTCTCTCCACTTTCGCGCATGGTCGACGCACGTGTAGGTGTGGGTGCGCTGGGCGGCGCTGGCTCGCAATCCAGCCGCAGGAGCTCACGCCATGTAGGGCTGGCGTGCGTGAGTGCAAGAGGGCGGCGGCGGCGGATGCGGATGCGGATGCGGCGGATGCGCTCTGGCATGACTCATCGTTCTCGATCGTGCGCGTGCTGGACGGCGCAGGCAGCGGTGCGAGCAGGCCCTTCGCGCGAGCAGCAAGCATGTGCGCGGCCGTGCTGAGCCCAAGATGCGCGTGCGACACGTCGCCGCGGAACTGGCGGTTCCACCACGCGCGGATCTCGGGCACGGGATGCATTTGGCGCTCCTCGCCTGCCGCGTTCTTCTCCTCGATCTTGATGTGCACGAGTGGTTGCCGCAGGCGTAGCGACTGCGCATGCGGTGCAGCGTACGTCTCGAGGTCCGTGGGCCATGTCACGCCAGGTGAGGGCGAGGCGAGATGCAACGCGCGATGCGGCGCGACGAGGCTGCGAGAGGCGAGCATGCCCACTGTAACCTCCTACAGTACACCTCGCGTCGCTTACAGCCTCCCGTTGCCCGTCTTGCAGCACTCGCAGAAGTCGTACAAGCCCGCGTTTTTCGGCACGCTCTGCGGCGCGCGCGAGGCTGAGCGCATGCGCCTGCGGCTACTCGATGCCGATGCGGGTTGCTTTCGAGTTTTGCTTTCTTCTGTAGTAGTGTGTATATCGTGGTCTGTACTATCGAGAATATAATACTGTTTTCAAATTAAATATTGCATTCCTGGTCTCAAGTCTCAAGAGCCCTCAAGAGCCTGCAACTGCTGCGTTAGGATGCTCTTCCGGATTTGGACAGGTGTCTTGACAGCTCTTGCAAGCGCTTGAAAAGAGCGTTCAAGCTTGATTGCAACTATCCAGAACATAAGAGTCCTTGAACGCGCTTGGGCTCTTGAGCCTCTTGCAAGATGCTTCAAGGACTTGCCTGTTCTACTGATGAGCGCGAACGATGAATTGGCCGTCGCTGCTTTGCGACATGCATCTTTTGGTGGTCGCTTAATATGTCGTACATACATCATCGTACAGCTGCAAATCTGCGCCGCGCTTTTTCTGTTCTTAGCACGTAAGTACTTATTCCTCAGCTTCGCACCGAGGGCTGCAAAGAGCTGTCCGGCATGCTTTTCTCCATCCTGAAAACACAGTGTCAACATGAAAGCATGAAAGCATGAAAGCATGAAAGCATGAAAGCATGAAAGCAAGAAAAGCAAGCCGATAAACCTACCATCACCAGACTTGTGATGCGCGGCAGGCTGATTTCCCCTTTGCCGATCAAGCGCATGCCCTGCAGACCTGGTTGGGCCCCCAAAACGAAAGATTACATTAAGCTTGATATGAGACAAGGAGTAAGAAAGGTTGAAAACAAGCGAACTCAAGCGCACACAATATGGAAGATCCATCATCCCAACGCACGTCTGTCAAGAAACCAACATAACATACTCGCGGCAGATCAAGAATACCGACAGATAAGTAGTCCCTAAACCCTACCCTCTGAGCATTCTTCCATCCCATTCACCCTTTAGCTCAGTTCAGCGTCGGTGTCGTCCAGTTGATCCAGTCCGACGCCGTCCAGGTCACGCCGCCGAACACGTTATTCGTCGCAAAGTAGTCCGTGCTCACGTTCGTCTCGCCGAGCAGGAACCGATCAAAGAACGCATTCAGCTGCGGCGTGAGCGAGCTCGGCCACGCGCAATGCGCGTGCCCGCCCACCTGCTCGAACCCGTGCGCGTCCGCCACGCCGAGCGCGCTCCACACCGCGTGCGCGGCGGTCATGCACCCGAACGAGCTCAGCGGGCTCAGCCACACGTAGTCCGTGTTCTCGAACGAGATCATCGCGCGCGGCGCCACGAGCGCCGCGAGCAGGTGGTGGTCGTACGGCAGCACGGCGAGGTTGTTGACGTAGTTCGCGAACGCGGTCGAGAACCAGACGTTCTCGGTCACGATCTCCGTCGCCGTCTGCACCACGCTGCCCGAGTCCTGCTCGTACAGGGACAGCCGCCAGCAGGCGTCACCGCCGGAGCCCGACTCCTGCGGGATCGTGAGCGCGATGCGCGGCTCGAGCGCGCCCGCCATCAGCGCGCCCTTGCCGTCGCGCGAGCAGCCGGTGACGGCGATCTTGGCGGTGTTGATGTTCGCCGACGGGGTCTGTTCGAGCGCGTCGATGATTCGGGACACGCCCCATGCCCAGGCGGTCATCGCCGACGCCGTTGCGCTGCTACCGTAGAGGTTGTAGAAGAGGCCGATCCCGCGGCTGCTCGCATCGTTCTGCTGGGCCATGTCTGAGTTGGAATAGACCATAGTCGCGATCTGCCATCCCATTGAGTCATCAAAAGACATGTCGGGGCGGGAGGTTGACTTACGCCAGATGGGACGGGGAGGCTGAGCGCTTCGTAGACGATGACGAGCGGCCATCCGCCAGTCGGAGGGTTACCAGAAGGATACGTAATGGTGGGCTTGAAGGTGATGGACGACCCGCCGTTACTCGCGGTGATGGAGAGCGTGCCGCTCGTGCCAGACTTGGTCAAGGTGGCGGTGAGGGAGGACGGTGGGCCAGGAAGGGAGCCGCCCTCGTAGCCCAGTACGAGGGCTTGGATCTGTGCACGCCTGCATGTCCAGTCGTCGGCACTCTGTACGGCGGTTCCGTCGTCGAACAAGAAAGGGTCAGGCAGCGCAGAGTTGCTGTAACCCGAGATGGTGGATGGTGTGGCGCAAGATGCTGGGACACCGGACGTGGTGCTGGACGGGGCGGAAGTGGTCCCCGTAGGAGCGGTAGTTGGAGTAGTTGCGGGGGGCGTAGCGGTGGTGGTGGGCGCGGCTGCGCCCGGCTGGCATTGCCTGCATTATACTGGTTCAGAATGCGCCAGCGCGTGAATAGAGAAATGGGAAGAGGCCTACGAGTAGTAGTCGTTGAGCCCAACACACGTAGTTCCAGAAACACAGGCTGCAACACGCATCATATACCTCGATCAGTAACGCCTTAGTTGAAGACCAAATGGCCACTCACTCGACGGGCCGGTCCATCCAATACCGCCACACTGGCCTGAATGCCAAATATAACGGAGTGTCAATCGATCCATCAGTGAAGTCACGAGGTATACAACTCACCCCATACAGGCGACTGCGCGAGAGTGCCGTGGAGGAGTACGAAACTGACACTGACCGCAGCAAAGAGATGCAGCATCCTGCTAAGCCGGACGAAAACGGTCTTATCTTCGAGAGACGTGACACGACGAGCTCCCTTTCATCCGTTCCTTTTTTCAACCCCTGCTCGGGGCCCCGAGAACCAATTTGCTCCGAGGATGCCCCCATGTCTCTGAATTGGATCGAGCTCAGACGGACCGCTGGCAGTGACGGCAAGAGAAGAAGGGATGCGCACACTCAACTCATGCTCGAACCCGAAAGGCAGAACGGCGCCGCGTGACACGAAGAACAAGAAAAGAGAGAGCTGCTGACGTCGAGCCATGAGCTTCAACGACGGCATAACGGAGGTCGGTGCTTGTAGACGGGGCCTTGGCACGGTTCGTTCCAAATTCAGTCTGCAAGTACTCGGGACATCGTCGGGTGCGCGACGCGCTTATGAAAGAATGCAAGCGGTTGAGGTTCGACAGGGCGGTCAGTGAAAGAAGATTAGTGACTGGGAATCAGCTCACCGATCACTTCGAATCGACATTATTGCTCTGCAATGTCCGAGGGATTCCCCCGATGACGACAGCTCGAGCAAATTCGATACCTACTGACCAGACCGCATGACTGTAGGTGGACGGAATTGTGAAGAAGTAAAAGCGTTGCGAAGGGGTAGGAAAGCGTATTAATTCAGCGATTCAGACCTACGTCCGCTCTCTCAGCACGAACCTTCCTGCCCTCAGATCTAAACATGTCTCGGGCTGTCATGATCTTGACGTCGGAGAAATATGGCGGTGGCCGGACCGAGCGTCAAAAACAGCTGACGGTCTTCTGACATTCTGAATAGGATGAAGGACATCATCCGTCGACTGTTCCTTGTAATATATGGATGGAGTATTGTCCAGTGAACCCGTTCAAGTTCCTTCATACCGCTGCAATGTTAGTCATGAAAGGGAATGAATAGCCCACCCAGACAGTCACCACGAATAACGCAATCAATGGACTGGCGTAGACTCTTTGCGACATGCATTTTTTTGGTTTGGTTTTGATGGTTGATTAATCGTACATACATCATCGTACAGCTGCAAATTTGCGTCGTGCTTTTTCTGTTCGTCGCACGTCCTCGTCCCTCAGCTTTGCATTGAGGGCCGCGAACAGCTCCCCGGCATGCTTTTCTCCTTCCTGCAAGCACAGCTCAGCATAAAAGCAAGGAACATGGATTGACAAGCCTACCTTCACTAGACTTGTTATGCGAGGCAAGTTGACCTCCCCTTCGCCAATTAAGCGCATGCCCTGCAGACCTGGCGGATTTCCTGAAACGAATGAATACATTAGGAGAAGTCTGAGCGGCGTCGCCGCCCCTTCGTGCAAAGTGGCATCTAGAAAATGGACAGAAGGAAGCTGCGCCGTATGAGCGACTGACTTCAATGCAACGAGCCACCAAGAGGACATACCAAGTTTAACGTTATGCAAACAGGCCATTTCTCCCTCCCGCCGAGAGGGTCTCCCTCGTCCCAATAGTCCTCAAGCTCAAAGTCCGTCGCGGTCCGATCCAGGCGCGTATCGAATCCACTCAGCTTCTCCTCATCAACGTCCATATCGCCGCTCCCGGCCCCCTTCGCCGCATTCGCGCGGTACTCGACGCTCCGCGTCCGCGGGACCTTCGTGTCCCATAACGCCGCACGCGCAGCCATGAACAGCGCGTCGTAGATGTTTCCGGAATCGGACAGCACGACGAGGTCCAGTGCTAGAAGCCATGCTTTCCGCCGCGGCAGGATGCCGAGATTGGTTGGGCGCAGAGTGGGGTGCGCGAGGATGCCCTGGAGAATGACACTATAGTCGTATTGGAGATCGTCGAGCGCGGCAGCGGAAAGATGGGGATACGCGGATGGTGAACTAGCTTTGCGTCGTGCGCGCCATGAGTTGGTCATGCACGCAGCCAGTGAATATGCACGCACCATGATACGGAGCAGGTAACTCGGCCGCCTTCGACCCCGTCGCCAGTCTGGATGTCCTCAACTTCTAGCTTTGTCGCTGCGAGGATCTCCGTGCCTCCTGCGGGTTCGTTGTTGGCTTTCCCGATGTTCAGACGAGCGCTGCCGTTCGCGAGCGGCGCGACGCCCGTCTCGAGCGCGATCGTCCGGTAGTCGTACAATGCTCGACCATCGGAGCGTAATGGGAAATGCGCTTCGAGAGAGCTTTGGATATACGCTTTTTCAGACTTCGAGAGCGGGATCGTGCTCATTCTGAGCAGAACGTAGTGGCGGTCGAAGAAGCTACAAAAATGGGTGAAATTCCTAAGATTCTGAGCAATTGTTTGTTAAGTCTGCTCAGTGATGCTCAATGACGAAGACAGCAATGAACACAGACCTTTGAACGGAGGTAGAAGCAACTTCAAGCAAGGAGTTAGTTGCGAAGAATTGAAAGTCAATTGTAGAAGCTGGACGGCAGGCGGCCCGGCGACAGCCGCGCGCTCAGCGCTTTTCATTTTCCAAATTCCCAGTTGCTTGACCTTCTCCTGCTCCTGCTCCTCTTCGCCGTAAACACTTCCCAGATATACCTGCCTCCATGGTGGTAGATCTAGTATCACCTGCAGACGGCAGGCAGGGGTCACCTCCTCGCAAGAAAATTCGCCCATCCAATAGCCTCCAAGCCGACTTCTCCAAAGCTTCAAACGAACTTTTTGTCCCATTTCGCGCACTCGGCCTCGTCACGAACCATGTACCATTTGTACTGCAAACACGCTCACACAAGGGCGCGACTGAAGGCCCGCGGATACACCTGCTAACGTGCTTGGGGAAGTCATGGGCGCTCTGGGAAGGTGGAAAGATTACTCTTCTTTTCGTCGGTGCGTCAAGCTTTTCTATACATCCAGAGTGTACACTGGAGTCAATCGGCCAAGAAATTCTAAGGAATCTACGCAAATCTGATTGGTTCTGAAGTGAAACACCACATGTCTGAACCAATCAGGTTTCGAAAAGTCCTAGAAATTATTAGGCCGATAGGCTCTACTAACACGATACGCGTCTAGGTCCCGAGACTGAAGAGCCCATTGCGAGCATGCTTATTGAGGGTGATGCTGTCTGGGCTGCAACGGGGCCATATGTGATCAAATACCTCAGAGGAAAAGAGGTACATTTCGCATTCTGCTGTACAGTATTTGTCGTACTCATATGTCATTAGGTCGGGCGCGTCTCCAACCCTTTGGGATCGCCGCTAGGATCTCTCCTTGCGTTTGGATCTACGCTGCTTGCCCTCACGTCAGATGGGCGCCGACTTCTCATTTGGAATATCACAAATTTAGGTTCGCGAATTCATCCTTGTTCTTGGTGTTTTGTGAGTTGCTCAGACACATCCTTGAATAGAATTCCAGAGCGAGATTGTATTCCACGATGGCTTCACCGCTACGCACATGCTGCATCCCGCAACATACTTGAACAAGGTTCTCATTGCGGGTGTTGATGGCAGCCTCCAGCTATGGAACATCCGTACAAGGTACATCTTTCACCGTCAGTTCGGAACCATGGTATCTCATATTTGACGTAGCACGTGCATTCACAAGTTCACCGCTTCGAAGTTGCTGCCTCCTTCATCCGACTCGTCTGCAGCTATCACATCATTGGTCCAGTCTCCCGTCATCGACACCATCGGCGTGGGCTACGCGTCCGGCGAGATCATCGTCTACGATATTCGCGCGGACGAGCGGCTCCTCCGCATCTTCATGCGAGGAGGCTCGGTCAAAGCTTTGAGTTTCCGAGATGGTGAGACTGTCTGCTCATTATGAGACAGATCCATCACTCCCTTCAAGAATATACAACTGATTTCAAGTAGATGGGCACCCAGTTTTGGCGTCAGCGTCGGACGTGGGCCATATCTTCTTGTGGGACCTCAGCGCAGACGGCCGTCTTCTGCACACCATCCGCGGCGCCCACGACAGCAGCGTGACCGCTCTGGAATGGATACCCGGCCAACCCGTTCTCGTCAGCTCCGGGGAGGACAACAGCGTGAAGGTACGCCCATCCCCCATCAGGCACTGGTTCATCGCCTAACGTCTTGTCCTCTACTAGCAATGGTTCTTCGACTCGCCGACGTCCGCGCCGCGGCTCCTCAAATTCCGCACGGGACATCATGCACCGCCGCACATCGTTCGCTACTATGGCGAGGACGGCAAACAGCTTCTGACCGCCTCTGGGGACCGCAGTCTGCGCTCCACGTCGGTCGTCCGCGACTCGCGGTCGTTCGAGCTCTCGCAGGGTGAGCACCTTCCTATGTCGTGTTGTCAAATTCCTGCTAAACGTGATTCTGCAGGTTCGCTCCAGTCGAAAGCGTCGGCACCGTCCACGCCGCTCGCGCAGCTGAAGCTTCCGCCAATAACGTCACTGTCGTACTCTGGCGTGCGCTGGAAGGACTGGGACGACATCTTGACGGCGCACGAAGACGACGCGCTCGCGCGGACGTGGAGCATGGTCAACAAGCGACAGGGACAGCACACTCTCGGTTTGGACATCACAAAGAAGTCCAAGGTCGTAGGTGCCATCAAGGTCAGTTCGGAAACCAGAGTCTATGGCTGGCGCGCTCACCTTGCTCGCACAGAGCGTCTGCGTGTCCGCGTGCGGAAATTTCGGCTTCGTCGGCTCGTCAACGGGTGACATCGTCATGTACAACATGCAGTCCGGATCCCAGCGGCGCAGCTTCGACCTGGGCAAGCGGCCGGGGTCGCGGAAGGAGGGCCGGAGCGTGACGGGCATCGCGACGGACGCGCTGAACCGCACGGTCATCGCCAGCACGCTCGACGGCACCCTTAATGTGAGCCCCTCCCGCATTTCGAATGCGGCAGACGCTGAAGTTGACCCGAACAGTTCTTCGATTTCTTCACGGCGAAGCTCGTGCATTCGGTGCAGTTCCCGGCCGCTATCACATCGATCGATCTGCAGCGAGACGGCGGGCTTCTCGCGGCAGTGTGCGACGACCATATCATCCGTCTCGTGGACGTCGAGACACGGAGGGTAGTCCGCGAATTTGGCGGCTTCGGCGGGCGGATACTGGACCTGGTGCGCTTCACGCTCTGTGTTGCTCTGCTTCATCGACTGACGACGACGGGGAACAGACATTTTCACCGGACTCGCGATGGCTGATCGCGTGCAGCCTCGACTCGGTCATCCGCACGTTCGACATCCCGACGGGCCGCCTCATCGATTCGTTCAAGACGCCGAGCGTCGCGCGAAGCGTGTCGTTCTCACCGACGAGCGACTTCTTAGCGACGTCGCATGTTGACAGCGTCGCTGTCCACCTGTGGTGCGTATCAGTTAAATTGTTGTTCCTCACTCCCATGTTCATGATTCTTGGTATCCGTAGGGCAAACCGCGCGCAGTACGGTGATGTGTCGCTGCGTAGCTCGACGGGGTTGCAGGCTACGTCGCTTAAGCTCGATCAGGACCTGTCGATTCTGAACGATAAACTGGCAACGCTGACGCTCCTACCTCCCTCTCGATGGCAGACATTGCTGCGGTTTGAAACCATCCAGGTCAGTGCTTCATCATATTCAATCATTTCAGCACCTCATCTTCGTCGTCTACAGCAACGGAATAAAGCGAAAGTACCGCCCAAGGCTCCTGAGCACGCGCCGTTCTTTCTGCCCTCGCTCCCGGGACCAGACTCCGCGCCCGCCGCCAGTGAAAAACAGGACACACGCAAAAAGACGACAAAGCGGTTGCGGAACGCAACAGTGGAGAGCGCCTTCCTCAAAAACCTGTCCAGCAGCGCGGACGACGACTGTGAGCTCTTCGTCGCCACACTGGAAGTCGTCATTGCTGACATGTCGCCTAGACGAGTCCTTCTTCCGATACGCAGAGACCCTCTCGCCAGCAGCCACGGACGCCGAGATCCAAAGCCTAACGACCCTGGACGATCTGCAGCTCTTCCTCCGCGCGCTCACCGGCCGGCTGCGCTGCCGGCGCGACTTCGAGGCCGTGCAGACGTACCTCAGCGTGCTCCTCCGGAAACACGGCGACGTGCTGCAGGCGAACGCGGAGGTTAGGGACGCGCTCGAGGCGCTGCTGAGGCTGCAGAAGCAGGAGAGCGAGCGCATGCTGGACTTGATCGCGGCGTCGGTGGGGACGCTTGCGTTTCTCAGGGACACTATCTCGTGAGGTGGGGGTTGATCCGAGGGGGATTGGGATCTGTGTGCATACAAAAGTAGGTCTAGTTGTGGTCGTAATTTGCTTGTATTTTGTGTGCACATTAGGAGTTCGGTTCTGCAACGCTCCGGAGGCCTCGAAGGGCATGACATGGGCGCCTGTGTGAGTGGATTTGATTTTTCTTACCTCTCTCCGCTCGCGTTCAAGTCATCTCGGTGCATCCTCTGGCTTCCTGGCTAAACTGCCTCGTCATCTGCAACATGAACGCGCATCTCTCGAGTAAGTTCCATCTCCAACGACCTTTTTGCGATAGGTTCCTCACGGGTCTTACCAGCCTCTCACGAGCTCACGTGTGCATGTGAGCTCCTGGGCGAAGTCTTGGTCACTTTCTGTCGTAAACCCCTTCCGAGGTTTCTCCGGAAGGATGGCGAAGTATAAATACATGCATAGTGCAAGATGGGCGGCTTTGGACTTTGTCTACTCATGGCAGCCATGTCGCGCTCTTTCCTCAATGCGTCCATCCCGGAACTTGTCCGCAAACTCAAGACGGACGAGAAAATCTCTCTGCTCGCGGGTCCCAACTGGTGGAACACGCAGGCGATCGAGCGACTTGAGATCCCTGCAGTCCGGATGAGTGATGGACCCAATGTGCGTTGCGAAGACGCAGAGCGCGAGTGAGTGGGTGTGCTGACTCGACGTGTTGGACAGGGCGTGCGCGGTTCTTCGCATTTCATCCCGACTCCCGCGCAATGTCTTCCAGTACGTTGACGTCATAGGACTTCGGTGATAGAATGACCGGCTCATCTCCGAACAGTGTGCGACGCTGCTCGCGTCGACGTTCGACGAGGCCGCAATTCACAAAGTCGGCGAGCTCCTGGCGGAGGAAGTCAAGATCAAATCGTCCGTGATCCTCCTCGCGCCGACATGCAACATCCAGCGCTCGCCGCTCGGAGGGAGATCCTTCGAGTCTTTCTCCGAGGATCCGCATCTCTCAGGTTAGCGCTCACGACACGTACGAGGAATGCAGGCTCATGATCCACCCTAGGCACTTTGGCAGCCGCCTACGTTTCGGGCCTCCAAGAGCACGGCGTGTCAGCAACCATCAAGCACTTGGTCGCCAATGACCAAGAGCATGAGCGCACGGCGGCCGAGTCGGTCATGTCTGAACGCGCTCTGAGAGAGATCTATCTCTACCCGTGCGCACCATGACCTCCTCCGCGGACTCATTATAGAAGCCTGGACTGCAGATTCATGCTCGCACAGAAGATCGCGCGCCCATGGGCATTCATGACAGCATATGGTCGTCTGAACGGCGTGCACTGCTCCGAGAACCCCGAATTGCTCCAGGGGATCCTTCGAGACGAATGGAAGTTCGACGGTCCCATTATTAGCGACTGGTTCGTCCTCATCGCGCCGGTGGCCTTGGACTGGTGACTGACGGGCTGTCTTGTAGGCACGGCACGTACGGGACGGCAGAAGCCCTGAACGCGGGCCTCGATCTGGAGATGCCGGGCCCGCCGCGCTGGCGGACGGCGAACCTCATCTACCACACGCTCTCGTCGCAGAAGCTGCGCGTGTCGACCATCGACGCGCGCGTCACCACGCTGCTGACGTTCATCCAGAAGCTCGCGCGGAAGAACCCGGACGTCGTGTACGGCGACGGCGAGGAGCGCTCGCGCGACTCGCCGGAGCTGCGCGCGTTCGCGCGGAAGCTGGCGGCGGACGGCGCGGTGCTGCTCAAGAACGATGACAATGTGCTGCCGCTGACGTCGAAACGGGTGAAGCGGATTGCGGTCATTGGGCCCAATGCGCGCGCACGGATCGTCTCTGGTGGTGGATCGGCCCAGTTGAAGCCAACTTATACGGTGACGCCTTGGGAGGGCATCACCAGCATTGCGCCGAAGGAGGTCGAGCTGAGTTACGAAGTTGGCTGCTACGGTGATTTTTGAGTCTAAGCTTCAGCTAGGATATAAACTGACACTATGACACTATAGCACACAAATATCTGCCAACGCTGGAAAATGAGCTTACCACACCCGATGGAAAGCCGGGCTGGCTATGTACTTTCTTCGCACACAATGAACGGGATGAGCCGGTCAAGGCGGTCGCTAGCTTCATCGTCAACGATACCCGCATCAAGCTCAATGATTTCTTACCGGAGGGCCTCTCGGAAAACTGGTCCATCGAACTGAAGGGGATTTACACTGTGGAAAAGTCGGGTCTTTTCGAGTTTGGGCTCACTGTGGCAGGTAATGTCCTGCTATGCGTCTTTTCCACCCACTAAATATTGTACCACAGGTCGCGCCAAGCTGTTTGTCGATGGCAAGTTGACGATTGACAATTGGACCAAGCAGACCCCAGGCGACTTCTTCTATGGGTAAGAAATAATTGCCATGATTGGTCCATATACTTACGGTGCTGCACAGCCAGGGCACGATCGAAGAGAAGGCCATCGTCGACCTCAAAGCCGGACAGACCGTCAATGTCTTAGTGAAGTACACAAACACTTTCCCTCCAGAAACCGACGCGAGCACAGGCGACCTGTCCCAGCCAGCACTCATGAAGGGCGTGGTAAGTATGCATTCTCTCGGAGACTCTCGATGGATACTCATGCGGTTGCTTAGCGACTCGGCGGTGCTCCCGTCATCGACGCAGACAAGGCGATCAAAGACGCAGTCGAGCTGGCGTCGAAGTCCGACGCCGTCATCATCGTGTCCGGCTTGACGCCCGAATGGGAAAGTGAAGGCTTCGACCGGCCGTCGCTGAAGCTCCCGGGGCGACAAAACGAGCTGATCGACAGAGTAAGCAAGGCGAATGCAAAGACAGTCGTTGTCATCCAGGCGGTACGTTCCCTCATCCATTCCGCAATCCCATTCGTGGTCCTCATCGTGCAACAGGGCTCCGCAGTGTCGATGCCCTGGGTCAACACCGCGGCTGGCATTCTCCACGCGTGGTACCAGGGCAACGAGGCCGGCAACGCGATCGCGGACATCTTGTTCGGCAGGGTCAACCCATCCGGCCGCCTCCCGCTCACGTTCCCAGTGCAAATACAGGACGTGCCTGCATACCCGAACCTGTTCAGCGAGAATGGGCAGATCCATTATCGCGAGGACCTGTTTGTGGGGTACAAGCACTACCAGGCGCGAGACATCCACCCGCTGTTCGCATTCGGGTAGGATGATCCATTACTTCATTACGATGTTTCCTCTGACACTTCTCGACAGCCATGGTCTGTCGTACACGTCTTTCGAACTCTTCGACCTCACTGTCTCAGAACCCTCGTCATTCGATAAGAATCTCCAGATCGAAGTCAGTCTGACAGTCCAAAATGTCGGCGCGCTCGCCGGCTCGGAAGTCGTCCAGCTTTACGTCTCGTACCCCGACATCGGCCTCACGACCCCGCCCCTGCAGCTGCGCGGCTTCACCAAGGTGCACGACCTCGCTCCCGGCGAGTCCAGAAAGGCAACGATCATGCTCGACCGGCACGCGTTTGCGTTCTGGGATATTAATAAGAAGGGATGGGCCGTTAGGAAGGGGGCGTATGGCGTGTTTGTGGGGCCTAGCAGTATGAGTCTGCCGTTGGAAGAGAAGGTGGAGATCAAGGAGACGTTCTCGTGGACTGGCATTTGAGCGACAGTGTTTGAATTTTAGTTACCTTGGTTTTGTTCATGGATGATCTGTGGGCGAGGTACCTAGTAGTCCCTTGGCTCACTTACAGCTCTACCCTGCTGCCCGCTTGAATCCACCCTCTAACACGAGACTCCGCCAAAAAATCCTCTATTCATGCTGTACATAACTTACAAGCACTGATTTTTATTAACGGGTATGTGTCTCTGCAACGTTTTTCCCACGCAGTTGACTCTGCCTGCATGAGTATACTCATCCCCATCCACGCCCGTGGTATAGAATGCGGTCTGACACTCAGCTACGTGAGATAAGCAAGGATGAATAACATCGAGCTTGATGCATGACGGCTCGTGGGGACCCGCTGCAGGAGGCCGGACTCGCTGGTGTTCTTTTGTGTTACGTGTCGCATCCTCATTCACCTAGTCGTTCCTGAGCTCGCCAAGGTCATCCATATGCGCGCTGTCGAATGTTAGTTGAGTCTCGCGCGGAACATACGAATATGATACTTACACCATCTCATCCTCGTAGTCCGTGTGGTCGTTCACGCGCAGATGGATCATGGGGAGCAGGAACATGAGCCCGGCGGCAAGCAACACCCAGGTCGATATGAAGATGTTCATGTACCTGCGCGACATGATCAGAGTTGCCATAACACAGAGTCGTATACGTACGGGAGCTTCATAGCGTCTGCACGCCACACACCCGCCGCGCCGGCAGACTGGATGGATTTATCTGCGGCGGTCAGTAAGGTCGACACTTCATCACGAAAAGAGTAGGAAACGACTGCTCACAGAATCCGGCGAAGTATGCCAGCTTGGCGGGGTCATTCGACATGGCACCCATCATCCAGTACGCAGTCGTCTGCCACATGGAGTCCAGGAGCCCGCAACAGATGTAGAGAAGCATGCGCCCCACATACGCACTGTCGTATATGTCGATCTTCTCCGAGTCCGGCGGGATAGACTGGCGGGTGTAATTTCTGCGCAGGCATGAGGAAGCGCGGGCTGTCGTGAGCGATGGGCTGACGTACCGCTGGTAGAAGTAAGCCCAGGTGTGCACTGCAAAGACGCCGAAGACGAGGATGCCCCAGCCGGCGAAGGCGCGCACGCGCCGCCGGAACTGGTGCTGGTCGAGGAGGAGGCCGATGCTGATCGAGCCGATGATCTGGGACAACCAGTACAGGAGGTTATTCAGCGAGCGGGCGCGGATGTTGAACAGCGCTGCATTGTATTCGTTGAACTCTGGCGAGAACATCAGTCGAACGGATGGGTCCGGCCTGCGGGAAACGCACGCCATGTGTAGAACCAATTGGACGCGAAGAACATGGGGAAAAGGAGTACGACGAGCGGGTCTGTGCGCAGTGCGACGTAGAGGCCCCAGATCTCCGTTTTCCAAGATGGCGAGCGGGGTGCAGTCACCCGCGATCCGTCTGTGCGTACCATCTTGCTTGGCTCTGCCATCAACAATGGTATCAGGACTCCAATGATGGATAGTACGAGGAAGCCAATCTAATGATAGTGAGAATACTGCGAAGCCGGTTTAGGCGCTCACTCACGTAGGTTCCATTCGAAACTGAGCATCAGAAATCGTTAGACCCGCTTCGCGTTATCAGTGAAAGAGGCCAAGATAACGCACCAGAATTGGTCTATGGTTGCCGTAATGATACATCAAACGCAGGGAAGAAATGGAAGAAGATCGAGCTCAGACGCACTGTAGAGTGGAAGTTGTTCCCCAGCGAAATTGCCGCCCCGACAACGCCGCCCAGGTTGAATATCGACCAGAAAATACCGATGTACTTCCCCTTCTGGTCTTCAGTGGGATATGCGAGCATGAGTGAGCCCTGCGCCGTCCAAAGTAACCCAGCCAAAGCTCCGAGGATCGCACCGGCCGCAACGACGAAAGGCCCTGCATTACGGTGTAGGTTCATCGCACTGATAGGATTTCATGAGCTTGAGTAGCAGAGCCTGGAAGTTTAACAGCGTACAGATAGGACCCAATATACAGAGCATATCCCATACTGCCGAAGAGTAGTGAGCGCTTAGGCCCAATCACATTGTTGATAGAGCTAAGAGCAAGGTCAGTTCACAAGGCATCGAACAGCCGGGGAGAACACACCCGGAAAAGAACGCTGCAATCGCGAAGGTCCCATATAGCGCCGAATTGGCATTCGCGCTCGTTGTGTTGTCGATCTGGCCGCCGGCTCCGAGCCCGTTCAGTGAGTTGAAGGCGCCCGGACACATGAAGCACACGAAGCCGAGAAGGACAACCTGCGTGGTGGGGTGGTAGTAGAAACCGCGCAAGCCCCCCGGACGGCCTTCGACCAGCTCAGAGGGTCCTGTGCCCGACCCGCTCGCCGTTCCGAAATCGTAGTCATCGCCACTGTTGTTCTTATGTTGGTAGCTCTTCTCGTACAAGTCGGCCATGGTGGTTCGAGGGAAAGAAGGGCACCACGGTCCCAAAGCGCCTTGGGCCGCGGCGAAGGACTAAGAAGTGTATATCTCAGTTGGTCGACTAGTGAGGTGCACTAAATGGGCGAGGCGACGAAGCGAAAGAAGCGAGCACCCTACGAGCTTATCATATCACGGACGAAATATACTTACAGCCGTTTACAAATCGATAGGCCTTCCCGAGGAAGTAAGATATAGACATCGTGTTTGAGTCGGCGAAGGTCGGAAACCACGCCAGATCATGCCCCGCCAGGCCCCGCCCCTCCTGCCGTGCTGCCGTTGCCACCGGTTGGTCACCTGGTGCGAGCTAGATTCAAGCTCCACCTGTATATTGCATGTCCGACGTGGCTGCGATATCTATCAACTTCTGCCGAAAAGGGCCTATGGATTTGTAAACGGCTGTAGCTGCTGCCGGGGTCGCTGGCGCTTGAGAGCAGGCCAGCGCTCCGAGTCCAATTCGCAAATTGGCCCATCAGAGATAGTGCAGTGCAATTTGCATATCCGAATCGTCCTCGATACCTGCATAACAAAGCTCCACACAAACTGTCGAATTGAATGTGCATAAAATCACAGAGAGATACGTTCTTACCGGACCCAAAAAACGAGTACTTGCTTTCTGCAACGGCTCCAGGCCTTGCCAACGTCATGAGATCAAAATGCGGGGAGAGCGTGCCTGGTGACTCGTACGAAGAGATCGGGCCAAGGTCGGAAGCATTCAGAAATGGAGTGTGACCGAGTCGGTGCGGCGGATGCCGTAAAGTCGGAACTCGAGACGCGTGTCGGTCAAACACGACTCTCATGAATCCTGATCATGTACCGATGTTCGAGCTGCATTTGTCTTGTTATTACTTTCAATAAGAATGTAGCGCGGTTGCTAATCCATTGATCTGAAGAGCGCGTGAAAGTTTGCAGGTCATGGTACCCCCAAATTTGACGGCGCAAGCTCGTTTCCAACATCTTGGACCTATCTTGACCGAAAGCCAGATGAAAATCCGTGCAGTTGCAATAGAACAACAGGCCCGCTGCACCCACATGTTTATGGGACCATTTTTTTGTCTCCTGTGGCGTCACCTGGAAGACTTCAGAAACCCTCCAGTCATCGCATAGATCGAGTTCTGTTGCTATAGCTAAGAATGCCCAGGCCAAGTCAACAAGGCAATGAAGAGGAGAGCGAATATGAAGGAGATTACATACGACTAAAATCGTGATCTACTCATGAAGATGTCGATCGAAATGCATCGAATGCATACTCACCCTTAAAGATACCACTTTCGAACTCCTTATTCGGTCGAGCCTCTCCAAATCATGCTGAGCAGATATATATCAGAACCGACAATTATCCAATCGCCGCGAACGGCGTATTAATGGTCCATCTAGCTTTGATGTATGGCCTTGCTGCTTCGAGTGTATTGCCTTAATATATCTGCGGAGAACAACGAAGGATAAGGGTCAGATTTTGGCATCAGTGCAGTGGCAATAAAGACGAACCATACATTGACCACTTATCCAGTCTTCGCCTTGAGATCTCTCCAAAGGACGGTGGTCAGAATCAAGCCAATGCCCAATATCCCCAGCTGCAATCCTATATACTTCGTCATTCCGACCTGCACACCCGCACCACCCCACACCGCACCGCTGACCCGGCCCGAGAAGTTGCTGTACTGGATTGCAAGACTCGTCTTGCCATTCCAGCTTCCCGGCAGGCGCTTCGACAACAGACTCATCGTGACCGTGCTCGCAATGTTGAACCCAAACGCAGTGAGGAACCAGCACACAAAGAACGAGCCAAACGTGACCCTGTCCGCCGCCAGGATCGCGAGCATGATCAGCAATCCCGCGCCGCCTGCTGCGCACCCGAGCACGAGGATATAGCGGTCCTGCGTGCGCCGCGCGAAGAGCACGTTGAAGAAGAGCAGCGGGAACGTCGCGACGCCGCCGAGCGCGATGAAGTTGCCCGCCGCGAATGGCGACCAGCCGAACGCGTGCGCGGCGTAGACGGGGATGTTCGCTTCCCATGCGCCGAGCACGAAGAAGCATGTCATCGCGAACCAGCACATCGTCGCCATCACGCCCCACTGGCGCGGCGTGATGCGCGTCTCGTCCTCCTCATTCAGGCGCGTCGCGCTCGACACCGCGGACGGCGCGTCGGAGGGCATGTTGGGCGTTCCAGCTCCCTCGGAAGAGACGTATGTCGCCTGCGGGAATGGAACCGTGTTGAGCTCGATGGGCGACTCGGGGGACTGCGAGACCTGCGGACGGTTTCTTGGCACGTCCTCGAAGACCTGAGGGAACACAATCCAGAATAGCAGCCAGAGCACGGCCATGACCCATCCGGGGCCCGTGTACCCGTTGAAGACCTCGTTCGCAAAGCCGACCTTGTACAAGAGTCCACCGACAAAGGGGCCGACGCTGAACCCGATTCCCTGGCCGACGACCAGCCATCCTGCGAGAGTCGTGCGCCGCCGGATGCCGACGAGACGCGGGTCAGAGCAGAAGCGCTTGGAGTACATGAAGTTCGTGAATGCGAAACCGATGACGATACGTCCGATGAGGATGAGGTATAGGAAGTGTGCGCGGTACGCGAGGCCGTAGAATATGTGTCCCAAAATGGCTGTCGCGCAGGCAAAGTGCAGTGGGCGAGAGTATGCACCTGTCGACAGGTCAAAAACAGGATTTGTCAAAGGATAGGTCAGTGACGGACCTTGATCGAGCTTCATGAGTGGAATCAACGCTATCCCTGCAAACACCACAGGGATACCAATGACCAAACCTGAGAACGCCGCAGTGCCGCCGAGATACTCGGCGTATTTACTGGAAGATGACACTATAATGAAGAAGGAAATCTAGAGTTTATTGTCTGAGATTTCGTCTCTGCATTATGGATTTCGATACGCACTTGGGATAAAGCGTTCAGGCCGATCATTACAGCCAGAGACGCAAGCTTGGGGAGCTTCAGTTCCGGATCCAACTGTGCAACATCATCGTTTATTGCCTCTCCTACTTCTACTGTAGTCTGTGTTGCTTTTGGCCTTCTTGAAAAGTTAAGCTTATCGGGGAGCTGAAAGACGGTCGATATGATCTTTGGGGCCTGCATCTCGTGGACACCTTTTAACGACTTGAGGACAAGTCAGACATCATAAGTATGATATAAATCTTTGTAAACCCACCACAAATATCGTCAATCTCCTCAAAGATACGTCGGAAGGCGCGTTTCCGTTACTTACGATGTTTGCAGACAACGTCTTATGTATGAAACTAAGTACCTGTACCAATTCCGCCTCGATTCCGTTACTCCGGAAAACGCGTGCGCCGTTTCGGTGCCTATCAAAGTGAGGACCCTTGCTGACTGGCAGAACATTATGCATTACATAGCAAGTCGCGACACCATGCCGCCATGCTGATGCTGTGAATAAAATCATGCGGAAGTTGGTTATCGCCGGCCGAGTCGATGACTCGATCGCGCTTCATGTTGCCTTGGAGAAATGTAGCGATAACGGTTGGAGACCCAGAAACTTTTGCACAGTGAGAACCGGCTGGTCTGTAAGTATCAGCTGTCCCAACGATCGAGGATTCCGATGGCAGGACGCACACCACATGCGCTAGCGTCGCCGGTCATCCATATTCTGAATTTGTAGTCCTTATCTAATATGTGTAGAGGACGGAAAGACGAACCTAATGGGGGTCTTCAAAGTTAAAAGAAAAGATAAAGTCATCGATGATAGTGGTATAGAATCAAGAGTTACGACATGAAAGTTTTGTGAAAGGAGCGCAAGCTTGAGAGGGACGAGGAAAGGAACAGGCGCATGGCCCGCACCGGCCCGCAATCATCCAGAAGCGCCCATGCCATTCGTACTTCCGTTCCCGACGGCCGACGCTCACAGTGTCAGATACGACGATCCTGAGGCACGATGGTTGAGTCCAGTATCTACTCTGCCCTCGGGAGACTACTCACAGTGCCACATTCTCGTGGTTTCTCAAACTCAAGGACAACCTCCGTTTTGGTATCAGTTGTGTATTCATGCCCCATTCTCTTACTCCAAATGAATGATAGTGATCTACCACTTCTACGTCTCTATTTCAGATTCGAGAACATCTCTTTCGACAGCTCAAGGGTTGAAATCTCCGCTTCGTACGTTTTCCTCTAGAAAAAAATGATAAAACAATCAATATGCTTGTTCATACGCCATGGAAAAGAAATCCGAACCTTCTCCTCGTTCGACAGTCGAACGGTCTCCGGAACGGTCGCGTCGTAGTCCGCCTGCGACTCGATCTTGCGGATTTTCTCCAGGTTCATCCTTGCAAGATCAAGCTTCTTGTCGGCCTTCGCGATCTCGACGTCGAGATCCACGAGACCCTATCGCCACCGTTTAGCAAGCACTCACAGCAACTTATAGAGTGACATACCCGGACAAGCACGTGAACGCCAATGGTCGGCGTCAGCGCCGTTGACCCGCATCCAGCAGGGACTTCGCTCAACTCCCGAACAATAGTGACGCTCTTGGCGCCCTTGGTCAGCGTGACCATCGTCGATACCTGCGACTCGACGAGCGCAGCCTCGGCGTCGCTCGTGGCATGGAGGAAGACTAACACAAATTCAGTGGGGACAACGTTGGAAGCTGTATGATAGACGTACTTTGGATGTCAGATTGCAGGGTGTAGGACGCAGCGAGCGAGCGCCCGGTACGGATTGCGCTGAAGACGAGATCGAACTGCTTGTCCGCATCCTCGAACACGAAGTCCTTATCCTGTTCGGGCTATCAGCGCGGCTCAGAGAATAGATATGTAAATCGACATACGAAGACGGGGTACTGTGCGAGCATGATGGATGGCGTGGGGTCATTTGGCCGACGAGGGAGGCGCTGCCACAACTCCTCCGTCACGAACGGCATGAAGGGATGGAGCAGGCGCAATCCGTAATCAAGACACGTATACAGCGTCTGTTGCGAAGATATCCTCGTTATTGGTGATGCCGAGGGGTCCGTCATTGGTTTCATGGCTTCCTGGAGAGAGTTTAGGACGCCGTTTCTCGTGATGATTGAGCAACACTTACGATATATACATCGCACAGCTCGTAGAGCCAGAAGTTGTACGCTGAGGTGGTGGCCGCCATGAAGTTGCGTTCCGCGAGCTGCTTGTTGATCTCCTCTGCAGCAATGTTCAGCTTGTGGAAGATCCACTTCTCGACCAGCGACTCGTTTCCAGTAGGCTAAACATGACAGCGTGATCAGTCGCCATCTTTTCCGTTTTATAGTGCAAATGCCCGACCTTAGCCTGAGGTTCCGGAACGAAAGTCTCATCGAGCTTGAGCATGGCGAACTTGGTCGCATTGAAGATCTTATTGCAGAATTTCCTGTAACCTTCCACGCGCAAGATCTCCAGGTTGATATCACGGCCTCCGCCACTGTACGCGCATAGCGCAAACCTCAGCGCATCTGTCCCACACTGGGGGATGCCCTTCGGGAAGTCCTTCTTCTGCCCGGCCTTGGCCTTCACGATTTCCTTCTCATCCAGGTTGCCCTCGTATAACTTCTCGTGCAGCTTTTCAAGTGGCAGACCCTGGATGACGTCCAGTGGGTCAATGACGTTCCCGAGCGATTTGGACATTTTGCGCCCATGCGCGTCGCGGATCATGGCATGGCAAAGGACTTCTTCGAACGGCATCTTGCCTGTCAAGTGGATGCCAAGCATGACCATGCGGGCCACCCAGAAGAAAAGGATGTCCCAGCCGGTCTCGAGCATCGACGACGGGTAGAACTTCTCAAAATCGAACGTCTTGTCCGGCCAGCCCGTGATCGAGAATGGCCATAGACCGGACGAGAACCAGGTGTCGAGCACGTCCTCGTCCTGCTCGAGCGTGAACTTCGCGTCGCCCGCGATTTTCTTCGCGCGCTCCGTCGCCTCCTCCACGGTCCGCCCAACGACCCAGTACTTCCCATCGTTGGTCTCCTGCTGCACGCCCTCGAGGCGCACGAAGTACGCCGGGCAGCGATGGCCCCACCACAGCTGGCGTGAGATGCACCAGTCCTGGATGTTCTCCAGCCAGCGGTACCAGTCCGCCTCAGACTGCTTCGGCGAGATGTGCAGCTCGCCGGCGCGCGTGCGCTTCAGCGCGGCCTCCGCGAGCGGCTTGCTATCTACCCACCACTGCGGCTTCAGCAGAGGCTCGATGATGTCCCCGGACTTGCTGCAGATCGGGATCTGCATCGGGTTGTCCTTCGTTTCGATGTACAGTCCTGCGTCCTTCAGTGCCTGCACGACGGCCACACGCGCGTGGAACCGCTTCATGCCCTTGAACTTCTCGCCCGCGTTCGCGTTGAACGTGCCGTCGTCGTTCAGGATGTTGATGAACTCCAGCTTGTGCCGCACGCCCACCTCGTAGTCGTTCAGATCGTGCGCCGGCGTGATCTTGACCGCACCCGTCCCGAACTCCATGTCGACCGCGACGTCGTCCGTGACGATCGGGATACGGCGGTTCACGAACGGGTGCAAGGCGAATTTGCCGTGCAGATGCGTATAGCGGGGATCCTGTGAGTGCACGGCGATGGCCGTGTCTCCGAGCATGGTCTCTGGACGAGTGGTGGCCACGATGATTTTCTCCTCCGAGTTCTCTATGGGGTATGCGAACGATGTGATGACACCGAACTCGAACTTCTCCTTCGCGTCGTAGCCGGGCACATTCAGGAACGTCCGCCCACTGAGCTGCTTTTGATCGACCTGGCGGGTGTTCTAAGTCACGCGAAGCACACGAAAGAAAGTGGCGTACCTCTAGATTTGACAATGTGGTGTTCAGCTGCACGCACCAGTTGACCAAGCGATTTGCGCGGTAGAGAATCCCGTCTTCATGAAGACGGCAAAATGTTTCAATGACGGCTTTTGATAGCTGCTCATCCATCGTGAATGCCACACGGGACCAGTCGTAGCTACCGCCCAGGCGATGTAACTGGTTCGTGATACGATGCTGGTATTCATTCTTCCAGTCCATGACAGTCTCCACGAACTTTTCGCGGCCAAGATCGTGCCGTGTCTGCCCCGATGCCTTATAGAGACGCTTCTCGACCACGGACTGCGTCGAGATGCCTGCGTGATCGAAGCCAGGGATGAAGAGGGTCGTCTTGCCGAGCATGCGATTCCATCGCACGAGGGAATCTTGGATGGCCACGGTCAAGCCGTGCCCAATGTGCAGGCTGCCAGTGACGTTCGGTGGCGGAGATGGGATCACGAACACGCCTGCCTTCTTGTACGAGCCATCAGCTTCGAGCTGGGGCTTGAAGAAACCCTGGGCATGCCACCAGTCATACCAGGCCGACTCGACGGCGATCGGGTTGTAACCGCTGGCCATGGGTTGCGAGAGATCTGAACAGACATATATAATTCACTCCAGAAGGATCACACGATTGATACATACAACGCACCTTTCTTTTCGCCCTTCGGCGTTGTATTCACGAACACTTCCTCCTCCTCCCGCTTCCGCTCAGTCTTCGCTTTCTTCTCTCCAGCAGGCATGCTGGCGACAACTTTCGACTGTTTCGCAGCAAGTTTCGCCTCTTTTTCTAGACGCTTGGCCTCCTTTTTTACTGCAAAATATAGTTAGATTCTAGATGTAAGCACACCTGTGCCGATACCACTTACCTGCACTCTTCGATGGGCCGTCTGGCGTTGCCGCACCAGAATCGGCTGATTTGAGTGTCTCTGCTGCTTGAGACATGGATCTATAATACAGAGATGGGGTAGGTCGGGGTCGGAGGATACGAGCAAATCGATGTAGCCTCAACATCCACCAAATCTTAAGAAAGCCTACCTCGAGTCACTAAAGATCGTTTTGGACTCCGCTAAGATAAGTCAATCTTATCTTATCTTCTAACAACTTAACAGATCATCAATTTGCTGAGTCATAAATAGATAAATAAATAAATCGAAACCCCGTGAGAAAAATAAACAGTTATCTCTCTCCGACGAGCACCGCGAAATGTTCAATATTGTTTCTTTCTGCTTCTACATTCACGTCGACCTACCAGCTTTAACTAGGTGATGCAGGCCGTCAAGTTGTGGCAAAGGTCACCACCTGACCCTTCTTCTCATTTCAACAGACGTTCATCTATATTAACGGCGCCCGTAGCCCAGAATGCGTAACGTTGACCCTTCGGAGGTTGATCAGACATGGAAACGCGGGCACTTTCTTAAGTCCCGGTCACCCTGGGAGGACGGAGACGCAGTGATGCTGTTATCCGTAGGTCCGAAGCAAGCGCTTGGGGCTGATCGATGCGCGTCCACTTTGCCCCAAATGCGAGTTTTCCGATTGAATGCTGTGTGATGACGGCAATGAACAGATACTGTTTTGACGGGAACGGTATGTACCTACGCTGTACTGACTTCAGTTTCTGAGTAGGTTCCATTGAATCCAAGCTTGACGGTCATCCACCATCCGAGTCCGCCGATCTTTCCACTTGCCTTTGGTAGCAGGTTTCCATCTGGAGCGCCCGTAATCACAACGCTGGCATGACTATCACCGTGGATCGCCCCTGATATCCTTCAGGATGTCTCCGAGATCTGAGGCAGTTGTCGATCGACCGGATGAAACGCAAGCGAGCGGGTGCTGCTGTATTTAAGTATTAACGAAGCGCACTAGCTATAGTACGAATACCTCAACTTGCCCTTCTTCTAGCCAATTATCGACCATGAATCCTCGTTGGTACCGTCTCAGATTCTTTCTCGATGTCTGCCGTCTGCTCGTGCCTTCCATTGCCCTGTCGTTCTCCACGCGCGTCACGAACGCCAGGCTTGGACTCTGGCTCATCCCAGGTCATGTCACAGTTATTGTTGCTGTGTTCTTCGCTCGTGTGCACTATAGTACCTGGAAGCAGGCTCGAGATGCCTCAGCGCTGAACGCGCGGACCATTCCATGCGTCGTTGGAAAGTGGCCCGGAAACATCGACGTGCTTCTGAGGATCCTCAGTGCTGCGAAAACAGGATACATGCAAGAGAGCTATTATAGACTATTCGAGGAGTATCAGAGCACGACATTGAATACGAGGATCTTGTGGACGGATCAGGTAGGTATTTGTGGCCCGTCTTTCACCATTACTGACTCCAAGCGAAGATCATCAGCATGGATTCCCAGCATATAAAGTTTGTCCTTGCGACTGGTTTTGAATATTTCTGGAGAGGGAAAGGCCAGAAGGAAAGATAGTACGTTAGATACATTTAACCGTTTCCTATAAGGAGTCCACTTCTGATCGCGTTTTAGTGAAAAGTTTGTGGGTGACGGCATTTTCAATAGAGATGACGAGGTGCGCGAGTTCACGATCATATTCGACTTTTACAGCTCATCTCTGTATTGAAAGATGTGGAAAATGGTTCGCACATCTTTGGCTGACACGGCCGTTATCACGTTCATAGCCATACTCTAGCATCGGTCAATGGCGAGACCATTCTTCGCTTGGGAGCGGATCTCCGACTTCGAGCAATTCGAGAAATACTCCTCTCGAACGATATCCATCCTCATGTCATTCGCAGAAGCAGGCCAGCCCTGCGACGTGCAAGATCTTCACACGCGCTTTGCACTCGACTCGTCCGCAGAATTTCTGTTAGGGCAACATCTGAATACGCTGTCCGCATCGCTGCCAATGGCAAACGCGAAATCGATAGGTGCTAAGGGCTCAGAAACGCACGACGAGTGGGGGGCATTCGTCCGTGCTTTTGATCTGTGCCAGGACATTGCCATGCGACGCTCTCGTATTGGACGCATCTGGCCTTTGTTTGAGCTCTTTGAGGATACGATGAACAAGCCTGCGAAGGTTATCCGGCAATGGCTTGAGCCGATTGTGGAAGAAGTCGTCAAGCACAAGACGGCGCACAATGCGAAGAATGTGTCGATGGAAGACAAGACATTTTTGCAGCATCTGGTGGAGAGTACTGAAGGTCTGGACGCGACGTCGTGCCATGATAGATGGAATCTGATACTGTGTACAGATGTCGGGCTCATTCGTGATCAACTACTGAGTATAATGATTGCGTCTCGGGATACTGTGAGGAGGACGTTCTTATCTTTTGCGGATTCTGCGCTTACCTTTACCTCTTCAATAGACAGCATGCCTTCTTACCTACGTTGTCTACCTTCTGGCCATGCATCCAGATGTCATGGACCGCCTGCGCGACGAAGTCTTGGACACATGTGGTCGGACCGGCACCCCCACATCTGACACTTTCCGAGAAATGAAGTACCGTATGTATTCTGCTGCTCAAACCCCACACGTTGACTAGACGTTCTACTCTTGTTAGTACGCGCAGTGCTCAACGAGACGCTCAGGGTCTTCCCACCAGTACCGCTCAATGTCCGGGAGTCCCGCGCTGCGCCTTGCGTCTTCCCTCCCGGCGACCCGACGTATCCTAATACGGGTCCGCTGTTCGTACCGGGCGGAACGCCCATCATGTACTTCCCCATGCTGATCCACCGCAACACGACGCTCTGGGGCTCCGATGCCGATGCGTTCGATCCCGAGCGCTGGTTGGATCCGGAGCGTGTTGCCCGGTACACAGCCAACCCGCTCATGTTTCAACCGTTCAGCGCCGGTCCTCGAATAGTAAGCGCTGAATTTAGCCTCCCTTATTTCGATTTTGGGGTATCTTGCTGATGGAGTTCACGATAACCAGTGTATAGGGCAGAATTACGCATATAATCAGGCGTCTTTCTTCTTGGTTAGGTTGTTGCAGGAGTTCGACTGCGTGACCCTCGCGCCGGATGCCCAGCCTGAGAACACCTTGCCTCCGGAAACCTGGAAGACTGGGAGGGGAAGACAGAAGGTTGAGAAGATCTGGCCATCTGCTGCTATGACCTTGTTCGTGAAGGTAAGTGCCATGCTTTGATCTTGGAGCTTCAGGTGTTGACTGTCAACAGGGAGGTTTGTGGGTCAGGTTCGGAAAGAAGACAACCACATCATAGCCAAGTCGTCCTTCCCTCATTCGCGTGACCAGTCCAATGGAGGATAATCACTTCATTTTCGGTGTCCCCTGCCGGCTTCGTCCAGATCATTAGCGGTATGAGTTGTGTCGATGTCGTGGACCGTCATGAATCCAATATCGTGATTTCTTGTCTGTCGAATGATAATCAAACTACGCTTTCACTTGTAGAAAGCTCTACACTATAGTACTAGTAGAATATCTCACGCCTTTTCACGTAATGCAGCAATTGTACTTTTCCCTTTGTCGTGAATTGTCGAGATGCTACGATGCAGACGAAGCTATAACAGGCGAGAGTTTCCCAGATTTGCATCCTCAGGTTTGCCCTCCAATTGCGAGCACTGCATCCTTCCCAAGTTGCCTTCAGAGGTGATCGCAACTTAACGATCTCGCGTTCAGTTTCAAGCTTTCGGTAGGTTTCATGCCCACTGCATAGAATCACGTTCTTAGGTCGATGGCTCATGATTGTTCTGATCTTCCTTCATTCAAGACCCGTTCAAGATGGTATATCCAGGTATGTGAAGTCAGTCATCATACTCAGATTGTTCCTATGATGCAAATTATGTAGCCCAAGAGCATGCATCCAAGATTCTGCAGAAGTTGGCAGAGCTACTCCCCGCTGAGGAGAGAGTCAAGGTAAGCAAAAGTACTTTACGGCGATGCATTACATCTCCAATCACGCCTGGTTATTCTATGTCTGCAGCCCCAGATTGTTCTCGTAGGAGGAGCCGTCACGCCCTTCAGGAATGACACAGATCGCGAATTGCCATTCCGACAGGTATATGTGTCCTACTATTTTGTCCATGTCTTCGACCTAATCTAAGTTGCATAGGAATCGAACTTCAACTATCTCACCGGTTGTACAGTACCGTCGTCTCTCGCGCTTCTCGTCGCTTCATCCGCAACTTCCACATCTCCTACCCTCTCCCTTTTCATCCCCCCAATCGAGCCCGTAGACTTGATGTGGTCTGTCCCGCCGCCCACACTCGAAGCTGCACGAGAGACGCACGATGCCACCACCGTCGCACATACCACTGACTTCTCTAACGCGATCGTCACTGCGCTCGCTGCTCATCCGAATGCCGTCCTTCACACGCTGCCAGGCACTCCAGAATTCCCAACGCTTCCCGCCCAGTATGCCGATCTCGTGCAATCGAGCCCAAGCACGACACGCACCGACGCGTATCTACTTCCCGCGCTGCATCGCGCAAGGCTGATCAAGACCTCGGTCGAGATCGACAGGATCCGAAAGGCGAACCAGATCAGCTCACGCGCGCACGAGGTCGTTATGCGCGTTCTGGGTAACGGTGTCCGTGGGCTGAAGAAGGAACCAGGGGCCGGTGTGGATAGACCGCTACTCCCAGGCGAGTGGCTCATTGAGAAGGAGGCCGAGGCTGAGGCTATCTTTGTCGCATCGTGCAGGCGTGAAGGGTGCGTATCATACTGTATCCTCTCTACGACATCGCATACCTACGCCATGATAGAGCCGTCCACCAGGCCTATCTCCCCATCGTCGCTGCATCCAATCGTGCGTCGACACTTCACTACTGCTGCAACGACAAGGAGTTTGCATGGGGCCCTGTGAAACCGCATGACCACGAGAACCGGAATGCATTCGCGAATGGTGGTCCACATGACTTGCTGCCGCAGGTCCTGCTCATCGACGCAGGCTCTGAGTGGGACTGCTACGCATCGGACAGTAAGTCCTCGTCCTCGTCATGAAATCTGATGACTGAGCCAGCATAGTCACCCGCACCATGCCCGTGGGCAACGGTGGCAAGTTCACCCCCGAAGCTCGCGACATCTACTTGCTGGTCCTCGAAATGCAGAAGGTATATTTCTTCCTTTCAGACACACGTAAGCTATCCATCTCATTGCATCCAGCTCTCCTTGGACATCCTAAAGCCGTCGCTCCACTGGGACGCCGTCCAGCTGCTCTGCCACCGCACGCTCGTTCGCGGCTTCCAGCGCCTCGGCATCTTCAAGACCCCCAACTCGCCCGGCTCGGGCTCGTGGAACTCGGAGGAGGCGATCCTCGCATCAGGAGTTAGCGCCGCGTTCTTTCCGCACGGTGTCGGGCACTCACTGGGTATGGACGTGCACGACGTGCCAAGCGCGAGCAAGCCCGCAGTAAACCCGACGATCGGGAAAGGGCTCGAGCTCGGCAACGAGGTGTTCTACACGTATTTGAGGTTGAGGCTCCCGCTGGAAGAGGGCATGGTTGTGGTATGTTGTTGACCTTGTTATGCGCAATTGAATGGCTTCTGATTGATTGCGATGACAGACCGTCGAGCCGGGCATTTATTTCCATCCGCACCTCCTTGCTCCTGTGCGGGATTCAAGGCACATTGATCACGAAGTGCTCAAGCGGTATGAGAGCGTCGGTGGTGTCCGAATTGAGGACGTCATCCTTATCACGAAGGACGGGTATGAGAACCTGACCACGGTCCGCAGTGATGTCGATTGGGTGGAGGGCGTCTGCTCCGGGAAACTCTAATGACGAACGACGTTCATATCTGTAGTCCTTCAGTACATGAAGATGTAGGTGTACGATTAACGATGAATCGAAATTAATAAATGTATGTACCAGGTGCAAAGCAACGAAATTATATCATAGAAGAAGGATGCCCCAGAGGGCCTAGTCTAAATATCTTATCTCGAGCCTTGAACCAGGATAGGTCCCTTCCTCAGCAACAATCCTTCATTCAGCTGGTTCAACAATTGGACGGAAGCGACGCCGTCCGCCGTCCCAATCGACAGATCCTTCAAACCGGGGAACAGCACCACTTCCGTCTCGGTCTTTTCCGATCGATTCATCTCCGCCTGCTCGCCCTCTTCTTCCTCGACCGTCTTCACCCATTTAAATGCTTCTAGGAAGCCTGCCAGCGCACCGTCCCTCGCCACCAGCGTCTCGACGTGCCGCATCTTCGCGAACACTTCGGCCCAACATGAGCCATAGTTCAGCATGTTCCCCTCGACAGTCAAGGACTTGACTTCTGCGAGCGGCAACAACGCACAGACGCGCGAAACGAGCAGCTCCGAGTAGAGCACGCTCGGTGACTCGGGCGGCCATTGGAGCGAGACGCTAAGTACCGGCTGCCAGGTCGTGGCGCCGTCCTGGCATGCGCCTTCCTGGCCTGCGCTGAGGCAGATTTGGCCTTCTGCAGATAGGGATACGGCGAGCTTGGTGAACGGTGCCAGTTTCGACGCTAGGCCTTGCGAAGTATTGTGGTCTCGAGCATGCGAAAGGTGCTGCGCGAGCATGCTTTCAATCTCCGCAACTGGCTGGATTGGTTCGAGCGCGAGGCCCGGCGTGCAATCGACGAACAGCTGCGTGGCAAGGGAAATGGAGACGTGTCCGAGGAAGGTGGCGCATTGTGCGGCGGTTCCGGAGAGGTGGAGCTTCGTAAGGTTCGGCAGCAACAGGCGATGCTCTGCGGCCTCCGCGCTTGCGAGCATGAGCCGGGGCGACTCCACTTGATCTGGGAGCGCATGCACGAGGATCAGCGTCTGCAGACTTGTCATAGTCGCCAGCACACGCATCATCTCCTCGATCTGCGGCCCACCGTCCTCCGCGTGGGTGTTGCGGATCTCGAGGTGCGTCAAGGTCGGACGAAGCAGCGTTGAAGACCACTGTATATCCATCCCGTTTAGTTTCAGCGAGCGCAGCATCGGCGTCTCGCCCTGAAACAGATCGTCCGGCAGCATGCAGGGTAGCACGCCTTGCGCCAGCTCCAACGATTCCAGCAACGGCGCCGGCTGATCTCGAAGAGGCTTGATGAGGCGCGAGATGATACTCGCCGAGAGGCGGATCTGACGCGCGCGAGAAGCCTCCTGCAGCGCAGTCTCGATGGCGTGCATGAGCGGCCGGCCGGAGAACTCAGCGTGGATGGTGATCGGGAGGGGCTTCGAGCGCGCAAGCATCTCGGCAGTCCAGTGGCGGTTGGAGAGATTGAGATGGGTCCACAGCTGCGGATAGCCTATTGCGATCGCGCGCCAGCGGCGGCTGACTTGCGAAAGTGCGAGCCAGGTGGGAGACGGCGAAGTGCGCGTGAATACATGTGCTTCGTCGGCAGCATGGAATGAGAAGATATGGGCCAGAAGCTCTGTGGGAAGGGAAGAAACAGGAGATGAAGTGAGGTTACAAGGAGGCTGAGAGGCGACGGGCTGGGGTCGAAGCGTTGGTGGTGAGACACTGCGAACCCCGACGGAGTTGGTGATATATGAGCAATGCGAGCTCATGTCTGCAAAGATACCCTGTAAGTAGGCAGCCATGGGTATGGATGAAGGGACTGGCGTACTGACCAGAATAATGTCAATAAAGTCAAGGTGGAGGAGCAAAGGGCGTATGGGGATATCAATATAAATGAGACCGCGCAATACATGCCTCGCAATATATACCGCGCCCTAAGGACCGACCCGAGACTCGACAGACGCGTATCGATGGCAAACGCCCACCTCGATGCGCGTAGTGTATTGCCGAAAGATTGCAATTGAGTAACATGGTATGTGCTAACCCGGCGCCGTTTCAGTTTCACACAGCATCCACCGCGGCCCTGCATACCTCTGTCCGATTGCCACGCTCTCCTTTATCCTATTCAGGAAGCGCCCCTTCACGCCCGAGAACTTGAGGTCGAGAGGTTGGGTTGTCCGGACTGGGCGTCTGGCCTGGAATGATCGTCGTGTCTCCCGTCGGGTCGTGGTCTCCGCACTCGGCGCATCTTTACCTTCGAAGATCCCAGGCATTGTATTTTGATACGAGGCAGGCCAAGCACGCACCTTACTAGAGTCTGAAAGAAGGGGGATGGCGCAACGTTTCAGGTGCGTCGGGAACGTCGAACTGCCAAAAACTGTGTCAACCATGTATACGTAATCCAGGACCATCATTGGACAGTGCAAGCCAAACGCAAGCGCTCCTTACCTCGGTGTTCCCAGGCCACTTAATATTGCTATCTCTGCACACGTACAGGAAAGCAAGGCCGTTGTGCCAACGGGTGGCAGATAGATCCGCTGGTCAAGGCTGCTCGAATTTGTATGTTCTATGACGTCGGCTAAGCAGGGTTAAACCATCATCTCCGCGGGCCAGCTCAAAGTTTGATATATTCGATGGTTCATTTGTTCCGCTACCTAATTATGATTAGTGCGAGTACGGCAGACCGATGAGATGAGCAAACGCCGGTAGTTCAGGCGCTTGCCTGGTCGGGAGGCGCCTACGTTCGACAGCAACGCCGCATATCCGTTGAGTTCCATGGGAGTTCAGAATTCGCCGACACAGAAACTTGATAATGCAGCAAAATCCACGTATAGCTCGTTGTAAGATACGAAACGGCCCAGGCTTAGAACTTAGAGAACGCGGATGATGACCCCCAAGACCACTTAAACGCGACCTAGAGCATAGAGATAAAAGGACCGAGGGGCAGATGGATGTCAGGTGAGGGAGGCCCTCCCCTGGAGACTAGGGCACGTCCACAAGATCCCAGCCAAATTGTCACCATTCGGAAATTGAGGACCATGAAACGCCATCGAAGGGGGCACGCTAAAAAAGGAATCCACTCCGGGGTGCTGCAGCATGAGTGATGGATGTTCACGCGTCATGCTGCCACAGGCCAAAGCCTGGAATACTCTAAACACAGAATGGAGTAAGTAACATTGATCGAAGGCGAAATTGATAAACATCAACCAGCTTTGTGCGGATACCAGCTTGATGAGAACACGACTCTATTCACAGCGTCGTACAGCCTCTTGACGTGATAAAACGCATAAGCGCAGGCATAAAGCGTCCGTCTTGACGCCAAAGACCTTGATGATCTGCACTGTATAGTAAGTAGTATTGTACCTCGTTGATTTCGCAGCGCTCATCAAGGCCACGGATGTTGAGGTTTTACCGCTCGGAGACTGTAAGATATCACATTCACAGAGATGACGGTGATAAACAAGAGAATTACAGAAAGACGAGATGCAGAGGTAACAAAACATAGGCGAAGTGGGTGTTGAGAAGAGTTTGTTTCCGAAGTTTGCCGGCTCTGCCATCGCACGCAAACTGCCGCTGACTTTGGATCTCCTTCTCAACCTCGACTGGCCAGACCTTTTCTACACCTCCGTGTTTCCTGCCCGTCACGTCCAGAATTCGCAATACTTTAGCTTTGTATCTCCTGGTCCAAATAACTGACTTCACCTTGATAGGGGTCGCTGTTTAAGCAGATCATGATTGATGCGGGAGATAAAGGTCCTCTCACTGCTGTGCTCTGCAGTGCCTGTAGCAGTTTTTGTGTTTAGCGCAATGCTGATTTTCACCGTAAGTTTCTCCGAAAGACTACAGAGGCATACGCCCTATCATACACATTGATACCGCACTTGTTCGATGATCCTTTGTTCCAGGAACTATTCATCCCTTGACAGAATACGGTCAGAGCAGCGCAGCGGCACTGCACATTCTCCTCGAGGAGTCGATATCAGGCCTCGATCTTAGGTGAGCAACACCTATAAAGCAGTAGATCAGTACTCTTTGGATGGTCAATTGCCCTCGCCTCGGCGCAATGGCTTCAGCATCCTTCAACCAGACGACGCCGGCAGCAGGAACGAGTGCGTTCCTCCCTCCGCCCGGTACCAACTGGCTTGCAGCGATTGGGCCCTCACTGTCCTTCCTTATGATCGGCTCCACCATGAGTTCGATTTTGATAGCTATGCTATTTGCATTGCTGTTTTTTTCTACGCCCGGGATCAGGCGTAAACCTATCTTCATTTGCAACATAATATCTATACTCCTCGGGATTGCTCATGGTATCCTCAGTGGATACGAAAATGTGTGTTCCCTGTCAGTTGTCCAAGTGTCATTGTTATTGATTGATTTATGACAGATCCACGGTATCCTGTCCCCTGACCTTCCTCAAAGGCCCGGAATGCTTATCGTCTATGGTTGCTTTGACTCTCTAACACCCATTCTCGTCGACACTATCCTCCTTTTGCGATTATACGCAGTCTTTCCTCCAAGTCAGACACCCCGCGTCAAATTTATCGCCATCATGGCATTTCCGGTCCTCCTCAAGATCGGCCGTATCGTCAATATAACGATATACCTCGCGAACTACGCACAAAAAATACATGCCTCAGCAGTGTCAAACACGTCGGCAGGTGCCGCCTCGGTGCTCGTCACGTCCAAATTTCCGAATGTGAAGATTGAGTGGTTCTTCCAGATATTTGACGACGCGTAAGTCGTCCCCCAAATCTAGAAGTACGACGTTGACGGTTCCAAACTACTTCGTGACCAGATATTCTTCACTCATATTCCTGCTCCGCCTGCACATCGGGTCCCCCCGATCCTCACAAATCGCTTCGCAGTCTACCTGTCAGTCTTACCCGCTTATCAATTAGACAACTAATGCTCACGAAGACTAAATTGGAACCACCCAGCTTCTTTCACTCAGCGTCTCAAAACGCTGTTCTGGATCTCCGTGACGAACTTCGTCTTCCCCGTCATGCTCTCCATCGTCCAGCTCGTAGTCTACATGGCATCCTCGAACTACCTTCTTGCGCTTTACGTAGAGATGGCCAACTTCCACCTCACGATCATTGGCGTCGTCTTCGCGACGCTCTGGTCGACTGCGGATGGGCACATGCGCGGGCACAAGTCCAGTGAGCCGACAGAGACGAACATGTCGGCCTTTGTGGTGGCGCGCATGTCGGGGCCCGATGCTTCTGTAGCGACAAGGCTGGAGCTGCAGGAGCCTAGCGAGGGTCGTGCGGGGCGTGATGAAGAAAAGGCGGTAGACGTGCCCCGATCTCCGTATCATTTGGAGGCGAGCATGAGTAGCTTGGAGAGGCCACAGGGGCTGACTGATTAGAAGGATACTTATGGCGGCTTGGGGCCGCAATATGACCGCTATGAAACGTATTTATGCCTTTCGTTTATGCTCTGTGATGGTAAATTATTCTGTCTATCCAGGCGATACGAAAATGTCGAGCTACAATATACTTACGAGCCATCCACGTCTTCCTCTCGCGTCCATACTTACGACCACATGTCTGCCACTGGGTGCAAACTGCCGCTGATTTTGAACTTATTTTGTTCCGTTCAATGCAAATCGAAGTCAGTCCCACCGTTTGCCTCATATCGCTAACGTTCATCAAGCTTTTCGATATGGACACCGCATTGAGAAGAGCCCATTCCGGATTGCTAGATCAAGTTCAAGGTGCGTTGATGAACAACTCGGGATAAAGGAAATGGGGCTATGTATAGATTGCCATCCAACTTCCTCTGCCCACAGAATCGCGGCGCAGCGGCGCAAATGATGAAAGCTTCGATACGTCTACCAAGTGACCAATGAGCAGACGGACACTTGATGACCGGCCTATCATGTTTTGACTTTTGATTCTGAGTAAACAGCATTTTTTGACTTTGGAAGGAGGTGAACCTGTTTCTCTGCATCTCGTGGGACTAGCAGCGAGCGCACAGGACAAAGATCAATCATGTTGCGCGGATATCAACTTGATGAGAACGTGATTCTGTTCACAGCTTGATTGACACGTTGCAGATGCCTAGGCATAACAAAAATGTCCATCTTGCTGCTGGAAGTCTTGACGCTCTGCCCTGTATAACATTGTACCGCGTTGATTATGATATCGCGGCGCTCGTCAAAGCCACGAAGTAGGTTATCGCGCTAACCAGGGATTTTATCACAAGCACAAGATATGTGGTGAGAGATAAAAGAGCACCAGAGATGAAATGCACACAGAGGCCCTGGGAGAGATTTGGACGAAATATAGATGAGACTCAGACCGACTTGTGTCCGGAGAACTCTCACTATCGTCGGAGTCCGCCGGTGTTTTGAGCTCCGAAGGCTCGGAAACTGCCGCTGACTCTGAATGTAATCTTATCATGTATGACCCTGCCGTACGCCTCCGAGTCTCACTGTCGACCTTTTTCTTGACTTCTCCCTCTTTTAAAGTCTAAAGTAGTATGCAATCCTAGTCAAGCCTCGCATTCATCCTTTTTGGCCGAATGGATCACATCGAGAGGAGTGGCTGTTTGAGCAGATCATGGTTGATGCGCAAACTGAGCGTTCCGCACTGCCATGCTCGGTGATGCTTCAATCCAACGTCTCATCTTCCTGCTATGGTGATTACTTTCACGTTGAGGCACAATAATGACCTGCAGATACAGACAATTCATCATAGAAGTTGATGCTGCACTGACTTGTCAATCTTTTGCTTCAGCGAGAATCGGTTTCTCCCCATTTGAATGCAAGTGGTCGATGCGGCCGCATATCTTTGAGGACATGGCGAATTCACCTCTTGATCTCTGCAGGTGAGCAGCATCTATAAAGTAACTAAGTCTCACTTCTGCGCTTCACACCCACCCTCATCTTTGCGCAATGGCATCGATATCCTCGAACCAGACGACCCCTTTGGCGGCAGGAGCAAATCTGCTTCTCCCTCCGCCCGGGACCAACTGGCTTGCAGCTATCGGGCCGTCGCTGAACTTCCTTATGATTGCCTCCACTATGGGCTCAATCTCGATAGCCATGCTGTTTGCATTGCTGTTTTTCTCGACGCCTGAGATACGACGCACGCCCATTTTCATCGCCAATATCATTGCTCTAGTCCTCGGTATTGGGGATGCGATCCTCAACGTTTATGAAGGAGTATGTTCTTATTCAATACCCATAGAATTCCGTTGACTGATAATATTATGGCAGATCCACACTATCCTATCCCCCGAGTCCCTATCACGTCAAATGTACTTATTCTCTTTAGCATCTTGAGCCCCGCCGTACCCATCTTCGTTGATGCTATTCTTCTTTTACGAATTTACGCGGTTTTCCGCCCAAGTCAGACGCCACGCCTCAAATTCATCGCAATCATGGTATTTCCGGTGCTCGTCAAAATCGGGCGTATCGTCAACAGCACGATATACATCGTAAACTACTCGCGGAATATACACTCCTACTCCGGGATCGCAAGCGCCGCATCTGTGATAGACAGGTCAAGCTTACCAAACGTGAAGATCGAGTGGTTTCTACAGATGCTTGATGACGTGTAAGACATTCACGAAGTCTAATGTTGTTCGCTTCTGAATTACCCTTGTCCAGGTACTCATCGCTTGTATTCCTGGTCCGCTTACATAGCGGGTCCTCCCAATCATCGCAGACCGCCTCACAAACAACCAGTCAGTTACATCTATTCATTACAGGATACTAAGCTCATGAAGGCTGAACTCACGCCATCCAGCCACCTTCGGTCAGCGTCTTCAAACCCTCTTCTGGATCTCAGTCAGCAACTTCGTCTTCCCGGTCATTCTATCTATTGTTCAGATCACAATTTACATGTCCTCTCCGAATTATCTCCTCGCACTCTACGTCGAAGAAATTAAATTTCACTTCACGATCATTGGGGTCGTGTTCGCGACGCTTTGGTCAAGCGCAGACCGGCACGTTCGCAGCGAGCCGACAGAGACGAACATGTCGGCGTTCGTCGTGGCACGCATGTCGGTATCCGAGGCTTCTGGGGCAACACGGCTGGAGCTACAGGAGCCTTGCATGGGGCGTGCGGGGCGTGATGAAGAAAAGGTGATAGACGTGCCCCGATTTCCGTATCGTTTGGAGGCGAGCATGAGTAGCTTGGAGGGGCCGCAGGGGCTGGCTGATTAGAAAATTCTCACGGCTGCTTGGAGCCGCGATATGGCTGCTATAAAATGCATTTTTATGCCTTTCGCTCATGTTCTGTGGTGGTAAATTATTCTGTCTATCCAGGCGATATGAAAATATCGAGCTACAATATACTTACGAGCCATCCACGTCTCCCTATCGCATCCATACTTACTACCACCTATCTCATCTAGTTTAGCCGCCGGATGCAAATTGCCGCTGACTTCGAATTTCTTCTATTCCGTGCAGTTTGCGTCCAGTGCAGATCATGTCTTCTCCGTATTCTAAGGTGTGCAACCCTATGGCTTCGCCGTTATCGAGTCGAAACAACTGATTGAATCATATCGATAGGGATGGTCTGTTGAGCAGATCATGATTGATGTGCGAACTAAGGGTCCCCGCACCGCTATGCCCTGCAGGGCTTCCAGCGTCTCGCCTGCAGTATAATGATTGCTTTCATTTTGAGGCGTTATGGTCCCACGAGACACCGCTGAGGCGCGCGGCCTATCAGAGAAGCCTTTACTTCGCTTTCCCGATGATTCTTCTTCCAGTGATAATCCATCTCTTTTGATCTTCGATATCCTCAGAACATTACAACGTGGACATCACCTCTTGATCATCCCGAGGACGTAGCACCTATAAAAATAAGAGAGCCTTGCCCCTGGGATGGGGAAAGGCCATTCGCCCCCATCTCGGTGCGATGGCCTCAGCATCTTCGAACTCGACCATCCTGCTGGCAGCAGGAGCAGATGCTCTCTCCCCTCCGCCGGGGACCAACTGGCTTGCGGCTATTCGCCCCTCTCTCACCTTCCTCATGATTGAATCTACCATGGGCTCGATCTTAATCGCCATGCTATTAGCTCTGCTGTTTTTCTTGACGCCCGAGATCAGGCGAAAGCTGGTTTTCATTTTCAATGTGACGGCTGTAGTCCTCGGGGTTTGCGATTCGATCCTCAACGGTTATAGCACTGTGCGTTTTATTCTCTTCATCCTATATTTTTCTGTGAATTGATTATGACAGATCCACACTATTCTATCCCCTGACCATCCTGAAAAGCCCGGAGTGTTAATCGCCATTGGATGCTTTGACTCCTTCACCCCCATTCTCGTCGATACTATCCTTCTCTTGCGCCTGTACGCGGTCTATCCCCCAAGTCAAACGCCCCGAACCAAGTTCATTGCCATCATGGCCTTTCCGGTTTTCCTCAAGATCGGTCGGGTCGTCAGTGGAGTGATATATCTTGCAAACTATGCGCAGAACATACGCTCCTTAGTAGGAGTCACTTCTGGGCCGGCCGGCGGGATGGTGCTTGTCACGTCAAGTTTGCCAAACGTGAAAATCGAGTGGTTCATCCAGATATTCGACGACGCGTAAGCCAGTTCTGAAATTTGGCATTTTTGATAATTACAAGCAGCACCGTCTTGATCAGATATTGTTCGATTCTATTCCTCCTGCGTCTGAGGGTCAACTCTGCCTGGCCGGGACAGCTTTTCACTAGAACACAAAGTCAGTCCCACCATTTGGTTCAGATCGCCGACGTTCATCACGACTTTCGTACGATGTATCATAGCGTCCTTCGGCCAGCGCCTCAAAACGCTCTTCTGGATATCGGTCACGAACTTCGTCTTCCCTTCCATATTGTCCATCGCGCAGCTCGCGATATACATGTCCTCCTCCAACTACCTTCTCGCGCTCTACGTCGAGGAGGTCAATTTCCACCTCACGATCGTCGGCGTCGTGTTCGCCACGCTTTGGTCGACCGCGAATGGGCACATGCAAAGCAGGAAGTCTATGGAGCCAGACACGTCAATGTTTGTGGCGTGTGTTCCAGGGCTCGAGACTTCCGGCTCGACGGTGTTGGAGCTCTCGCAGCCCTGTGAAAGCCGTGCATCCTGTGATGTGGAAAAGGCAAACGCACCGAGTTCGCCGTATCATCTGGAGGGCCCATTGGGTTTGGCCTTGTAGAGGCGCTCAATTAGCTAGGGTAATGGTTTGCGATGCTACGAATTTTGCGACGACGTGCTTATGCCCCGTTACGTCCCACTATGATAAATTATTATATATATCGGCGCGATAGTACCAATACCACGATGTATTTAACCGTCCCCGTCTCTTTTACATATGTGTACACATTTTCCTCGATAACGAGTATACAGCAACGATGCAAAGCAATCATACAACCCACACAACAATGATACACCGTCGAAGCCTCACTGATCGTAATAGCTGCACCCCCTCAGATAAAACAGCGTCCCCTGCTGCACGCGGCCACCCTTCTCCACCGCCTCCACGAGGCCTTCCTCGTCGTCCTCGCGCGCACGCCACACCGTCAGCGACTTCCATGCGTTCCCGTTCGGACGCGCTGCACGCCCGACGCGGCCGTCCACGTCCAGAATCGCATTCTCGATCTGCGACGGCGAGGACGCGTCGACCTCGCGCAAATCCGCAGTGTCAGGCGATAAAGGAAGATGCGGGGTCGTGCCAGGCGGAAGAAGCAGGGTCATAGAAAACGACCGAGCCGTCGACTGAACATCATCGATCTACACGCACATAAACACAAGCATCCCGACCACGCGAAGACCGCAACGCACCAACACGTCCTTCTCGACCACGACCCCAAGCGCAGCGAACCGCCGCCGATACGCAAGCACATCCCCGGCCCTCACGACCCCGGCCCTCACCAGATCCTGCAGGCGCCACTCGCCCGCGTCCCCCGCCCGATCGAGCGCCCCGCCCACCGGCGCCGGCGCGTTGTCCGCGGCCCACGCCTCGTCCTTCCACGGCGCGTGCAGCGTGCCCGCGCGCACGCCCGCCTCGTACGCGGCGAGCTTGTCCGCGTGCGCGCGCGTGAGCCAGCCCGTGTAGAGGTGGTCCTGCCACGTGCGCAGCGCGGCGAGGGTGTGCGCGTCTGTGAACACTGCGGGGTTGAGGTCGGCGGGGTCGGGGCGGGGCGGCGATGGTGGAGAGGGCGCGGGCGCGGGCGGGGCGGCGGGGTGCGCGGGGCCGACGGCGGGGTGGTGTGTGCGGAAGGCGGTGCGGGGGAGGAGCGCGGCGAGGTGCGTGCGCGCGGCGGGGGAGAGCGCGGTCCAGGTCGTGAGGTTGATGAGGTCCTGCGGGGTGGTCAGCTCGGGCGCGTGGACGGCGCTCGCACGCAATGCGCACCGACATGTCGGCCTTCGTGAGCGCGCTCCGTGGCTCCTCGAGGAGGACGCGGAGCTGCTCGTCTGCGTCGGGCGCTTTGGGCGCGGCACGGGCTTGCTTGCTGCTGGACGGCTCGGGCACATCGCGCCGCGTCACTTGGGCACGGGCGCGGGTTGAGCGGCGAGGCTGGTCATCGGACATGGTTCAGATAGCTGGGAGAAAGACCTGTAATCATGGTGATGTGAGATGCATAGACAATTTACGGGCGAACCTGCAGTTACTTGATGACTGGTGGTGGTATGGGTGTAAAAAAGAAGGCGTATACCTTCGTTCTCTATCAGTTGAGCGCTTTGAGAATCCCGCCAATAGACTGTCTCAACGCTTCGATACAATCATGGACAGTGACTAGAGTGTGCAGGTTAAATTTACCAAGACATATCCCGAGTCCCACACCTTCGTCGATCGTGGAGGGCGCTGGAAAGATTGCACGCAGCAGCCTTGAGGCACGATGGTCTTGATGATGGTTGAGTGATTGATCATCTAGCCATGCGCAAGCTTTTGACTTGAGTACTCAGTACATAAACTCGACGTCAAGTGCTGGTGTAATGTTCAAACTACATGTTCAAAGACAGTCTCGTCTCGGATCAAAATGACTGCAATAAATTGGTGCACAGCGACGAGGCCCGCAAGGATGATACAAAGGAAAGCACGGCCGGTGTGATAGCCCTTCAGGCGGTATAATAGTGTACTGTAGATAGTACGTATGTGATGCATAAGGTATATGTACTACAGCATGCGCCGGAGCCGATGTAATGTGAGGATGACGGTATGCGGGAACCAAAAACAGAGGTGATGTTGGAAACAAGATAAGAACGATCTGGCATCTAGTGGGCTCGGTATTGCTGGATGATGAAGCACTGTGAACACCGATCGTTGCACGGGAAAGTTGAGTTCAAAGCAAAAAAGAATGAGGCGAGTGGAGGCGTCCGACGCAACGCTGTGAGCACCTCTCACCGCCCGAGTTCAAAGCCGACATTACGCAGGCAGCATGCACGCATCGGCGCGATAGCATTCATAGCACGTAGTCGAATCACTAGTGTGGTGTCAGTGCCGCACAATGCCACCCGAGAGCCTAAAGACGTACCTCTGAGGGATCTCGATGCAGCAGCCCCTGCACACGATCTTCCCGCACCCGGCAATCCACCCCTCCTCGATCTTCGCCTCCGTATCCTTCGGACCATCATCAGCCTCGCGAAACTTCCTCCGCCCAATGGCAGTGGGCGTGCTCGTGGCATTCATGTTCGTGTTCGAGAGACTGAGAGCGGCACGGCGCGGCGAAGGCGCAGGCGTCGCAGGCGGGGTGGGAGAGTTGGAGAGGAGCGGCGTCGGCGGGTACGACGGGGGCGCGGCGCTGCATGTGCGCGAGCAGATCGTGCATGTCGGCGCTGAACACCTTTATTTAGGCACGTTAGCGATGGGTACGCGTGTAATGGGTGATGCTCACCTGGCGCAGGACACCATCTGACCCGACTTGGCGCTCAGAGCGCGATGGCACGACGTACAGCTGAGCAGTTTCGTCGCCTTGGGGGACATCGGCGGCGTGCTGTTCATCGCCGAAACATCATAAATTGGGGCTGGCGAGGCAGCGGAAATGTCGTCGACAGATAGCAGACGACGGCGCTTCAGCGGTGGCTCTTTCGCCGGAGTCGCGCCTGGAATGCCTATATGACTTATGGGTGTGTAATGTGCATAGATGGGAGTTGGTAAAGCGACGTACGCAGAGGGCTAGAGTGCAGAGTGGGCATTGGTCTTGTAGTCTTGTCGTTGTGGTAAGAGACAAGGAAGTTGCTGTGACTGAGCCCGTAGATGAGGACAAAGCTCCGTGACAAGCCACAACGCGCGGTCCGGTCGAGCGTCAATACTTTCATTCAAATGCGTGTGCAGTTCCCGCAGACGCAGGGTCGTGACAATGTATTTAAACATAAGTACTTATAAAGAACGAAGAAAAAATGCTGCAGCTCTCAAGACTGTGATACGCCGAAGGGGAGTCGAACCCCTGCCGCTTGCTTGGAAGGCAAGCATGATAACCGCTTCACCATCGGCGTGCGCAACATAATTATGTTTTAGAATAAAATAACATGCAGTAGGGCGCCACACGCCCCGCCCGGCGAGACCGACTTGCAGCAGACCCGGCTTCGGCATTGACGACGACCAGCAACAGCCCTCCCTCTCTTCTTCCTCGCAACTCTTGCGGCCATGTCGATACAACATTTCGGCAAAGGCGCCCTCCGTGTTGCAAAAAACTACACAAAGGGTTACTCGGATGTCCAGGCCAAGGTCCGCGAAGCCACGTCCAACGACCCGTGGGGACCGTCGGGCACACAAATGAACGAGATTGCTCAGATGAGCTACAATCAGTGCGTATGACATGCTGAAGTATCTATGATGCAGGGCGGAGACTTATCGATGCACGGCGTGGGGGGCGTCGGCGTTGCAGGAATGACTTTGTGGAAATCATGGAGATGCTCGACAAGCGGCTCAATGACAAGGGGAAGAACTGGCGTCATGTCTTCAAGGTATGTCTACAGGCCATTTAATCTGGCCGAGTTTGTGTTTCCGACTGAAGTCGCTTGTCACGCCAGTCGCTCACCGTCCTCGACTACCTCCTCCACGCCGGCTCGGAGAATGTCGTCATCTACTTCCGCGACAACATCTACATCATCAAGACCCTCAAGGAGTTCCAGTACGTTGACGAGTACGGCAAGGACCAGGGCGCCAATGTCCGCCAGAAGGCGAAGGACATCACGAACTTGCTCACGGACGAGAACCGCCTGCGCCAGGAGCGCCGGTCGCGCGCTTCCATGCGCGACCGTATGCTCGGCCAGCCCGAGGGCGATGATGATGGCCCGCTCGAGGGCATAGACGAGAACGTGCAGCGCCGCAGCCGGAGTGAGCCCCGCCGCGGGCCACGCGACGACGAAGAGCTGCGCCGCGCCATCGAGGAGAGCAAGCGCTCGCTTGCTGCGGAGAAGGCGCGAGCGGGCGAGGACCGCGACCTCGCCGAAGCTATCCGGCTCAGCAAGGAAGAAGAGGACAGACGGAGCAGGGCTGTCTTGGATTCTAACTCGTCTGGGATCTTTGACGAGCAAAACCAGCAGTGCGTTTTATTCGCTTTTGCGGTGAACATGTTGAATTGATTCGTTTCGGTTGCAGGAACAACAACAACCTGCTCATTGACATGGGGCAGCAGCCCGTCCAGCCCCAGTTTACGGCTGTACAACCCCAGTTCACGAACTTCAATCCGTATCAACAGCAGGCCCAGCAGGAGGCCATGCAGGTGCGTCTGTTTTCACATTCTGTCCTTTAGTATTGCTGACAGTCACATAGCAAGAATATCTCCGCCAGCAGCAAGAGTGGATGCGGCAGCAACAGGAAGCGCAGGCTCAAGCGCAGGCGCAGGCTCAGCTTCAAGCGCAACAGGAAGAATGGCTCCGCCAGCAGCAGATGCAGCAGCAATACCAGCAACAGCAGCAACAGCAGCAGCAATACCAACAGCAGCAGCACCTGCAGGCGCAGCCGCTTGTGCCGCAGCCCACATCATTCGGGTCAGTCAGTTATGTTACATTTGTCTAGCTGTCTATCTGATGCATTTCGCTCAGTTCGAACAACCCATTCGCGCCTGCAGTCCATTCGTTCTCGCCAGGCGCCTCTACCTCGCCTCCGCCTAATAACCACACACCCGTTTCCTTCAACCTTCCCTCGACATACGAGACGCACTCGCCCAGCACCAATCTTTCTTCTATATCCACCGTCTCTTCTACTAATCCGACCCCCTCGCCGTCTGCGCCGTCCTCTTCTTTACGCGGCCCATCGCGGGCGGACCAAGAACACGCAAATCTCGCTGGTCTGTTTGCCGCGCCACGGGAGGACGGCCTGGACACCTTCGGGAACATCGGACAGCTGCGGTGCGTTGCTTATTCCGTCGTTCTGACACGGGCGACTGATTTGATCCGCGTTGCATCATAGGTACGGACACACGGATGCCGGCCGCATCGTTGCGCAGAAGACAGGCGCCTCGGCTCAGCAGCCGAGCTTCAACCCCTTCGCCCAGCAGCAGCAGCAACAGCAACAGCAGCACCAGAACAACGAACAGCCCTTCTTCAGCATCTGAGGTCTCTCTTCTTTATCACGTGCCCAGGATATTCCGGATTCACGAATCACGCTCGTTGGTTAACGCCTTAATTACCTTCCATCGCCTTTTCTCTTTTCCTGACAAACCGTATTATTTTCCTTATTCCCGAACGGGCGGTTCTCGATGGTCCTCTCATTTCTCTATGTCTGCTCGCCGGCCTCCTACTCTATACCCGCTCGTTACCACCCTATCCATATGATCGATTGCGGCCCGGTATGTACCTCCAGTGTATAAATTCTCACAGCTACGAAAGGATTGGATGCTTTCTTTCTTTTGTTGCGCTCAGGTTCGGAATCGCACCTAATAGACGATTGGTGTGGTGTAGTATACATTCATTCCAGAGCCCGTCTTTCTTACGGTGACGGTTGTTCGCCTTCGTTTGGCGTGGAAGCTGCCGCGGCTTGTGTATCACACGACTTTCGAGCGGTACGTCCCTTCGTGTTGTTTCTTTCCCTGCTTATCGCAAGTGCAGCCTGTGAGTGTCCACGCCCATGTTTCGTCGATTGCTAATCCCTTGTGTCGATCTCAGTACCTTTGTAGGATTTACCGCCCGGCTTGGTCAGGGAGGAATGAACCTCCTTAAGGCGGCTTCGCGTGTCTATCTTCCCCACACTTCACCAGCTTCGCAATACAATCTCGGCACATCCTTCGGAAATGGAGGAAGCGCCACGAATGCAGCTGATGCCGTTCCGTCGCCCCACTCATTCAGCTGCATGCTCAGCACCCTCCTTGCAGGGCTTCACATCCCTAGAAAAATGACGTACGTGCTACGCCGATAATGCCCCAGATATCGCACTTCACCCTTGCCCCACCCGCGCGCGTGCGCGTACGGCCTATAAACGACAACCCTGCACCACCGATGCGTTGTCGGGCCATTCACTCATGTCGCGTTATTAAAGCGCGTAGGGCCAGGTGGCCTTCCATACTACGCACCACTGCCGTGGCCACGGACAGCGAGATGAAGCACGCATCACAGGACGAGAGCGTCGAGAAGGGGAGCGACGTCGCGGTCGAGGAGGTGCGCGCGGCCGAGGCGGCGAAGCGCAAGGTCAAGTTCGCGGGGAACGGTGCGTGCTCCAACTCCGCGGAGTTCATGTTTGCGTGGGCGTGGGCTCATTGTCGCTGCTGCGCATAGCGGAGTATGCGGCTGCTGTCGAGCTGGGGTACATCGACCCTCTCACGCGCTCTGCGTTTGTGTTGTATGCGTGTAGGTGTTGCTCTACTGGTTGGTGATGCTTACGGGCTGACGATTGCGACCGCTGTTCAGGCGCGTCGGTTGCTTTTTTGTGTTCGCGTGGGAATGGGTAAGCACTGCTTTATGTTTGGCGCGGCCGGGAAGTCGGGTGCTCATGGGAATCGATATGGCAGCTATGATGGGTCGCTGATGACTGCCATCAATGGGATGCCTTTGTGAGTGTCGATGTATGTGGTATTTGCAGGTTGAGCTGATCCGATTCTGGCAATGCAGTTATGAGAAGAAATTCAATCAAGGTCGGTCACAGCTAGCAGTAGTCACCCAACACGCGTGACTTACGGGCAACAGGTTCCCTCGATGTCTCAACGGGGCTCATTTTCTCTATCTATACCGTATGTAGATCATACCCTTCTGTGGCCGCTTCAAAGATGCAGTTTCTTCTCAGGTCGGCCAAATGGCCGGATCGTTGTTCGCAGGACATATCTGTGATCGGTGCGCACCAATTCATCTTGAGCTCCGTCCGCGGAAATTGAAGATATATTTTAGTTGGGGCCGCCGTGCCGGGATGTTCATAGGTATGTAGGTTAGCCATGCTCCTGCAACGGCGGCCAGATTGTGATAACGCATCGAAGGATGCCTGATCATCATGGTCGGAAGCGCCATCATCGCGTCTTCCGAGGTCAAACGCCAGGTGCGTGCACCACCGTATGTCTGGGCCCCGCTTGTCTGCTTATACCAACGTACCCGACAGTTTGTCGCAGGCCGCTTTGTTTTGGGGTTTGGTATCGCAATTGCTACTATCGGCGCGCCGACCTACACCGTCGAAGTTGCGCCTCCGCAGTGGCGGTGCGTCGCTCATCCATGCTTTCCGAGTTTCCTAGTAGCCCGTCCTGATGTGTTTTCTCCAGCGGCCGCCTCACCTCGCTGTATAATACAGGCTGGAACGGCGGCGCTATTCCTGCTGCTGCAATCACGCTTGGGACGCAAAACATACCCAGTGATTGGAGCTGGAGGATTCCTTTGATCATTCAGGTAATTAGGGGCGTTTTGTCTCGGCGGCGTGTCCGTTAATGCCGCTGCTGCGTTAGGCAGTCCCGGCGTGCATAGTGGTGTTGACTGTCTGGTTCCTAGTGGGTCCTATCACCGTTCATATTGAGGAGTGGTGCTGACCGATGGCCTTTTCGTAGCCTGAGAGTCCGAGGTAAGACCCAATTTCCCTCAAACAAAAGAAATCCAAGTCAAATCATATGATTTTTCCTGAAGATGGTACATGGCCCACGGACGCGACCAGGAGGCTTTTGCCTTCTTAACGAAATATCATGGTAAATTAATTATTTGTCATGGGACTCATCTTCGTCCGGAACCTCTAATCTGGTGTAATGACAGGTAATGGAGATCCAAACCATCCTATCGTCACGCTGCAAATTCGCGAGTTCCAAGAGAACATCCGCACGGATGGGTCTGATAAGAGGTGGTGGGATTACAGGTGCGCTTCCGTCCATTAGTGAAGGAGATACAGCTTTAATAGACCGTTCATATCTTACAGAGCTCTCTTTGGTGAGTACGAGCGGAAATGATGGTGTGTTACGTCTAACACTGTAATTTTTAGCGACCCACAACGCCAGATGGCGGTTCCTGGTATGTGCAAGTCCGCATGTAGCAGTCTACGTTTCATTGACGAAATCGCTAGATGGTCTTCCTCATGGGATTCTTCGGTGCGCCTGGAATCTACCTCTACATCTTCCGACGCGTCGAACTCACTGTCTGCTAGGTCAAATGAGTGGAAACGGCCTCGGTAAGTACATCCACCCTTTTTGCAGACCGCGTGGAGCTGAGTATTTGCCGTACCCCAGGGTATTTCAATGTACGCCCTTGAAACTACTCATTGAAAGTTCTTACCATACCAATGACTCTGGGTAGCTGTCCATCTACCAGGTTAGTTGCTGAGTCTTTCTGACTTATTTTGACTTATCAACATCCAACGACAGAGCTTGGGCTTCGACAGTGAGCACCGAGTTATACCATTAAATTCGAAATCTTACTGGTTGCAGCGAAAATGCAATTCAACATGAACCTCATCAGTGAGTCACCAACCCACACTACTCTTCTAGACCACTTCGCTCATGACCGCCGCAGACAGCTGCTGCGCAGCCGTCATCGCATGGATCGCCGTCTCGCTCGAAGGTAACCTCCCCCCTCCTCCCTCCCCTCATCCAGCCCAACTAACGCTTGCCTTTCCCGCGCTGTCTCCCAGACCGCATGCCCCGCCGTAAAGTGCTCATCATCGGGACGTTCCTGTGCTCTGTGACGCTCGCGCTCAACGCGGGCCTGAGCGCCAAGTGGGCGACGTATGACGACGGGCCGAAGAACCTCGCCGTCGGCAGCGGCGGCGTCGCCTTTTTCTTCCTGTTCAATGCCGTGTATGCGTTTACCTACACGCCGCTACGTGAGTTCGAGTTGTCCTCGCCGGAGGGGGTTGGTGGGCTGAATGTGCTGTTTTCCAGAATCGTTGTATCCTGCGGAGTGTCTTGAGACGACGACGAGGGCGAAGGGGGTGTCTGCGAAGATATTTGTGCGTTCTTACATCGGGCTCGGAGTATGTGGGCATTGCTAACATTATGCAATTCATGGTAGATTATTGCCTGCACATCCTTTATCAATCTATTCTGCACACCGTAAGTAACGTTTTTGCATGCCAGATCCATCTATCTCACGTCAATCGCAGGATTGCGTATGGTCGCATTGGGGTAAGGATCTCTAGACATATACACACTGTGTGGCCCGTATGCTGACCTTGGTTTCAATGCAGTGGAAATACATCCTGGTATACGTCGCGTGGGATGCCTTCGTAAGTGTATTCTAGTTAAGAGATTTCATGGTTGGTGATGCTCCGTCATGATTAGGAAACGATCATCTGGTACTTCTTCTGTGTAGAGACCCAAGCAAGTTCTTCACATTCATCGACTCTCATATCCGCGAGTCGCTGACTGTTACTTTAAACTAAGGGCTGGACGCTGGAGGTACGTTGAGCAAGAGATTATATGCTCCAATTTGGCTGAATCTGCATTTGGGTTCAGGAGCTGGACGAGATTTTCTCGTCTCCCAACCCAGTGAAAGCGTCGACGCAAAAACGCAAGGCAAGCAAAATATTTCATACTTTATACAATACTGATTTATTCTTCAGGTTGTCATCACCGAGACCGGAGTGGTCGAGCCTGTCGAAGGAAAGGCTTGAATTGGACATCTCGTAGTCTCTTTCACTTTCATTTTCACATCGCAAGGAAGCATGTCAGAGACAGCTTCGTCGTAGACCATGGGCATTCATATCAGTGTTGTGAATTTCATATCATGTATTCTCAGCTTCAATGTATATAACAACAAGATACTCCACTCACGTCCTCGACCGACCCAAACCTAGTACAGCTAGTACAAACGACAACGGGTATGCAATGCAACGTCCAAATAATTCTGTCATGAGCTGCTCTTCGCCTCGGTCTTCGCATTCGCCTGAGCCTCGGGCGCGCGGGCCGGCTTCTTCCCGGCGTCCTTCTTGCCCGAATCCCACTCCCTGCTCTGCATCTTCTCCATCTTCCGCCGCGCATTCTGCTCGCGCGTTTGATTGATATTCTCCTGCAGCTTGCGCAGATTCGCCTGCCGCTCGCGGTCCTTCGCCTGCGTCTTCTTGAACGCCTCCTCGTCCGCTTGCACATCCTGCGCCGCGCTGTGAGCGTGAGTTCCGACTGTGCGAATGGAGACAGACGTACTGCGCGCCGCTGCTTGATCTTTGCGTTCTGCTCTCGTATCCGGGTCATGCGCTCCGCCAGCTCGGCATCTGTCAGTTTGTCCTACCGCGGTGTCAATTGAGGTCCGTGCTACACAGTGGCGGACATACTCGAGGTGTACCACCAGTATTCACGCGTTCATGATTCACGTACGGCTTCCGCTTCTCTTTCTCCTTCAGCGTTGGAGCCTCCTCGTTCGTGTCCGCCTTATCTTGCCCTTCGATGATTGCGCTAGGCTGCTCTGGCTCGGTAGCAGGACCAGCCTGCGCATCTTTGGGCGGCTCAACGGGTGCTGCGGATGATGTATCGGCCTTATTCGATACCGAGAGCTGCTCGAGCTCGAGGCCAAGGGTGTTGACGATAGTTTCTGTGGGAGCCGCCATGGCTAGGCGGAGGTCGGTGGTGGACGGTCTGCGGCAAGGTCAAGCAGAGCAAGCGCCTTAGCGATCGAATCCGATGACATAATACCCTAACCCTAAATACTTATTTTGTTGATTATTTTGTTCGTGGCTCTAAGTACTTATCAGAAGACTTAGCACCGCAGGAGCCACATGGAAGAAAATATCGACTTCAAAGGAATGACGAGGTACTACGTCCGAAACACACTAATACTGTAATAATCTAAGCCCATAGCTGATTAGATCGTATACAGCCGCAACGCACGTCCGTGATGGGGGTATCAAGAAGAGAAGAAAAGAGCGTACAGTGAAGTATATGTCCATTGCAGCAATCCGTCACAGACTCCCATACCCAAAAAGAATGCCGAACAGATCCTTCCAGCTCTTCCGTACCGTCGCCACCGCACCGCCGCCGTACTCCAGCGCCAGCCACTCCACGAAACGCGCATCCATCGAGCTGAGCGAACAGAGCTCGAACGTCGCGAGGTCCTTCGGCGTGAGTACGACCACATTCTCTGCAGCGTTGGGCGGAGGAAGATACGTCTTCAACCGCGCCAGCATGAACGCCGTGTTCCCATGGAACGTCTGCAGCAGCGCGAGCGTCGTCAGCACCTGCCTGTTCTTCGCGGCCCTCGCGTCCTCCGTCTCGCCCTCGCGATCCTTCGCCATAAGCCCCGTGACCGAATCCGGCGTCGTGCTCGCGTGCGACACGTTCGAGCCTTCCGCGCGCGAGCTCCGCCCGGGAAGCGACCAGAGCGACATGCCGCTCGAGCGGCGCATCGCGCGCGCCGTCGGCTCCGCGGCGGGGCGGCCCTCAATGCCGCTGCCGAGGCTGCGCATGTACGTCCCGCCGACGCTCAGGTCGTCGTCGCCCTCGAGGTGCACGCTGCCCCAGTTCCCGCCTGCGCTCGAGTACGACAGCGGCGAGTTCGTGCGCCAGGTGCCCATCCACAGGCCTGCGCAGACGAGGCACATGTCCTCGTAGATGCGCCAGGCGTCCGTCCATGCGGGTGCGCTTTTCGGAGGTGGGGCGCCGCAGGTGTGCACACCGTGCAGAGACGCTTCAATCGCGTCGAGCTGGAGCAGTCGGTCGAGTTCGGTCCACTGCGGGGTTGTTAGATAGGCATCATCGGGTGTCATGGGAGTAGGCGTACGAGTTTAACGTCACTCCATGTGAATCGTACGGTAGAGAGCTTGTGCGAGGGTACCTTTGGATCAGATTGCAGTCGAGGACGGGATATATGCAATGTCGGTCGTGTTGCTTTCGCAGGGGTCGAGGTCGTCAAGTCAATCACAAGATCATAATACTGTGGTCTCTCGAGAAACAATGCATCAGTTGTACCTAGTGGGACATGAGTCCCGCAGCAAAGAAAGATAGAAAACAGAGAAAACAGACATGCGATCCAGCCTCGCCCGTCTTTTGATTCCTCTTCTAATTTCAAGATGTCGTGCAGTGTCACCATGCCCAGAACCTTGATCCCCTCCTTGTGCTTCCCTGCAAGTCGTCCGCTCTGAGTTGTCGGAGGGCGAGGCAGCCCGCTAGGGCCCGCATCGCTGGACGGTGGTTCTGGCTCAATCTGATCGTCATAGCACATATCCGCAGCGACCTGACAGAAGTTACAAGCAGCCTCGACCGGCGGAAGGGTGTAGATGAGGATGCGCCGGCGACCGAGGACGTGCTTGTATAGAGTAAGACATGATGCGCCCATTAGTCGCAGGAGATGAGGCAGATGGAGGATCGGTTCTGATGGCGACAGGTCCGAATCCGGCTGCGGCGCTGCAGTGAGAAAGGCAACCAGAACACAGCGTCACAGAAAACGTACAGCATCGAGTTCATTGCTCCAGCCTCTCCACTCTCCAGCCCCGCTCAAGTCGAGCCTCCGCACCTGACGCTCTTCGAAGAACCTGCGCGCAGGTTCCCAGTCCTCGTCGATCGGGTCGAGATGGCCGCGGACATCCATTGTGCCGTATATGGTGCTGACAAGCTCCTTGAGCGCTGCGACATGGCGCCAGGGCCGCGGTCTTGACGACGGCGTGAGGAGGATGCCCATGGAGGAGAGGCGGAAACCACGATGCCCGTGCTCGTTGGTCGCTCTTCGGCGAAAGATGCATACACCGCGATGATTACCTTTGGTGAAGAAGCTATGATCGCATATGAGAGGCCGTTACGGAACATCATAAGTGGGTACACGCACACAACGTCTTGCTCGACGAGATGCAGGCCGCTGGGCAGTGCACTGAACTCCACACGGCTCAAATCAAGATCTGTGCATATTCAAAAGCACAAAACGATGTTAGAAGAGGCTTCTGAGAAGCAGATCGACAACTCTCACCGTCGCTAGCTTTGAGAGACCAATCTACGACATTGCCTTGCGTGGGATGAAAAGAGGCATGGAAAATCGCAACTGTGTCCAAAATTCTCCAAAAATCAGGACAGTTCCATTCCGGAAGCAAAGAATACAACTCACCGACATCCTGAGGTATCTTGGACATGATGGCCGTCGTGCGCAAGGTGCACAGACAGGACTCCAATGCCGTAGCTGTGATCCCGACTAAGCTACCGGATATCCGACACGGTAATTCCGGTCCACGTGTATATTTAATTATGTAATTTATCGCGCCGAATGCTCACAATACTAAAGTACTATCATAAAAGGCTAACGACTCCCTTCTTTCTGACAACTCTCACTCGTGTGCGTGCGGTGGAGGAGAGGGTCGTGGATGTTGCGCGGATGTGTGTAGTACTTGTTACAATATAGCGCAAAAACTGCTGGAAATAATATGGACTCAAAAACAAATTATGGTATTTATTTCATGTCCGTCACGACCACTGTGACCCCCTAGGACGCGACCGGTCACGCCGTAGGAGCGCGTTTGTTGCTTCTTGACCATCGCGTCGCAAACATGGCGCGCGCAGGACCCTCACGTACGCAACGTGCTTCCCAGTCTCAAGAGCCGACGCAGACGCAGAGGAATGGAAGGACTCGCGGGACACAGCGGACCCAGACGCAACGGCGCGACGAGGACGAAGATGAGGAGGAGGCGGACGAGGACGAGGATGCCGCGGAGGAAGGTGGAGATCACGCGAAACATGTACGAAATTCCCTCTCTAAATACTGTACACATTCTTACATGGTGTTCTACGCCAGGATATGCTCAAGAAGGTACACGCTTTAGTCCGCCTGGCTCTGTTCCATGAACAGAAACGGATGCCACTGCGCAGAGACGAAATCTCCAAAATGGGTGGGTCCAGCCATCACATCTACAAATGGCACATTTGAAGACAATTGGAACTAGTGATGGGCTCCAAACGAACCGCATTCACCCAGGTCTTCAATAATGCACAAGACATACTGCGCGAAACTTTTGGCATGGAGCTTGCAGAACTCCCTACACGCGCGGCGATGCAGGATATCAACGCGGGGAAGGATGACAAGGATAAGAACAAGAACCCATCCCAGTCCCAAGCTAACGGAAGCACCAACGGCCACGCTGAAGGCAGGCAAACAGTTACCGGACTGAAGAAAAAGAAGGGTGGGTGTTTTCTATCTCAGGCCTAGGCAACGAAAAACCCTGACGCTCACTATCTCGTCTAGCCGCTGCTCCGGGCTCGAAGACATACATACTGCGCTCGACCCTGCATTCAACCATCATCGAGTATGCAGCGCTGACAGATGAGCACATCATCGAGGAAGAAGCGGGCGACGCGAACTCGGACGACTCGGACGACGAAACCGGTACGCGCAACTACGGCAGCATCATCGCCTGGAACGGGTCCGACCAGCTCGCGTCGCTCGGGATTCTCTACGTCATACTAGCCGTCATCCTCGTTAACGGCAAGGTCATCAGCGACAGTGAGTCCCACCTCCCTTCTCCCCTCCTCCACGACCACTGACACTCACCACAGTGGACCTCCGCACGAACCTGCGCCGCCTGCGCCTCCCCGCAAACGTGTCGATCCCGCTCTCCGCGCAGTCGACGCACCGCACGATCCCGCTCGACGCGTTCCTGTCGCAGCTAGTGCGCCAGGGCTACCTCGACCGCGCGCGCCTCGGCGCGGGCGCGGGCAAGGCCTCGCAGGGCAAGCGCGGGCGCCCGACACAGTCGCAGGTCGGCGGCGACGACGAGGCGACGTACGAGTGGCGCTGGGGTCCGCGCGCCGCGAGCGAGGTCGGCGAGGTCAGCATCGCGCGCTTCGTCGCGGAGTTTATGGTCGAGCGCATGGGCGCGGACCGCAGCGAGAGCGACGATGACGAGGAGGAGCCGCAGGGGAGCAACAGGCGCCAGAAGCGCAAGCGGGAGGAGGAGGCGCAGAAGCGGCTGGGTGCGCTGTTGAAGGGCGTGGAAAGGGCAGCGGGCGGGGATTTGGCGGACGTCGTGTGATGTTGCGGACTCGCTCTACATGGTTCCTCTTTGGTAAATTATGTATGCGTCCCACTGTTATGTATACTATCGACTGCCATAGTGCTTGTCGTCCAGGTATTATTGTACGGTATTTTCTTGAATTCTCGACTCTATGCTTCTCATATGCAGGCGATGGCCGCTGTGCGTTTCCTGGAAGCAACAGGCGTCTCAACTCGATCTCTGCGGGCGTCCGAGTACGTTTTTCTTCTGGCTCTTGGGAACAACACGGGCGGCGGGTTGATGCTTGTGATTTTAATTTCGTCGAGATATTGCTTCCATCCTGACCCAAATCCATAGACTACATACCGTGGCGTACTTATCGGATGGTGCCCAGAATTTTGATGACGTCTTAGCAACGTCAACATTTCCCCACTGTGGGTGGAAAAAAGAATTCTCATCATTCCGATACGGGGAATCGAACCCCGAGCTGCCGCGATCAGCGTATGGGCTTGAAAGGCGGCAATGTTAGCCGTTACACCATATCGGATTTAAACAGTACTGCCTTCAAAATTTTATAAGAGATTAAAAAAAGGAATTCTAAGTATCACATCATGATATTCGAGTATGCCCAACATCGTAAATCCGTAACGCAAAATCGCCATGTGTTGTTCAATATTGCTGCCCTCACGCAGTAGCACTACTCTTGCCTTGTCAGCATGAATACATCATTAGTATACTGATAAAGGTAGTTACTGTAACTTTGCCATGTCCCAAGTACAGAAGCCTCACATGCTTTCCTCGCGGATCCCCCTCATCTCGATGTGCCCACGGCTGTCATCCCTTCGATAGGTTCTCGCCAGCTTCGTCTGCGTGTAACCCCCCCACTCACTACAATTGGAAGCGCAGTCTGAATGGTGGGCTTGGGCTTCAAATGCAATGCGGCGCAGGTTCAGCACAAGTCTGCTGAACGTAATATTCGCCATCGAGAAGACGAAGCTGAACGGAGATTGTCAGCAGAGTATAATGGCTATCTGAGCGGAAGCAAAGTGCTAACTAGAGACCGAGTAACGTCAGCGAAAGCTGTTGCAAAGCCGTCACCCGTCAGCACGCTAACAAACGTGGCCAAGATGATTACATGCTTACCGGGGCGGAAATTGCAAGCACGAGATTCATCACTCTCAGTGCTGTCCAGCAACGCACTTTGTCAGGAAAACAGAATGAAGACATCAACATATGGGCTCACCTAGAAGAACCTGGAAAGAAGGCTCAAATTATCCATTCTGATCGCTGTCAACTAGCAGCCACACATACGAAGAAATGGGCGAAGCCGTCCCTGTACAACGACTTGCTAAGCTGCTCATCGGCTTTTCGTGGGCGGGCAATGGCGTTCAACCATGTGGCCGCGAATATCATACACTCAAAAATTATCTGAAATGCAGAAATCGTGAGGTCCAGTCAACCACAGTGAGCCATGAGGACTTACACCGGGTGTCCATAGCCCAGCCATCATTGGGCGCAGCATCGCGTAATGTGTGACGTCGCAACTTGCCAAGGTGGGATTGGTCTGCACTATCGCTGCAAGGGTTATGCATGAGCAAATTATAAAACTCTGATGTCAGGTACGCCAGGATCTACGTACACTGTATCTGTACGGCGATCAAGGTTACGACCCCGAAGGTCGCCAGATGCGTCACTATGAATCCAATAAGGGTCCACAGGACGAGTTTCCGGGCGCGTTCCCACAGAACCCAGAGGCGGAGGAGTATTACAACTGTTGGAAATCAGTACAACTAAACGTGTGGTATCGAGAAGTATACGTGCAATTTGCATTTGCGAGGCAGAGGGTCCCTAGGTAGAGCGCAATCGCGAACCACGTTTTACAGCTTGACATGCAACTTAGCCAGGTTGCATTGACAAGGAACTGTCCATCAGACTGACAACTAGCACGCGGCATTAAAAAACATAGCACCATACATGAACGTGCGGCACACTCACAGTATCCGACAATGTCCCCCCCGAGAGACCTGAGAAATCTGCACCCAGAACAATTCGGGCCTCGCACTTGCCACTATTTTACTATACACTCACCATATGCGCCGACTGCCATCATCATCGGCACCACATACCGATTGAACAGGAACAAGGCTTTCGAAACATTCATCTTGCCCGGCCACACATATCGCACCTCGTCATCGAGCGTCAACAGGTGGTCGTAAAGCAACGCAACGAAGCCCGCCGCTGTATGTTCGGACTTTCGCGTCAATGGCCGGGTAGAGAGCACAGGAATAGCGGACGCACCGCTGAGATACTGTTTGGCATGAATATTACGCAGAATCGTAGCGTAGTCCTCTGGAATCGCGGTCATCGTCGAGCGGGTCGAAGTGAACTGTTGCTCGAGGTGTTTCCTGACGTTCTGGACGACGCCAATGCGACGCAGTGCGGAGAGCAAGGAATGGGATGCGTCGCCTCCAGCGTCATCGGCGCCGATTTTATCCTGGAGACAAACATGGACGCGATCTTCTCCTACACAGCAAAGCACTAGCTGGGGGCGCATGATGCTCCCGAAAGCCTCAGAAGCAATGCCAGTTCCCGCACTCGTGAGATCCGCAAGCGTGTATCATGAACTGAAGATGCCCGCCGGCGCATCTGGGACATCTGAGCATAGCATGGTATATCAGGATAAGGAGAACGGACCAAACGAGAGTAGGGCTCTTACAGTTCTGAGACCATATCACGAAAGATTGGTACGGGATAAGTACGGAAGTACGCGACCATTTGCTGCAATGTCCATGTTCACCCTGACTGTCGACGTATATCACCAAACAGATGCGCTATTGGCAGGAATCAGACAAGTGTCCACATGAGCGTCCCGAAGCAGATCCCAAGGCTGCGCCGATGGTTAGATACTTCCTAATAATAGATGATGATGCCTGTCAGTCGTGAAAACTCCCGGATAGTTCCCTGTGTTCGCCGTGAAACGCAACCATGACGGTATCGCGGCAAATGTACTTCAACGCACCTGGAAAGGAAACCCTTATAATCGTAATCTGTATTTGTGACAAAGCAACTCGCGGCAACACTAGCGTGAAGTCCTGCTCGGCCTAGAAGTTGTGAGTTCCATGCAATAGTCAATGAATACTATGGTAATCTAGATGCGAGTAAGTACAATGCGTCATATCTATTTCTTAGACTGCGGCTGCGTCTTGCGATATGCCTCCTCAATTTCGATCTGGACATTAGGCAGGACGGGCAGGTGCGTCTGGGCAGCATGCAGATTAACACATGGTAATTATAAGAAGGGTGGGCACGGCACTGACCTTGTATTCCATGCTGAATTCGCCCTTGCCCTGTGTCGCGCCACGGAGCTGGCTCGAGTATCCGAACATGTCATTCAGCGCAACCTCGGCGACGGCGGTGAACTCGTCCTCGCGGACCTCGCTGTCGACGATCGTGCCGCGGCGCTGGTTCAGACCGCCGATAACAGCGCCTGCACACGGACGATGGTCAGCAACGATACAGAAGGAGCGAGATAAGGGACAGTGGCGTACTCTGGAACTCAACGGGGGCAACGACCTCGACGGTCATAATCGGTTCAAGGATGACGGGCCGCGTACTCTTGTAGATTTCGCGGAACGCGCCAATCGCAGCGAGGCGGAATGCAAGCTCGGACGAGTCGACAGCATGGAATCCACCATCCTTGAGAACCATACGGACACCGCAAACCTGGTTTCCGGACAACGTGCCTTTCTGCAAGGCCTCGTAGAATCCCTAAGATGTCGCGCAGTCAGCCCGGTTGGCATGGGCAAGTACATAAATCGTTACCTTCTCGACAGCAGGAATGTAATTGGACGGAACGGTTCCACCCATGACGACATTCTCGAAATCAGTGTCCTTGCCCGTCTCGGGATCGGCTTCCATAGGTTCGATGTACCCGGCGACGCGAGCAAACTGGCCCGCACCGCCGGACTGCTTCTTATGTGTGTACAAAAAGTCCGCACGCTGCGTGACGGTCTCGCGGAAGTTGACGCGCGGGCGGCCAGTCGTGCAAGCAACATTGTACTCACGCCTCATGCGCTCGACGTAGACTTCGAGGTGCAGCTCGCCCATACCGGATATGATGGTCTGACGGCGCCGGGTGAGAAGTGACAAAAGATAGGGTGTAAATATACACACCTCCTTGCTCTCTTGGTCGACATGCACCTTGAATGTCGGATCTTCCTTCTGGAAGCGGTTCAAAGCACGCGAAAAGTTGGGAGTCTCTTGACCAACGGGCTTGATGGACAGAGAGATTACAGGCTCGGGTACAAACATCGAAGTCTACAAGTCAAGTGAGTAACAGGTTAAAGCAAAGGCAATGGAGCATACCATGGAGAACGTGCTAGATCCATCGGTGAACGTGTCGCCAGAGGCGCACTCAACACCAAAGATGGCACAGATTTCGCCGGGACCAATCTCGTTGATGTCCTACAACAAATTTAGTGAGGTCCAAAAGAGGATAAACAGAAGACTGACCTCCATCTCGTTGCTATGCATGCGCACCAGACGCGGCACCTTGATGCGCTTCCCAGTACGACCATGGTAGATCAACTGACCCTTCTTCATACTACCCTGGTACACTCGCATATAGGTGAGCTGTCCAAATCGACCTTCTTCGAGCTTGAATGCAAGAGCCACGAGGGGCGCCGCACCGGCGGGAACGAGAGAAACAGGAGGTGCCGATGCAGGGAGCGATGTATCATGCGCAACGACCTGCGCTTCGGAGGGGTTGGGCAAGTACGCACATACGCCGTTGAGCATGGGCTGCACGGCCGTGTTCTTAACGGCAGAACCGAGAAAAACGGGGCTGAATTTCAGGCTGACGGTCGCGCGGCGGATTCCGGCGGCGAGCTGTGTATTGGACACCTCTTGGTCCGTGAGGAAGAGCTCGCCGACCTCATCGTCCACTTCGGCGATCTGCTCGATGAGCTCGGCGCGTTTCTGCGTGGCCAGTTCCAGGACTTCGGCAGGAATCTCGTCCGATTCAACAATATCAATGCTAGAGCACAATGAGCCAGGTATAAGCGACTATCATGGGATGATCTCACCCTTTTTCACCCTGGTTGTATAGCGCTTTCCAACGGACGAGGTCGACGACACCCTTGAGTCCGTCTTCCACACCAATTGGCACCTGAACTGCTGCGGCAGGAATACGAAGCTTAGTCCGAATTTGGTGGATCACCCGCCATGGATTGGCACCAGGCCTGTCCATTTTGTTGATGAATGAGATCCGAGGAACATTGTACCTGCGCATTTGTCGGTCGACGGTAATTGTTTGACTCTGGGAGAACATAAGTATGTTATTGAGGGCCCAAAGCATGTCAGAGCTCACCTGAACACCAGAAACAGCACACAGTACCAGAATAGCACCGTCCAAGACCCGTAACGCGCGCTCCACCTCGATGGTAAAGTCGACATGACCTTAAACCAACTATTCAGTCACTGACATGAAAAGAAAGGCTACATGCTTACCGGGAGTATCGATAATATTAATTGCATACTTTTCCTGCTCGCCTGTGATGGGAGACACCGAAGTCCAATCGCAAAACGTGGCAGCACTCTGGATAGTGATACCCTTTTCTCGCTCGAGTTCCATGCTATCCATCTTTGCACCGACATTGTCACGTCCTCGTACCTGAAGTCGAGTGAATATATGCGCATAAAAAGGCGAAATGCGACCTCACTTCATGTATAGCTCCAATACGGCCAGTGTAGAATAAGATACGTTCCGTCAATGTCGTCTTGCCGGAATCGATATGGGCCGAAACACCGATATTGCGCTGGAACCTTAGCCGTTTGTGGTCGGCATCCGTGAGTTTGAACGTGCGCGCGAGCTCAGCCCCGACATTGGCAGCTTCCTCGACGACGCTCTGAGTGGGTTTGGACTGGGCGGCCGTCGCTGCATGACGTCGCTGGTGTCTATGCGCGCACCATGACCGTGAGGCTGTCTCGACGAAGCCGAAGTGTAGTCGCCTGGCGAGACAGACGTTCGTCAGAGACAACATGGCCGTCCAGAGCGGACAGAGTGGTGAGCTGTGACAAGTCGCGCCTCGGATTCAATTTCGATTTCTGAAATTTAGGGAAACGTGACATAACTTTCTCAGCACGTGAGACTTTCGCGTGACCGCTTGGACGCGACCCTGGACGCGACAGGCAATTGTATGAGCATCATGTCTGCACAAACGACAGCGAGACAAACGAGACTCACCTCATGGTACATGGCAGTAGAGGGCGGAAAGAGATTGAAGGAGGAGAATGTGAGTGTGCGGCTTATAAGAGAATGCAAGAATGTATGACATCATCTAAGAACAGATTCCATCCGTAAGAGGAGAGAGGATAGCCAGAAAGAGAGAAGACCAAGAAAAGACAGCTGTTAGATTGCATCGACTAGCGGACAACATATTCTCCACGTGGAATTCCAGCACAAGCTTGTAGTAAATAATAATGAAATGCGTCGATTTTACATATGCTGTTGGTAGATTTCTTGGGACAAATCTTGTCGACGCCAACTAGCGCGTCTTTCACGCAATCCGAAGGGCTCGGCGTCGTCATAAGTATCTGCAGCTACACAGTAATTCGCAAGCTATTAGAACATACTCCAGAAGCATTACAGACAAAGGCATCAAGTGGTCACACATACTACCCGAAGAATTGTTCAATCTATCAACTGACCATTACCGCACTATCTCCTGATTTGTAAACATAACCTGTGCCAGTAAGTATCCATAAAATATAGACAAGTATTAACCTAAATTGACGGGAAGGTTCGTGACGGCCGCAGTGGGACGTTTGCGACGATAGAACATGGTGAGCTCTGCTGACTGCCTCCAGACAAATTGCCGCACTGCCGCGAGAGTCATCTCTGGCGGAAGGATTGTGTCGTTGCAGAGTATCTCCCACAGCTCTTCCGGCCGTGGCGACGCAGTGCTGTGCGTGTCGGAGGACGTGCGCGGTGATACGTGCGGTGTCGTGGGCGACAACGTTGCTTTGCCGGACAGCTTGTCAATCTTGTCGTGGACCTGCAAAGGAACAGTGTAAACGGTGGAAGTCAAGGTATATAGACGCGACATACGTGGCCCATCAGTTTCCGCACCCGCAAGAAGCGACTGGCGGTCAACTTCGATTGGTTCCTGAGGCCGTTTCAATTCGTGTCAAGCAACATCCGATACACAGACACTCACACGTTTAAGAGCTCAGGCAGCTTCTCCGCGTCTGGATCCTTGCTATGCCATGGAAGCAGAACGAACCCGAGTTTCGTGATGGGTGCAACGGTTGCCTTGTTGAGCAGCAGATATTCCATAAGCCACATCGGAATCGTCTCCTCCAGCGCATGCATGTCGGCAGCTGTACTCGCAACGGTACCCCTGTAGAGGATGTTCCACGACGGCGACGCCTCTTCAGAAATGGCGAGAGGGATAGAGGGCACGAGGCCTATCGTCGGACCGTCGGGCGTCGATGGCGGATTCAAAGAACCAGATAAGAGAACTTGAGCTGGTGTCTTCGTGACAGGCCCTGGCGCAGACGTATCCTAAAACGTGTACGATTGAGCACGTAACGTCGAATATGAAGACAAATTATTGCTTACATGAGAAGTCCTGGATGCATTCGACACGCGTCCAGCTACGACGCCTTTAGGCAGCGGACCGTGTTCACTCTGCGGTCGCTTGTGCCTCCCTAGGCTCTTAAGTCGCCCCATCAACCCCCCAGACACGGTCAGATTTGCCTCAGGCGACTTCTCCGCATGTTTGGTCCCTGGCCCGCTCCAGCCCGAAAAATCGTCTGGCGTTGATGATCCAGCAGCCGCAACCGATCCTGACCGTCCCCGGACACGGACGGAGAAGTAGTCATTATTGCTGGCGGACGCAACCCGAGGAGCACTCTCCGTCTGCGATTTCCCGTGTGCCGCAGTAGGGGTGAGTTCGCTGCTGCTCAGCTGAGCCTCTGGCGTTTGCGCGATGGGCGATAACTGCTGCAGCAAAGGGATCTTTGGCGCGATAAGTGGCGAGGTTCCGACGATTGCAGAGACGTGCGGCGGCATGGCGGGGATCATAGTGGAAGCAGCGGTAACGATGGCAGGCGTTGCAGAGCTGGCACTTTTTGATGACTCTGTTGATGAGGACCGACGGCGAGAGATCGCGCTTCTGAGGGATCCAGGTGCATCTTCTGTATGATGCGATGAGCCTACGGAATGGTTCCCATGCAGTTCAGATGCGCGCCGGGCTGAGTCACGCTGCTCTGCCCTAATGAATCCCAGGAAAAGATTTCTAAGAACCCATTTACCGATGTTGACTGGCCCAACAGTGAGTTTGCAGCGGCAACAAGAGTTTCTGAAGTTGCTTACTGCGATGATCCTCCGCGATTCGGTCGCTAGCAACACCAGCTTCGTCGGCATATACTTCCCCGTCGAAGCACCTCTCGTCGACATGGACCGTAAGTACGCCCACCTTCGTATCCACCGTCGACCACGGCATAACGACCGCCTCGCCCTCAATCCTCTCCCGCACAATCTCCAACATCTCCCTTGGACTCCGATCCTTCCCACCACAACTCGCCCCGCTCCCCGAACTGCCGCGAAAGCTGGCGCCGGCTACATCCTGACAGCGATACCGCCCCAGGCACACCGCCCGGACTATATCCCACACCGCGACCTCGCCCGCCGTGTCCACCGTCAACACATGGATCCGGTCATTCAGCACCACTGCACGCACGAGCCCCTTGTCGCCCTCGACGACCTCGTCCGGCGTCGTGTGCAGCGGCATCGCGTCCGCGACGATCTCGCGCTCCTCGAACTCCGCGCGCGCGCTGCGGAATGCGTGCTGCGGCTCGTCGAGGCGCGAGTGCCGCGCCTCGCTGTGCACGGGGCTCGGCGCGCGCGCGGCCGCGTCCTGCGCCTGCGGGAAGATCGACTGCAGCGGCGAGCGCACCGCCGGCGCACGCGGGACGGACATGACGGACGCGGCGGAGTAGAGCGTCGCGACGTCCGTGTCGCGGCCGCGCGACACCGGGGAGAAGGGCGTGAAGGGGTCGTGCGGCGAGGTGAGGCGGACGAGGCTGTCGAACGGGATGCCGTACCAGGTGTCGTTGCCTTCGTGCGGATCGAGGCTTTGGTCGGACAGGTCGGCTGCGGTGAATGTGGCGCTCATGGAGAGGGCGTGTCGAGGCCGATACGAAGGCGACGTAGACACCGTCGGGGTGTTGTCCATCGTGACGGATCGCGGGCGCGAGCGGAATGTGTCGATGCTGTGAGACTTGCGGCCGAATGAGGACGATTTGAAAGGCGATTCTGGCGGGGTGAGGGTCTCCATTCCCTCAGTGTGATCTGTCAGTGTCGCCGCGCGAATCGCGCGCCGTGGTGGAACACGCCAGCGCTTCAGACTCGAGTTTCCAGATGCGGTCCATACCAAGTTGTCATCCATAGCGACCATCTTGTTGATGCCTTCGGCATTGCCCATCTCATCGGTGTCCTGGCATATTACGACGCACTCGCCTTCCGACATATCCGCGCAGCCTTCGACGTCGACTTTGGTAACGAAACCGGATCTGTCACCAGAATAAAATATCTCGAGCGACGGGTGAGATGAAAAAAGAGACCACACAGAATCTGTATGGTGAGTGAAGGTGTGGAGACATCGGTGAGAAGCAAGTGACCACAACTTGACAGAGGCTAAAAAGCGTGTTCAGTTTGAGATAAGATCATTACTTTGCAAACTTACCATCCGCTGAGGCAGTAAGCAGCTAGGGGAAGAAATGGTGAGACTTCATCACCGATGAGCAAATTAAGACACGAACATATCGTGAATCTTCCGACACAAGGATTGCGCGGATATTGTCGGTATGTCCGACCAGCTTCCCTACTCTCTTACCTGCGCGTGGATCCCATATTCGGATAACACGTTCAGGACCACCAGATACAATGGTGTGGCCAAGTGGATCCAATGCCAATGCGTAGACAGACGACTTAGGACCGGATGACTCTGGGGGGTTCAGAGTGATAAGAGGCTCTGGCCTTGCCTTGGACGCGGTCTGGCCCAAATCCCATAGTTTGATAGTGCGGTCAAACGAGCCAGACGCGACGTAGTTCTGTTCGCGGCTGGTTATCACATCAATATGGTGCAGCTCTGGAGAAGATGTTTACGAACCAATATCCGAGGCAGCGGACGTAGTCATTATGGATGCCGATAGTACTTGGCTCCGAAACAGTGCTGGCATGAGGATTCCATGCCTTCACCGAGCCATCGGAGGAGGCAGACACGACAGTCTGGTTGTGGTTGGCTAGGAGAATGTCGTTCACCCAATCCGAGTGCATTTGCGTGGACTGTCGGAAGTGGGATGCCTAACCAAAACTGCTCCAGAAGAAACCTAAATTGAATGGCAAGATCACACACCTTTCCCTCCTCGAATGCAGCGTAATCTGTCTCCCACTGCTGCTCCAGCGGAATGGCAGTCGCGTCCGCTGCGGCGCTCGTCCGCCTGCGCTTCCCGCTCCCCTTCACGTCGCCCAGGATATCCCCGTCACTTCGCGGACCCTCCTCGCCGTCCTCAACTTCTTCATCGATCACCTCGTCCGCCCAGCCCGTCATCATCTCCCACCGCCCAGACGCCATACGCATGGTGTCGCTGCTCGGCGCGCCGTACTTGCGCGTCCGCGGTTTCATGGGTATACCCAGGTCCCGGGAGATGACAAGACCATCGCGTCCGCCTGTGTACAGGATACCCTCGGGTGCGGGTCTGCCGACGAGCTGTGTGGAGGTATCGAGTGCGAGCGAGACGACCCCGAGACGATGCCGCGTGAAGTGCGTCCATCTCGGCGTCGATGTCCCATGCGAATCCGGACTTCCTTCGGAATGCTGAAGCAATGGCCCTATCTTTCCATATCTTGGGGCACCGAGCGGGGGTAATTGGAGGACTGGAACGGGATCTGTGGGAGGAGGGACGAGATATGAGACTCTGCGTCTCGGAGCTGGTGCCATGAAGTCAGGAAATTGATAAGTTAGATATTAAAGCATGAAACGCAGAGTATGAATGATTTGTACGCCGTCCGAGTTGTTCTCGGGAGCTTGTAGACTCACAGCGTTGATGTGCAGCTGCTGGCTCGGAATGAAGACTGAGTGTGTACTCAACTTCGGAAGTCAGCTTGGCAAACCAAGCACATGTCAGGCGCCCGCTCCTGCCCGCTCATTTCGAAATTCCTGAAATATTCAGTACACGACCATCAGAGTGAACGCGTGTCTGTGCGGCATCAACGTCATCAACACGCAGAAGATGAGTATAGTCTAAGTATCTTGCAGGCATAAATCAATTGTCCTGACATTTCCCGCTGAATTCTATCTTTCACTGCGCGTCCATCTCCGTCTCATGCAGTCAGACACCTACACAGTTCTTCACCTTGATACCTCTTCATCTATATACAATCATGACGTTGTCATCCCAATATCACACTTTCAAGGACTGTCTAGCCCGACGGACGATCGCACAATCACCGCCGAGCCACCAAGGCGACGACGAATTCTCTTCCTATCTCGCTGCTGAAGTCTGGGAAAGCCTCCCTCCATCTATCCGGGAAGCATCGTATGAATCTCGCAGCGATGTACCCGAAATCGATATCCTACGGTTAGACAACGTACCCGTGTCTTTCACGGACAACCTCACGTCTTATGGTCTCTGTGCGGATTGGGATGCAGCGGTTGAATTCCTCCGCAGGGTCCTAGGGGAGTATATCCAGGACGTCTGTGCTCCGCCGCCTGTCTGGTCTTCGACTCGTACAACAGAATGCGAGTTGTGTGAGAGGGAGGTTCCGTTGACGTATCATCACCTCATACCACGTTCGACACATGCGAAGGCACTCAAGAAGAAGTGGCATCCGGAGTCGATGCTGAACTCTGTTGCCTGGCTGTGTCGGTGAATGTTTTTATTGAAAGCTGTTAGCTTCAGACTTCTGGTTCGTATAGACTGATGCATGCGAAGACCTTGCCACTTCGCTGTTCATCATGTCGCGGAAAACGAAGAACTGGCACGGGAGTTCTATACCGTGGAGCTTCTCCTTCAACGCGACGATATTCAAAGGTGGAGGAAGTATGCAGCAAAGCAGCGGTTTGGTGTTAGAAGGGGGTAGAGCTGTCCATCTCAAAATTCCTCACCCTTGCTCCGTCCCATAAGGACCATTTTGCACTGCAGTATGATCGTCCGACATCCACACTCTTCTCCTTCATGTTCTAACTGGCAGTTCAAGCGGAATTTTCTGATACCGATTCAGTAAATACCTCCGGTTCCTCATGTCAATGAGTTGGATTTCTATCATGCATGTCTTCTCCCGATCCTCAGTTGGTAGACAGTAGGTACCGTCAGGTTTTGTGGGGGATTCGTCACATATCAGCGTTGGATGAGGCTAGATGTCTGATGTTCGACATGTTTGGGCGGTCAAAACCAACTTTTGGTGGATAAATGCTCTCAGAAAGGTAACTTCTATCCATACCCGGACGTCTTTGGTGCTGAGTTTGCTGACAGAGGCGCCAAAATCATTGGACACAACCTCATTCTGGCCGCTCGGACTTCCGTCGCACCGTCACCGACAAATTGTCGTTAGACCTACATCTGCCGCATTGTGTCCTCTGGTGAGCATCAGCTTAGTGCTGCAATAGCCATTGCATGCCTCCCATCAAACTCGCCATTATTGGCGGTGGACCATCGTCATTTTATGTCGCCTCGCGTCTCTTGTCGCTGCTTCCACGGGATGGTGCACAGTCCTCTGCATTGAAGGTCCATGTATATGACCGATTGTGGGCGCCGCATGGCTTGGTGCGATACGGTGTCGCGCCAGATCATCCCGAAGTTAAGGTACGCAGGAGAATCAGCCGACCGCACTTGCTCTAGGACTCTCATCTCCGTCTAGAACTGCACACACAAGTTCGACCAGGCCGCGCAGGATCCCCGCTTTCGCTTCTTTGGCAATGTCCAAGTGGACACGCAATCATCTTCGGTCGTGCCGAATGCCACGGCGCTGCCATTGTCGTCGCTGCTCCCGCACTACACGCATCTTCTGTTCTCCACGGGCGGCGGCATGCCGATATTGCACCCAGCGCTCCCGCCGTCCGACCATGTCGTGCCAGCGCTCTCGCTCGTACACTGGTATACCCGGCATCCTTCCTGCCCTCCAGCGCCTCCACTCGACAAAATATCACACGTCACGCTCATCGGCCAAGGCAACGTCTCGCTCGACGTCGCGCGCATGCTCCTCACCTCCCCCAGCGTGCTGGAAAAGTTCGACGTGCCCGAATCCGTCCTAGATGTCCTGCGGCGGTCTGCCGTCAAGCACGTCTCCATCGTCGGCCGCCGCGGCCCGCTGCAGGCCGCCTTCACCGTCAAAGAGCTGCGCGAGATGATGAATCTCAGCGACGCATCCATGGTCCCCCTCGACCCCGCGCTGCTCAAGCCCCCCTCCGACGCGCCTCTCACCCGTCAACAGACCCGCACGCTGCAGCTCCTCCAGAAGGGCTCCACGAATAAGCCCGGCACGACCGCCAAGACCTGGTCGCTCGACTTCTTCCGCTCGCCGACGGGCCTCGCCCCGCCCGCGCAGCTGACGCTCGCGCACACGATGCTCGACCCCGCCGCGCGTGCGGTGCCGACCGGCGCGACCTCGCGTCTCGACACGGACCTCGTCGTCACGTCGCTCGGGTACCGCTCCGACCCCGCGCAGTCGTTCTACGACCCCGCGCTCGGGCACCTGCGCACGGCGTCCGGGCGGATCGTCGACGCGGCGGGGCGCGTGTACCGCAACGTGTACGCGTCGGGGTGGGCGGCAATGGGCGCGCGCGGCGTGCTCGCGGCGACGATGATGGACGCGTACGCGGTTGCGGACACGATTCTCGCGGATCACTTCCCGGGGCGCGTCGAGACGGTGGCGGTGTCGCCTGCTGCGCCGCATGAGTTCGTCGAGACGCAGACGCACATGTTGCCGGAGGACGCGGATCTGGAGAGTTTGCCGCGGGAGGTGGCGGAGGGGATCAAGGAGGGGAAGGTGGTGGAGTATGGGCAGTGGAAGGCGGTGGATGCGGAAGAGGTGCGTCGGGGCGAGGTGCGGGGCAAAGAGCGGGAACGCATGGACTGGAACGAGGCTCGTGCGTTCTTGGAAGCACGGACTTCAAAGCACGTATGATGGCGATGAATTCGCTTGCTCTATTGTGGTTGCCTCTCGACGCTTTGACCGCAGGGATGCTGCGCATCAAAGCGCTGCGTATCCGTCTTGCAAAATTATCACATCTCGACTCAACAGATATATCCTACACATCTCAATAGTTCAACCAGGTTTCAAGACGATCTGTCTTAATAACAGACGCTTGGACCGGCGTAGAATAAGTTTCGGTTGCTCATGCGTTTTTGGAAGAACAAACTTCACAGCAGTGATGGACTCATTCGTTCTATTGTTCTGTTCACAGTCGCCGTATCTCGTGCTTGGGCCCCTTGCCCGCGCTTTGACCGCGGTCCGGGGGTCGCTGTGCATCAAAGCGCTGCGTATCTACCTCGCAAAATTACCACATCTCTACTCAATGGATATAACCTACACGTCTCAATAGTTCACTCAGATTTCTAGAAGGAAGGAAGGAAGGATATTCCGAAATACATTTTTGGAAGAACGGACTTCACAGCAGTGTGATGGGCTCGTTCGTTCTGTTGTTCTGTTCACGGTCGCCGTATCTCGTGCTTGGGCCTCTTGATCGCGCTTTGACCGCGGTCCGGGGGGTCCGCTGCGCATCAAAGCGCTACAGGACCCATGAATATGGGCTTAGAGGTTGCATCCAAATTTTGGCCTTCCATCAGCACAAAATTCATGCCCAAAACGTCCGAAATTGGGTGGGACATCACTTTCCGAGGCCGATCCGTCAGCAAAATGGATGGGAGTTCGAGGGCCAAACAGGGCCAATTGTGGCCACACGAAGGGATCGAACATCGAAACCAATGATGGGTTGTAGGAACCGTGATTTTCTGCCATTTGGTGCCAGGTTTCTGCCCTCAGGTCTCAGCACCGGATGTCCGTCCGCTTGCCGTCCGCACCAGAGATGGGAGCTGAGCCAAAGAGCCCGTTATTCGTAGCGGTTTTGATTGGAGCTCGGCCAAAATTCTGGCCCTTTCGTCCGCACCAGGATCCCAGCTTGGCCGATTTTTGGGCCTTTTCCGTCAGCATCCTGATGGTACCTTTGGTGGGGTATTCATGGGTCCTATCTAGCCTACAGCTTTACTACACCTCAACTCAATGCAATATATGCTGCAGCTTGCTGTGGTCCACATTCCTTGGGAATATGTTTTGGTGAAGGACGCATGGACATAATAAATCTTGAGACACAAAGCGCGAACCCCGAAACGCTTTGCGGCACTCTTATTGTCTCCGCAGCCAAATTGGTGTTCGGGGTCTGTCGTAGGCTACTCAGCCACGGTCAGCCCTTATAACTCGGCTTGCTCTCACCACATTCCCCACAATTACCCCTCCCCCCGGTTAACAATGGCAGAGTCCAAGGTATGTTTGTTATCCTACTGCACCGAAACTGAAGGCCATACAATTCGCTTTGCAGGGGCCAATTGCTGCCGGCAACAAGCTCGCCATGTCTCGCGCTCTTGGAGCAGCATTCCTCACACACCAAGTCGAACAACTCGAGAAGACAGTATCCGCAGGTCCTGGTTCACGTAATTGGCGGGAACGTAAGGCGTACCCTAATTCGAACATCCCGAATGGCCGTCCGAACGGCGGCAAGCGCTCTCCCGCGCAGTTCGGCGCTAAGTATCCGAAGCGAAGGGACCTTGTTGAGGGAGTGCCTGTGGAAGGCAAGGAGCTTTGGACTAAGAAGAGGGACGAGGAGCAGCGCGAGATGCGAAAGCAGCAGAGGAAGGACGCAGACATTGTGGTCTTGGATGCAAGCGTGCTCGTCCATGCGCTCAGCCAAGTCAAGAAGTGGTGCAGAGACGGTCGCGAGGAAATCCTTATTGTTCCGCTGGAAGGTGTGTATATTTCTTACTTGCGTATTCTTTCATTTTGCGCATATATCTCCTTGTCATTCTGAATTTGGCTCACTTCGTCTTATCCGCAGCACTCAACACCCTTGACCTTCTGAAGAAGGGCACCAGCAACCTCGCTCAGCGAGCACGGGCCGCGTCCCGAATCCTTGAAGCTCAAGTCGGCACTAATAAGCGTATCCGTGTGCAGCGCGATTCCGCATTCGTCTTATGGGACAGCATCGACTTCCAGGCATCTGGGCCCGAAGACCCATCTACTGCACACCTAGGCTCGCCCGAATGGCTTCGCAGGACGATCTGCTGCGCTCAATGGCAGGTTGAGAATCCGGATGCAGAACTCGTGGATAGCACGGCAGAAACACAGCCTACGCAAATCACTGAGGCGCAGCAAGCTTTGCCGAAGCGCCGCGTCGTCCTCGCCATTCTGTCGCAGACTGTGCTCGCGCCACCATCACCTCCCAAGGACACCAGCGGCCTCGCGGCCTCACCCGTCCCTCTCCCCGCCCCGCACCCAAACAAGCACGAGCCGCGCTCTTCGGGACAATTGGTCATGCAGTGGGCGAAACGGGCCGGCATCGACATCTTTGAGGTCAATGCTGCCCCGATGCCTGAGCCGACAGGCCGCTCATCCGAAGAAGAGGACCGCGAGCGCGTGAAGCGCGGCCCCGTGCATCATCCGCGCAAGCACTTCGGCCAGCACGGCGGCGAGCGCGACAAGCCACTCGTCGAGCGCCCGCCCGCAGTCAAGGCGATGATGGACGTAGTCGCGCAGCCGAGCAAGGTCGTGCGCGTGCTTGCCCGCGGCGAGAAGCTCGAGCCATAATACGTGCGCGCATGCTTCACTACAAGCTTTGCAGGTCTGTCCTGTTGTCCGCATCCATTCGAGGGCGGGGGTTAAGCTCGGTTCGTTGCAGACGTGATTTGCGGTCGTCTTACACCATTAGATGGGGATCCCTGGTCCCCCACCCCTGATACGGAGCCGGACATTGCTGCAGAGGTCGGCCCGTGGCTCCGAATGTAATCGCACGAACTGCAGACCGTGCAGTTCGTGCGATTGCATTCATATCGAGTGGAGTGGCTATGCGGCTCTGCAGTCTGCGACGACGAGGGCGAGTTGAGTCGGAACGATCTTGTATGGGTTTGTTTCCGCTTGGTTTGGGAATGTATGTCCCGGATTTTCTTGGATGTGGCTTGCGCCGTGGTGCTGACCGTGCATCATTATTTCTGTATGTCAGCCTCTAGCTTGGTTTCGTTCACCGCCCCGTGTTCTTACTCTTGTCGGCTCACATGACATTTTATCCGTCCTTATATCGAAAAATACCTTTTCACATTGTTTCTTCCTGTATAATTACTTCGGCTGCATCTGGCCTACTTATGCGCATCTTTGGTTATGTCTTCGACTCGTCTACAATGTACACGATAACATGAGATACTTGCCGCTCGATCCTGGTGTTCCTTCTTTCAGCTTTTCTTGGTAATGTACAATTTTTGCCCCCTCTCAGATGATAGGTTCCCGTTTCAAGCTCAGAAAGCTCCATTCGGCACAAGGACGATGCTCGGGGCTCGGGCCTCATGCGGCCTCATGTCCTTTTCTATGACCCGCAGATTCGCGCTGCTGCTAAAACTGTTCATAGGGAGTACCGTGATGCCGTTACACAGCGTACATTGCATACACCTCGTGCATTCATCACCGCCGTCCGAAAGACACTATCAGCACGTGCCTACTTTACAAGTTTCCTTTCCAGGTGCGTTCAAGTACACTTGTCGTAATATTGTGATGCAGGTACACCACCTCGCACACATGCAGTCTTCAAGATTTGCCCTTCCACGTGCTTTGAAGGGCCCGCTCATGATATCAGGATGCTCGCGTTCCACAGCGATCGCTGGGAGCTGTCTCAGCGTCTGCGATTCATATTCATGACTGACAGGCGCTATCGTGCCGTTCGCGAGTCTCCAACAGTTGACTGATATTACGAACAGCGCGTCTGTTTGCTGATGCCCATCGATACTTGGGACAAAGGCGGACATTACGGCCAACGGCTGCGTACTTTTGCGTAGCCAAGGCGCAGTCCCGTGTCCGTCTGTCGCGATACGGTTTCAGAGCCGTAAGCACCCCGCTCGTTCAAAAGGCGTGGCTGCTTTGTTCTCTGATGCTGATCTGTCATCCTGCGCCCAGATGCGGCGGCGGCTTCTTCAGCTCGTGATACGCGCCTGCAGGTCTCACGAGTGCGGGAACTGGCAATATTGATGCTGCAGCTTCTGGCGAGCGCCATGCGCTCTTGGTAGTGCTTTAATTTGCTGTGTGTAACGCGGGTATATATCGGTTTCAGGACGTAGCGGCGTGCTACATAACGCTGCAGGTCCCCTGCTTCCCTGCACCAGCGAACGGCTTGCGTCAGTCGGCGTCGTCCAGAACGGAGAGGGCGCACAGCAGCAGTTCATTTTGACTCGTCCGACGATGGCCGCGATTCAAGAGGACTATGCTACGACTTTGCGCAACATCCATGCCAGCCAGTATCTCAGCGGTGCGTCCGACGTGCCTGTGCTCTTCGCTCGTCCATTGACATGAACCGAACATGCAGCGGCGGGATTCGTTGCGTTGCTGTATGACCACCTTTTAACGCTTGATGACGAGGTGCGGTACGTGTGGCCGGCAAAGATGAACGTCTCGAAAGCCTTGTTTCTGTTCAATCGGTATCTGGTGCCGACAGTGATGACGGTCTGCGCGTATGGTGAGTATACAGGATAATGTTGATGAAGGCGAGGTCTGAGCTGTTCGGGGCGCAGGGACCTCGGGATTATCGGGAGGACCGCCGTCGGACACTGTGAGTGTGTTGCACATTCATGTACGGTGCTTGCTGAGAAATTTGCTAGTTGTGAGTCCAGCGAGCCTCACAGCACAGCCCCACTGATTATTGCATCTCAAGCTGCAAGACGTGGCTGGCAACTGGGCTGTACCTCGGGACCCTCTGCCTCACAAATGCGAATTGTGTGTGTATTTATTGATCCCGCGTGCTTGGTGATGCTGATGTTCGATAGTTGTGGTGCTCCTCCGTCTCTGGGTCCTGTGGGGCCGAAGACGAAAACTCGTCCTATGGACGCTCATTGGATTTATAGTGACGCATCTGGTGAATTTCGGGTTCGTGACCTGGGCCGCCGTGAAGGTACAATGTGCGTGCTACTAGGCTGGTCTTGGCGTTGGTATGTCGCCATTCACTCATGCCCCTACAGCGTTAGTGCAAAGAAACCCCCTATTTCCGGTATGCATCGTCACGCCGTACTCGATGCTGCGCCTGATGATGGCTGGGCTATGGATACCCGGCGTAGGTCTGCAAGGTTCATATTTTTAACCGATCTTGAAATGCTTCTTTCAGGTGATCTTTGAATGCATGATATTCGTGACTGCATGGTGGAATGCCATGGACCACCCACGCGGGGCCGACGAGTTGCTCACCAAGTCGCTGCGCAGGGACGGGGTCTCCTATTTTGTCGTGCGTGTAATTGCCAGTTGACAGCGACCAGAATGGTTGACATTACCATTTTTTTCAGGTTCTGTTAGGTGCGTCTTGCAATGTGATAGCGCCTTTGTTCGTTTCCCTCACGGCTCTTAAACAGCCCTGAGATGCATGAATCTCTTCCTTGCAATTTTCGCCCCCGTAAGCATGCATATTTCAGCGCGTTGGCACATATGCTGACGCTTTTGATCCAGATTTCGCTAATGTTACTCGGCCTTTAGTCAGTCTTCTGCCTTCGTCAACATACCCATCACACTTCACTGACACCTTCCCAGCTTCGTCTTCTCGATGACGAACATCACGTTCAGCAGGCTTGTGCTGAACCTGCGCCGCATTGCATCTGAGGCCGAAACACACCGTTCAGGTCGCGCATCTGATTATAGTGAGCCGGAGACTTTTGCGCAGATGAAGCGAGTGAGAACCTTCCGACGGGTCGACAGCCGTGGGCACATCGAGATGATGGGGATCCCGGGTCCGTGAGAAGAGCATGTGAGGACTTGTAGTAGGTGTAGAAAAGTTACAGTTACTGGTTTTACCAGTGTATCGATACTGTATTCATGATACCAAGACAAGAGTAGCATCCGAAACCAGAGCTGAACAATTAATGAATCAATACTGTACGACGCACCATGACTTGCGTAACGTCGACTTGCAGCAGTCCTCACTGTATTCGGCCGGCAATCACCGTCTTCGTGCACGGAAATATCCGATCCCAGACGTCGCCCGAGTTTCAGTTTGCAGCTCGAAGCTAACCTCCTCGACCAACGATGACTCATGAGTGGATACTTACCAGAACCACTATTTGAGGTGTTCTCATGTGTGGAATTCTCCGTCTTTGTCGATATGGATCTGCACATGGCTCGCTCGTATGGCTAGTGACGACCATTGTTGACGTCACATCGCAGCGCCAGTCAAGGACTCCACAACGACGTATAACTGCTAAAATCTTCAATGATCCCGAGGTGAGGTGCTTTGCATTGAATAAAATGGCAGGAGCCATGACTTCGCTCGAACGCTGCGCTGTCGTCGAGGCTGGCGGGAGAATGGTGGACGTCGGCGATTGTGGCCTTAGCTGCCGTTGTTGTCGGTGCTGCAGCGATCTAGGCTCATGAAGGAGGGTTGTGTATGATTGGACTCTTGGATGATTCACGACCGTTTGAATGGTCTCATTTCCTACTTTTCCGTGTCATGATCATGTTTTGTGACGATCTTTATGCTTATTGGAATCACACCGTCATACCACTGGTACTCTACCTAGGCCTACATATTGTGTTGATCTGTAGAATAATTAGGTGTAGCGAGTAATGATCATCTACCGTTTGCGCTGCCATGGTTGGAGACTTCTTAACAGAACACGATTCTGACAATGGTTACTAACCATCATCGAGCATATGGCGAGTGGATACGTGCGGAGAATCGTCCATGCACGAGGCATCATACAGAGGAGAAAAAGCCTTCACTGCTGCTTGCATCGATAAGTATGGATGCGCACATGCCCGTTCAATTTATCAAGGATGGTACGTGGATATACGAAAATCGATCTTACAACAAAGGGGATAAAGATACAGAGTCCCAGAAAGATGTCCATGTACGTGATCTTCACTGTGACGAGCTATCACTAGAAATGATTTCCATTTGGGCCTGACCATCGTCTCGTCTAAACAGAATGAAGAAACAATGTTAGTGAGCAAGGATATAAGTAGTGAAAGTTTACATACTTCTTGGTCTGTGAAAGGTCCCAGGCGGACACCACACATTTATTTAAGAAGGTCGAGGTCCAAGTCAACGTCACGCGCGATCCTATAACAATAGCTATGTCAACTTCTCAAACAGATTGCAGAGCTCCCTGTGCGCACCTGGAACGTCGCACAGAACGGGACGATGAGCTACGAGCCAGGACCCAGGCCACGGCACGACGGAATCCAGTCCTACGGACGGAATATATGAGAACGGCGTGTACGCAGGATTGAGAATGACGCGCTCACTCGCTACCAAATTCATGTACGGTGACGTTGAGCTCCGGCTGTCCAGTGAGATTCAGGTCACCAAATGTGCTATTGTCAAGCAGAGTAATGTTGTCCCGAGCGAAGAAATTGAAGGCGCTATTGTTAAAGCCAGTTCCGTTGCTCTGAACGAAGGCAGTACTGAAAGTGAGAGTTCAATAAAGTAATCGATACTTGGGAAATTATCCTTCTTACGGGTCGAGTGAGCCGCCCAGTCCTTTGAGTCCAGAGCCAGTCAGATTAGCTGGGGCACCGGTTGAGTTGCTCGTGTTATTTGAGACACTAAAAGCCGAGCTGTGACGAGACAAATCAGACGACCACAAGCGCAACAGGACAATTCTGACGTACGAACTGAAAGCCGACCCCAGCGGAGCACCAGCTGCACTGGCGAGATTGGTAGGCACGGATGATGCGGGGGCGAGAAGGGACGTCAAACTGGCGGCGTCACTGAGAGCCGAAGCCCCGCCGCTACCAATCAAACTGGCAATGTCGGAAAATGCAGAGGCAGCAAGGGGTGTCGGAATAATAGGGCCACCGAGAGCCGAAGTCCCGCCACTAACAGTTACACTCGCGGCGTCGGTGGGTGCGGAAATTTCGGAGAAAACAGAGGATGTCGGACTGATTGTGTCCAAGCTGGTCTCGCCTAAATCAATGCTAGTGTCGCTCGAAACATCTCCGGTCTGGAATTGAGATCTGCCATCAAGGTAGGTCAGAAGTTAAAAGGCGCCAAGAAAAAGGATGCATCCTACGCGGCTTGAAGACCGCCCCCGTTGTCGTTTCCGGAATCGACGGGCAATGCGGAGACAGTTGCGGCACAGCCGAACGCGAATATGAAGGCAGCGAAACGCATAGTAGAAGTATGAGCAAGAAACAAATGGAAGAAAATGCCTTCGAGGCTTCAATAGTAGACCGGCTGGAAATTTTAAAAGAGCTTGGGAACGCAGGAATTGTAGGCAACCGGTGCCAATGTGAGGCAACGAAGTGAGAACGCTCGTCTTATAAGCCTCACAAGAATAGGGACGACTGATAGCCTAGTTTGCCATAAATCACGGCAAGAATGAATCTCATCAACAAGCTCCATTTTGACAGACCTTACTGAATACAGATGGAGAAAAACGGGTGACGAAAGGACCGCATCTGCTGCGGGTACCCACGGCGACTTGCCCCAAGACAGAATGTCGAAGCCTTGCTCTTGTGGTGTTATGGTCGTCAGCCTAGGCTACTCGGGGGTACGGCACGCCGAAGTGAATTGAAACCAAGTTGTGGATGCTTGGGGCACACGTTAAGTATTGTATGCTGATATGCCTAGATCAAATTAATCTGCGTTTGGCGGTGACTTTGTTCAGCTGTGGACAGTGGCATAGCGAATAGGTACCTACCTGTACCGACTTGATGTGGAGAGCATTCAAGGTCCCTGGCAACATGGGATCTAGAGTCGGTGACCATGCAGACGCTGTGGCGTTGATGAGGCCACGATAATTGATGCCTGAGCGCGCGTGGTTCTAACTAGAAAATCATGTTGGAGTATCAAAGCTTCTGAAGAAAGTAAATTTGTGACAGCTGATGCAAATATACTGCGAGTTCAAAGAGGTGTAATTGAACGAACAGAATTGATGGTACGACGCCGCTATATGTGAGATCGGCTTTTGCCGCATGGCAAGCTACTAAGTAGTAATAGCCTGGCATCAGACAATACGTCGAACATGGCCCGCCGACGTGGCGGACAGACAGCATGCACCCACCAGTAAGCACATCGAGATTATCTTGAGCAGCCATTGATGAGGAAAACTGGATGCAGCTGTTACTTGCCGTCGTGCAACAATGTGGGATGAGACAAGTGAGGGACTTCGAAGCGCTGGTACGCCGCCAGTACAGTACGAGAGCGCGACTTGCCGAAGATCATCAATCACTGCGTTCCGCATACTGATGGTTAGAGTCGGAGTCCGTCTGAGTTGGTGCATGTTCTCACGTATATGAGCCGGCCCACGCAAACTCGGAAGACATCGGTACAGCGCCCAACAGCGAGGCAATAGTAGCTAGGCAGCTCCGGTAGTAGAGTAAATTAGAGAATCCATGTACTTGTGCTTGGAGTAGCTCGGATTAGATCGGAGTAGCTCGGGCCAGATCCTGCCTGTTCACGCACATCCGCGCTGCCGCTTTTGGCCATGGTCGCACCCGTTATGGAACACCAATCAAAGCTCGGATTGACAGTGAATAAATTAGAAGAGTATATGCTACCTGAAAATAAGACGAGATCTAAAACGAGCATGAGAGCAACACATCCATCAGCACTTTGGTCGGATCCTGACGCCCTGACCGCCCTGACCGCCTGGCCGTCAGGGCGTCAGGGTGCTTCAGGGTCTGTCAGGTCTGTCAGTGTTCAGGACGAAGCTGTAATCAATATTGTGATTACTACTTATCGAGGGATACATTCGTGCGAGTGGTAATCTATATAATGGTTTACATAAAACATGCGGAAGGCGTCGAGTGATTCAGAGAAGGAGAAATCGTACGGAATGCGACTGCTACCATATCTTGGCATCAAATGACATGCTCGAACGATGCAATCTAAGTGTACTAAACCCAATGTCTTCCGGCCACGGTGTACTTCTGGTTTGACAACCCACATTGACGTCACAGGATCTGGCGCATCACCGACAGGCAGAAGCCAATTGACGAGTGCACATGGATAAATTGCATCATCGTGTCTGAAGGAAATAAGACGAATGACACGGCCAACTACCATGCCACCCATTGGATCTGTGTCGGACCCGTTCTGAATGAGAACGGTATCGCGCCGTTCTCCCTGCCCCATCCACTGCTGAGTGCTTCGGATTCGCTCCCGATGCATCCCTCCTGAGCCCGACAACTCACTTGGAGCATAGAAAGTTGCCACAGCTGAATTGAACACGCGAATCATACCGGTAAACAAAGGCCAGTCGTTTGGGCTTACATCGCTTGCTGAGTGGTGTTCATCGCCGTGAAGTCTATCATATAAGAACTCCCTGATCATGGAGCCTAAGTTGGGCTCATCAAGCACAGTACTAAGGGCAGAAACGGATGTCGTAGACACTGTAAAATGATATCTGTCAGCTTGCCAGCAGAGGCTGGGGGAAGTCCCATCAACGATCACATACCAGGCTTTGTTGACAATACTAGAGATGTCTCCGCACGCGGACCATCTGCGTCCATGCTCTCTTCGGCTCCCTCATCTGTATCATCATTGGCCCAGTCCAACTCGTCCTCAAGACCGGCCTCCACACGCGCCGTGGATAGCACATCACCGTTCAGCATGCCACAATCACGGAACTTCGCACGAATTGCCGCCAATTTGCTAAGGCGGGTGTTCGTACGGATAATTTGCCCTAGAGGGTTGTTCCGACTAGAACGTCGCCAGGGTTTCTTGACGGCACGGATATGTTTTGATTCAGTGATGGATGAGCAAAGACCGTTGAGAGAGGCGAAGAGACGAATGCCGGAAACATAGTGAAATAGGGAATGTTGACGCGGGAGCGAGATACCATCAGGGCGCACACCTGCGTCAATGAAGACCTGGCGGAGACGATGAAAACGGTCGAGTGATTCTTGCATCATCGACAAAGAACTCGTATCATGAGAAGGTCTTCGGGCGAGATAACAGAAGTCGAGAAATGCGGCAATGCATTTGACCATTCGATCGGGGACATGTGCTACAATGGCAGGAAGAAAGACCTACGGATAGGGTTAAGCATGTAGTGACGATGAAGATATAGGAGTCAGTACCTTCATCAAGGCCTTCGAGTCATTTCCCGTCCATTGTTTGAACTTGCGCCCCTCTGGAAAGCGTCGCAGCCCCGGAAATGCTGGCGCGGCGGCAATTCTAGATGAACAAATTTAATGTCAATGAAAGTTTTCGCATAGCGTAGATAACTTGATGGCTCACCGGCGGTCAATGTCATCCATTATCCTTTGGCCCTCTGTCTTTCCGTGCAAGATATCTAGGTATTGCTCGACCCACAGAACAAGGTGGTCTTTGAATGTCCCCTTGATTAGCTGATGCAGAATGTCGGGGGAAATGAGTTCGTGGATATCAGCACGCGGGAAGTTCGCAGTGAACGGCTACCAGAATATCACCAAAATGTATAGCCATAGCAAAAAATATACTCACAACAACATCTGTGACGGTACCAAACGTGTCCCACAGTGTGAGCGGATCAAAACACTGTAACTGAACTTCTGTGTGCTCTCGAAATCGACGGGCTGCAGGTGCGTCGAGATTGGAGGGAGTTGCTAGGCATCTGCAATATTTGTGAGCTCTCAATAGTGAGTACCAAATACGAGACACGGACTTAGGACACCATCCTTGGACAATTCCAGCCAGGCAAACTTGTTCCGGGTAGTCTGCGATGAAAGGACCGATTTCGAAGATGATGCGACGGTAGTGGCCATCCGGACATTGCATGACAACAGGCGTCGTCATGGCCTCACGGAGCGGCTCCAAGATGTGCGCCAGCGATGCGTGATAGAGTTGTTTCCGAAATAGATGGAATTCGCCATCGTCTGTATGTTCACGCGATGCTAGCGAGGTAATCAGGACACCGAAGACTGAATGATGCATGTAAACATGATATGTACCTTTCGGGATTGCTAGAAATGCAATCGGAATGAGAGCTTCCCCATGCGCACGACGGACCTCGTTGTAGACATTGCCAATTGACATGTAAACGGGGTGGAACTCAGTGTTTCCTGTGGCGACGGAAACCGTTGTCTTATCAGCACCAAGAATAATAGGGACAACCATTGAGCCATGCGTCTCTGGATCACGAGCGATTATGTCCTGCGAGCAAAGAGTAATACGGATAGATCAACAGCACGAACAGGCTTAATAGAGATATGACAGGCTCGCGACTTACTGACTGTTTCCAGACCCATCGGCCAGACATCAGATCTGAAAACCGTCTGTTGTTACGTGTCGGGTACTCCTCGAAGGGACGACAATGAAATTTGCCGCGGAACTCTGGATTTGCAAGCATGTGCCGGGCAGCCGCAAGGGTGTTCCGCGCATGGACTACGTGTGGTTGTCGTTTCCAGGATGGAGACCGTTCATCGACCGGCCCGTTATAAGATACCGAGAATGAGTCCCACGATACCTCACCAACATCGATGGCGTCGATGGTCTCCAGGAGTCCGTTAGCATCTTGAAACATGGTTTCTGCATCGCCGCCATGGCATAGGACTTCTCGTGCCTCCAGAATGTGAAGTAGCTTGTCGACGTCCCCCTTGGATGTCTCCATCTTGGTGAAAAGATGCTCAGCAAAGTGAAAACTAGGTCGGTCTGGGAATGGGGTCCAGTCGAAACCATTGCCGTCATCTTCATTGATAGGCTCAGGATTCGCTCCCGCAGGAAGGAATTCACCATCTCGACTGCACGGCATGGCTATGAGTAGTGAGGAGATATTAGTACAAACTGAAGGAATGACTATGAGAAAAGACGTTACCATTGAGACTAGGGTGAAAGCGAAAATTTGATTCGGGCGCATTGGGTATTGAATGCTTGTGGAAAGCATTGCGATGACGCGTGTATCCTGATGCTGTCGTAAAAGGCCTGTCGCATGTCTTGCAGTAATATGGCATAAGTGATTAGATGTAAGGAAAATCGTGTTGGCAGTGGTGAACAAACCGTGCGGAAGAGATCTCGATGCCCTTGAGGACTGCAGGCTGGGCTGCCGCGTGACAGACAAAATTCGGCGAAGTCCGTGCAGCACTTTCTTCGCACTCAGAAAATTGTGCTGTTTACCTTGCACCATTATCGTGCCGCTCCTTTTATTATCTCCCCCCCCCCTTCCCCCCTTTTCTTTTCCCGCTCCTTTCATATGGCTAGCCATAAGAAGAAAGCCAGCGTCAAGCGCCAACCACGCCAGAAGAAGGACGTGGCCGCGCAAGACTCAGATCCCTTCATATCAGAAGCGGAAGAAGCAGAAGAAGCGGAAGACGTTAGGTATGCCATATTATCCAATCTCGAATCCAATTCACTCACCAACGGATTCAATAATTGAGTCCGCCGAAACCGCCTGCAACACGCTCCGGTGCGAAGCAGCCTATTCTTGGTCAGATCGTGCCCTCTGGCTTCACACTCAAGCTTCGAGCAAGCAATAACCCTCACCCTGCAAATTCCGCGGGTCTGTTCAAACAAACCCGCACTGAAATCAGCGCAAGAACCGCAGCTCAGAAGGCGGTTAAAGCTGCTCGGGACAAAGAGATCAGCGACGGAATCCTCCAACGGATGCAGCTGGAAGGTGAAGGCATACAAAAGCTTGCTACCTTGGAAGATGCCCAGGCTGCCACCGATCGTGACGAGGAATCATATGATGCTGACTCTTTCGACAAAGATATGGAGTTGAGCGACGCCGATGGTGGTGAATCTGAGTCTGTCGCCAACAGTGATGCTGCGATGGATGTCGATATGGATCAGGGATCTGTGATCAAAAAGGTGAGTTTGCAAATACTTTCTGCTTTCTGAATACTCAACATGCATTATAGAAGCCCGCCGGACGAGCCAGCGAGCGTCGTAAAACGCGAGCTGTGGAGCTCCGCGAGGCTGTTCAAAGTCAGCGCCAGATCTCGCTTAAGCGTGATTCAGCTGTGACGGAACTGTGAGTACCTCGATCTGGAGATAATGGCCCGGGTGGTTGCTCACATCGAGATGAACTTGCTGTAGTGAAGCTCCGAAACCGAAGCCGGCCAAGCGCACGAAGGCGGATGTCTTGAACATGGCAGGTGCTGACTTCGAACCCAATTGGATCAAAAAATGTTCGGAGCGACAATCCTTGGTGAAGCTGAAAGCGTCTCAGTTAGCTATCTCCCAGCGCTCAAAGGGGACTGGAGACAAACTTACCAAGGATGATGACAATGATGTATCAGGTGTCGGTTTCACAGACGAGAATGTCGCAGAGTCTCGTAAGACAGTGGTGGGTCGGCTGCAGCTCTGTGCCCCCAAACAGGTGAGTTCCATTGCGGTTGGGCAGTACACGACTCTAGACTGAAAATGGTTGATTCGCAGATGGTTAGCATTAAAACGCCGATGAAAAACAAGATCGAGCCTGATCTAACGCCTGTGCTGGCGGACTCGAAGCCTGAGTCGAGCATCAAAGGTATCACGAGAACGCCTCGTCGTGTCAAGAGCGAGGGTGACTCTGGCGTCGACTCGCGGTCAAAGGGGAGAGTGCCAGAGTGGATCCAACAGTCCTTCGAAAAGGACGTCGTTCCCACCCTCATTGATCATTTTGGCGCCCAAACCGATCCATGGGAATTGAACGGCGACGACGGACTTCTGTTCTCAACCGTTCTTGAAGCGATTGTCAACAACCTTTGCCCCAAAGAGCACTACATGGCTGTGCAATCGGGTTCAGATAAGTTATATACCATGGTATGTTGAATCTTGGTCGAGGTGGTCTTTGGCTGCTAATAATCATCGTTTCCTGAAAGGCACGCCAGGCTATTTCGGATTTGCGCCACAAGATCCAGAAGACGGCGCTCAAGCTTGTCCGCGAACAAGTTAAGCTCAAGGGGGACCAAGCTGCGGTCGTGAAGTATGTGAAGGGTGCTTTGAGGAAGAAGGATGGGGCAGCATTCTGGGCGGACCCTGACAGTGATGTACGTTCTTTTTCATAGTTTTCATCTCTTAGGTATCCTTCTGAAGCTTATCTCGCATTCAGAATGGTCCTGAAGGTGCATTCCAGTCATCATTCATTATCAAGACACTCGCGGAACATGTCAAAGCAACCGAGACGTCTCTTCTCGCAGACAGAGAGTTTCCAATCGGCGCATTCATCTTGGCTGTTGTTGCGGTGCGTCTTTGTATGGTTCTATCTCGTAAAGCGTGCTGACGTTCGAGCCTGGCTTATTTCTACAGATTGTAAGAGCCTTTAACATGCATTCGACTGGCGTGTTCGTCCCCGCGGGACCATTCTCGAAGGACAACGTCGGCTCGCTCACAACATATTGGTTCGCCAACGAATCAGTCCAGACTTTCCTCACCAAACCACATCGCCAGGATGAGCTCCTACAGGTTGTTCGTAAACACCTTAGCAAGACGCCAGCCCCAGCCGCCGCGGTGGCTGATGAAGACAGTTCTGACGATGGTGGTGCCATTGTCGACCACAGCAGCCCCCCACGTCCAAGCCTCAAACGCGCATAGGCGAATCTCAGCTGCCAATGCAGCTTCATATGATCTAAGTGTTATATTCAATAAAACCATTCCGGTCTAGTAATTATGGTACTTAAGCTCAGCATCTTGCCAAAGTACTCGTAGAACCAGTAGAACGAAATATATTCAATGTCTGTGATCACGGTTCAATTTGTGCATTTAAACCTGAGGCCCTGAGTCCTGACAACCTGACAACCTGACAACCCTGACAACCCTGACAACCCTGAAGGTGAGGACTCGAGTGTAAAATGCCCGTCCTGACCGTAGATTTGGCATAAACTGAAGCCTGAACACTGAACTGCACTGACAGGTCCTGACCGTACTGACGGTTACCATATATGGTAACCGTCAGTACGGTCAGGGCGTCTGCCTAACTACTGATGTCCTCCTGACCCCCTCCCCATACCATCAAGCCTTCATTCTGACCATGTCCAAATCCGAGTATGAACACCCGCCTAGCGATGCCGAGGAGACAGTGCGCGAGATGTGGGATGGGCTGGACTTAGCACATTGTAAGCGGTATATCGTTGAAGAAGTTTTGCAACACGTGCGAAGACGGGGCACCTGCAGGGGATCCTTTTCGATGCAAGAAAGGGAGAGACGAGGATGAGGGCAGAGGCAGGGCTAGTAGCCGCTATGGTCGCAAGGAACGGTCACCTTTGGATGGTTCGCGTGAGAGACCACGCAAGCGCACGCATACAGACGTACCCGAGGCATCCGCCCATCGTGATCGCGGTGAGAGTGCTATCATGCATCGCAATCTCCCGGTTGTTCGACGTCGCGTTTGAGTCGAGATCGTGCAGGTGGGCACATATATTGACGCACCGAATAATCGAGCTCGAGCTCGTCATCGTCCTGCGTCAATTGTGTGCACTTAGACGGCCCTTCGCCTTGTGCCTCGCCATCGTGGCCTGTCAGTTGTATGCACGCATACAGATGCACCTGAGGCATTCACGCATCGCGATCGCAGTTGCACACAGGAGCGCTATGATTCAGATGGCAATGGGCGACGGTGACAGCGCGAGGGCTCAGGGGGAGCACGATGGGGCCATCTCTGTACAGGAGGAGGGTACTTACATGAAATTTGTCTTGAGGAAGGCAACAAGAATGAGCACAGCTAGCACAAACCAGAGGTCGTGCGAGCTGGCAAGCACCTCGCCAGGAGGGCGAAGAGCTGACGGCAAGGGAAGGCTGAAGGCAGACTCCGTGGGCACGTCGAGACCATCAGCGTTGGCGCCGTCTGGGCAAGCGGACCTGATTGATGATTCCGCAGAATGCGGCCGCGATCTAAGGACTCATCAGTCGCGTCAGAAGCCTCGTTGACGTCCCGCGGCTCGTCGATGTCGAGCTCGTCGACGTCCCGCGGCTCGTTGACGTCCCGCTTGTCCATGTCCCGCGGCACAATGTCCTGCGGCTCGTCGGTGTTGTGCACGCGCTCGTCAGCCAGCCCTCGTTTCCAGGAAGAGTGCCCGCTTTGCACTTCGAGCATTTGCATAGTTCGATATTGTTGCATCCTCGGTGCTTTGTGGTCTTGTCTTAAAAGCGAAGGGATGTGCCACATCGGGAGGACATGGAGGAAGTAGACATGGCGGACGGGTGAAGGTGGGAAGGGGGTGAAAGACGAGGACTTGCGGGAAAATCATCGAAGTCGACAATTTCTCGACAAGCCCTTGACCCAGCTCCCACCAACTTTCACCTCGACTAGCGCACCTGGTCCAGATCCTATACAAGTCAGTGTATTCCATGGCGGAGTGGCCTTGAGTGGCCAGCTACTCTAAGTTCTTGAATGGCTGAGCTGCTTACCTTTCGAGTGAATCGTCTTGACTTAGTTAGTTCGATGATGCGCCGTTTGTATACTTGGGTTTGGCGACTAGCTTATCTAATCCAAGCTACTCGACAAAATACTAGCAGTGCCCGGAACGCAGTGAATCGGTTCTCTTTACTCTCATCTGATTCGGAAAGTCAGCACGGCTACAACATGCTCGTCTGCTCGACGATCGGAGCGCAACCTTCGATCTACAAATGCAGACCGATGGAACGACCAACTAACATTTCAGATGGAATTCGCGGCACCAACGCATGCTCGGTGTATTCTAACTCTATCCGACCGCAACAAAAGCAGCAGAGCAGGGAACAGTAAAACTATAACTGCGGGGCCCGTACTGTGACATGAAGTACTCATGCATATGCGCCAATAAACGCGTCATTATGTCTAAAATACAGTAGACGGTGCGCACCGGCAGCCGTGCTTGATCCACTACTTACTGTCTTGAGCCCATTCCCCGCACGTCGCGGAGAGAACATATGCTTGAAGCTTAGTCATAGCCCCGAGCGGCCGGAAGGATAGATATCAGACCGCAGTCGCCATGGACGACTCTCCAAGTTTCTTGAATTGCTTGTGCATTGCGCCTCGAATTACTTGTGCACCTCCGCCGCCCGCGTCTGTTCGACGAGCTCCTGGCGCGAAGAGAGAGAGAGACCCGGCGGTGCCCACTGGCGCGAGGTCCACGGCTTGCATTTCGGGTCGTTGCATATCTGGTCGACGGTTTCGAGCGTGAGCCCAGGCCCCAGAGGATAGGGAGAGGTACACGATGATCGCGCCTGCGAGATTGCACGCTGCACGGTGGGGGTCAGTCGCATAGATGGGAGAAGGAGATGGCCGCGATGAGGAAAGGGCGAACAGGATTCTGCGATGAAGGGCGTGAAGAAGGAAGGAAGGAAGGAAGTATATTCCGCGGCGGTCCCAATGAGGAACAGAGCGGCCCGCATGCCACACAGCCAGGCACAGACTACGAAGGTGATGGGGAAGTTCCAGAGCCAGTTCGACGCGGTCGCGAGTGCGCCTTGCTCCGCACACGTGCTGAGGGAATGTCTCGCGCCTATGAGGATCCACAGAGATCCACACGCCCCTACAGCGCCGAAATCAGTGTCCTGCTCTCCGGTTGAAGAGTCTAGATGATATAGGCCCATGTCATGGCGTAGCCGAGAATGAACAAGCAGGCGAAGACGACCATGACTTCATTGTAGACGTGGCCAGAATCACTCACCGAAAGGCATTGGCTAAAGCACGCAACGACAGCGGCGTGAACCAGAAAACCGTAGAATTGAAAACGTCATGTGAGGTCAGTACATCATTAGGATATGCGTGCGCCTAGCAGCGCCATTAGCTATAGAATACAGTATACGGCGCCCGCGCGCGCCCGTATGCGATACAACTGCTCGTTCGGCTCGTTCTCGGGTATCGGTTAGACCTTGGACGCCACGGACGACTCGCCGGCCTTCTCGAGCTGCTCGTGCGTTGCGCCCGCGAGCGGCTTGTGCGCCTCCGCCGCGCGCGTCTGTTCGACGAGGTCCGTGCGGTTCTTGAAGCCGACCGGCGCCCATTGGCGCGAGGTCCATGGACGGCAATTGGGGTCGTTATACATCTGGTCAACGGACTCGAGTGTGAGTCCGGAGGATTCGTAGAGGAAGAGGTAGACGATGACTGCGCCAGCCAAGTTACATGCTGCGGGGGCAAACGCATCAGTCCAAAGGTCAGTGCGATGAGGGAGACGACGCACAGGCAAAGACGTAGCCGTAGCGGAACTGAATCGCGTTCACGATGAAGGGCGTGAAGAATGCGAGGAGGAAGTTCCACAGCCAATTGGATGCGGTCGCGAGCGCGCCCTGCTTCGCACGCGTGCTGGTGGGGAACGTCTCGCCGATGAGGATCCAGATGCCCGGTGCCCACGTCATCGCGTAACCCAGAATGAAGAGACATGCGGAGACGATCATGAGCTTGCCGATGCCCTTGTCCACCGAGGGGTCCTTCGCGGTACCGGCGGACGCAAACACGAAGAGCCATGCAGCTTGCCAGAGACCGCCGACGATGAGCGGAATGCGACGTCCGAACTACGCATGTCGATCAGTCTGTGTTCGCGGACGCAGGAAGGAGAGCGCGCACCTTCTCCATGATGTAGAGACCGCCGAACGTGCACACAAAGTTGACCGCGCCGAGGATGATCTGCGTGACGAACGAGTCATCGATGCCGACCGACTCGAAGACGGTCGCGCCGTAGTAGAAGAAATAGTTCGCGCCAGTGAGCTGCTGGATGGACTGCAGCGTCATACCGAGCAACGTGCGGTACAGCATCTTGTGCTCGATCACGAAGCAGTCGAGCCACCCACCCTGCTCGTTCTTCTCGTATTCGACGGCCGCGCGGATCTCCTCGACCTCGCGCTGGATGACGTAGTTTTCGCCCGCGAGCTTCGAGTCCACGCCGCGCACCCGTGCGAGTGCCGCCTGCGCACCGTCGAGCCTGCCATGGCGCGCGAGCCAGCGAGGGGACTCGGGCATGAACTGGATGCCGCCAGCGAGGATCGCGGGCCAGACGATGCCGATACCGATGACGATGCGCCAGGACTGGGCGCCGTCGAGGTCTCGCGTGCCAATGGAGATGCAGTACGCGACGAGGATGCCGAGCGTGATGAACAGCTGATAGGTGGCTGTGAGCGTGCCGCGGATCTGAGCGGGCGCGGTCTCAGCCTGGTACATGGGCACGGCCGCACTGAGCGCGCCAACACCGAAACCAGAAACGAGACGCCCGACGGCGACTTGTGCCCATACGTGGGTGGCCGTGATCTGGACAATGACGCCGACGACAAAGATCAAACACTCGGCCTGCATAGCCCGGCGACGACCAAGGAAGTCAGCCGTCCTATTAAAAAGAGAAGCCTCAACTTGTCAGCAAGAATGGAGCATATAGAGCAAAAGTGACGTACGGGGCACCGATGAGCGCACCGATAAGAGTGCCGATAGAGAGCAGACCAACAATAAGACCAGTCCGCACGTCTGAAAACCTGCAGCTCGAAGGGTCGTCAGGCGTGCTACATGTACCGAACCGGACTTTGAAGTCCTCCATCACGAGCAGGTCCGAGATCTGACCGGTATCGTACTACAGGAGCATGCATGTCAACTCTACGCTCTCGGAGATATGAGAGAGTTCACATACACCGAAGATGAACTGTAGGCACGAGGCGAAGGAATATCAAGTTAGCGAACAGTGACATAAAACTTTGATCGATGTGATAGAACGCACTCCACCCATAGATGCCACAAGGGCAAGCATGATGGAGACATAACCAATGGGCACGCCTTGTCTGTTCGTCAGTGGTCAGCACGATTAAAATTTCCAACACACGACGGGCACATACACATGAAACAAAGGCATTTTGGCTCAGCAGAGATAAGTGAACCAGAGGATATAGATAGTCAGCGTCAACCCTATGGTCGTGCGCAAACTTTCCGGGCCAAGCGGGGAAGGACGATGAGGAGCGGGGGCCACGGATGTGGGGTGCAAAGTGGGGAAAGAAGGCGTTGAGCTTTTTGAAGGATTCCTGGTCTGGGACGCGACGGATGACATAACGTGGAGTCCAGTCGAGAAGATGGAGGGGGGACCGGCATTCGGACCATGGCGCTCCATGGCGTCGAGATCGGGGCTTCCACCCATGTGCTCGACAGTCGCTGAAGTTTTACCTGTTTAACCTGGATCGCCTCCGGATCTGGCTAGCCTTAGAAGAAGCTCACTCGCCTTGGCTTTCAGAAGGTGGGTCAGAGCAGGGTGATTTAGGTGCTTCGGACGATGTTAATCATTTATTGCCCCATGAGCCCCGCTCAACCTCTTCTGCATGTCCTATGGTGACGAAAACACGATTAGCAGGCATTTGCAGGGTCGTGAGGAAAGCGCTGTAGGCATGACACCAGAATCCCGGAACGCACTAATCCTTAGAAAATCGGGTGCGAAACGCAGAGCCGTTCAAGGAAAAAGGAGCCTTGGCTCCAGGTCCGGAGCCGGAGGAAAAACAGAAGCGGGGAAGAAAAGTGGAAGAAAAGACACAGTACCCACGTCCTTCGCCATCAAACAATACCTTTATCCTGAACGCTTTCTCAGGTGCTCACTCCCACTGGTGTCGAATACTGCCCATCCGCGAGCCATGTCGTAAGCGTATGCCCAACGAAAACGACACTGCTCACACTTGGGGCGACGTGCCATTCTGAAGTGGCACTGATGGTGAAACGTGACAAGAAACGTATACAGCTCTGATCTGTATCGTCGGTGCCTGACCGCGCGGGAGTAACAAGGAGTAACAGGGTGGCGGGCTGAACCAGCAACCAATCAGCGTTTCAGCAGCCGTTGCCTCGCATGGAAAATCGATTATGTAAGCAGATCATCGTGGCGTCGCTGGCGCGTCGGCTCATCTCTGTGCGCGCCCTCCCGACACCCGACGCCCGACGCCCCCAGCGTGGCCAGTCCAGACGCGCAATACAGTCCGTCGCACTTCCCCGCACGGCCCCGCCTACCCCAGAATTGGATTCGAAGGCCAGCCTAGTTGTTTTCGCTTCGTCACCCTCAACGGCGACAGACGCCGACGGCCCGACAGTGAATTGTTCCTGGGGAGCGCGCAAGGGGCGCATACATACGTGTAACAATCGGCGATGATACAGAGCGTGTCATGCCATGGTCAGTCTCGGATCTCGCAGTCCTTTGTGTAGACTATTCCCAGCTGCAGGTTTGAGATGTATCGTGTGCATTTTCTGTGCATGATGTCAGAATCCAATTTTCGATTGTCGGTGAGTGAAGTGGAGATGTGTGCGTCCATACTCGTCGATGCAGCGGTTTGCAGGTGGTAGTGAAGTGCTATCCAACGCTTCGCTCTACCCGTAACGTCACTAATGGACCTTAATGATAGTCAACATCATGAAGCATGGAGGTTTTCTGTCAATCGTTGCAATGAGATTGCATGGCGTTATATATAGATGACAAGCGGCAAATCCTTTTCTTTCAAGCTCAAGCTGTGTAAAGCACCGTCCGGTGCCTTGAGCACAGCACTTGCCAGTGTGGGGCCCCACCTTGTCTATGCCGCGCAGTTCTAGTGCAGTTCTGGTGCCGCGGGGAAGAAGTTTTTCAGGCTACGGCCCGACCGACCGATTAAGCCACACCGCGGCCCTGAGCGGCTCGAGGACGGTGAACACATATCCATAAGTATACGCAATGCAAATACGCAGCACGGATCATGTCGCTTGCTGAAACAATATGCCGCGGCCGCCAGTGCGTCTAATGCTTCCTTACGCTCACAGATCCTTGCAAACCCCATCAATCCTCATTTCTGACTTTCTCCATTTGCATCTTCGCATGCCGAGGAGCTTGCTCAGCCCTCATATATACTCATAGCCCACGGCGCCACATGCATATGCCAACCGAGCCTTCACCGAGTGTAGAGATCAGCACATCAGCACACGCGCGTGACGGGCATGGGCTAGGTGGCAGGGACGCCGCCTGCGCACGTTCCTTCTGCAACCTCTCACATCGTTCTGCCGACAGATTGCAACGCCTGTTACTCCAAAAAGAGTGAGGTGGGCAGTACGGCAGAAAACCGGTGTCTCTTCAGTTGCGGAAAGCGCAAAGGTGTCGACAATGTGCATCCAGTATTGCAGGGCCGAGAAACGTCGACGGTGCGTCTGCTTCTGCGCTTTGTAGGGGTGGTGCAAGGGGCTGACTCGCTCATCTATGTGCTCTGAACCAGAATATAGAACCAAGTACATAGGTCAACCGCACAGAGCAGCGACAGTTTTTAGCTACAAACCCCCAAGCACCGGACCTTGCACGGACCTGGGTCTACCTGGGGGTGTGTAGTCTTATTCGGATCACATCCCGTGCCGCAGTGCACACTATAGCGCACATCCATATGGCTCAATGGAGTTGTGTGGGACTGATTCTCAGTGCTGTCAGTCCCCTCAAGACTGCCGAAGTGCTTGTGCGGCCACTATCTGATAAGATACGATGAGGCTTTGACAGATAGCCGCCGGTATTACTTATCAGATAAGAAGAGCGCCTGCCAATTCACCGCGACTTCACGCCAACTTCGCACCATGGCGTGCAACTTGGGCACCTCCTCTGCCGCAATGGAGCGCATCGTCCGTGCATGTCGCGGCGCCTTCGTCGTCGGAGAAACGGATACAGCTTTTTATGGGCATTTCAGATGACCTATAACATCCAGGACTCGGACTTCGAGGGGCTCTGACACCCTTGGCCCGATGAAAGCCACCTTCAGCAGTCTCTTAAAGACGCAGGCCCTCCCGAGAGTTTCTGTCAGGTCATTTTCATCCTCTAGCATCTTTTCCATCATGTCATCCTCATCCTTATCCGAGAAGCCTAATATTGTCGTCATTGGAGGGAGCTGGGTCGGTATGTCCTAGCCCTTCCTACTATGTTATAGAGACAGTCTATTGACACCCCAGATAGGCAGCAAAATAGCCCAAATGATAGGTGCCAAGATGCATGGGACACACAGGACTATCATGATTGAGAAGAACACGCACTTCAACAATCTCTTCGCTTTTCCGCGCTACGCCATCGTCCCGAAGTACGAGCACCGCGCCTTCATTCCTTACACCACCATGTTTTCCCATCTCCCGCCCGACGCCGCGTCCGTGCATCAGGGACGTGTGACGGAAATCCATGCGGACCGTGTGCTGCTGGAAGGCGAGGCGTCCATACCGTATGAATATCTTGTCGTCGCCACGGGGACGCGCTTAACGCCGCCCGGGACTCTCCCAACCGACACGAAGCCAGAAGGTATTGCGTACTTCCAGGTGCACCAGCAGGCCGTAAAGAATGCACAGAAGATCGTGATTATCGGCGGCGGCGCGAATGTTGTCCGTCAGTGGTTTATCTTGGCTTTTTTAGAACTGGCCACGGATATCAAGGACTTCTACCCCGCCAAGTCCGTCACGATCGTCCACCCTCGCGCGATCCTGATGCACGCTTTCCATCCGAAGCTGCACGAGATCGTGCGCGAGCGGTGCGCCGAGCTGCACATCAACGTTGTGCTCAACGACCGTGTCCGCATCCCGATGGGCGGCTTTCCTGTTGACGGCTCCGATTTCATAGTCGAGCTCGTCTCGGGGAACCGCCTTGCCGCGGACCTCGTCGTACGCACCTTCGTTCCGTTTGACGGCCCCTCCGCTCACCCATGACACCGCAGATCATGGCCACCGGCCAGACGCCCAACTCCGCGCCAATCCGCACGCTCACGCCAGGCGTGATCACGCCTACGGGGTACATCGCTGTGCTGCGCACGCTGCAGATCGCAGATCCTGCTCACCCGCGCGTCTTCGCACTCGGCGACGTCGCGGACACGACGCACCACAAGGCTGCGCGCCCTGCGGAGCACCAGGCTGTGGTCGTCGCGGAGAACATCCGGCGGCTCGCCGACGGCAAGGGCGAGCCGCTTGAGAAGTACAAGGACCAGCCGCAGGGGATCCATCTGTCGCTGGGCATCGTGCGTGGCTTTCTTTGTATTTGGGGTGGGTGCAGTACTCATGGTTAGCAGAAACGAAGCGTCTTTTTCAACAGCCCGATGGACCCAGAGGGGGAACCGGTATTCAGGATCGACGAGAACGGCACGCCTGACTTTGACGCGGACAGGTTCTGGAAGATGAAGGCGCCGGGGATTACAGATTATTACCTCTAGAGCATTACCATGTCGTTAAGGATTTGGTCATTTGGATCCGTTACGAAGTTGGATCTGATCTTATGATGGATATTCAATCCTTTGCCGTGCTCTTGTAGGAACCATTCTGGTAATAATTTCAAATATCAGACTTAGATGTCTCCTTGATTACCGCACAACAGAACGATCACTACTTTGACAAGCCAGTCCCGTGCTTTGAGCGTACTCGTTGAATTGGCGGTGCGGCTGCGCTGTAATGGTTTCATTGGAAAGGCCCGGCAAGTCGCGACAGCCTGTCTGTAGCCCGAAGGTGTCAATATATGCGTCTTCTGTTGTTTCCTGGAGATAGCCTGTAACCCAAAAAGGACAGTGATTCGTCCATATATGCGTCGCCAGTTGTTGCTCGGCGGGAAGAGCCCCTGATACGGAAAAGACAACAATCCATCCACGTACGGTTCTTCAATACTTCAGTTGTTGCCCTGCGAAAATATGTGCCAATTAGCAACGATTCGTCCGTATATGCGTCCCCAATTGTCGCCGCGGCGACAGTCTGTGACCCGAAATGGACAGCGATTTGTCTCCAGCTATTGCTGAGCCCAACAGTCTATGGCCTAGAAAAAGAACCATGCTGTCTCATGCTGTCTATGTATGCGCCCCGTTGTTGCCCGGCAACTGTCTGTGACCCCGGTAAAAGAACAGTGAATCGTTCATGTACCCGCCTTCAGTGGTTGCCCGATGACCTGGTCGGTCAATTGAAAAGGGTAGCATGTTGTCTATACATGCGTCGTCACTTATTTCCCGGAGACGGTCTGTGGCCCCGAAATGGCAGCGACTCATCCATATATGCGCCTCCGACTGTCCCCCCAGCGGCGGCGATAGTCTGTGACCCCAAAAGGGTGGCGTGTTGTCCGCATGTGCGTCGTCAATTGTTCCCAGAGACAATCTGTGACATGAAAATGGCAGCAATCCATGTCTACACCCTCAGTCTGAGAGTTGTGGCATTGTGACAGTTTGCGACCCAAAAGCAGCAGCGATTCGTCCATATATGCGTCTCTAATTGTCCGATGTCGCCCGGCCCAAAGCGACAGTCCGACCCGAAAAGGACAGCGATCCATCTTCCATTGTTGCTCATCGACAGCCTGGGTCCAGAAAAGGTAGTGGATTATCCATATAAGTCACGGTATGCGCCTTCAAAACGTTCCTCAGCTGTATGTAGATGGGCGACAATCCGGAACCCGGAAAAGGCAGGATGACGTCCATATGCGCGCCTTCAGTTGTAGTCTCGCGACAGTCAACGACCAGAAGGAGGTAGCGTGTCATCCACACATGCTCTTTTAGTCCACAACCTGGAGACACGCACAGCAGTGTTCCGTCAGTGTCTCGTCCATGTGTCTTCGACTGTTTCCCTGTGACAGTCTGTGACCCGAAAAGGGCAGCGATTCGTCCATGTATGCGTCTTCAGTTGTTTCCGACGACAGCTTGCAACCTTGTGCGACCTGAAAAGAGTTGTGAGTCTGCGGCCCGAAAAGTTAGCAGTATACGCTCTTCGATTGTTGCCCGGCGACAGTCTGTGACCAGAAAGGCGTTATGGTAGCGTGTTGTCCATATATGCGTCCAATTGTTGCCCTGCAACAGTCTATGACTCGAAAGAAGCAGCGTAACCCCGTACATGTGTCTCCAGTTGTTGCGCGACCGACAGTCTGCGACCTCAAAAGAGCAGTAATCTGTCCATATATGCGTTTGATATGCGTCGTCAGTTGTTTTTCGGAGACAGTCTGTGATCCGAAGAAGGCAGCGATCCATCCATACATGCGTGTCTTCGGTAGAATTGTTGCCTTGCGACAGTGCGCGAATCGAAAAAAGTACGTAGCACTTTGTGCATATATGCGTCTTCGATCGTTGCCAGGACAGCTGTGACCTAAATACATTGTCAGTTGGCCATATAGATATGGGAGGTCCGTTGTGGACCGCCTGCGACCCGATTCGAAGAAGGTAGTGCATTGTCCAAATACCGTACATATATGCGCATTCAGCTGTTGCCTATGGACTGTGACTTACAATGCAGGATAGGGCAAGATGAGGTTTTAGCATCCGACTGCTGCGTGACTGGCTCCTCCCCACGCCAATTTGACATTGACCGTGGACATCACAGATCGCTGTAAACATGGTCATCCTACCGCAAAAAGTGCATATATGCAGGTCATGATGCTCTATGCTCGTTCAAACAGGCTAAGTTGCTCGATAAATGATTCAGTACTTTGCTTTCGATATTCTACAAACATGATGCCAGTGAGTCTTACAAATACTTCATCGTCAGCCAGTCCCTCCAAAAGAACTCCACTGTTTGCCGGGATCTAGGCCCATCGCTGGACCACAACGCTGTTTGCCAAGCCCGCGGCCTCAATCGTCGCGGAATTGTCCTCCAGAATCCGGTTCGGGAACGTCGTAGCTATCGTGTATTCGCGTGTCAGATTCTCAGGTCGCGAGCTGCAGTTAACCAGACGATCAGTCATACATCGCAAGGAAGTAAGTCAGAGAAAACGCACGCATTGATGAAGTTGCGAATGTCTCCAACAGTGTGTGTCAAGTTCATGCGAGAGACCATCCTGATAAATGCCATCAGCGTCACCACTCTGCAAGAACGAGAGATAACACATACCGTGTCCCGTCCGCAAGACGGATCTGTACGCTCGTTGTCGGTTTCGTCTGGTCGACCGCAAACCGCGTGGTCAGGCTATCTGGCTCGCGCGTCGGCGGGCGCGGGGAAGTGCTGCTGACGGCAGTCGTCGCAACCACGGGGGGAACAGGCGAGCCCAACCTGTTTCCGGTGCCAGTGAATGCAGCACCACCCGCCTTCTTCCGCGGGGCAACGTAGTCCTCATTGAGCCGCTTGGAGACACGAACTTCAACAGGTTGCCCAGGAAGGACGTTCAAGATAGCAGGCGGTGCGCGGCTGACAGAAGGTGAGCATGCGAAGATATATCGGAGTCAGATAGAAAACTCACCCAGAATTGATCTCATTGAGAATCTGAGAGTGTGCTGGGTCATCGTATCGCATCAGCTCGCCATCCTCAACGCTGAAACCGTCGCGCCAGAAAGTCAAATGCCGGATTGCGGTTTCTTGCTCAGCCTCTCGCGGTGCAGGCGCATTCGGGTCGGGGATGAATGTGCTTTCCATGTCGTCCGAGCCGAGCGTATGGCCGCCACCTGAGAAGAAGGATGAGCCAGCCGCCGTCGCAGAGGCGCCTGGTGGCGGTCCCGCCCTACAGAGAGAGGAACGTATTCAGCAGAAGTCACCGAAAAAAAAGTGAGGGGTATACATGGCAGCACGCCTCAACAAATCCTGAACGATATCTCGCCCCGGCATGTTAAGACCAGTGTCTGGATTCTGCACCGATATCCCACTGTGTCCAAGATCAATATCGCACAAGCCCGAAGCAAGTCTGGACATACCTCCTCTCGCCACCTGCAAACCAGTTTTCAGTGCGACCGGGTCCCTCCTCCTCCTCCTCATCGTCGCTATCCGCGCGCCGGCCGCTCGATCCCCCTGGTGCGGCGCCACTGCCCGCGCTCCCGAGGTCGCGCAGGCTGGCGATGCGGGGACCACTACCGCTCCTACTGTTACTCACACGTCAACATCACAGTCAATTCAACATCTTCGAAATCCCAAAGACGAACCTGGGTGAAGCTGAACCACTGCTCCAACCACCGATACGCCCAACACGGGGGGCGGAGTTGCTCGGGCGCCGCCAAGACTCGGGCAACGATGAGTCGCCACCACCTCCTCCTATAGTGTTTCCTTGATCCTTGTTATCGTCTGACATCGCTGGTGAGGGTTTCTTGGACAATGCAGACGAGGCTCAGGAAGACAAAGGCTACGCGCGTCGTGGAGGTGTGGTCACGTGAAAGCCTGCCCTAAACCCATCTCAGCAACTTTTTTCCTTAGATCTCGACGTCGACGACAACGACGACACACAGCGGCGAAAGCTATTACTCACCACTAGCCGTTCTGACGGACGACTTGACGACTTGTACAACAACTTGTACAAGTACAAAATGTATGCGCATCTTTAATTTCATCCGATGAACTGACGACTAAGCACCAGCAGACATCACCTACGATGGCTCCCGTAGCAAAACCCGAGACGATCCTCAAGCAGGCCGAGGGCCTCATCGCCGTCGGGCAGGCGCCCGCCGCGCTGCAGTCGCTCACTGAGATGTTCGCAACCAAACGATTCCGCTCGACCCCGCTCACTTCCCTCGAGCCGATCATGCTTCGCTTCGTCGAGCTCTGCGTGGACATGCGCAAGGGCCGCGTCGCAAAGGAGGGGCTCATGCAATACAAGAATATTGCCCAGAACACGAGCGTCGGCTCCATCGAGGTCGTCATCCAGAAGTTCGTCAGTCTTGCCGACGCGAAGGTGCAGGAGGCGCAGGAGAAGGCAGAGAAGGCAGTTGCCGAGGCTGTCGCAGATGTTGACGATCTTGAGGCGACAGAGACGCCGGAAAGTATCCTGCTTGGCGCTGTCAGCGGCGACCAGAGCAAAGATCGGACAGATAGGGCTCTTGTCACGCCGTGGCTCAAGTTTTTGTGGGAGAGTTATCGGACTGCATTGGAGACGCTCAAAAACAATGCGAGGCTGGAGGGCATCTACCAGGTTCGTTCCGTCTTATTTTGAGATTGGGTCCAGTCATTTGCCAACGCCTTCCCTTCCGCAGCAAATTGCCCAGCAGGCTTTCAAGTTCTGCTTGAAGCACCAGCGCAAAGTCGAGTTCCGTCGTCTCTGCGAGACGCTTCGTCTTCATCTCGGCAATGTGGCCAAGTACTCGCACCAGCCGCATTCCATCAACCTGCAAGATCCCGAGACGCTCCAGCGCCATCTCGACACCCGCTTCGCCCAACTCAACACCTCTGTCGAGCTTGAGCTCTGGCAGGAAGCCTTTCGCTCCGTCGAAGATGTGCACAACCTGCTCACCATGGCGAAGAAGGCCCCGCGCCCCGCCATGATGGCCAACTACTACGAAAAGCTGACCAAGATCTTCCTCATGAGCGGCAATGCTTTGTACCATGCAGCTGCATGGGGCAAGTACTACGCCATCGTCACTGCGATCGGAGGCAAGTCCGAGGAGGAGCTGGGCAAGCTCGCCGGACAGGTGCTGATCAGCGCCCTTGCTGTGCCCGTGGGCCAGAAGTCAGAAGAGATCAACGAGGAGGTCAAAGGCCGTGGGGCGCGCTTGACGTCGCTCCTGGGCCTGTCGCGCTCCCCCACGCGTAGCGGCCTTCTTAAGGATGCTGTAAGTTTAATTCATGTCTCTGTTATTCCTTACTGACTTGTTCCAGCTCTCCCGCAACGTCTTGAAACTCGCCCCGGAGCCGATCCGTTCGCTTTATACCGTCCTTGAGGTTACATTCGATCCGCTCACGCTCTGTATCTCCATCGCCCCGATTCTCCGCACGCTTGCCGATGAGGAGGCGCACGCACGCTATCTGCCCCTTCTGCAGCGCGCCCTCCTCTCGCGACTGCTCTCGCAGCTCGCCCAGGTCTACTCCACCATCAAAATTTCCAACCTCCTTGAGCTCCTTGAACCACTGCGTGACGTGGCCACCGACAGATCCATCTACAGCGAGGAACAGGTCGAGGCCTACATCATCGGATATGCGCACGCTGGCGAGCTCGGCGTTCGCGTCGACCACACCGCGGGCAGCCTCACCTTCGTTGACGACGCCTTCACCACTACCGTTTCTCCGGAAGACACTACCGCCATCCAGGCGTCTGCATCGACAACGGTTCGCACGCGCCTCAGTGCGGTCGCCACGACTCTGCACAATTCGCTTTCAGTCCTCGAGCCACCTCTGGCACGGACACAGGAGGAGCAGCAGGCGCAGATTACGATGCTTGTCGCGGCGGCCAATGCCGAGCGCAAGGCACTGCAGTTGCGTCGCGCCCTTGTGGCTCGTCGCCGCGAGCTGCTGTCAGAGCTGTCCGCGAGGAAGGAGAAGGAGGAGGCGAGCAGACGGGCTGAGGCATCACGCAAGGAGAGAGAGGAGGAAGGCCGGAAGGCAATGGAGGATGTTAGGCGGCGCGAGCAGGAGCGTGCGAAGAGGGAGATTGAGAGCATCCGGACGGAGGAGGCGAGGAAGCTAGCGCAGAGCTTGAAGGAGCGCGGGAATCTCAAGGTTGACATCACCGTGCGTAAATTTTCTTTATGCAATATATGCGTGGCAAAGTGCTGATGCTTCGACTTCAGGATGTGGAGAACCTCAATACGGATAATCTTATGCGTTTGCAAGTCGAGCAGCTCGAGAAGGAGAAGAAGGAGCGCGAGGAGCGCTTGCGTGTGACTACGAAGCGGATCGATCACATCGAACGTGCGTACCGGAAGGACGAGCGGCCGCTGCTCGCGAAGGACTACGAGTTGCAGCAGGCAAATGACCGTGCCACGTTTGAGCAAACCCAGGCTGCCCGCCTTGAGGCTGCGAGGGTCGCGCACCAGCATGATCTTGAGACGAAGAAACGTATGTCGCGCATGCTTGCGGACTTCACCGGGCGCAAGGACGCCGTGCTCGCGAAGCGCGGCGATGCATATGAGAAGAGGAGACAGGCGGCGCTTGCGAAGGTCGAGGAGGAGAAGGCGAAGCGAAGAAAGGCCGTGCTGAAGGCGCGCGAGGAAGAAAGACAGAGGCTGGAAGAGGAAGAGCGCACGAGACGGGAGCGGGAGGAAGAGGAGCAGAGGCTCGAGGAGGGTGAGTATCCTTGCGTTCTGTTATATGAATTTGTGCATCCTGACCTGCCTATTCCAGAGCGCCTCGCCGAGGAAGAAAGACTTCGTGCCGAAGAGGAGGCTCACATCGCTGCGGAGGAAGCCAAGAAGCGCGAAGAAGAGGAGAAACACATTGCTATACGCAAACAGCGCGAGGTAGAGCGTGCTGCTGCGCTAGAAGAGGCTCGGATGCGTCAGCAGCGCGAAGAGGAAGCCGAACGACGCCGATTAGAGCGTGCCGCTGCACGCAAAGCTCCTACTGCAGCCCCTGCTGCTGTTCCTGTTGCTGCTGGCGGCGATGCCTGGAGACGCGCGCCGAGGGAGACTCCCGCTGCTCGTGTGGCGGCCGAGACCCCTCCGCGTTCCGAAAGCCCTCAAGGCCCTCCGAAGGTGTTCAGACCCGCAGCAGCAGCAGCTGGTGCCGGGGGAGGATGGCGGGCCAGGGAACAGGCTAGACTGGCTGGTGGTCCCGCACGCCCAGCGTCTCCGGCGGCTGCCGCACCACCGAAGGTGGAGGCTAAAAAGGACGATCCTAAGGCTGACCCTAAGGCTGACGACGACGGATTCCAGCCGGCAACGAAGAACGTTTGGCGACCAAAGTTCCGTCAGCAGTAGATCCTTCCTAGTTATTACAGCTCTTGTATTTTTCTGTTAGTTGTATGCATCTACATCCATGCTTTCAGTTTTCCTTTCCTTTCCACAATGGAATACTCATGCATGGTGATATTACTGTATGCCAACAATGAAGGTGAGGGTAGTACATATGCGGGTCTAGATACGAAAACGACTAAGCAAGAGTCCCAGTGGTTGTCCGATAATTTAGAAGGAATGAATAAATGAAGGATACAACATGTCATCAACGCCGGTGCTCCTCTTCCTCTTCTTCCGCCTCCAGCATCATCTCTGGAAATGACAAATCAGTCCAAGCCCACGAAATCATGTCAAATGCTTACCACCCCACGAAGAATTTTGCATCGACGTCAGTACATCATGGCCATCATTATCTTGCAAGAAAGTGGAATCTCGAGACGGTGATAGGTCTCGACTGCCATATCCATCCAGTCAGTACCGACAAAAACGAACAGACGGAGCGGAACTAACGTATATCGCAAGCCCAGATCAGTTGACAGCATACTCATATCGCTTGTTCGACGACTACGATGCAATGCAGCCGAACGAGGACTCCCGGTGAAATAAGACAGATCGTTACCGTCGAACAATCTCTCCCGTGGCGAATCCATGACGCTTGAGGGGCTCAAAGAAAGTCGTCTTGCCGTTGTTATGTCACGCGAAATTTGTGGTGGCGTCGTCGGCGTTGTGTCAACGATAATTGCTGGGATGTCTGCTTCGACAATGAATACCTGTAGCAGCATTCAAAGGCGGGGGATCAATTACCTTCGCCCATCTGTGCTTCTCGTGCTTCCGCTCGTAGGGCTAGGAAACGTCGTCGATAGGATATAGTTTTCAAGAGCGAGCGTACGCGGTCCAGATTGACAAGGTCGGTAACCAGTTTGTTGGTCTCGGTACGGACCACGAGATCTTTGAGCCTAAATAACAGCATGAGAAGAGAGGAGCTGTAAAACACTGAAGCGTGACGTACACAAGTGCATCTTTGTCCTCGATCAGTTTGTGGTGGGCCATAAGGAGCAGCATGTCTGTGAACGATATGCCCCTTCCAGGCTGATGGCTAATGCTGGCTTCATGATACAGCCGACTATAGAGGTTGCGACGCTTCCTGATCGCGTTGTAATCGATATTGTCCAGAGCTGCGTTCAATTTGCGAATGTTAACGCCGGTAGGGAGCTTGGAATCCGAGTCCGTGTAGGCAGACTCCCTGTCTGTTCGACAAGTTGCCAGTATATTCGGCACGGAGCTTTCCAGAGGATATATCCTGACTTCGAATATGCCACTCAATTTCTGAAAACATATAGTGAGACAGAAAATCCCAGCGGCCTTAGATCGCACTTACAGCAAAGAAAGGGACAAAACGATTACGCTCCAGAAACCCAGTTCGCTGATTAGCAAATTCTGCCCACACCTTCTTGAAGGCACGCATCTCCTCTCGCGTGACAGCCTTCGCACCACCCGTCATTTGGAAAACATATGAGAAGTTCTCGACGACAACACCTAATTCATGTCAAATTTAGATCACTGTTAGAATGTTGAATCAATGGTGCTCACCAGTGAACATATTCACGAAGATATACTACGAAGTCCTTGTTAGCCATCATATCTGAACAGATGAAACTATATACTGACCATGCTCAATAGATTCCAAGCAATAAAGAGTGTGAACGCCCATCCGACGCTACCACAGTCCGAGTCAGCGTCCGCATCCGAGGAGTTTGTGCATCTTGGATATATAGTTGCGCTGCGGGACGTCAGCCAGACACGTAAATGATGATACGCGAACGTACTAGTCGTGCATGTACTGATTCCATCCTTCTCTGAAAGAAGAGTTCAGGACATATGTCAGCATGTAGATTGATGCAGGCTTACCCAGAACTCATGAAAGCCAGCATCACGAGTGCGTTTCCGACTGACGAATAGTTAATGTTTCGTCCTTCTCCGGAAAACCACTTGGTCATGCTGAAAACTTCGACAAACAAGATAGCAAAGAAAACGAAAAGAATGAGCCAAAGTGCCAGAAGGCTGAGGATGACGGGTAAACTGGCTCTGGAAACGAATGGTATATCAGTATCCCTGCGCATGGCGCGAACAAGTAGATACTCTTACACTGCTGTCTTGAATAACTTATTCAAGTTATTCATGCGTTGGACAAGCTTGAACGCGATGCTGACAAGAAACAACTTTTGTAACTGGTCTATTGCGTAGCCGCTAGCTCCCACACGGACTGAGACTGTGGTGATAAGGCTGCCGGTTGCAACAACGACGTCGAAGATATTCCAGCCGTTGGCGCGGAAGCTACGCCATCCCATCCCATAAAGGCGCACGGTGATGTCGATAGCATACATGAATGTGAGGAGGAGGAAGAAGTCATCTGAAAGATAGGATAAGCAGTAGATCGTTCTGGAAATGCTAGGTAAAACACGCACTTCGGACTTGATCAGCGATATGCTGGGGAGTGAATGTCTGGGTCCTATCGTACGGTCAGAATTGTCGAATGATGACTAGTTGAGACAACTTACATCAGAGCGAAGATGTGTACAACAAAAAGCACGGTCATCATTCTTGACCACCATCCATGCTTGTGCACGGCACGATCGAAGCACCACGCCCTTACTGGCCATGTAGGTCTTGTCTTGGGTCTTTTCGAAGGCCTTTGGCGCTTGATGAGCTTTTGTAAGTCGATCCACTCTCTTTGCGGCTGAGTGAGCAATGCTGAACCAGTTTTGGCACTGAAATTTCCGATGATGATACTGCCAAAAAAACTGTCAGCAATGATGATAGAGCGACACGACGGGCCTCTTACCTGACGAAAAGCGTCAGAATGACCACAGCACCCAGAAGATTATAGATTAGGAAGAAGATCGCGTTGACCTGAGACGCGTTGGTCGATGGCTGCTGCCCTGCGCCCGTAATACTGGTGGCGATACCCATCACGTCAATCCATCCTTCAAGTGAAACGATCTCGAACAAGATCAGCAGTGACGCGCGAAAGCTGTCGAATGAGAATGTCGTCGACGGAGACGGATTATCCCAGACTCGAGGCACCAGGAAGGGGAAGGAATCCCCAACCACTGTGTTGTTGTACTCATTGATGCAATCCGAGTCCCCCGTTGCTTGATCGTCGTTACATTGGTTTGTAAGACCGCGAAAAATGTTGAGACCCCAGACGGCGTAAGGGATCATGTAGAGGATGGCGAGCATGGCAGCGTCCAGGATACGGCTGACACCAGAAAGGATGAGTGACTCGAACGTCGTCCGCATTTTCTCGATGAGGGTGATGAGTCGAAGGGCGCGAAGAGCCTTCAAAGCACGGGTGAAGCGACTCAGGCCTCCTATGAATATCAAACCCGTCGTGACATTTACGACGACACCAACCAAGATCATAAAGTCCAACACGTTCCAGATATCTCGGACGTATGCATTTGGCGTGAAGAGAAACCCGTCCGCAACGACCTTGATGATGAATTCCAGCACCAAGACTAGCCCAAAAGAGCTCTCTGAAATGTCAAACCACGATCCTCGGACTCGACCATTTTGCTGGTAGAAATCGCGCCGATAAAGGGGCGTTGCGATCGACTCGGCGATGATACCGCCAATGACAGTGAGCAGGAGGAGGAGCTGGAAAATTGTAAGTGGAACGGGCGATGGTGGCCGACCAAAGATACGATCGCCACTAGCTGGCCGGACAACGGTCTGACACAGTCGCCGAAGACGATTCTTTTGTGAGAATATCCAGAACGTCTTATCATAAGAAGGATGGTCCCGGATAAAGTCCGCCTTCTGCGCTCGACGCTCGTACATGACGTCGCTGAAATCTTCAGCCGCTGCTGCTTCGTTGTTGATTGTTGCCAAAAGATCGCTGCGACTTCTCAACAATTGTAACGCGCTCATGAGAACGAACGGACTTACAGATGATTCTCCATCTCCTCGTCAATGGGTCCCAGTCCTTGAGGATTAGTAAATTCATTGCGAGGATTTCGCAGGTTAGACATTGGCACATCATTTGGATGCGCCTCGCCGATAAAAAGATGCTGCAGCATGGTCAGTGATTTTTGGGTATAATGACCTGCGCCCTTCTTCCGCCCATTTGCAAACCGGGACTATTGTCCACGTCAGCATGCGACAATGTCCATAAGAATGGTGCACTTACACCAGCATTCTTCCTCTCCTGCTGCGGCAATCCATAATCCTGCACCAACGCCTTCTGCATGGGCAATACCAAGTTGGATGGCAGATTGTCCACCACCACTGCCTTTGGAGATGCCTTCAACCATCGGTATGGATTAAGCCTGCGCACCCAGGACGCGCGAACTTCCTGCGGTTGCTGGGCCTCCCAGTAGCTATTTGCCTGATATCCCCGTTTGGCCTCCTCGGCGACATTGAAGTTCTCGTTGATGACGGCAATGAACATCTGCAACACGATGACTAGGCACAACCATGTCAGGGCTGAGTATCACACATTGAATATCAGAAATCCCAATTACTCACAATTGGCGAAGAAGAACCATCCCGTAATGAACATCACGACTATTGCGGCTTGTCCGAGGTCCACCTCCGCCGTTGCAGAATCATATAGAACGTCAGTCCAGTTCTCGGACGAGAACACCTGATAGATGGCCAGAAAAGACGTGAAGATCTGTCCAAAATTCATCGTATCGTCACCGCTGAGATCGCCACGCATCAATTGCACCGCGAACAGCGCCGAGATATAGTTGACCAGGAGCAGAAACAGCGTCATGTTCGCAAGACCGTACATGTTTCCGAACACCGAGAGCTGCAGCACAACGTCAGCACCGTACCTTTCCGAGACGGCTGAGTTGCAAAAGTACGTACCAACAATGGTTTCATCCGCGGGATCTCCAGTATGACTCTATAGAACCTTGCCAGCTGGAAGATCGTGAGCCACGGGTATGCCCCACTGTTGTAGACGGCGGGAATCTGGATGACACTCGAGCCGACAGCCAGCAACAGATCCAGCAGATTCGTCCCCTTGTGAAAGAAGCTCCTCCAGTCCGGCAAATGTGCCACAACACGGATGACAATCTCAATGTCAAACGCGATCGTGAGCACGAGCTCGCCGATGCGCAGGATCGACTCGTGTGTCGGCCCGATGGAGACTTCGCGCGTTGCCTGAAGAACGAGGGAGAACAGCGCGAGCGCGACCCAGCACCACCGGATGTGGGCATAGATGTCGCGCACAATGTTGCGTTTCATGGGCGCCTGCCGGCCGTCAACCATTGCCCAAGTATCATCCTGCGCATCTACAGCGGATCTCAATCTGTTCGGTGCGATATATGCAGTCAGTGCCATTCTGACATAGACATGTGATAAGATTAGGAAGCCTCACGGTGCAGCACCGAATGCGCTCTTATGCGTCTCCTCGCGGATTGCTGAGAATGTATTGGTGATGACGGCGACGAACAGGTTGATCAACCAAAAGTTCAGCACGACGATGCAGATGATGAAGAAAAAGCATGAGATAAAAAACTCCGCGTCGATCATTTGATACATGAGCGGCGACCACTGCAGCGTTGCGATGAGCATATGTGTATGAAATGATAGGAAACGTGACCAACCCCGTTCGCCGATGCAACGATTATAACCTGCAGCGCTGCGAAGTATATCGTGTCAAAGCTTTCGATCCCGCTGAAGGGGTTGTCCTCCTCCTGTAGCAACGCATGAGTCCTCACTTCACCCAACGAGAGCACAGTGGATCCGAGCTTACCCGACAAATTTGCCCCAAAGGACAAATATAGCCCTTCACACTGCCCACACTTCCATCATTCTGGATATATCCTGTCGCATTGAGCGAGACTGGGTCGATATACCCGCCGCAGGACTGAGAGTCCAGCTGGATCTCGTCCTCACCAAGCGTAGGGGACAGATAACAGGAGCGCCGCAGGGAGCCATTGAAGGTCTGGACGCCAATGATCCTGGACATGAAAGAGGAGTAAGAAAAAGATGCGACGAGTAAAAAGGATGAGACCTACGAAAAGAGCACCATCGCAAAGAGCACGAAATATGCGACGCTGGCGAGCAGCGGACGCGCCGTCTTCAAAGACCGCATAATTGTCGTAGTACCGCTCGTGATTCCCAATAGCCGTCCGACTCTGAGCACGCTCAAGGCCCGAAAGATACCTATATGGCTATTCCCGCGCTCAACACCTGCGTTCGCGAGCGCAAACGAGACCCAAAACGCGACAATCGCGACAAAGTCGATGCGCGACCAGCTATGCCTTAGATACGGCACCGCGCGCAGCGTCGCGTTCTGTGAGAGCGCGACAGACACTCTGAACGGCAGCGCAAGCGGTGTAGACGACGTCGCTGCGTTCGGAATGCTCAGCATGGACGGCTGCTTTTCCAGGAGCAGCGTCGACGAGGCGGCCGTGCCGGAGCGCGAGCGTTTGCCGGGCGGGGGGTTCGAGATGGATGTGCTTGAGGAGGATGTGGAGGGCGTGATGGCCTCCGGGGTGTCAACCACGCGCGGCGACACATCTGTGAGCTCCAGTCCGGATGAGCTGTACGGCAGCGCGAAGGGACGCGCCATGCTGGAGTAGAGCGCTTGCAGTTTATGCGTGATGGTGCGTTTCCGCGAAAGACCGAATTGTGAGCGAGATGAGGGAGTGCGGTTTAGCGATGTGAGCGGCGTGGTAGACGCTGGAGTGGTAGGAGAGGCAGCGGGTTGGGAGAATGGTGAAGAGAAGAGGGTCGAGATGGGAATTTCGGGGTCGAGAAGGAAACCTGTTACAGATATGCGGGCAAAGGCTTCGAGGCTTGCGGGCTGTGAGCTGTGAGCTGCATAGAGGCGGCAGAGTGTACGTACGTGAATATCACGAAAAGTGAGACCAACGCCCAGTCCTCCCAACTTCTAAAGTATCCTTTTATCTGCTCTGGCGGCCCGTCCTGCCCATCCGCATCCTCCGGTAGCGTCCACGTCCGCGACGCCTGTAACGTCAGTACGACCGCATTAAAGAGAATGAGACAGAGAATGACAGGTTCTGTCCATCTGTAAACAGCAAGTTCGTGAGGTTCCAAGAGCGATACAACGCATATACGCACGGATACACCAGGAATCGATACATTGCCCTCCGCAACGTGCTATCCGGCCCTAGGCACCCCAACGTTCTCCCTCGAATCGGAACCCTCGCTCTTGCCGAACCCATTCCCAACTCTGGTAGCGGCTCCCTATCTTCCTCCTTCGTTGCCGTCTTTGGTGTATGTCCCTCATCCTCGTCATCCTCGTCCTCGTCATCCGCTAAACGCACCCTTTCCTCAACACCCATCCCTGCCAAGTTCACCACTCGCAACGATGCACGTCTCAGCCCCCGCCCCATGCTCCGCATTGTCGATCCCGTGCGCTGCAGTGTCGATGGCGACGTGCTGTACCGAAGCGTCGTACGGCGGCGCGTACGCGGCGTGACGGGGCTCTCGACGTCCGTGCCATGGGTGTCCGCGCGCCAGCCCGACATGTTGGCGGTAAGGTGCGCCTCGTCGTCGTCCGCAAGCGAGGATGACGCGACCGAGTCGCGCAGGGAGGGGATGAGCGAGGCGGCAGACGCGCCCGCGAGGGCGTTGCTAGCGTACTTGGTTCCATAGCCCGCATCAGAGTCGGACGAGGCCATGCGAAATGGATCGTGATCGGTCGCAGAGGGCACAAGGAATGGGTCGTCGTCGAGAACGTATGCGGGGCGGGGCGAATTGGACCTCGAGCGCTGCTGCGAGTCCATGTTCGTGCGGAGCGGGTCCTGCCCCACGTCCAGCGTGTCAACCGTTCGGCCCCAGCTAATTCTGCGTCGTGAAAGGGTATCCCCGTCGGCGCGGGGGGAGGAGGGATGGCTGGCGAGACCAGTGGGCGTGCCAGTCAAGTCTACTGCGGAGGATGAGTTGCTGTGTCTGGACGAGATGTGACCAGAATCGTCCATAGACTGACAGAGTCCAACCGAGGGTATTTTATTGACGTCTTGAAAAATGAATGTTAGATATATGGCGTCGTTGTGGGAGGATGGAGGGGAGACGGGAGGAATGAATGTTGTGGGAGGGTGTAAAGTGTAAAGCGGCCTGAATGACCTGCTGTGTCAATATTGATGCCGTCAGAGAGCGCTGCTTCTTTACTGTAACCAACTTGGCAAGGCTAGACGCAAAGAAAATTGGCTGAAGGTCGAGTACGTAGGTCGACTGTACAATCTACTGTATGTAACGATGAAGACAGCAAAGCTAATCAAGGCGTTGTTAGGACACACTACAGTAGCATTGCAGCAACCGAGCAATTGCATGGAAACTGAAACTCTTTATTATCAACCGCGTCGTGAACATTCATTGCTGCACCTTCAATACTCCTCACCCGACCACCCGCATTCATCGTCCCAATGTCATCCCAACACGTCCTAGACAGATACAAAGTGCCACGGCAGTCCGTTGACGTTGAGGCTCTTGCACAGCAGCTTGCTCGATACCTCAAAATCACCGCGGAGGACACACAGTTCCTCAGCAAACACGCCACTCGTCGCGATGAGCTCTTCGCTGAGCTTTACAAGCAGCCTGAAGTGAAGTCCAGCGTTGCTCCGCACGAATTTGTTCAGTTGGGCGGCGACCCAGACACCCATCTCATCCCTGCCAATGCCGAGATCGAGCGACTGACGCCACCGAAGACGATTGAGGAGTAAGTGCAGACATTTGCGCCCATGTTTTACAGCTCTGACGCTCGTTGGCGAAATGTAGTCGTGTCGCTCGCCTTCATGTTGCTGCGGCTGCTCTCATGGTCTTTCATCAATACAAGGTCATGTATGCACTGTTGGACCATGCCGACCTACGACGCCAGGTCGCTAGGCGTAAGACGCAGATGTAAGTCTTAGCGTATGTTCTCTTGCGCTCATGTCCTTTATTCCTTTATTTAAACTTTTATTTGTTTCAGAATGAATCAGTTTTACAAGGGGGAGTTTGTCCGCCTCTTTCCAGAGCGTGCCAAACGTTCCTCGGGGACTCCAATGACCCCACCCAATTCGGCGTGCCTTCCCACTCCTCCCTCTACTGGCCACTCCGGCGTGCCTAAGCGTGTGTCTCACGATGAAGTCGAGCAGTTCCTGCGCAATCCGTCCATCCTTGTGGGAATGCGCTTTGTCCACTCTCCGCCTCAAAACCAGGAGCAGGATGATAGTGGTACGTGGGAGGTCGCGTCGTACACCGTGCGCAAAGCCGATCGAGGTGTTGAGCACGAGTACCAAGTCTTGCTCGATGCATTCGGGGGAGATCCACTCCCAGTGGACGAAGGGGAGGTCCGATACCTCCTCCAGTACTCGACGTTTGCTCCGTGATCTGCGAACCTGCCTCTGTAGTCGTTGGCCTGTCATGTGTCGCTTCTTGCTAATGCTAGAATAAGAATGTAACTTAGCTCTGAGCAAGTTGCCACTCGGCTGACTTAACCAATCAGGTTGTCCCGTTGTCTTGGAGGATCTCGGCTTACGTTTGTCTCTGACGTTTGTCTCGAGACAACCCTGTTTACTTATAATAGGGAAATAGGGATATAGTAGGGATAAATATCAACCGCGTCGTGAACGTTCATTGCTGCATCTTAGTCCTCACCCGACCACCCACATTCATCGTTCCAATGTCATCCCAACACGTCCTAGACAGGTACAAACTGCCACGGCGGTCCGTTGACGTTGAGGCTCTTGCACAGCAGCTTGCTCAATACCTCAAAATCACCGCGGAGGACACACAGTTCCTCAGCAAACACGCCACTCGTCGCGACGAGCTCTTCGCTGAGCTTTACAAGCAGCCTGAAGTGAAGTCCAGCGTTTCTCCGCACGAATTTGTTCAGTTGGGCGGCGACCCAGACACCCATCTCATCCCCGCCAATGCCGAGATCGAGCGACTGACGCCACCAAAGACGATTGAGGAGTAAGTGCAGACATTTGCGCCCATGTTTTACAGCTCTGACGCTCGTTGGCGAAATATAGTCGTGTCGCTCGCCTTCATGTTGCTGCGGCTGCTCTCATGGTCTTTAATCAATACAAGGTCATGTATGCACTGTTGGATCATGCCGACCTAGGACGCCAGGTCACTAGGCGTAAGAGGCAGATGTAAATCTTAGCGTGTGCTCTCTTGCGGTCATTTCCTCTATTTATTTTATTTTATTTGTTTCAGAATGAACCATTTTTACAAGGGGGAGTTTGTCCGCCTCTTTCCAGAGCTTGCCAAACGTTCCTCGGGGACTCCAGTGACCTCACCCAATTCGGCGTGCCTTCCCACTCCTCCCCCTACTCGCCACTCCGGCGTGCCTATGCGCATGTCTAACGATGAAGTCGAGCAGTTCCTGCGCAACCCCTCCATCCTTATTGGGACACGCTTTGTGCACTCTCCGCCTGGAAACCAGGAGCAGGGTGATAGTGGTGCGTGGGAGGTCACTTCGTACACCGTGCGCAAAGCCGACCGAGGTGTTGAGCACGAGTACCAAGTCTTGTTCGATGCATTCGGGGGAAATCCACTCCCGATGGACGAAGGGGAGATCCGATACCTCCTCCAGTACTCCATGTTTGCTCCGTGATCTGCGAACCTGCCTCTGTAGTCGTTGGCCTGTCATGCATTCGTGTCGCTTCTTGCTATGCATGCTTACCTGCTAGAATGTTCCTGGATCCGATAGGACCAGGTCGCAATAGGTGTCTCATTGTTGCCAACCCTTCTAGTATTCACTACCATATGTCGTACAATGAAGCCACTAATGAGGTTCGCAAACACTGGACAGATAAAAATACACGTTTTTTATTTGTTCTACGGCTACATAGTCATCATTATCCGACCATACTCCTTTTCCTGCCCCGCATGCGAACTGGGCACCCATCATGATTTAGCATACAATCCGGTGGCACAAAGTACGCGCATACATACCTTCGTCCAGTCGCCGTCCTACTGCCTTCCACTCACTGCCCATCCGTGTTTGATATGCCTTCAGCACAGAAGCGAAAAGCGCCTCTGATTCTGGATGCGTAGATGCGAATGCACGTTCCAGTACGTATAGATCGACGGCTTTGTCCTCCACGAGGGTCGACGTATATGAGAGCCCAAAATCGATGAGCACCTGACGATAGAATGTTATGAATTGCACTAGTAAGACCCGGGGAAGGACAAACCAGTTCAGTTTTTGATGTCTTTGTAGAGGAAGGATGCCGCAGCATCATGTTCGAAGTGGTCAAATCGCCGTGGACAATATCTACTAGATGCATCTTCGCAATCTCAGTTCCAATGAGCTGCATAATGTCATCTGCCCATATTTCAGTACCACTGCGACTGACTGGAAAGGAAAAATGTCACACCTTTTGAAATCCCATATTCACTCACGAGATCCTCGGTCTCAGGCTCGCCAACATCGTCTCCCTCTCCATCATCCTCAGGCAGCTCCTCCTCGTCTTCCGCTCCGCCGCCGAGCAGGAACCGGATGCTGCGTCCATCGATCCACTCGATACCCAGGAGCCCAGTGACCGCATCGACCATCCGGATGGCGGGTACATTGACACCAGCTCTAACCGTCGCAGTGTCCGATCAACAATCATATCAAGCCTTCAGAGTAGACATGACGCGCACCGTAAGCATTTCATCAATGCCCGTGCCTCACCTGCGACACGCGATCGTGTTAATGTGGAATCTAAGGTCGCATGCCGATATCCTTTCTTGAATCTGTGCTTCAGCAGCACCGGCGTCGCACTCGCCCCTGGTTCACTGGGTGATGAAACATGCAAGAATCCTTTATATATGCGCTGATAAAGAAAAGGTAGCGCGTCAGAATGTCAGAAAGGAGGGTCGGAGGAAGCGGTGAGCTACTTGCTGCCTCGGCGCCTTGTGCTATGGAGGTTGAAGCCTCAAGAAGGGCAAACGATGGAGATTCCGCTATGGACATACTTTTGTTGCGGGTTAAATTTTAGGCTATGAATTTGGCTAGAGGGCAGTGAAGTTATCATGGACCGAGTTAGTGGACAGTTGAAAGTTACGCGGAGGATGTGTTCAAGATGATTACCGTGTGAACCAGATACCATGTACAGCGAACTACTATAGAGTAGCTTCATCATCATGTCGAACTGCTGAAATGTCTACAACTCTACCTAACTTAGACTCAAACTTCTCTGAGAGTTACGCATCCTGAACAGAAGTTGAACACCTATTTTCACCTCTAGAATCTCGTCGCCACTCTGTCAGTGTCGCAGAACAACAAGTCAAGACGTATTCACGGACGAACGTCGCCGCTTCAACTGCCAAAATGGACCATGGGAGGCGCATATAACCTCCGCAAATTGCGGATCATCGTACATAGTAGGGCAACAAAGATCTAGACGCATATATGGACGACAGGCCACCTGAATTGTCGCGGGGCAACAACTGAACGCGCATATATGGACATGGCGTCTTTGCACAAGACCTATATTGGACATAGTAGTGTTGGCCATGCAAGGTGATGTAGTCACCTGCCGTGATGGAAAAGTCGACTGCACTTCACCTACTTTTCACCAGATGCATGCTATTTTTACATTGCAAGTTAAAATATTATCGAAAGTGTGACACTTTTTCTAGGAAAGCTGAGCCCCAACGCGGCAGAAATTTGGAACCGGAGTGAGACGGTGAGACCCAGCTTCCTTGTGCCCTGTATGACCAACTCCGAAACCTTCGCGTCTCTTCTCTGACAGCAGAGCACGATCAACCATGTGTTCTGAAAACGTTCACAACGTGCGTCCCGTGGTAACGCACCGAATTTTTAAGCTTCGTTTCCTTCTTTTCTCCGAAGCTTGGATTCTGATGCTACGCACCACGATGCATTTCATTATTTTCCGAAGTTTAATGAGCCCATCTGACGCCTGCGCTAGCGCAATTGTGCATTTACATGGCGTTCACTGAACAAGGTACTTAAATACAGCCCTCAAACTGATGCTTCCTGCTTTGAACTGACCCTAACGTCGACCATCACGCTCTTTTCTTCGTCTCGAAACCCGCCATATTCCAAGAACGCCTTCATCCCCTTCATACGTCGCCTGCCGATTCGGCTCATCGTCGTTTGCTTCTCGGCCTGCTAGTCATCAGCAGATAATACTTCACCCTCCGCCGCACCTCATGGACCACAGGTGCTGCACATCGCATGACCCCACCCAAGCACATCAGTTACCATACTGGCATCTTTCCTGAGCATCGATCTCGGCACGGACTGACCCAACGTTCATGCGACAGCTTCATCTCTGCATGCACGGCCCGCAAAATCGCCTTTCGGGGCGTGGTCTTGTATGCTTCTTGCGCATTTGGAAGGGCCGAGACACTCCGTATGTGCGCAAGAAGGTGTCGCGGAGGTGCTTCTCGAGGCAAAGACAGCATCAAGCAGCCATGCAACAGCCATTGCTCTATTCAATACGACGGAAGTTACGGTCCTATGCTCGGTAAATGCACGGTTCATGTCTTGTCAACGGCGCTGGCTTTCAGTTGTCCACACCTGTATGGAAGAAAGATTTGAGCTGGTGGCATGCGGGAGACCAAGCTAAGCTGACATGTTATCCCCGCACGTTCATGCCGTATGGAAAGCTCATAGAGCCTCTGAGGCCTCCCGCGACCCGTTTTCTCAGGTAGAAGCTCGGCGAATACTCCTTCCTAGCAGGGTATAAAACAGCTCGATGGACTTTCTCAAAAGTCAACTGCCCAGCATGTTCTCTTTCAAAGCTGTTACTGTCCTTGCTGCCTTCTTCACATTCGCCTCTGCACAGGAGAGTGGAACCGGAACGACCACCACAACCTGGGACTGGTGCGTCTGTTTTTTTTCCCTACTGCCGTCGCTCTGCACATAGGTCTCATTACGATTTTATCAAGCTGTGAGCCCGCCTGCGGGTACACGTCTAACCTGTCTCCAGGTACGTCTCGAACCCATTGTCACCTTGCCTCACCCACACAGTTCGACTTCGGCGACAGGCGCGGTCGGCCCCGTCCGCTCTTGCAACCAGGCCAACGGTCCCGCCGACGCGGGGGCGACCAATGCCTGCTTCGCCAATGGTGCTACGGACCTCGCGTTCTCGTGCTCGACCTACCAGCCCATCATCGTGAGCGACACGCTCTCGTACGGCTTCGCGGGACACGGCAACACGGCCACAGCGACCTGTACGTTGTGTCACTCGTCAAGGCTCTGGAAGTCCGCTGATCGCTCGATATCGTGCAGGCTGCAAGTGCTATCAATTCACATGGACATCGGGTGCCGGCGCGGGCAAGTCGATGATCGTGCAGGCCATCAATGCTGGTGGTGGGTTTCACATTTTCTCGATCGAGCTCGTCTTCTCGACAAGGAGTGACATTCTTGCAACAGGTATAACCGACACCGACTTCGACATCTACGTATGTCCCGCTCTCTCTCCCCTTTCTGACTCTGACTCTGACTCATTTTTCCTGCTAGACGCCAGGCGGCGGCGTAGGCGGTATGCACCCCTTGCTATGGAGAATCTGAGACGATTAACTCGCGTACTGCCAATAGATTACAATGCCTGCGTCGCGCAATACAACGCCCCCCAGCAAGGGTGGGGCCGACAATACGGCGGCGTCTCCTCTGACGCCGAGTGCTCTGAGCTGCCGTCGAATCTGCAGGCCGGCTGTCACTGGCGCTGGCAATGGTAAGTACCACTCCTCTGGTGGACGATGTCTGTGTGCTGATAGCGCCTTGCAGGGCCGGTGGCGATATCAACGAATGGTGCGTTGCTCTTTCTGCGCTTCTCGAGGGACCGAGGGATGACGTGTGCATTTTGGATACAGGACCACAACGTACCAACAGGTCAACTGCCCTTCGCAGCTCACCAGCATCTCTGGCTGTACGCCCGCGAGCATCTAATCATAGCGTCGCGTCAACACGCGTTCGGGTCGGACGGTTTTGTTCGGATCACATCCACCGACATGTATATACGTTGCGCTCTAAATTCTATCACAACGTTGGGACTACAGATAAAAATACAAGTTTTTTATTTGTTCTACGGCTGCATAGTCCTCATTATCCGACCATACTCCTTTCCCTGCCCCGCATGCGAACTGGGCACCCATCATGACTGATTCTGGATGCGTAGATGTGAGTGCGCGTTCCAATACGTATAGATCTACGGCTTTATCCTCCACGAGTGTCGACGTATATGAGAGCCCAAAATCGATGAGCACCTGTGATAGAATGTTATGAATTGCACTAGTAAGATCCGGGGAAGGACAAACCAGTTCAGTTTTTGACGTCTTCGTAGAGGAAGGATGCCGCAGCATCATGTTCGAAGTGGTCAAATCGCCGTGGACAATATCTACTAGATGCATATTCGCAATCTCAGTTCCAATGAGCTGCATAATGTCATCTGCCCATATTTCAGTACCACTGCGACTGACTGGAAAGGAAAAATGTCACACCTTTTGAAATCCCATATTCACTCACGAGATCCTCGGTCTCAGGCTCGCCAACATCGTCTCCCTCTCCATCATCCTCAGGCAGCTTCTCCTCGTCTTCCGCGCCACCGCCGAGCAGGAACCGGATGCTGCGTCCATCGATCCACTTGCTACCCAGGAGCCCAGTGACCGCGTCGACCATCCGGATGGCGGGTACATTGACACCAGCTCTAACCGTCGCAGTGTCCGATCAACAGTCACACCAAGTCTTCAGAGTAGACATGACGCACCGTAAGCATTTCATTAATGCCCGTGCCTCGCCTGCGACACGCGATCATGTTAATGTGGAATCTAACGTCGCATGCCGGTATCCTTTCTTGAATCTGTGCTTCAACAGCACCGGCGTCGCACCCGCCCCTGTTTCACTGGGTGATGAAACATGCAAGAATCCTTTATATATGCGCTGATCAAGAAAAGGTAGCGCGTCAGAATGTCAGAAAGGAGGGTCGGAGGAAGCGGATGGGGGTTGAAGCCTCAAGAAGAGCAAGCGATGGAGAGTCCGCTGTAGACATCCTTGCAGGTTTATTTGTTGGCTATGAATTTAGCGGGGCAATGATGTTATCATGAAGTTGACATGAACCGAGCGAGTGAATAGTTGGAAGTGTGCTTAAGATAATTACCGTGTGAACGAGATGCCATATACAGCGCACTATTGTAGAGTAGTTACTTCGGCGCCTGCGCATGGTCGACTGCTGGAACGTCCTACATAACTCAGACTCAAACTTATCTTCTGAGACTTATGGACCCTGGGCAGAAGTTGAACATCTCTCTGTCACCCTGTCCCTTTCGCAGAGCAACAAGTGAAGACGCATACATGGACGAACGTCGCCGCTTCAATTGCCAGTTGACCGCCAAAGACGCATATAACCTCCCCGAGGTGCCAACTGAAGGCGCATATATGGACGTGGCGTCCTCGCACAGGATCTACATTGAACACTGTGTTCGCTACTAAGTGTCTGGCCATGCAAGGTGATGTAGTGACCTACTTCATGATGGAACAGTCGACTGCACTTCATCTACTGTCTAATAGGCACATGCTGATTGCAAAATGCAATAAAAAATGTTCTTGAAATTTGTGTTTCTCTAGAAAAGCCGAACAGCAATGCGGCAGAAAATGGGAAACGGGGTGAGACCCAGCTTCCTTGCGCCCTGCATGAACAACCCCGAAATCTTCACGTCTCTTCTCTTACAGCAGAGCACAATAAATCATGTGTTCTGGAAACTTTCCTAATGCACCTACCGTGGCAACGCATCGAACTTTTAAGCTTCGTCTCCGAAGCCTGGATTTCGACGCTGTGCACCACAATGCACCCCATAATTTTCCGAGATTAAGGGACGTGCATGGGTCAGGCCTGCGCTAGCGTAATTGCGCTTTTACATGGTCATTGGTATTCACTGTGGACATGATACTTGAACACAATCCTCGGACTGATGCTTCCTGCTTTGGACCGACCCTAACGTGATCATCGCACTCTTTCCTTCGTGCTGGGACCTGCCGTACTCCAGGAATCTCTTCAACCTCTTCACATATCGCCAAGTGATCTGGCCCATCGTCGCTTGTTTCTCGGCCTGCAAGCCATCAGCAGATAATACATACTTCCTCGCCGCACACCGCGCACCACAGGTACTGCACATCGCATGATCAAGGCCCAAGCACTTCATGCGACAGCCTCATCTCTGCATCCACGGCCCGCGTATCGCCTTTCGGGGAGCGGTCTTGTATTCTGGCGCATCTGGAAGGGTCCCGACACTCTGTATGTGCGCAAGAAGATATCGTAGAGGTGCTTCTCGAGGCAAAGACATCGTCAAGCATACATGCACAGCTGTTGCTCTATTAAATACGACAGAAATTACGGTCCTATACTCGGTAAATGCACGGTTCATGTCTTGTCAGTGGCGCCCGTCTTCAGTTGTCCACACCTGATGGAATAAAGAGGTGCTGGGCTGGTGACATCCAGGAGACCAAGCTGACATGTTATCCCCGCACGTCCATGCCGTATCGGAAGTTCGTTCAGCCTCTGAGGCCTCCCGCGAGCCGTTTTCTCAGGTAGAAGCTCGGCGCGTACTTTTGTTGTATGGCCTATACTCCATCCGAGGAGGGTATAAAGCAGCTCGATGGACTTTTCCAAGAGTCAACTGCCCAGCATGTTCTCTTTCAAAGCTGCTATTGTCCTTGCTGCTTTCTTCACATTCGCCTCTACACAGCAGAGTGGAACGACCACCACAACCTGGGACTGGTGCGTCTGGTTTTTCCCCTACTGCCGTCGCTCTGCGCATAGGTCTCACTACGATTTTATCAAGCTGTGAGCCCGCCTGCGGGTACACGTCTAACCTGTCTCCAGGTACGTCTCGAACCCATTGTCACCTTGCCTCACCCACACAGTTCGACTTCGGCGACAGGCGCGGTCGGCCCCGTCCGCTCTTGCAACCAGGCCAACGGCCCCGCCGACGCGGGGGCGACCAATGCCTGCTTCGCCAACGGTGCTACGGACCTCGCGTTCTCGTGCTCGACCTACCAGCCCATCATCGTGAGTGACACGCTCTCGTACGGCTTCGCGGGACACGGCAACACGGCCACAGCGACCTGTACGTTGTGTCGCTCGTCAAGGCTCTGGAAGTCCGCTGATCGCTCGATATTGTGCAGGCTGCAAGTGCTATCAATTCACATGGACATCGGGTGCCGGCGCGGGCAAGTCGATGATCGTGCAGGCCATCAATGCTGGTGGTGGGTTTCATATTTTCTCGATCGAGCTCGTCTTCTCGACAAGGAGTCTCATTTTTGATATTCTTGCGATAGGTATAACCGACACCGACTTCGACATCTACGTATGTCTCGCTCTTCCTCCCCCCTTTCTGACTCTGACTCTGACTCATATTTCCTGCTAGACGCCAGGCGGCGGCGTGGGCGGTATGCACCTCTTGTGATGCAGAATCTGAGACAACTAACTCGCGTACTGCCAATAGACCTTAATGGCTGCACCGCGCAGTACGGCGCCCCCCAAACAGGGTGGGGCCGGCAGTATGGCGGCGTCTCGTCTGACGGTGAATGCTCTGAGCTGCCGTCAAACCTGCAGGCCGGCTGTCACTGGCGCTGGGAATGGTGCGTACCGCTCTTCTGGTGGATGATGTCAGCATGCTGATAGCACCCTACAGGGCCGGTGGCGATATCAACGAATGGTGCGTTACTCTTCCTGTGCTTCTCGAGATGCCGAGGGGTGACGTGTGTATTTTGGGTGCAGGACCACCACTTACCAGCAGGTCAACTGCCCTCGCAGCTCACCAGCATTTCTGGCTGCACGCCCGCGAGCATCTGATCATGGCAGCGTGTCAACATGCGTTTGGTTCGGATGGTTCTGTTCGGATCATATCCATCGAAGTGTATATATGCTGCCCGTTAAATTCTATCATGACGTTGAGACTGATCTAAGCTCTCTGATTCGACATGACTGAAACGACGAAAACAACAAGTAGACGCTCGATTCGGAGGTCCCTACCAATCAAAATGCTTCTTCGGAGCCGCAGTCCGCAGCGGCAGCGCAGTGATAGATAGGCGCCGGGCTTACTTATCAGATAACAAAAATACTGTCCGATCCCCGCGCGCCGCATATCCAACGGCCGCCAGTACTCCCCCTCTAGCGATGCCGTCTCTCGCTGTCCACGCATGCGGCGGCACCTCACTTTTTTTCGTCGGAGAAACATATGCCGCCCTTCGGACCATGCTTGGGCGTTCCAAATGGTTTATAATGCGGCTCGGTGACGATTTTGTGCACCATTCGGACTTCGAGCAATCCTTAGGCTTAATCTCTGATGAACGGCATTTCCAACGGCCTATTAAAGACCAGAAGAGCGGTTATCAGGTCCTTCTCATCCTCTCGCACCTCCCCCACAATGCCTGCCTCGTCCGAGAAGCCCAATATCGTCGTCATCGGAGGGAGCTTCGTCGGTACGTCCTGTTATAACCAACGTCGAGACAGCCTGCTAACGCACAGTATAGGCACCAAAGCTGCCGAACTGATAGGTGCAGAGATGTATAAAACACACAGGACCATACTGGTCGAGCGGAATACGCACTTCAACAACCTGTTCGCCTTCCCGCGCTACGCCGTCGTACCGAAGCATGAGCACCGCGCGTTCCTCCCTTACACGACCATGTTCGCGCACCTCCCGCCGGGCGCCGTGTCCGTGCACCGCGGCCGCGTAACGGAAATCCATGCGGACCGCGTGCTGCTGGAAGGCGAAGAGCCCATCCCGTACGAGTACCTCGTCATTGCGACAGGGACGCGGCTCACCCCACCCGGGTCGATGCTCACCGACACGAAGCCGGAGGGCATCGCTTACTTCCAGGCGCACCAGCAGGCCGTCGAGAAGGCGCAGAAGATCGTCATCATCGGCGGCGGCGCGAACGGCGTCCGTCAGTACCTCCTTGCATTTCCTCGTCGCCAGTTTTCTCACACATAGGATCCACAGAGCTTGCCACGGACATCAAGGACGTCTACCCGGACAAATCCGTCACGATCGTGCACCCGCGCCCAAGACTGATGCACGCGTTCCACCCGGCACTGCATGATATCGTGAGCGCACGCTGTGCCGAGCTCGGCATCGACGTCGTGCTCAACGACCGCGCGCGCATCCCGCCGGATGGCTTCCCGACCGACGGCAGCACCTTCAACGTCGAGCTTGCCTCTGGCAAGCACATTCCCGCCGACCTCGCCGTACGCACCTCTCTCGCCCATCTCTAACCCAAGCATAGCTCACTAGCCCACAGATCATGGCGACGGGCCAGACGCCCAATTCCGCGCCGCTGCGGACGCTCGCGCCGGGCGCGATCACGCCGGCGGGATACATTTCCGTGCTGCGCACACTGCAAATTGCGGACCCGGCGTACCCGCGCGTCTTTGCGCTCGGCGACGTCGCGGACACGACGCATGCGAAGGCGGCACGGCCAGCGATGAAACAGGCCGAGACCGTTGCGACGAACATCCGGCGGCTGGCCGACGGCAAGCCGCTCGAGGAGTATGCGGACCAGCCGCGCGGAATCCATCTATCGCTGGGCATCGTGTGTCCTTTTCCTTGTGTTTATGAGTGCGTGCTGACGGTGTGTATGCAGAAACGAAGCGTCAAGTTCCAGGACCCGGCGGAGGCTGGGCAGAAGCCGTGGTTTAAGATTGCTGAGGATGGCCAGCTTGATCATGGGGCGGACAAGATGTGGAAGAGGAAGGCGCCGGGGATTAGGGATTATTATCTATAGAATAGACTCATGCTCGTTGTTATCTTGTTCGTGAATTCGAGGACCTAATTTAGAAGGCAGTAATGTGATTTGAGATACTGAATGGATAATATCGGCATGCGTGCAGGATCTGAAAGTCTGGATTGTCCTCATTGATATGCGGGACTGGGCTTGAGTTAGCTTTGTCTGCCTGGAAACCTGTGAATGAAAAAAAAAAAAAAGAAGTCCGACGGTCGAGGCTCGAGCCGTCAATCCACGAAGTCTCGAGGATTGATTTGCTCGAGGATGTCGAAGACGCGGCTCGACACTGGCTCGGCAGTCTTCGGCATGCTTCGGCATGCTTGGTCGAGACCAAGACGGCAAATGCCGAACTGCCACCCACAACCACTCACCAGACAAGCAAATGAAACGACGATGTCCAGCAAAGTATACAGCTATTTTGACAACCGTGTATGTACACACAACATCACGCGGATATAAGAATAAATAATCGGCAAGTCCATGCCTACCAAACGACAAAAAAACATAGCGTCGATTACTTTCGATTGAAAATTCCATTGCCCAGCTTCGCGTTGCCATTGCCATTCCCGCTCGACTGCGAGCTGGTGCGGCTGAGCCCGGGGGCAGGGCGGGAATTGAGGAGAGGCGAAGAATTGGGTGTCGTGTGCGTGCTGTTCATGGACGGATCGGCGCCGTGACGCGACGAGCCCATGGCTTTGATGAAGCCACTGTGGCGACCGTGAGACGACAGGTCGTGTGATGAAGAGGCGGGACTCACCGCTGCGTCGCGTCGAGGTAGTCCTCGCGGTTCATGCGCTTGGATGTCTTTACGGATACGCCCTTGCTCGAGATGGTCCAGCCGCGCTTTTTCAGGCTAAGATGAGGCAGATCAATGCCATGTGGCTGTGATGTGGATAAGATGACGCACGACTCCTTGGTGCTCGAAATGTACGCAGAGAACATGCGCACGACGAGGACGACGCCGACAATCGTGCCGACGAATATCGCGGTGGTCTGCTCGAGTGCTCAGCTTCAATTCGTGTTGTGTTAGTAGGATGCGTACGAGGATGAGAGAGAAGATGTCTATCCTGTAAGAGCCGCGCCAGTCGGAAGTCAGTCACCGCTGCGAATGAGAACTGACGGTGAACGCACCAAGAAGCCATTGCGCACGAAAGCGTATTCCTTGCTCGTGGGGGATATGAATAGCAAAGATGCCGGCGACTGATGTTCTCAGACGAGATTGAAGACGAGCCTTTAGCCGAAAAAAATGCCGGTAACTGAGGAAAAATGGCACAGTCTAGAGATTCGAAGTCGAGGGGTAAGGAAGAGAAGGATATAGGGTAAATGATATGTCGCAGAAATAAGTGTAGAAGAAAGGAGATGGAGGAGCGGATCGACGTTTCGTGAGCACAGCTCCGGCTGTGTCCGCCTATGGTGGAGCGTCAATTAGCGCCAAGCGGGTGGGCTGCGCGTCGTACCTGTGTCGTTCCTGTGATCGCGGCGACGCGAACACCGCCAACGCAACATCGTCACCGTCGTCGTCACTGCCCGAACTCTGCCCGAACCCTGTTTTCTCAGCCCTGACGACAATTCAACGTGCTCATGCATCTCTCTCGCAGATCGAATGCCGGCTCAGCTCTGTGCTGATGGGCACATCAAAGCTTGCCGGACATGACCATCGACCCTTGATGCTTAGGGTCCAACGACAACAAGCGGGAAAAGACTAAGGTTTGGTGACGAAAACATTATGATTAGGCAAAGTACGAGTACGCGCACGCGAGCCTATAGAGTGGAGTATTCCAAAGTAAGCATGTCCTTGACGATCAAAAATCAATATGCGTGGTATACTCGTATGGAGTGCGTAAGTCCAGTTCGTGATGTCCATGTTAGTGTCCGAGACTCCAGTCCAAGTCCAAACGGAACCCCTCCTTAGTTAACGTTCAGCGTGACATTCTTAACCTCCATCATCGGCCACGGCCCCGCCTGCAACACTGCATCAGCACCAGCCCCAACGCCAACAGAACAGAACATAAACAACTCACCCCCACGAGCGAGAGGTGCGTCACGCTCAGCTGCGCCTTCGCGCCGCTCTGCAGGTTGCCCGGGAGCGTCACTGTGAAATTTTGCGCAGGCTGGTCCTGCGGCGTGCGCGTGCCCGCGGGCGGGTACTCCGGGTCGAAGCCGCCGCTGTAGAGCGTCGTGCCGAGGACCTGTGTCGGGTCGGGGCACCCGGCAGGGTACGACTGGCAGCCGAGGATCGAAATCGCGACGGCGACCTCCTGCGAGCCCGTCAGAGAGTTCTGCGGAGCTGAGTCAGTCGGTCTGCGCTGGGCGAGGGAGGAAGGGTGAGGGGCGTACAGGGCGGAGGACCTGCACGGTGATCGTGCTTCCGGGCGAGACGCTAGTTCCGTCGGCCGGCGCCCCGATCGCGATGGTCTGCGCGGACACGGCAGCGAGGGATGCGAGCGCAAATACGGCAGCGAAGAACTTCATAGCGATTATTGAGAGGATGTTAAGCCGGGTGGATGAGCTACGGTATGCACGGGCGAGAGAGTGTACGGGGTTGGGACGAGATGAAGACTTGACAGGCGAGGTGGAGCTCTTTTATACAGCAGGCCCGGACACGAGGCGCCCATTGGACGCACCATTCCCCATTGTCATGTTTGTGATTTACCTTCTCGGCTCGTTGCTCGGGATCTCGGCGGAGCTGGTCAGGTCGAGTGTCACCCGTCTGTGTGCAGGCGCCGTGGAGGCGCAGATCCGGCGGCAGGTCTTCTCTGCCCGCCTGTGTGAAAGGAAGGGCCGCGTGCATGGGAGACCGGGGTGCGTGTTCGACGGAGTGAAGATGGAACGTTGGCGGGTCTCGGGACGGGCTGTCCTCGAAAGTTCACGAATGTCCTCCGCTGGTGCACGCTGTATCATGCGTTGGTCATGGGGTCGCCCTCTCGAACATTTCTATGCCACCGTTGCCAGTCCTGTACGCTAGCCTACGTATAAGTATGTGAGAAATTGGTCCTCGATCTGCTACATACAGCTGTTTTCATATCGATAGACCCCCGAAGCGAAATTGTTCGCTTATGGCGGAGGTTGCGGAGTACGTAAATCCATCAGCCGTGGCTTGCCGCAGGCCAGATTTGCGAGCGGCGATGTAATTTTCGGTGGCGTCTCCCTTTGCATTACACGCTCCGCTTTGATGCGCTTGTGAGGCAAATGATGACGCGGGGCCTATCGTTTTGAAAACAGCTGTAAACAGTACATAAACTCGCGGTTGTCTTGCGGTGCTGTTCGTGGTACGATCGGATAAGTACAGCATTTGATCATTTCGTCATTCGGTCGAGGTTGACTTCGATCTATTTATAGAGGCAGTGCGGTGGAAAAGACGGGCCGCATGCTGGCATGTCAAGAAGCGCCTGTATGTATGGTAGGAGGTCAAGGTGGTCGGGTTGACGGCTACATGTTGCGACAGAACAATGTTCCTTTGGACGAAAGTGTACTTACTTACCAGAATGCGGCGAGCCATCGGGGTCGTCTGGGACTGAATGAAGACGTGCGCTGTCAAGTCATCATCGTACTCACGAGCATTTAACATCCGTTCGAGATGCGGGATGCACCTTGTCGGTTGAGTTACGCGGGCATGACAAGAGGGCACAGGGCATCTGAGCAAGAATGAATCAGTGAAAGCATGTTTCTCACCGATATGCCGAGGATTTAGGGGCCCAATTCCGCAGCCTCGGCGGCAGTCATAACGAAGGGTAGACCCTCCAACCTGTTGAAATAGTGATGGCAATAATAAGTACATGGCGTGGCCACACACGACATGTAGTGCGTAAAATTAAAGGCCGCGGTGGTCCTACATTAATATGAACCACACGAGATAAACTAAGATGCAACCTTCGAGCTCCACACGGCATCCCAGCCCTATTCCGCGTCCGCAAACGCGAAATTGACGAGCAGCGTCGCACCCGAATCCTTCCCCTTCATCGTGAGCAGGCGAATGAAACGCCACCCCTCCTCGAGGTGATCCACGCGCGCAACGAACACGCCCATCTTCACGTCCCGCCCGTACCCCACATTCTGCCACACCATCAGCCTGCACCGCATCAGCCCCGCACTCTCGAGCACACAAAGAGGCACGCACCGCAGAAACGCGAGGCTGCCCTTCTCGAACGTGAACGCGAAGTCCTCGTCCCAGATGAAGTCGGCCACGCCGCCCGCGGGCTTGCACTTCACGGTCGCGCTGCGCCAGAGCTCCTCGCGCGCGTGCCAGAGCTGCGCGCGGACGTACGCCCCGAGGCTGGACGTGCCTTTCGAGACGGGTACTGTGCCGAGTGAGCACGCGCGCGGCACGGATGGAGAGGGACTTACGGGAGCTCAGGCCGACGAGTTTGCATGTCAGCGTCGTCGTGCCCGGCGAGGCGGCGTCCACCTCGAAGCCAGGGAGGAAGCGTGCGGGCTTTGGTACCCACCCGGGCGAGCCCGCGAACATCGCCTCGTTGATCTGCGGCACCACGGATGTCAGTGACGGCGCGTCTAGGCGGAGGGCGGCGCACCTGCACGCCGCGATCGTAGCTCTGCCAGTTGAGCGCGGCGATCTGGCTGCCGCTATGCCAGAACTTGAGTGGGTTGAGGTTGCTCGACTCGATGCGCGTGCCGCGGGGATATACGCGGCGGAGGTGGCGCTGCGCGTGTGTGACGAGCGGGACGTGGGACGTGGGGGGAAGGGAGGACAGTGCGGATTCAGATATGTTGATGAGCACGTGCTGAGGGTACGAGATTTCTGTGCGGGCCTTCGGTTAGTTAGTGAGTGTGGCGGAGAAGAGGGGCAAACCCTGCTTCAGCCAGTTCTTCGACGGCTTCATGCTGCGGGCGTACACGCCGAGAGAAGCTAGTGCGTCGGAGATGCGGGGCGGGGGCTCTTTCGTGGCTGTAGGTTTATTTGGGCTGCTGGTTTCTTCGAGTTTCGGGGGTTCGCTCTTGTCGGCTTGTTCACCATCGTCCTCATCCTCGTCCTCTTCGTCGGATGACGAGGGTGAGGGTGAAGATGGGGGAGTGCTCTTCGTCGTTGTAGAGGCGAAGGTCGATGCACGACTTGGGCCCTCGATGTCGGATGCTTCGATCGTCTTGGGCGGGTAATACTCGACCTGACAGCAGAAATCAGCATCATGATCTCGCCTTGCTAAAATAAAACGCGCCATGAGTACAATCTTGCCCCTCAGATCGCGCGGCGTGACCTCCGTCGCGCCCTCGACCTGCTGCGAGAGCAGCTTGTCACCCCAACACTCGTGCATGATCTGAACGAGCTCCGTCTGGCCCTCGAGATCGACATGGCATTCGAGGCTCACGAGCACGGGCCAGTCACCAGCACGCACGGCATGGCCGATGGCTTCGCACACCTCGCGGAACGGCACGGACTTGGACCAGGTGTAGCCATGGGTAACGACGGGGCCGCGGGTCGACGACCAGACGTCCATCTCGACGCAGCGCGCGTGCTGCCAGAGAACGTGGATGTAGGAGAGAGCGGAGGAACGGCCGAGGATCTGACGCGAGAGGAGATACGTGTTGTGCGAGGATCTGTGGGTCGTGTCAAAAACGCGGTATGAATGATCGGTATATTAAGATGTCTGACGAGATGAAGTAGTGGGTGAGGGGCAAGTCGTCGCGCGCAGGCTCTGGCACCAGAATGGGTAGACGCAGCAGTGCGTCTGGATCCTGTAGCGATAGAATATAAGATTCGACGTAAGCATGCAAAGATGCTGCTCACCTCTCCCCGCTCTTCTAAATAGGCCCTCACTTCTGGGCTGAGTCGGATCTCCTTGTCTTGTGGCGGTCGGACATTCACCCATGTCTCCAGCTCCTGCTTGTTCTTCAACGACTTCATATCCTCATCCCACGCGCGGATTCTGTCTGCCATGATCAGTACACGACGGTGAACGCGGGAGTCGAGGAATGAAACATGAATGTTCGGAGGTCTTAGAATTATAGGAGCTAGAGCGTCTGATCACAGCTGCGGAAGCAATGATCTCTCAGCACACCGTTAACCGATTGATGGGCGTTGCAATCCGTTGCGATGCACGTTCTGCGTTCGCTGCGTTCCTGCCACAAGTTCGTCGAGGGGCGAGCAGCGCAGATCAGCGTATCGCAGTTACACCAATGCTAACTCCTAATTACGGGTTAAGGTTTGTAGGACCGAGATCAAATTTAAGTAGGTTGTCTACTTAGTATCTACTAGTACCGGTTATTATATACTTGATTTGAGAATGAAAATAACTATTCATCTCCCAGGAGATGACCGGCAGGAGCAGCAGATGAGTTGAGGAAATGAGTCATTGAATCGTCAAACAGACCAATGAATTTCAAGCCGTCTGGATGCGTACACCACGAGGACTTTCTTTCTCCTTTCCGATGTCACGCCAGTGTCTTCTGTATGTTGCGACACGGTGCCCCAGATCCACCCACATCACCTTGATGACATCCATCCCCGTCACAGCAACGAACACATCCGTCGTCGCGCGCTGATCAACTCTACACTGGGCATTAACACCGTTCGCCCTCACTCAAAGCACCACGCACCTGAAGCCCGTCCCACAGACCGTGCCCACGCCTCCGAACACCCGCGCATCAGGCTCCAGCGGCCACGCCTCGCCGACCGTATCCACCTCCTCCACTGCCCGCGCGCACTCGAACATCCAGGTCTGTGCGCCGCGCGGCACATTCAGGTCGCCTGTCATCTTCCACGCGTGCACAGCGCCCCGCGGCGCATCGCACTCCAGAAACAGCACCTCTGTTCCATGCGGGCCGTAGTCCCCCAGCCACAGTCCCTCGAGCACCGCCGCGCTCCACTCCGCGTCGCCCGACGGCGGCGGCGGCGGCGTCGCGCGCACGGGGTAGTAGCGCGCGCAGAAGCCGAGTGCGCCGCCGTCGCGCAGGTCGCCACCGTCCGCGTGCAGGTTGCGCATGTCGCGCAGCGGGTGGAGCGTGTGCTCGCCCGCGACGGCGGACGGTGCGCCGGGGGCGAGCACGAGCGCAGGCGGCTTGAGAGAGGCGCTCGGCGCCATCGAGAGGACGGGATACGGCGGGAACGTCGCAGCGGCTCGCAGGTCCTCGCTGCTCGCGGGTGCCTGTGCGGGGAGGCGCGGGAGGCGCGGCGCGCGGTCGAGCCAGGGCGCGTCGGGGGCGGGGAACTCGGGGAGGGGCGAGGGCGGGAAGGGGCGGTAGAAGAGCACGGCGCGCTCATGTGTTGGTCCGAGGACGTGCAGGTCCTGACCAAGCTCGGTGTGCCCGCCTGCGGCGCTGTGGCGCAGGCGCACGGCCTCCCAGAACTCGGGGCGCGTGACGGCGTCCGGCTCGGCGTCGTCTGGTACATCGGCGTGCGGGAAGCGCCAGAACTCGCCAACGATGCTGCTATCTGCGACGTCGAGGCGGAACTCGAGGATGCCGCCGATGTAGGGCTGATCGCTTGCCCAAAGGCCGAGAAGCGGGCCGTAAGTGTCGAGCAGCTTGTACGCATCGAGGAAGCGGCTCCAGCAGTGAGAGTGGCTGATGTCTGTCAGCGAGAAGCGGGCGCACTGGGGCCGCCAAAAAGCATCATCGTTGATGTGGGTGTATAATGCGCGGCTAGTGCTGAGCAAGTGAGCGAGATCCCGCCCTGAAAGATGAATGGCGATGTCGAGAAGGATGTCGTATGGCAGCGAAATAAGGCTGAGGCAGTCCTGGGATGCTCCTCCCATTCCAGCAGATCCGAGTATTCGGTAAGGAAAGAGTTATGGTATCGAGATGAAACTCGATGTGCGACGAGAAATAACGGCTGCCCGAACGGATTATAATAAGACGCGCGCCTGGAGATGGCCAGGCATTAGCTGCGTTGTACTGTTCTGGTTAGCTTACATACTTCACGGTGAACACTCACGAGTTTCCTATACGTGCTGCTGCACAAGTTAATGTCTGTTAGTGCTCAGTGTAGGAGGAACAACATGTATCGAGCGCTCAACGTCAACTCGAGGCTCAGGATCGTGGGAATCTGGGAAGACAGGGTAAGCTGGTAAGAGGATAAGGCGCTTGTATCCCACTTCAAGTTTGTCCACATCTATTCACTGCGTTCGCTATCGAGTACACAAAAATTATCCGCTTCTTTGAATTATAACTGCTATGGCCTCCCCACAGCAGCCCCAACAGATCAATGTTGCAGATCTCGATCTTCCTCAGCTCGTGGACGTTCGGAGACAGCTCGAAGAGGTACGTACAGCGTTTCTTACTGAAGATACTTTCGACCTGATAGAGCGCTCGCGCTTGGTTGCCTTCAGGAACTGTCGCATCTTACAAACTCGTTCGCGCAGCTGAAGCAGGCGCAGGCGAAGTTTGGGTCGTGTATCGATAGTGTGAAAGAGGTGCAACCGGCCAACAAGGGTGCGTGTGTTCACAACTTTGGCTATTTGACGCGAAGTACTTATTGGAACTTGAAGATAAAACGATCCTTGTCCCGTTGACGAACTCGCTGTACGTTCCGGGCAAGCTCTGCGATGCCGAGAATGTGATTGTAGATGTCGGCACGGGCTACTACGTGCAAAAGGTGGCGTTCCTTTCAATGGCTGCGTCATTCCTCATCTGATACGAAGGTCGTTGATAGACACGACCCCAAGCTGTGAAACACTACGAGGCGAAAGTGGCGTTCGTTCAGACGAACGCGGAGACACTGCAGGAGACGATCCAGAAGAAGCAGGATAACATGAACTACGTTGTCAATATCATGCAGGCGAAGCTGCAAGCACAACAGGCCGGGGAAAAGGGAAATAAAGATTAATTGCTTTCTCGTAGCATCCATCGTTTGAACGCGCCGGCTTCGTCGGCCAAACACTTCCTTGCTCAGGTATACTCCTCAAATGTCAGAGCTCCAGTTATCTCTGGCAGCATAATTTTCCAATGACTTTATAGATAGATTTCGCTTCTATCGATCGGATCCAAGGTCTCTTTCTTTGCCATAAACCATCTCTGTTCGGCGCTGATGACAAATTCATGAAAGATCATTGAGCACCGATAGGCAGAACAGCGCACCAGGCGCGCAAAAGAAAGGGAAGTGGGTGCGCGCCCAGAGGGAGCTTACGATTTTTCGGATTGTAGGCGCTTCCATCGACATCGCCGCCGTTCACGATTCCCACGCGTGCAGCTCCATCTCCATGGCGCTGACGGGGAGAACAACTCGGCGGCGTGCCGGATGCGTTCTCATCGATGTTCACGCGTCGGGAGAGAGATTCTCCTTCGTGCGGCCGCGGTGTCCGCACATGTAGCTGTCGGCCCTTATTGTGCGCCGCTTCGGACGCATTTTCAGCCGTTGCAGATGCGATTTCGGGGGATAAAATGGCGTGTGGAGGTACAGAAGGACGGCGAGGAAAAACGGGAGGACGCAGGGAAAGGCGGGGAGCGCAGCATACAGACGAACGAAGAGAGCGCTGCTGAGCGCCAGTGTCGAGTTTCACAGAGGGAAGCAAGCAAGTCGGACTGAACACGATGAAGTCGCACCCACAAAGGGGGGGAAGAGAGAAAACGACCAAGTCGCACTTACAAAGGGAGAGAGCGTGAAACGACCAAGTCGAAGCCCACAACTGGGTCCTGCGGGGTCCTTAGAAAGTATAAAAACGACTAACTTGCAGAGTTAAGTATCGGCGGTGTCGATCTGAGTCTTTGGGCAGACGCGTGGATCGAGACGCGTGGACAAGCTCGACCAGTGCTCGACCCACCTTACCCTGTCTTCCCACGATCCTGAGTGCCTCGAGTTGCGCTCTCGATACAAGTTGTTCCTCCTACACTGAGTGCTAACAGGCATTAACTTGTGCAGCAGCACGTATAGAAAAGTCGTGAGTATTCATCATGGAGTGTGTAAGGCGACCAGAACAGAACAACGCAGCTGATATCTGGCCATCTCCAGCCGTGCGTCTTATACTAATTCGTTCGGACAGCCATTATTTCTCATCATCTCGATACCATAACTTTTGGATCTAGTGGATGGGAGGAGCACCCCAGGAGCACCCCAGCCTCCTTTCGCTGCCATACGACACCTTCTCGACATCGCCATTCATCTTTCAGGGCGGGATCTCGCTCGCTTGCTCAGCACCTGCCGCGCACTACACACCCACATCGACGATGATGCTTTTTGGTGACCCCAGTGCGCTCGCTTCTCACTGACGGACATCAGCCATTCTCACTGCTGGAGTCACTTCCTCGATGCGTACAAGCTGCTCGACATTACGGCCCGCTTCTCGGCCTTTGGGCGAGCAACCAGCCCTACATTGGCGGCATCCTCGAATTCCGCCTCGATATCGCAGATGGCAGCATCGTCGGCGAGTTCTGGTGCTTCTCCCACGCGGACGTACCAGATGATGCAGACCCAGACGCCGTCACGCGCCCCGAGTTCTGGGAGGCCGTGCGACTCCAGCACAGCGCCGCGGATGGGCAGACCGAGCTCGCACGTCCTCGGACCAATGCACGAGCGCATCGTGCTCTTCTACCGCCCCTTCCTGCCCTTGCCCCTCCCCGAGTTCCCCACCCCCGACGTGTCCTGGCTGGACCACGCCCTGCGCCTCCTGTGCCTCCCCGCGCAGGCACCCGTGAGCAGTGCGGACCTGCGTGCTGCGTGCCGCCACAACATTTCTGCCTTATCCCGTGCTCTCGATGGCACCGAGCGCGTCTCTCAAGCCTCTAGCGCTCGCGCTCGCCCCCGGCACACCGTCTGCTGTCACAGGCGAGCACACACTCCACCCACTGTGCGACATGCGCAACCTGCATGCAGACAGCGGCAACCTGCGCAATGCTGGTGCATTTGGCTTCTGCACATGGTACTACCCCGTGCATGTGTCCTCGCCACCAGGCAACATGGAGTGGAGCATGGCATGGCTTCAGGGGCTGTGGCTGGGGGACTATGGCCCACATGGGACGGAGGTGCTGTTTCTGCAGTGGGATGTGCCGTGCAGCACCATGCATGCATGGAAGATGACAGGCAATTTGAACATGCTGTGTGGTGCACAGACCTGGATGTTTGAGTACACGCAGGCAATGGAGGCTGCAGATGCAGTCGGCAAGGCATGGCCACTGGAGCCTGATGCATGGGTGTTCGGAGGCATGGGGATGGTCTGTGGGACGGGCTTCAGGTGCATGGTGCTTTGAGTGAGGACGAATGGTGTTGATGCCCAGTGTAGAGTTGATTAGTGCACAATGATGGACATGTTCATCACTGTGGTGAGGATGGATGTTATCAAGATTATGTGGATGGATCTGGGGCATCAAGTTGCAACATATAGAAGGTACTGGCACAACATCAGGAAGGAGAAAGAAAGTTCTAGTGGTGTGCATGTATAATTGGCTTGAAAGTGTTGGTTTGCATGACTATCAAGTGACTTGTTATCTGAACCATCTTGCTACTCTTGTAGTTGACCATCGTGATCTTCGAAGAAGATAGATCCTTATATTCATCCTAATAACAATTTAAGAAAAGATATGGTCTAAACAAACATCTAAGGAGTAGAAGGCCATTAAGATTTTAGTATCATGTTTCATATTTGTGACTCTGCATCAGGTTGCATAGTTTTTCTAAAATACTTTCTAAAAATGCCAGTAGGTCTCACAGCAGGGACTACTTCATTTATGTGACTGGATGTCTATAATAACATATTAAATTTGGAAAAGATAAAAAGCAAATGAATATTCTACCTGATAATATTGTTTTATGTTATTAATCCAGGCCTGTCTCTCATCATATTCATAATGTATATCTTCAGCTTCTAAGAACATACTGATGATAAAATTAGTAGGTAGCCTATAAAATTACAAATAGAGAGAAATATCTTACAGTTTATCACAACATTCAACATTTATACCATCAATCTTTGAATCAAGATTAGCAGTTTTTTTAAGCTTGTTAAACCAAACACAGATATCATTGGAGAACCAAGTTTTTGAGAAGGTGCCTTCTTCTATTATCTTCTTCACCTGCTCTAAAAAGTATATCCAAATTGAATTTTCAGAAGTGGCTAAGACAAATTTTTCTATACATTCATCAAAATAAAGCAATGCTTGCATCAAATCATCATTTTTTATACAATATTTCCATGATGCCAAAAGTCCTTTACAATATAGTTGTACACTATCATCATTTTGAATATATTTTAGCTCTTCTTGCAAATGATCAGTATCTGCTAAGAGCAGAATTATATCATAAATAAATTTTAAGTTATTATATAACTTAAAAGTTTTTTGATCAGCTATCCATTCATCTGTTATATTTATCTGAAACAAAGGATAAACTTTTTCTAAGATGTCTATATCTGAAGAACATAGTATTGATATTAATTCTATATTGAGTAAACTTACATCTGCTATACAACATAATAAATCTGATAAGTAAACAAAATGAAATACACTGTTCACACTTTTGAGCTTAGAATTCTGCTGGAGTGCTTGTTCAAAAACATAAAACCAGCTTTGAATGAAATTTTTATCAAACAATTGTTTTTCAATTGATATTAAGTCTGTCAGTGCCAATGTTGATAATTTTAAGATCGAACTATATGATAACCAGGTTAATGTCTTGACAGATTTAATATTTTTGACAAAAGATACAAGCTGAGATTGAAATATAACTCTAAAACTATCATAAAAGTGATAGCGACCATGTACACATAAAGTAAAAAAAATGTCTTGATTGTATGGATTACAAAACTCTATGAAACTAGGTTCTGATAGATATTTAGATAAAATTTTACATAATATTGAAAATACTTGTACAACATCTTTTGTACTATTGAAGTTTGCATCAATATGAGGTTCTTGCTCAGTTAAGAACATTAAGTTAGCACAACCATTTAATAATGTTAAGTTTTCTCTTGTATTCATATTTTGTGAGAATATCCAAGAATGTAAATGACAATTGTCATATGATTGGCGGTCACCCTATAGGTGTGCGGTAATAGGACCTAACTGAATTTGAAATCGACCTATGTATGTAAGCAAACAACATTAAATATCGGGCCGAGAATAAGCGCCCGTTCTGTCGAGGCTCGACACTGGTGCGCGCTGGTGCGCGTCGTCCTTGCCGGCGCCACCGTCCATCTCCACCCTCTCACCCGCATCTTATGCCCGCGCAACGTTGCAGGCCATCGGGAACCCCGTCGCGCTAGCGCTGGCGCATGCGCTGCTCACGTCCGCGGGCGCCCTCGCATCATGCGGCGTGCACCAGGCGCCACCGTTGCCGTTCACGGACGCGCAGATGTACGACACGAATGTGACGCTCGAGTTCGGGCACTGCAGCATGCCCGTGCTGCTCGGCGCTGTGCAGCGCCAGCTCGTGCGCCGGCGGGGCGTGCTCGGCGCGGTTGTGGAGCGCGTACTACCGCTTGTGCAGGCAGCAGAGACGTGTGCGCGCCTTGAGCGCAGGGAGCAGCATACGGTCTCAAACTGATTTATTGTCAGGTGATTGCTATGTGAATTCTACATGTACCTAGCTACATTATATATACTCAGTGTTTTTCGACAAGCTTGTAATAAACTGCTCAATTATTTGTCTTTGAGAGATCCAACATGCAATAGCATCAATTATCAAGGTAAACTGTCAATTGAGGATCCCGATGTGTTGTATGTAAACCAGTCTGGCAGGCTTCGCCAGCCATTGTTTACGCGGCGCTTTAGCCGAGGTGCTCGCCCAACTCAAATCCATACGCAAGCGCAACCCCTGCTGCCTCCATCCACCACATCCCCTCCCTCCCTCTCATATTAAATAATTAATTCAATCTGCCTCCGTTTTTAGCCCACCTATAAACCTATTGCCATATGATTGACAATTGTCATTATATATATTAGGTAATTTCACATTTATGAGATTACTTAAGTAGATAAATCCAATTTCTTTCTCATAAAAATTGTTTGTTCAAGTTCCATTCTTTGAGATATTGTCAAGACTCGGTCGTAGACAGCAGAGAACCACCCAAGTCACCAGCGATGATGGGAGCGAGAGAGCAGAGAGCGACTAGCAGCGCAGTGACCTGTATTGGAGGTACAGTACGGTACAGACGAAATGGACAATCTAGGGAATAGGCGAGCAATAGGGAGCCTATAAGTACTGGGACGACAATGGGAAAAGAACAATGGACACCATAACGGATCGAACAATAGAGTGAGAACAATGGTGGCCAAAAGGAGAACAATGGGAGGGAGAACAATAGGATGTCCCAAAGGGGAACAAGGGTATGGGTGAAGGATAGCCCCAGGTCATGTGAGGAAGTGAACATGTGATGGGGCTGCTGGAGCACATGACCGACGTGATGCCTTGATGGCAGAGAAGAAGGCGGAGAGAAATGGAGCGATCTGTGACATCACCCCCTCTCTAAGACGCACTTTCACCTGGAGTGCATGATGAGCATGGACGGGGTCAAGGTAGATGAGTCCACGAAGATTGGGAGCCTTGAGTGCATGCAGATGGTGGGTGTAGAAGTCAGTGATTGCACCATGGGCATTGGAAAGGGAGGTGCGTGAAAGCCACTGATTTTCCGAATCAGGGTAGCCTGCCCATTTGACGAGATATTCAATGCCGCGTTTGTTCCGGGTGAGACGAGCATCGAGGACAGACTCAACTTCGTACTCTTCCTCGCCCTCCACAAGGTCAGGTGGTGATGCAGGGAAGTTGGGACCATGAGCATTGGTTTCCTTGTAAGGGGACAACAGGGACGTGTGGAACACCAGGTGGATACGCCAGGTGGGCAGTAGTTTCAGTCGATAAGAGACTGGGCCCAGGACGTCAGTGATTTCGAAAGGTCCCAGGCGTCGATCAGCAAGCTTAGCTTTGGGTCGCATGGTTTTGATGTTCTTGCCATCGAGCCAGACCTTGTCACCAACCTGGAAGTGGATGGTGTTGTGCATATGGTCCTGGTTGTTGCGCTTCATGAGATCAGCAGCTGTTTGAAGGCTGGCCTGGACCTCAGTGCGAAGTTGTTCGAGGTGACGGAAACGATCCTCGACGGCAGGTGTAGACGATGTGGGGTTGACAGTGGGGATGGCAGTGGGAATATAGCCGAGGAGCATTTCAAATGGAGCTCGGTTAGTGGCGCTGTGGATACGGTGGTTGTGCGAGAACTCGGCATAAGGGAGCCATTGGACCCAATCGTCCTGACGGTAGTTGCAGAAGGTACGAAGGAACTGCTCGAGTTCTTGATTGATGCGTTCTGACTCGCCGTCGGTCTGTGGATGATAGGCGGTGCTGAGAGAGGACTTGATACCAAGTTTGTCAAAGACGCCACGCATGACTTTGCCTGCATACTGCGGGCCACGATCAGAGATGAGGTGTTCCCAGAGGCCGTAGTTCTGATAAATCCTGTCAAAAAGGATGTCGACTGTGCCATCACTGGTAATGGTCTCTTTACAAGGAGTGAAGGAGACGTGCTTTGTAAAACGGTCGACGACCACATTGATGGAGTCATAGCCTTGGCATTCTGGGAGTTTGACGATGAAGTCCGAGGTAATGTCTTGGAAGGGACGGGTAGGGATGGCATTGGGAATTGTTTCAACATGAGGGTGGTGATTTTGAACCTTGGTGGCCTGGCAGGTAGCACAGCCATCAACATAATCACGAACGAAGACAGACATACCGGGCCACCAGTAGTTGCGACTGAGGAGCTCATAGGTCTTGTAGCGTCCTGGGTGACCAGCCATGGGGGTGTCATGATGCAGCTTGACGATGTCCCGACGAAGGTCCTTGTCAGTAGGGATGTAGACTTTGCCACGAAAGAGGATGAGGCCATCCTCGTAGTTCCATTCTTGGAGGTTCTTGACGAGGGAGCGAGGACCATTGTTCAGGATCACATCAAGGGCTTGAACAACCTCAATGTCCTTGGTCTTGGCATTGCAAATGCGTTGGCGAAGATCAGCATTGCCAATGGACTTGACAGCAGCTGGACGTGTAGCATGGATCTGGAAGTACTTGGGGTTGAGAAGGACACGATCGGAGTTGTCGTTGTCCACCCCCTCTCTATGGTCAGGTCGTCTCGACATGGCATCTGGCCGGTGATGAATACCGGGTTTGTGGATCAGGGTGAAGTCGAAACAAGTGAGGAAGAGAGCCCAGCGAGCTTGACGACGACTCAGCTTTTGGGCAGACTTGAAGTATTCCAGGTTCTTATGGTCGGTCCAGATCTCCACAGTATGGGGAGAACCTTCCAGGTAGTGGCGCCAGG